>CM074720.1:309322936-310522936 GCA_037306005.1 Rhinophrynus dorsalis | reverse complement strand
AGCTGCCTCTGTCTGCTGCTAGTGCTGCCAGTCTGCCTTCTTCAGGTCACCAAGATATGGCAAGTGTGACAATAGGGGACCCTCTGTCATATTTCTTGTTACCTCCTCCAACCAGCAGTCGAGATGTCTAATAGAGAAGCAGCAAAGAGGGACTAGTGGTGGCAGTTATGATTATGGTGGAGAAGCTGGGGTGGAAGAGAAGTTGATGGTCTTTCTAGCCCAAACTGAGAAGGAATGGGAGACAGGGATGGGGATAGGCATCACTACCACCACTATTAGTGAGCTTTTGGAATTTGCAGAGTTTGCTACTGCTCTAATGCCTGCTGCTGCTGCTGAGCTGCAAGGGCAGCAGGAGGCTGAGGAACAGGCTAGTATGCAAAGAAAACCATGGACACAGAGGGAATGGGGTTAACAAGTGATATGGGATTAGGACAGATACTCCTGGTCCTAGTTGCAGTGCTGATTCTGAGGCAGTAGCAGCAACAGCAGCATCATGCTCTGCTGTTCCCTACACCCTGAAGTCATGGGTGTGGGACAATTTCTCTCTTGTGACAGGCACAGTGCAGTCTTCACCAACGGCACTGTGCACAATTTGTGACAAGTCAGTGAGAAGGGGAAAGGAGCGAACACACCTTGGCACAACAGCCCTGAAAACACCTATGAAAAACAGGCACCATGACATTTATGTTAAACATGTTAAAGCCAAACACTCACCACAGAAATAGAGAACCGCTGTTGCAGTACCCCCTGACTCCAGAAAGGCAACAAGAGATAAGGTAGCGATCAAAGCGGAAGAAGGATAGAGAAACCCAGGCAGAGGCCAGAAGTTCCATGAAGAGCAAAACAACTAGCTCACCATCACCTTCTTCATCAAGGGTAATTACATCTTCTGCCAATCCACCTCGTTCGTCATTACCTACCCCATCAAATTATAGCCACTCTGTAGATGTTAGGATGTGGCAGTTTGTGTCCACCCATTGCACACTGTGGGTGCACTGACCACACATGACAGCGTGATGGGGAAGAATCTCAAGCAGGACATCAAGTGGCATCTGAGGAGATTCCATCCCTCAGAATATGTTAAGCTGGTGGCAGGGAGGGTTCATCATTACTATTAAACTGTCAGCAAGTCCTTAGCGGGGTGTGGACAAGGGGTATAGTGACAGCAGCCATACTTTGTTTCTGGTGTCATGGTGTTTGGATACAGTTGTGTCCCAGGTGTTATTTACCACACACACTATGCACATTGCATTTGCTGATGAGAGGCACAGTTCCTGCTCTCAAGGGAAACATTTCTATTCTAGTAACACACTCCTATGGATATATCAGCGCTCACTATAGAAAAGGCTTATACGCTCAAAAATAAAATCACAAAAATATAACATACAAATAAAAAAGTATAAAAAAGGTATAATAAAAATAATAATAATAATACTCAAAACTATAAAAAACCAAAGTCTCTAGGTCTGCCTTCTTGAATCTTCTCCTTTTTCTTTTCACTTTTACGGTGCTGCTTCTCAATATCAGTCGCTGGTATTCGACTTCCAATACATGTGGACAAAAAACAAAAGAAAGAGATGCGCACACGATCTAAGTGTAGACTGTAATGCCAAGATACGTAATCCTCCACCAAAGAGAAATCACCTGTGAGCTAGCTGAAAATCTACTCACATTTTCTTGAGGCTAAACCAGCCTCTCAGTGAAAGAGCCTCCACTGGATCACCCCCAGTGCGGGTATCTGTATCACTCCTTTCTGGATCGTCCTTTCAGGATCGTCCGTAAATCTTCCCACTGGATTTCCAGTATTCCGCCTCACCCAGAGTGGATGGAGATGATATACCACCTCAAAAACTCCAACTAACACTCTATATCTGATGAGAGCTGGTTTATCAATGGGGTATAAATATAGGAGTAATAAGTACCCTAAAATATCTGAGGGCCACTAATACTTTTAGGGATCATACACCACACCAGATGGTTCTATGTTGATAATATATTTTATTGCTAAAAAAGAGAAAAAAATCTCATAAAAATGAATGTACATATATGAATGCACACAATCGTGCTAAAAAAATAATAATAAATGTATAATGAATCAATATACAATGATCACCAAAAAAGAAATAAAAAACAGTACTCTCACCCTACGCGTTACGTGATACACTTTCACTTCCTCAGGGGTCTATCTGCTAGTCCCACATTGCCTCCAGGTCCTCCATATATACATACAAATAATGAATTTGGCGCCAAAACATCGAAACAAACGTGTCTTACCTCTGACCTCTCCTCTTTACCTACTTCCTCCCTCTGGAACGCATACTAATACCGCACGCATCAAACATCCTTGCAACCAAAAACTTTCCTCCTCCCCAAACATATTCGCCGACCATAACAAACCGGATATCTTTTGTTGTTTCACTTCCTCCTCCTGACCCGCAAACCGGATACTTCTATTCTTACTTCCTCCCAATGGTCCGCAAACATCCAACACACCCCCCTTTTCACTATCTATCAATAATCCCTTCATCCACACACCTGAATACCGTTACACATCTACCAACATCCACCCCAACACCATCCTATTTCCCACATCACACCAGACTCTCACCCCCGATCCTTACACCTGCGGCCCCCCAATCCTTCTTCTCCTCCATACAAACTCGCAGCTAGCATAACCCGACAGCCCCAATCAGCTGTCACAAAATCATGCTACGGCGCGATCACCACACTGCAGCTCAATCACCACTCCAAAGAAATCTCAAAACTCCAAACCTAACGCTCTAACAGAGTACCCCTCACACCCTAACCACACACACTCATTACTCTCCCACCAACATCACCATCTACACTCGACCCCCTTCACTATACTCCTAATACACACCCTCTGATAGAGCTCACCATCCACATCCGACTCAACAAAACGAAACACCACCTCCCACTACACATCTTAAAATTGAGTCCCTCTCCACACCTCTCCAAATGAAAACTATACAAAACAACCACAAAAAATCAACGAAGTCTCAACATAAACTCCAGGGGACCCTCAAAAATCACCACACCTAATCCCACCATCACCTGCATACTCCACATCTCCCTATACTAACTCTAATTGCACCACCTTATGGACACCAAATTGTATATATTGAGGACACCAAGATGCCCGTAAAACCAGCAGATAGAAACTACAGAGTCAAAAGGTTACAAAAGCTCAAAATTCTCACCACAGAAAATACCCACTTCTGTTTCTTCATTAAGTCCCTCTGGAACCATAACCCCCAATTTATGTATCCAGAGGGACTCCTTTCTACATAAAACCTGAAATCTATTATGAACAACCTTAGGTATATGTTCTATACCTTGAACTGTGAAACCATATTTTTTCCCCACATGACACACATTGAAATGTTTAGCTACGCTCTTATCCATTTCTTGATTTTGGATACTCCTTCTATGCTCTCCTATTCGAGTGCGGAGAGCTCTACTAGTGCGACCTACATATTTTTTGCCACAGCGGCAAGCTATCATGTATATCACAAACTCACTATCACAATTAATAAATTGTTGAACTGTATATTTTTGTGATGTTTTGACACTCCCCTCAAATGTGAATACTCTATGTAGCATATTATTGCAACACAAACACCTCTTTTTTCCACATTTGTAGCTGCCTATCACTTGTGGCAAAAAGCTTTTTTCTTTCTTATTATCCTCTACAAGACTTTTAGGTTTACTTTTGGCTATATACCCTCTCAGATTTTTACATCTTCTATATATAATAGTAGGTCGCCTCCCTACAGAACCCTGCAATAGATCATCCTGCAGTAATATCCCCCAATGTTTGTGAAAAATTCTCTGTATATCCCTAGCAAACACATTATATTGGGAAATAAAAGGAACTTTACTATTTCTCCTATTATAATTCTGTTTCCTATTTTTATTTATTTTTAATATTTCTTTACGTTTTAATCCTCTAGATTTTTCAAATGCCCCAATAACTACTTCTTTATCATATCCTCTATCTTCAAAATCCTTCTGTAGTGCAATACCTTTTACTTCAAAATCCTCATCCTTACTACAATTCCTCCTCAGGCGGTGAAATTGCCCATAGGGCACATTATTCAACCACCTGGGTAGATGACAACTATCAAATTGGATATATGAATTCCTAGACACCTCTTTTCTATATATAGATGTGACTATGTCACCATCCTCCGAAAAGGATATGTCTAAATCTAAAAACTGAATCTGCTGTGTACTAATCTGATATGTAAACAATATACCTCTATCATTCTGATTTAATTGTTCTATAAATATTTCTAGTGACCTATACGACCCCTCCCAAATAACAATGATGTCATCAATATACCTGCCATAGAGCGCCAGGCTGCCTCCTCCCGCGCCAACACCAAGACCATTCACTACCTCCCAATGTCCCATAAAGAGGTTGGCGTAGGAGGGGGCAAACCTGGCGCCCATGGCAGTCCCCCTAATTTGTAAATAATATTTGGACTGAAATTCAAAAAAATTGTGTGTAAGTGCGAACCTAATACATGTTAAAATAAATTCCTATTGTGAATCTACCATATCCTCATCTAACTCTAAGAAATACTTAACTGCTTCTAACCCTAAATCATGGTGAATACAAGTGTACAGTGAAGTGACATCCAATGTGGCAAATATATAATGCCCTTTTTTCTTTTGAAACTGATCCAATTTTTCCAAAATATGCTGAGTATCTCTGATATATGAAGAAAGTTGCACTACATATTTTTGTAAAAAAACATCGATAAAAGATGATAAATTCGACAATAATGAGTTGATACCTGATATGATGGGGCGCCCAGGAGGATTAACTGTAGATTTGTGTAATTTTGGAATATGATAAAAATATGGTATAGAAGGATTAGAAATGTTGATAAATCTGTATTCTTCTTTTGTAATAATTTTCCTCCTGAGCGCCTCATCAGTCAGCTCCCTCAACCGCTGCCGATATTCCTCATTTGGACATTCGGCCAATCTTTTGTATGAAACCGAATCCTCCAATATCCGTTCCCCTTCTTTTAAATAATCTATTGTATCCTGTATTAAAATTGCTCCCCCCTTATCCGCCTCCCGAATTGTGATGTTCACATTCTTGGATAACTCATACATAGCTCTCCTTTGCCTCCGTGTCATGTTGTATTTTCTACATTTCTTATTACTAATATACTTGATATAGTCCTCCATAACTAATTTGGAAAAAGTTTCTACATATTGACCTTTCCATTGGGTGGGATAGAACGTAGATTTAGTTTTTAATTTGGAATCAATGACTTTCTTTCCTACTTCAACCGTCTGATTCTCTTCTTTTAATTCTTCTAACAAATGCAGAGTATCGAAATCTTCTTTCTTCCATTCTATATCTGAATTGAAACGATTCATATTTTTAATGTCATTATTTCTAAAGTATCTTTTTAATGCTAACTTCCTCACAAACTTCTGTAGATCTATAGAAAACTCTAAATTGTTAGTGGTGGCCGTAGGGGCAAATTTGAGCCCTCTCCTTAAAACTGCAAACTGAAACACATCAAGATCATAGTTGGAAAGGTTATATATTCCTTCTCTGCATTCTTTAGAATTTAATCCTTTATCTCGTTCCTTGGTCTCTTTGACCCTTCTTCTACCTCTTCTACATTTCCTACCCTTTTTCTTCTCTGAATCTCTCCCACCCCCTCAATCTCGACCTTTTCCGAACCCATCACCTGTCTCCCTATGCACCCCCCCAAAAAAGAAGAGGAAGAAGATACTGAATTCCTCTCCTGAAAGGATGGCCCACCAGAAGACAAGGATATTTGGGACAAAGGTGGAAATTCCACCTCATCTTGAAGGACCAAAAATCTGTTTTCAGTGGGTATATTTGCATTCTGTACCGATGACATATTAGTATATTTGCATTCTGTACCGATGACATATTAGACATATTACATTGTTATGTATAGAGAGAGATGTCTTAAACAAATTGAAAAGGATATACATGTGATACAGGAGGAGTTAAAACCTTACTCTGAGACTACACAGTTTAAAGAGATGGATAAGCTGATTAATGGTAAAATTAATAAGATAGAAATAGAGTTAAAGGAAAGAAAACAAAAAAAGATGAGAAGAGATGAGGATGATTATATAGATGATAAAGTATATAAATATCAAAAAAGAGATCAGGATCAGAAAAATAATTATCAGAGACAATATAGGAACAATAAATATAAAATAGATAATAGAAATAAGAATATAAGTAGAAGAGAAGATCCTAAGTTAGTGAAATCAGCAGAATCTATCCACACTGTGTTTACTACAAAGGAGAAAGATGATAAGTTGGAAGGGCCTAATATGTCATCGGTACAGAATGCAAATATACCCACTGAAAACAGATTTTTGGTCCTTCAAGATGAGGTGGAATTTCCACCTTTGTCCCAAATATCCTTGTCTTCCGGTGGGCCATCCTTTCAGGAGAGGAATTCAGTATCTTCTTCCTCTTCTTTTTTGGGGGGGTGCATAGGGAGACAGGTGATGGGTTCGGAAAAGGTCGAGATGGAGGGGGTGGGAGAGATTCAGAGAAGAAAAAGGGTAGGAAATGTAGAAGAGGTAGAAGAAGAGTCAAAGAGACCAAGGAACGAGATAAAGGATTAAATTCTAAAGAATGCAGAGAAGGAATATATAACCTTTCCAACTATGATCTTGATGTGTTTCAGTTTGCAGTTTTAAGGAGAGGGCTCAAATTTGCCCCTACGGCCACCACTAACAATTTAGAGTTTTCTATAGATCTACAGAAGTTTGTGAGGAAGTTAGCATTAAAAAGATACTTTAGAAATAATGACATTAAAAATATGAATCGTTTCAATTCAGATATAGAATGGAAGAAAGAAGATTTCGATACTCTGCATTTGTTAGAAGAATTAAAAGAAGAGAATCAGACGGTTGAAGTAGGAAAGAAAGTCATTGATTCCAAATTAAAAACTAAATCTACGTTCTATCCCACCCAATGGAAAGGTCAATATGTAGAAACTTTTTCCAAATTAGTTATGGAGGACTATATCAAGTATATTAGTAATAAGAAATGTAGAAAATACAACATGACACGGAGGGAAAGGAGAGCTATGTATGAGTTATCCAAGAATGTGAACATCACAATTCGGGAGGCGGATAAGGGGGGAGCAATTTTAATACAGGATACAATAGATTATTTAAAAGAAGGGGAACGGTTATTGGAGGATTCGGTTTCATACAAAAGATTGGCCGAATGTCCAAATGAGGAATATCGGCAGCGGTTGAGGGAGCTGACTGATGAGGCGCTCAGGAGGAAAATTATTACAAAAGAAGAATACAGATTTATCAACATTTCTAATCCTTCTATACCATATTTTTATCATATTCCAAAATTACACAAATCTACAGTTAATCCTCCTGGGCGCCCCATCATATCAGGTATCAACTCATTATTGTCGAATTTATCATCTTTTATCGATGTTTTTTTACAAAAATATGTAGTGCAACTTTCTTCATATATCAGAGATACTCAGCATATTTTGGAAAAATTGGATCAGTTTCAAAAGAAAAAAGGGCATTATATATTTGCCACATTGGATGTCACTTCACTGTACACTTGTATTCACCATGATTTAGGGTTAGAAGCAGTTAAGTATTTCTTAGAGTTAAATGAGGATATGGTAGATTCACAATAGGAATTTATTTTAACATGTATTAGGTTCGCACTTACACACAATTTTTTTGAATTTCAGTCCAAATATTATTTACAAATTAGGGGGACTGCCATGGGCGCCAGGTTTGCCCCCTCCTACGCCAACCTCTTTATGGGACATTGGGAGGTAGTGAATGGTCTTGGTGTTGGCGCGGGAGGAGGCAGCCTGGCGCTCTATGGCAGGTATATTGATGACATCATTGTTATTTGGGAGGGGTCGTATAGGTCACTAGAAATATTTATAGAACAATTAAATCAGAATGATAGAGGTATATTGTTTACATATCAGATTAGTACACAGCGGATTCAGTTTTTAGATTTAGACATATCCTTTTCGGAGGATGGTGACATAGTCACATCTATATATAGAAAAGAGGTGTCTAGGAATTCATATATCCAATTTGATAGTTGTCATCTACCCAGGTGGTTGAATAATGTGCCCTATGGGCAATTTCACCGCCTGAGGAGGAATTGTAGTAAGGATGAGGATTTTGAAGTAAAAGGTATTGCACTACAGAAGGATTTTGAAGATAGAGGATATGATAAAGAAGTAGTTATTGGGGCATTTGAAAAATCTAGAGGATTAAAACGTAAAGAAATATTAAAAATAAATAAAAATAGGAAACAGAATTATAATAGGAGAAATAGTAAAGTTCCTTTTATTTCCCAATATAATGTGTTTGCTAGGGATATACAGAGAATTTTTCACAAACATTGGGGGATATTACTGCAGGATGATCTATTGCAGGGTTCTGTAGGGAGGCGACCTACTATTATATATAGAAGATGTAAAAATCTGAGAGGGTATATAGCCAAAAGTAAACCTAAAAGTCTTGTAGAGGATAATAAGAAAGAAAAAAGCTTTTTGCCACAAGTGATAGGCAGCTACAAATGTGGAAAAAAGAGGTGTTTGTGTTGCAATAATATGCTACATAGAGTATTCACATTTGAGGGGAGTGTCAAAACATCACAAAAATATACAGTTCAACAATTTATTAATTGTGATAGTGAGTTTGTGATATACATGATAGCTTGCCGCTGTGGCAAAAAATATGTAGGTCGCACTAGTAGAGCTCTCCGCACTCGAATAGGAGAGCATAGAAGGAGTATCCAAAATCAAGAAATGGATAAGAGCGTAGCTAAACATTTCAATGTGTGTCATGTGGGGAAAAAATATGGTTTCACAGTTCAAGGTATAGAACATATACCTAAGGTTGTTCATAATAGATTTCAGGTTTTATGTAGAAAGGAGTCCCTCTGGATACATAAATTGGGGGTTATGGTTCCAGAGGGACTTAATGAAGAAACAGAAGTGGGTATTTTCTGTGGTGAGAATTTTGAGCTTTTGTAACCTTTTGACTCTGTAGTTTCTATCTGCTGGTTTTACGGGCATCTTGGTGTCCTCAATATATACAATTTGGTGTCCATAAGGTGGTGCAATTAGAGTTAGTATAGGGAGATGTGGAGTATGCAGGTGATGGTGGGATTAGGTGTGGTGATTTTTGAGGGTCCCCTGGAGTTTATGTTGAGACTTCGTTGATTTTTTGTGGTTGTTTTGTATAGTTTTCATTTGGAGAGGTGTGGAGAGGGACTCAATTTTAAGATGTGTAGTGGGAGGTGGTGTTTCGTTTTGTTGAGTCGGATGTGGATGGTGAGCTCTATCAGAGGGTGTGTATTAGGAGTATAGTGAAGGGGGTCGAGTGTAGATGGTGATGTTGGTGGGAGAGTAATGAGTGTGTGTGGTTAGGGTGTGAGGGGTACTCTGTTAGAGCGTTAGGTTTGGAGTTTTGAGATTTCTTTGGAGTGGTGATTGAGCTGCAGTGTGGTGATCGCGCCGTAGCATGATTTTGTGACAGCTGATTGGGGCTGTCGGGTTATGCTAGCTGCGAGTTTGTATGGAGGAGAAGAAGGATTGGGGGGCCGCAGGTGTAAGGATCGGGGGTGAGAGTCTGGTGTGATGTGGGAAATAGGATGGTGTTGGGGTGGATGTTGGTAGATGTGTAACGGTATTCAGGTGTGTGGATGAAGGGATTATTGATAGATAGTGAAAAGGGGGGTGTGTTGGATGTTTGCGGACCATTGGGAGGAAGTAAGAATAGAAGTATCCGGTTTGCGGGTCAGGAGGAGGAAGTGAAACAACAAAAGATATCCGGTTTGTTATGGTCGGCGAATATGTTTGGGGAGGAGGAAAGTTTTTGGTTGCAAGGATGTTTGATGCGTGTGGTATTAGTATGCGTTCCAGAGGGAGGAAGTAGGTAAAGAGGAGAGGTCAGAGGTAAGACACGTTTGTTTCGATGTTTTGGCGCCAAATTCATTATTTGTATGTATATATGGAGGACCTGGAGGCAATGTGGGACTAGCAGATAGACCCCTGAGGAAGTGAAAGTGTATCACGTAACGCGTAGGGTGAGAGTACTGTTTTTTATTTCTTTTTTGGTGATCATTGTATATTGATTCATTATACATTTATTATTATTTTTTTAGCACGATTGTGTGCATTCATATATGTACATTCATTTTTATGAGATTTTTTTCTCTTTTTTAGCAATAAAATATATTATCAACATAGAACCATCTGGTGTGGTGTATGATCCCTAAAAGTATTAGTGGCCCTCAGATATTTTAGGGTACTTATTACTCCTATATTTATACCCCATTGATAAACCAGCTCTCATCAGATATAGAGTGTTAGTTGGAGTTTTTGAGGTGGTATATCATCTCCATCCACTCTGGGTGAGGCGGAATACTGGAAATCCAGTGGGAAGATTTACGGACGATCCTGAAAGGACGATCCAGAAAGGAGTGATACAGATACCCGCACTGGGGGTGATCCAGTGGAGGCTCTTTCACTGAGAGGCTGGTTTAGCCTCAAGAAAATGTGAGTAGATTTTCAGCTAGCTCACAGGTGATTTCTCTTTGGTGGAGGATTACGTATCTTGGCATTACAGTCTACACTTAGATCGTGTGCGCATCTCTTTCTATTCTAGTAACACACCCATGATTTTGCAGGAGGGCCAGGTGGAGAAGAATTATCAGCCAACTTCTTCTTTCCTCCACATATACTGGGGGCTACTTATTGTGCTGCTACTGTCTCAGGTGTATCACTGGAGCTAGTCGTGGCAAGTGGAACCTTCATCATCCATCACCCATGTTACTGCTGTTGTTGAGCTTCTTAATTATCCAGCTACTTAAACAACTCAGCAGCAAGAACAACAATTCGGCATCTACATCAGGGCATTTGAAAATGGCCTGTGGCCAATGGCCAACCAGACATGACCTGCTGGCACTAGGCCAGTAGGGAATTTTTTTTCCTCAGGGCTTGTGCTTAAAAAAAATAATACAAAAATAATAATAAAAAAATCCCATAGTCCTACAACAAAGAATAAACAATTTTTGGGGGGTTTATATCTAACAAGCCTAAGACCTATAAATCAATGTTTCCTTAGGGCTTGTACCAAACAAGCTTAAGTCCTACAAATCAATGTTTCCTTAGGGCTTCTGCCAAACAAGTCTAAGTCCTACAAATCAATGTTTCCTCAGGGGTTGGGCCTCTAACAACAAATCAAAAAAAATAATCCGGTACAAAATACTCAATTACAATAAGTATCAGTCTACCCCAGTTGCAGTTTATGTCAGGGGGTTCCTGTCTATCATTTTACATAAAAATGTCTTATTTTATTTATTTGTTTATTTACTATCCCCCCAATACCAGTCAAGAAACACCCTAAAACAAATTCAATGTGCAACTGATTCATTCCCCAGACTCCACCCACCATCACAGGCACCCTCCACAAACCCCTTTTATACCATGTCTTTTGTTTTTTTTTTTTTTAAACGTATTTAGGATTTTTTGTATTAACTGCCCCATGTACCAGTAAACAACCTTCCCCCCCCAAAAAAACATATTTCCTGTTAAACTGATTCTCTCTACACCCCACCAACACAGGCACCCTCATGTATTTATACAATGACTTTGGGAAATAAAATAATATTTGCTATGTGTTGTGTGTAAATTCAATGTTCCCATTGAGTTCAATGGAATGAGCCATTCGAAAAGAAGCGGAAAAACGTCACGCTACGTGGAAAATTATAAGCGGGAAGTGCCATTATTCACCGATTTCAGTTAGAGACAAAAATGTTAACCCATCCTTACATTTTTCCATGTTTCAGGCACTTTGCCGTGCAATAGGCATTTTGAAAATAGTTTGATAGGGCTTTGAATAAAGGTTCACCTCCGGTTTTTACAAATTTCAAAAGTAACTTTATCAGGACCAGTTGCTTTGCCATTTTTCATTGACTTTATTGCAGCTTCTACATCTTCTACTAAAACTTTTGGCACAACTTCAGTCTCTTGCACTTCATTCAGTTGTACTTCATCCTTTTATTTTATTTATTTATTTAGAACATGTTTTACCATTGAGATTTCTCTCATTTTCAAGTATGTTCTGGAGTGTTTACAGCAAGAGTTGCCTATTTGCACAAATACAGAGACATAATACATATATACACACACATATACAGTTGCATATTGTTTTTAGATATGAAGGAGTTATTTTTAAGGATTTTAGACTATGAGAAGATCTGATTTTTTCAGGTAGGTTATTCAACACTTTGAGCTCTGAAGGAGAAGGCAGATTGACTGGCTTTTCTTAAAATGTGCTATACTCAGTGAGTTGTTAGCAGTGGAGTGGAGGTTATAGTTAGTATGGAGAGCTGAATTGAGCATACTGCTTAGGCAGTCTGGTAGTTTTCTAGAAAAGTGGTTATGAACCATGCAAGAGAGGTGAAGGGCACGTCTAGATTCGAGTGTTAGCCAATTTAGTTCTTCAGACATATCAAATGATGGGTTGTGTAATTACATTGAAAGAGGAAGTGGCATAATGAGTTATACATAGTGTAGATTTTAGCAAGATGGATTTGTGGCTCAGGAGCATATACTACATCCCCATAGTCCATGGCTGGCATTATCATCTGTTGTATAATATGTATTCTTATCAGAGGAATTAAACAGGATTTATTTGTTTCTAAACAGAGCACCTATTTTGGGCTAAAGTTTGGACGTAAATTTATCAATATGAAAACCAAAAGTGAGGTTGGGGCCAAGCCTTATACCAATTTACGATTAGACTCAATTACAATGGATAGATTGGTATTGCAGAGATTACGTAGTTTATACTTTGTACCAAATAACATTATGACCGTTTTGTCAGTATTTATGAATAGTTTGTTCTTTGCTATCCATCTTTCAGCTTTAGAGAAATCATGCTGTAATACGCCCTCCAGTTGTGATACATTTGACACTGAGTCTACTACATCAGGGTTCGACGCCTTGTTGAGTTGACAGCCAGACCATCCATCTGCTTGACTGGTGCATTTGACGCGTGTTTCACCACATAGGCTTGCTCACAATAGTATGTCCAACAGGAGCAGAAATTTTGCACTTAAATATCTTGAAATCAGATATAATTGGTTAACAAAAAAATTAAACTAACCAGTAGGATATGTCACGGTACAAACAAAACAGGAGTCAGACTGTACTTTGATAACCTTTATCAGAAGTGTAATCACAGCAAAATCACAGCAAGTGTGAGGAAGGAGCAGAGAGTAATCAAAGCAGCGAGCCTCTATGAGAAATAGGAGGACTCCACTAGGTCCCCAAACTGTGGTGAATAGGCCAAAGCCAATGGTAGTCTCAATAGCAAGATAGACCTCCATGTACCCTAATGATCTCCCCAAGGACTCACGCCTGCAGTCCAATAATGAAAGACCGTTAAACAACGAAGGCAGCGAAAGAGACTACTGACTCACACCTATAGTCAGTGATGGAGAGGCAGTCTCATGCAAAGGAAGGTAACCAAATCGATTACTGACTCATGCCTGCAATCAGTAACGCTAGAGTCTACCAGAGCCCCAGGTCCGCACCAGACTGGTTCTCTGACTACAAGGAGGGTCAAACGGAGGGTAGTCAGACAGAGCCACAATTGAGCACCAGCTAGGATGGTTAGACAAGCCAAGGGTCAAGGTACGCAACTGGTAGTCAGCCAGAGCCATAGGTCTGCACCAAATTGGTTATCAGACTAGCCAAGGTTATACACGGAGCGGGTAGTCAGCCAGAGCCGCAGGTCTGCACCAGGTTGGTTATCGGACAAGCCAGGATCATACACGGAATGGGTCAGAGCCACAGGTCAGCACCAGAACGGGTAGTCAGACAAACCAAGTCATACACAGAGCACTAAACACAATGAACTGCACTGGACACCAACGAAAGGGTGAATGAGCCCAGTGTCCATGCAGCTTATTAAGATCTGCTACTGGGGGAAAAGGAGGAACACCAAACTGTGTGACTCCTTTAAATGGGACGCACGTCCATGCCTTTTGACATGCACCCAAAAATGATGTAATCGGGCCGGCCCACTGAACACACAGTAGCAGCTGTAGCCGTGAGAATGGCAGAACTTAGCTGAGCCACCAGACAGGCAGAACGCAGCTGAGCCACGAGGGGGAGAGATGCGGACGAGCCACCAAAGGTAAGGATGTGGCAGGCTCGAGCAGCCACCGCAGGTCACATTGTGACAGTACCCTCCCCTAAATGACCCCTCATCTGTGGACAGGGACATGGTCTTTCAGGATAGCAAGAGTGAAAGTTCTGGACCAGAATAGAGGCATGCACATCCTTAGAGGAAATCCATGAGCGCCCCTCCGGGCCATAGATCCTCCAGTGCACCAGGTACGGCAATTGCCCCATCACTCTCAGAGAGACCAGAATGGTTTGTACATCATACTCGTCATGGTCTCCCACCCGAATGGGGGCTGGGTGAACAGTATTGGTAGCATATCGGTTACAAATTAATGGTTTGAGCAGCAAAACGTGGAAGACATTATGAATTCGCATTGTGGCTGGAAGCTCAAGAGCGTACGCTAGAGGGTTGATTTTCCAGATGATTCGAAATGGACAGACAAAATGAGGGGCCAGTTTCCTACATGGCACCTGGAGGTTGAGATTGCGGGAAGACAGCCATACCCTCTCTCCCACCCAGAAGGTCGGTGCAGGTAATCACCTACAGTCAGACTGCCACTTTTGCCATTGTATCGAACCAGGTAGGGTATTCTGTACTTGTACCCAGGAGGAGGGAGCTACCATAAATGCTCATCCAGAGCCAGAATCTCCTGTGCTTCAAAAGTCTCAGGAAGTGTGAAGGGTTGGAACCCATAGTTTATGAAGGAAGGAGAACTCTGTGAAGAAGAGTTAATAGCACAATTTCTGGCAAACTCCCCCCCAGGGTAACAGAGCAGCCCAACTGTCATGGTGGTCGCTTATGTAACAGCGTAAAAATTGTTCTAGGGCTTGATTAGACCTCTCTGCTGCTCCATTCGATTGGCGGTGGTATGCTGAGGAAAAGGCAAGCTGAATGCCCATCTGAGCACAAAAGCACCTCCAGAACCGGGACACAAACTGACTCCCTCTGTCAGATATAATCATCTTTGATATACCATGTAGTTGGAACACTTCTTTAGCGAATACCTTGGCCAGCTCTTGAGCAGAAGGCAGCTTTTTGAGTGGTACGAAGTGGGCCATTTTGGAAAACCTATCTATGATCATAAGAATAACCGTGTAGCCCATCGATGCAGGAAGTTCCACCATGAAATCTATGGACAAATAGGACCACTGACGTTCCCCATTATTAATGGGTTGGAGGAGACCTACGGGCAGATTTCATGGAGGTTTGCTTTGGGCGCATGTGGGGCAAGATGCCACAAAGGCAGAACAGTCAGATTTCAAGCTAGGCCACAAAAACAAACGAGAAATAGACCATATCAATTGATCCCACCCAGTATGGCCTATGTTTTAGATGTATGATATGTCTTCAGGAGTCTGGTGCGTAACTGGGTGTAACGGTTTTATGGACACACAGACTCGGGAGGTTATGGTAAAAACACAGTTTATTAATTATACAAGAAGTAAGGTAACCCACGCGGGTCCAGTACGTACATATGATACAATACTTACACAGGTCAGGTTACAAGGATATACAGTAACCCACACGGTTCCAGTAGGTACAAATGATACAATAATGACACAAGTCAGGTTAAAAGTTTGTGTGAATCCAGATGAAGCAGAGGAGCAAAGGAAACTACGAGGCCAAGGGATGTCGGCAGGCCCTAGTAGTGCAGAGGTCAGCGGAGACTCTTCACGCAGAGAGTGAATCCAAGATACGGCAAGCCACAATTGAGGTGGCTGAGTAGGAGGCCACTAATATCCCCAATACTGGGGTAGACAGGAGAGACTAGGCAAGCAGAAACCAACGAAGGCCCTGGACTGAACACAAGCAGAGAGAGACCCTAGACAATCCAATCGGAGGCATAAGACTGTAGGGTTCTGATGGCAATGACAGAAGAACTGCCCGAAATGTATACACACACGATACTGCCAAGCAGTAGCAATAAGGTATTCCCAGACTGCCAGGACAGACTGAGGGTAACTGAGCAACAGATATCACTATGTACCGCACACCAGTGATTGAGAAAGACTGTGACCCTGAAGCGCAACAGCACCAACCTGCAAGGGGTTAAACGAACGCTCAGACCTGGAATCGGCTGCAAGGCAGTGGAGACTAACCGAGGCGCCCAGAGACAAAACCAACCTCAGAGGTGGACAGGTCAAGCGTACCGGGGTGCTAACTCAACAGATCCAAACACCGAACTGAAAGGATAACAATAGAGCACAGATGTGGAGACAGGCTCACAGTATAACAGCGCTCCGGTAGCAGTGCGGGTATTGAGGCAACCAAAGGACTGTCTAGTCAGACAGTAAGCATGCACAGGAGGGAAGCCCTCCAGACAGGACACAGATGGGCCTGAGAGTAGTACCGGGGTCGGTACACAGAGCAGGAATGAAGCCAAGCTGGAACGGTACACAGAACAGGAACGTCAGCCAATCCTGGTCAGTACACAGAGCAAGAACGTCAGCCAGGCTGGGTCGATACACAGAGCAGGAACGTCAGCCAATCCGGGTCGGTACACAGAGCAGGATCATCAGCCAGGCTGGGTTGATACACAGAGCAGGAACAAACAGGCAGAGTAGTCAGACAGTCTGAGTCATACACAGGATTCACACAGGAAGTCAGGAGCAAGCGCTAGCAACTGGAAAAGGCCCTCATGAAATGACAGGGCTGAGTATTTAAGGACTAGATCTCAGCAGCCAATAAAAGACAGGCAGGAAGTAAACCAGACATAGCTATGTCGCCAGAGGAATCACGGGCACCGTGATACTGGGCTGGTACAAAGGACCTCCCTCTAGGTTTTTCAGCCAGGGTCGAAGCTTGTGCCGCCAAGATCTCCTCTCCCAACAGGTAGGTAATGCTGGTCCGAATTGTGATCTGCTGGAATGATCAATGTAGGATGTAACTCTTACTGGATGTAGGAGCAATATTGGTTGGATAGGGCATCAGCCCTGATATTTTTCGACCAGGGAAGATAGGAAACAATGAAGTGAAACCGGGACAGAAACAGGGCCCATCTGGCCTGATGGTTTGACAAACGTTTAGCTTCTGACAAATAAATCAGATTCTTGTGATCCGTGAGGATCAGGATCGGAGCGCAGGTCCCCTCTAGGTGATATCACCATTCTTGAAGGGCTAGTATAATTGCCAATAGTTCTCGATCCCCTATGTCATACATTATCTCTGCTTTGGACAATTTCCTGGAGAAGTATCCGCAAGAGAGCAGAGACTCCCCTGGAGCCGAGCACTGGTGTCATGTTCCTCCGGGTTTTCCTGCTTTCCCTTTCTGTATATTCTGGTTTCCTTACCTTGTTTAATTTCTCCTCCTTGTTTGAGGCACGTCCTGGTTCATGACCTATATCAAGCACTGACGGCTTCATGTCAATGCACGATCAAAGCGTTCTGTAGTTTGGTGGTCTTGTTCGAGTGTTTCCTGTGTTCAACCCAGCTTTCCATGACTCTTCTATCGTCTCCTGATTCTGGCATCCGTTCCTGAGATATTCGACCCAGGCCTGTCCTTGACTCTCCAGTTTTCCTGATTCGGTACTGTATTTCCTCGACTGGCTTTCGACAATGGCTTGCCCGACTACTTTTTTTGTCTCTCCCTCAGGTTTTGTTGCCACCCATGTGGTTTGTCGACTATTCTTATTCTAAGCCCTCGGTATCAAGTGTCGAGTCCCTGGCATGGTCAACATCGTGTCGAGTAGTCCGTGGTGTCAACTTCTGGTCGTGGACATCTATCCGACTCTCAGTCGTTATCACGGTTCCCGTGATTCCGCTGTTACTCTCTGCTGTGTTGATCTCTCATTGGCGGAGCTTGATTGGCGTGCCCAGGGTTTCCCTTCATATACCGGGACTCTGGCACCTGTCAGGTGCCCTTTCTTGGTGCTCCCATACCTATGCATCCGTTGCTGTGTTCCTGCGTTCCTGTGTACCCGTGATTGACCCGACTTGGCTGACGTTCCTGCTCTGTGATTGACCCGGTTTGGCTGGCGTTCCTGCTCTGTGACCTGCTTCCTGTGTTCCTGCGAGATTCTGATATATGTCACTTGGCAACATTCTGAACTGTGCATGCAGCGCTGTGCAGACTGATCACCCACTTTACCCTTGCAGAGCTTGTTGCCTCCGCTGCTGAGCCTGTCCGTGTACACTTGCTGAGCTTGTTGCCTCCGTTACCGAGCCTGTCCGTGAACACTTGCTGAGCTTGTTGCCTCCGATACTGAGCCTGTCATTAACACTTGCTGAGCTTGTTGCCTCCGTTACCGAGCCTGTCAGTAACACTAGCAGAGCAATCGTGGCCTCCATTTACGGTGCCTCCACCTTACAACTTAGCAGTTGTTGCACCGCGTGGTGCTATTGGGCATTCCGTTAGCTCTTGCAGTGTGTGTCTCCGTTACCACACTGGAAGGGTGTCTTGGCTCTGGTCTCATTCATCTCGCAGCGATGTGCCTTCATTACCGCACCAGTGAGTGCAACTGGTTCAAGTTACATTTAGCTCATGCAGTGTCTATGACTCCGTTACCGCACCTAAGGGGTGCTATTGGCTCTGGTCCCACTTAGCTCTTGCAGTGTCTCTGACTCCGTTACAGCATCTAAGGGGTGCTATTGGCTCTGGTTCCAGTCAGCTCTTGCAATACTGTTGGGTATATCATGGAACGCCTGTTCCTGTAGTGTTTCAGTGCTGCCTTACTGCTAAGTGCTTTCCATCTAGCACCACTACCTGGACTGATTTCACCATCTACTGGGTATTGGCTGATCACACCACAACAGAAACTGATTACTTGTATTGGACATTAACCTTTATACCACTATTGATTCCTGTTATACATCAATATTGTCCCAAGCCATCTTGTGCCTGTAAGACATCCATTATACGTATCTATATACGTGTGATTACCTATTCTAGCCCCTAGGGGGCAGTGTTCCTTGTTTTCTCTCAATAAAACTGTGTTTTATTTTAACCTCTGGTCTGAGTGTCGTTAAAACCGATACAGTACGAAAGGGCCATGACCTCAGACAGTAAAGGTGACGGTAATACACAGAACCTCCATTGGAGGATGGATGTGCATGAGCAACGCTTGGACCAGTTGGCACTGGCCATGCAGACATTACAGGAACATACGGTACACCTTGATAAACCTAACCAAAATCCGGTGGTGCCCCCAGTTCCGACACCGGATAATCATGCTGGGTTGTCTGCTGCTCCTCCCAGAGGTCTAACGGGTGCAGTGCCGTTACCGTTGAGATATGATGGCGAACCTACCCTATGCAGGGGGTTTATCAACCAATTAGAGATATTCTTGGAACTGACACCTCATGCCTTCCCTAACGACTGTAGCAAGGTTGGGTTCATGATATCTCTATTAACGGGTAAAGCTCTGGCGTGGGCTAATCCCTTGTGGAAGAACGCTAAACCCTGCACTCAGAACTTCAACGAGTTTATAAGGAAGTTCCGGAGAGTGTTTGAGGTACCTGGTAGAGCCGCCTCTGCTGCCAAAAGATTGATGGAAATACAAATGGGCGATTGTACAGTGGGCAATTATGCCATAGAATTTTGGACATTGGCAGCAGAGGTAGGATGGAATAATGAGGCACTTGTGGCAGCCTTTGCTCAGGGGTTGTCTGACTCCATCAAAGGTGAAATTGCTGCCAGAGATGTACCCAGTGACTTAGATGAATATATCAATTATGTCATGCTCATTGACTCTCGTATCCGTGAAAGGCGCCTGGCCAGAAGGGCAAAATCCAGAAGCTATGGGCACGGCAGTCCTTTAAACCTACCCTCGCCTTCCATTCCTCCTGACCGAGCATCTGAACCGGGTGAACCAATGCAACTCAGGTTCACTAGACTTACAAAGGAGGAACGGGCACACCGTAAGAGGCAGGGTTTATGTTTATATTGTGGCAAAGCTGGGCACTTACTACGCACTTGTCCGGTACGGCTGGGAAATGCACGCACCTAGGGTACCTTGAGGGACAGGCCCTAGGTGGTGTACAATCGTCCCTAGACTCCTGTACACAGAAACCCACCATCCAGGTGAGATTTTCTTTGGCCGACCAATCTGTGGAGGTATTTGCTCTGGTAGACTCTGGTGTAGCAGGGTACTTCATGGATCGTTCCTTTGCCGAACAGCACAATATTCCTTTGATTAAAAGGGACACTCCGCTAGCCAGTGAAGTCATTTACGGTAGACCTTTAGAACCGGCATTCATCACTATGGAAACTACTCCTTTCACTATGTCTATTGGGGCTCTCCACAGGGAGGAGGTACGTTTTCAAATAATACATTCACCCCATCATGCGGTCATTCTGGGGTTCCCATGGTTATTGTTGCACAATCCCCAGTTTGATTGGCAAAGATGTGAGGTCAAATCATGGTCTAAGTATTGTACTAAACACTGTTTGTCGTACCCGGTCAAGATTTTGTGTACCTCTCCCTCCGTGCCAACTGAATATTGCGAATTCAGTGACTTATTCAGTAAGGGAGAGGCTAGCGCATTGCCGCAGCACAGACCGTATGATTGATCTATTGATTTGCCTCCAGGGGTGGTGCCTCCCAGGGGTCTGACATACCCTTTGTCCTGCGATGAGAACAAGGCCATGGAGGACTACATTGAGGATGCCCTCAAGAGAGGAATCATATGCAAGTCATCCTCACCGACTTGTCCCGGGTTCTTTTTTGTGAAAAAGAAAAATGGCGAACTAAGACCATGTATTGACTACCGGGGATTGAATAAGCTCATGTCCAAGAACGCATATCCTATACCACTCATTACGGAGTTATTTGACAGGTTGAAGGGCTCTTCTATCTTTACGAAACTTGATCTGCGGGCCGCATACAACCTGATAAGAATTAAGGCTGGAGATGAGTGGAAAATGGCATTCAATACTTGGTCAGGGCACTACGAATACTTAGTGATGCCATTTGGATTGTATAATGCACCTGCTGTATTTCAAGAGTTTATCAATGACATCCTCCGTGATATGCTTCAGTCTTGTGTGGTCGTATACCTTGATGATATATTGATACACTCTGCTAACCTGAATCAGCACATCCAGGATGTGTCTGAGGTTTTGCTCTGTTAATGCAAGAATAAACTGTTCTGTAAACTAGAAAATTGTGAATTTCACAGGTCCAACTTACCCTTCCTGGGGTTCGTGATATTTAAAGATGGCATTTCCATGGACCAAGAGAAATTGGCAGCAGTCCTACAGTGGCCACGTCCCAAAGGGTTAAAAGCTATCCAACGTGTTTTGGGCTTTGCCAATTATTATAGAAGATGTATCCAGAATTTCTCTACAATTGTGAAGCCTCTGTCTGACCTCACGCATAAGGGAGCTAATCCCTCTCAATGGTCCGAGGTAGCTGAAAACGCTTTTGAGACTTTAAAATCTGCTTTTGCATCTGCTCCTATACTGTCCCACCCCAATCCCGCCCTGCCATTCACACTGGAGGTGGATACCTCCGAAATCCGGGTAGGGGCAGTTCTTTCTCAACGCCCTGCGGGAGGTGGCAACCTGAGACCTTGTGGGTTCTTTTAAAAAAAACTCTCTAGTGCCCAAAGCCATTATGAGATTGGTGATAGGGAACTCTTGGCCATTATCCTCACATTGATAGAATGGCGACATTTATTGGAGGGCACGAGAACCCCGGTATTAATCCTTACTGACCACAAAAATTTGACATATCTCTCAGAAGCAAAAAGGCTGTCCTCCCGATTGCTAGGTGGGCACTGTTCTTGTCTCGGTTTAATTTCGTAGTGTCCTACCTGCCAGGTTCTAAAACCATTAGGGCAGATGCCCTGTCCAGGCAATTTAGTCATGACATTGAGAGGGATGAAGACCCTGTACCTATTATTCAGCCAGATCGCATCTTGGCAACAGTGCGTACCAGTATCACTTTGCCACTGGGGGAGGAAATTTTGGCATCTCAGGCAAGGGCACCCCCAGAAACCCCAGTTGGCAAGTGCTTTGTGGATGAGTCTTTCCGTACCCGTCTGCTTGAGACTTACCACTCATCTAAGGCGGCTGGGCACATTGGAAGGGATCAGTTAATATGGTCTCTCTCACAAGTATTTTGGTGGCCCTCACTTAGAGCCGATTGTTCCGCATTTACTGCAGACTGTGCCACCTGTGCTCGTGCTAAGACCCCCAGTCATCTCCCAGTGAGCTTACTCCAACCAGTGCCTAATGGTGAATGACCATGGTCCCACATATCTATTGATTTTATGGGAGAATTGCCTGTGTCTAGGGGATATACATTTATCCTGATGGTGGTTGACAGGTTCTCTAAGATGGCTCACTTCGTGCCCCTCTCTGGTCTTCCTTCGGCCCAGGAGTTGGCAGTAGTTTTTGCCAGAGAGGTGTTCCTCTTGCATGGGGTTCCCAGAGTGGTAGTGTCGGACCAAGGGAGTCAGTTCGTGTCTAGATTCTGGAGGGCATTCTGTAGCCAGATGGGCATACAATTGTCCTTTTCCTCTACATACCATCCCCAGACCAATGGGGCCGCTGAGCGTGCCAGTCAGGGACTGGAGCAGTTTCTGCGCTGCTTTGTGACTGATCATCATGACAATTGGGCTGACCTGTTGCCGTGGGCGGAGTTTGCCAAGAATTGTGCAGTTAATTCATCGTCTGGGAGCTCCCCATTCCTTATCAATTATGGGTTCCAGCCGTGTTTGCTCCCGGACTCATTTCAGTCACAGCAGATTCCAGCTCTGGACGTGCATATTGAGCAGCTCCGCTCCACTTGGGCACAGGTTCAGAGGGCCCTCAGCCAGTCCTTCCAGCGACATCAGCAGCATGCCAACCATAGACGGCTGCCAGAGGTCTCCTTCCAGGTTAGGGACAGGGTATGGCTCTCCTCCAGAAATCTCAATCTGCAAGTGCCATCCAACAAGTCATCCGCAAGGTTAACCCTGTTTCGTACGCGCTGGAACTCCCGGCATCTATGCGCATTCACAATGTGTTCCATGTGTCTCTATTGAAGCCCTTGGTATGCAACCGTTATACTACCACTCCTGTGGTTCCTGGGCTGGTGGACATTCAAGGCCAAGAGGAGTACGAAGTTCAGAGCATTATTGATTCTAGGAGGTTTAGAGGGAAATTGCAGTATTTGGTCCACTGGAAAGGCTATGGGCCTGAAGAGCGTTCTTGGGTCGACCAGAGGAACCTTCATGCCCCAAGGTTATTGTGCAATTTTCACTCTAAATATCCTCAGAAACCTAGACCCTCTACCAGGAGAGGGGGTCTTTGAGAGGGGGGTACTATCACAGTTTCCGTGATTCCGCTGTCACTCTCTGCTGTTGTGCTCTATCATTGGCGGAGCTTGATTGTCCCGCCCAGGGTGTCCCTTCATATACCAGGGCTCTGGCACCTGTCAGATGCCCTTTCGTGGTGTTCCCATACCTGTGCATCCGTTGCTGTGTTCCTGCTTTCCTGTGGACCGATTCGGCCCGTCTGACTACTCTTGTTGTGCCTGCTCCGTGATTGACCCGGCTTAGCTGACGACCCTGCTCCGTGATTGACCCGGTTTGGCTGACGATTTACGGTGCCTCCACCTTACACCTTAACAGTTGTTGCACCGCGTGGTGCTATTGGGCATTCCGTTAGCTCTTGCAGCGTGTGTCTCCATTACCGCACCGGAAGGTTGTCTTGGCTCTGGTCTCATTTAGCTCGCAGTGTTGTGCCTTCATTACCGCACCGGTCAGTGCGACTGGCTCAAGTTACATTTAGCTCATGCAGTGTCTATGACTCCGTTACCGCACCTAAGGGGTGCTATTGGCTCCGGTCCCATTTTGCTCTTGCAGTGTCTCTAACTCTGTTACCACACCTAAGGGGTGCTATTGGCTCTGGTCCCACTTAGCTCTTGCAGTGTCTCTGACTCTGTTACCGCATCCACTCAGCTCTTGCAATACTGTTGGGTATACCACGGAAAGCCTTTTCCTGTAGTGTTTCAGTGTACTGCCTCACTGCTAAGTGCTTTCCATCTAGCACCACTACCTGGACTGTTTTCACTATCTACTGGGCATTGGCTGATCACACCACAACAGAGACTGATTACTTGTATTGGGCATTAACCCTTATACCACTATTGATTCCTGTTATACATCAATATTGTCCCAAGCCATCTTGTGCCTGTAAGACATCCATTATACCTATCTATATACGTGCTATTACCTATTCTAGCTCTTAGGGCAGTGTTCCTTGTTTCCTCTCAATAAAACTGTGTTTTATTTTAACCTCCAGTCTGAGTGTCGTTAAAACCATTACAGTCGTACTCCTTCCTTTTGACAACTCCCAGTCAAAACCCTTCCTTGCGACTCCCGTTGTGCTCTCAGTATTTGACAAAGCATCTATACCACAGGTAGGTCTTTCCAAGTTGTTTCTTGACCTGGTGAGTAGTTACCTATCACCAAGGAGGTCATCCAGCCATCAGGATTTGCGGCCTGCTACCCCACCCAGCGCCTGCCGCAGGAAGGCCTCCTGGGAGCAGCCACCGATAGCCAGCCCTGCTCTCTACTCTGCGCTCTCTAGCTTCTGGCTCACAGGGGCCTACCTGGTGAGTAACTGATTCCTTTTGTCTGTACATCTTTGTCATTTGAGTTATAGTAGCAGCCTGTTACTTCTTTTGGGGTTACCTTCCCTCAAGGGGTTCTCTGGCGGCTCACATTGGGCACTTCGATCAGATCACGGTAAATTGATACAGCTGGGATAGGAGGGAGCCTACTCCCGTCTCAGACACATCAACCTCCAAGGTAAAAGTTGGGCCGGATTGGGATGTACCAGTATCGAAGCTGCTGCAAACGCTGCTTTAAGGCTTTCGAAGTCACACTGGGAGACCATTTGGAAGCATCCGTGTCTTTACATGTCATGTCGGTCAATGGCTTGACCACTGTCGAGAAGTTTTTGATGAATTTTCTGTGAACCCCAAGAACCTTTGAAGCGATTTTAGTTCTACAGGACTGGGCCATTTTAATATCTCAAGAATTTCTGTGGGTCTATAGCAAAGCCCCATGAGGATATGACATATCTTAGAAAGGTTACTTGTGTCTTCTGAAATTCACACTTCAAGTTTGCAATACAGGCCATTCTCTTTCAACAGCCGTGATACTCTAGACACATCTGCGTGATAAGTCTCCAATGTGGGTGAGTGAATAAGTATGTAGTCCAAGTATATGACTACCGAGCATTGCAACAAATCTCTTAAGACGTCATTAATAAATTCTTGGAAGACAGCGGGAGCATTGCATAGGCCAAAGGGCATAACTTTATATTTGTAGTGCCAGCTCCGGGTGTTGAAAGCTGTTTTCCCTTAATGTCCTTTGCAAATTCTCACAAGATTGTATGCTGCCCTTAAATCCAGCTTAGTGAACACCTTAGAACTCTTTAACCCTTTGAGTGCCAGAGTGGTATGCAACGCATTGCTTTGCAATGTGTTTTTACCACTCTGGCACTCAAAGGGTTAAGCGATCGAATAACTCTGTAATTAAGAGTATGGGGTAGGCGTTCTTAATCAATTTATTCAGTCCACGGAAGTCAGTGCATGGGCACAGCTCTCCATCCACCAGTCGGTGAGGTGGATTTACATATAATACCCCTGGAAAGGGCGTTGGACACGTAGTCCTACATGGCCTTTGTCTCCTCCACTGATAGAGGATATACGTGACTCTTAGGAGGTGTTGCTCCCTGAATGAGATCAATCTGACAATCATAAGGCCTGTGTGGAGGTAGAGCACCAGCTTGTGATTTGTTGAATACATCACTAAAGGCCATATATTCCTCTGACAGGATGGAGGTAGAAGTACACAATAGTCTCATAGGAAGTGTGAGACAAGCTTTGGAGCAATGAAGCGCCCAAGACACAATGTCACAATTGTGCCAATCAATCCTGGGGTTGTGTGTCTGTAGCCATGGGAACCCCAGGATAATGGCATAGTGTGGGGAGTTAATCACACCCTAGGAGGCATGGGAGGCGAGGGAGGACTGGGTGGGTGTGTAAAATTGGGTGCAAGTCGAGACGGGAGCCTACACAGGCGTTCCCTGAATGAGGATCTCTCTCAAATCCTTGTGTCTATCAGGATGGTGAACAAGATAAGTTCATCCACAACTTTAGGTAGGTCGCAGGCCACAATTTCATCTTTAATGGTATCGCACAAGCCTTGGAAGAAGGCTGCCACCAAGGCCTCATTATTCCAACCACGCCGCCAAAGTAAGAAATTCAATCGCTACTCGGCCACAGTTTGAGCGCCCTGGAGGATGGTCAGAAGGTGTTTGCAGACAGAAGCCTGTCGACCCAGCTCCTTTAAATGGGACGCACATCCATGTCTTTAGACGTGCGCCCGAAAATGACTTCATTTTGCCGGCCCGCTGAACACAAAGTATCAGCTGGAGCCGCAAGAATGGCAGAACGCGGCTGAGCCACCAGACAGGCAGAACGCGGCTGAGCTGTGAGTGGGAGAGATGCGGATGAGCCGCCAGAGGTAAGGATGCGGCCGGCTCGAGCACCCACCGCAGGTCACATTGTGACAGGATATCGATCCACTTTGAGTGACAGTTCAGAAAGTTATTCCAGTGTAGCTGTCACTCTATCGGAACAGACATCCCAGGCTATAATATTGTAAGTGAATAGCATATAATTGTAACGGTTTGTTTTGACACTCAGACCAGTAGGTAAAATAAAACAACGTTTACTGAATGAAAATAAGTACAAATAATCACCCTCTACAGGTGACAGCAGCAATTGCAAGTGAATACACAGTACACATAGATTCACTATAATGAATAGAAGGCACACACAAAATGGTACAGATAATAGTGAACTGGTCACTAAAGGGTAAATGAGAAAATCAGTCCGTCTCAGCTGTGGGGTTTGGCACGCCCGAATGGTGTAGTGATAAACTGAGCAAATGTGCACAGCACAGAGTTCATGCAATGGTGTTCAGTGACCCAAACATAGCCCCCGCGGGCATTCCCAAAGAGACCACTGATACTGCAAGTGTGAGAGTATGTAGCCCCCACGGGTGTAATCGGAGAATAGCCTGAGATGCAAAGCTGGCGTTTAGCCCCCACGGGCGTATAACCGGAGACCAAAGTGAGCACAACACGAGCCAATAGCCCTCACCGTCCACGTTAGCGGCCAACTCAGCAGAAGTAGACCAATAAGGTAAAGGCTCTATGAATGGAATGGAGGTTCGGCAAGAGAGAAGCGGCACTGTAAGGGTTAAAGGGTACGTTTAAATCTCCCAGGCTCGGTATGGTAACTAAGCTCTGCAAGCGTATGGAGGCTCGGAACAAGGAGGACAGCTATGCAAGTCAGCAAGGAACTCTGCACTGGAGAAGGGTTACACCGGAGTGTAATGGTCACACTGCGTCAGCACTAGCACAGCAGGAGTCAGAATGTCGCGGCGGCGGCAACAGGCAAACACAGGTCGCTGGAACAGGCCGTGGTCGATCACGAAGCAGGAAGTCAGCCAGCCGGGTCGTAGCACGTAGGAGGTTCTCAGACAAGCCGGGTCGTAGCACGAAGGAGGTTCTCAGACAAGCCGGGTCAAACACGATCAGGAACACTGGAGTGTAGTCAGGACAGGCCAAAGTCGGTACACAGGAATCCGGATACAGGAACACAGCAACAGCAAGACTGGCTCAGAAACACCACGAAAGGGCATCTGACAGATGTGATAGTCAGGTATAAAAAGGTCACCAGGGGGCGGGCCAAACCAACTCAGCAAATCAGAGTATGTCACAGATGAGAGTGACAGGAGGATCACAGGCACTGTGATAGTAATGGACATATGTTACTGTCAATGAAACAAACATATTTGACTGAGAAGCTATCAGAGATGTACATTCAATTGTATCTCTTCATTAAAGAGGAACTACCACCCGACAAAATCTTTAGCTTAACTAAGTCCCTATCTGGCGACTAGCTGCTTAGTAGCACTAGTCCCCAGAATTATTACTTTATTTAATAGATTTATGCTCTCTTCTATGGCTGACAGTAGCATGGAGCGCAGGCATCTTGCCATTGTGACGTCTGCGCTCCTGCGCTGTCAGTCCCTTTTGGAGCCGGCCGGCTCCTAGCAACACCTCCTAGACCAGGCTGGGACTGATAGAGCAGGCGCGCGGACGTCACAATGGTAAGATGTCTGTGCTCCATGCTACTGTCAGCCATAGAAGAGAGCATCAATCTATTAAAAAAGTAATAATTCTGGCGTGATGACTTTCAAACTGTAACAAACTATTGGTGGCAGTACTCTTTCTATAAAGATCTGTCTCTAAAACATTATTACTACCACTAAATAATGGAGATATCCAGAAAGTTAGTTGTGATGTTACTGATCTCATAGGTTAGAGATTAAAATCGTTGTTGTTAAGTATGCATATGAATTGGAGGATAGGGAACAGTGTGGGGTTGTAAATGGAAAATTCTCCAGTACAGTTAAAATGAAGAGGGGAGTACCTCAGGGTTCAGTATTAGGTCCGCTGCTTTATAACATATTTATAAATGACCTGGAAATAGATATAGAAAGCAAAATATCAATATTTGCAGATGATACTAAATTATGCAAGGTCATTAATTCAGAACAGTATATTTTCTCTCTACAGAGGGACTTACATACAATGTCAGATTGGGCAAACATACGGAATATGAAGTTTAATGTGGGGAAGTGTAAAGTCATGCATTTGGGAGGAAACAATCCCAAGGCTACTTATAAACTTAATGGAATAATTTTAGGGGACTCATTGCTAGAGAAGGACCTGGGTATCCTTGTCAACTATAAACTTGGAAACAGTGACCAGTGTCAAACAGTAGTAGCAAAGGCAAACAAAATCCTGTATTGCATAAAAAGAGGTATCGAAGCAAGAGTAGATAACATTATTTTGGTAAGACCTCACCTTGAGTATGCAGTGCAATTTTGGGCACCGGTTCTGAAAAAGGATATACTAGAACTAGAGAGGGTACAGTGGAGAGCAACAAAATTAATTAAGGGAATGGAGGACTTGACATATGAGGAACGACTAAACAAACTTGGTTTATTTACTCTAGAGAAAAGATGACTAAGAGGAGACCTTATCACATTGTACAAGTATATGAGAGGTCAATACAAGGATCTCTGTGGTGAGCTATTTATTCCAAGGCCTGATCAGGTGACCAGGGGACACCCCTTGAGATTAGAGGAAAGGAGGTTTAAACTTTAGCAGAGGAAGGGTTTTTTTACGGTAAGGTCTGTTAAATTGTGGAATTCATTGCCCAGGGAGGTGGTTATGGCAGATACAATGGATACATTTAAGAGAAGATTAGATACATTTCTTTCAAAAGGGAACATACAGAGTTATACTGTTTATCAGTAGGCTGATCAGGAAGGTCTGATAAAGACTAATTTAATTGGTAGCCAGAAAGCTATAAAATTCTCAGTTACTGGGGTATGAGGCGAAGGTTGA
Organism: Rhinophrynus dorsalis; assembly: GCA_037306005.1. NCBI lineage: Eukaryota > Metazoa > Chordata > Amphibia > Anura > Rhinophrynidae > Rhinophrynus > Rhinophrynus dorsalis. The sequence continues at coordinate 310,493,259 of CM074720.1, read as the reverse complement.
ATCTGATGGACTTGTGTCTTTTTTCAAACTAATTTACTATGTTACTATGAATTTCTCAAACAGATTGGAATCTCCCTGCTGCAAGATGAAGAGATCATCTATGTAGCGTTGCTACAATAATACATGATCTGTATATTGGCTTAAATTATCATTGAAGACCACATTCTGCTCCCACAATCCGAGGTACAGGTTGGCATAGGTGGGAGCACAAGTGCTCCCCATCGCTGGACCTCAGATTTGGAGGTAGAAGTGGTCATCAAAAACAAAATAATTCCTGCGTAACACAAAATCGAGTAGCTGTAGGATGAAGTCCTGCATGTCACTCCTTATCAATCAAGCCTTTAGCTTTGGCTGTCATGATCATCTGATTATATTCCAACAAAAATTTATTAGTTGGATCCCCTAACAGCTGGGTGTAGCATTCATCATCATGCAATTGTTTCCTAGCTTCTTTCAAGTACATATCCAATGGCCAGATCACAACATTGCCACCTTTGTCTGATGGCTTCAATATGACTTTATCCCATTTTAGAATTTTTTTGAAGCGCCTATTGTTCCTATTTGGATAAATTACGGTTAATAATAAAGTCAGAGATACTGAGGAACTCAGTCATAACTCTGTCCCTAAAAGTTTGAATAGCTAGGCAGATGTTGGTAGGAGGGGTAAAGGTAGACTGTACCCTAGGTTTGGGAGGTAATTTATAGTTAGATTTTATAGTCTCATTATTGTCAATGAGGTCAATAAGGGTTTAAAGGTTATTGTACTCAGACTCAATCATATCAACAGGGAGATCAGAGCTAGCTTTATTCGCCAAAAATTTTATTGGCAATAATTTCCTAGTAAATTTGTAAATATCAGTCAAAAAAGAAAATTTATCAAGACCATTGGTTGGTGAGAAATTAAGACCTTTAGAGAGTAAACTTTCATTTGCAGGTCCTAATATATGTCCAGACAGATTGATAACTTGTAATATATCTGTACTATTACATTCATTCACTTCCTGAACCAATAGCTGTTTCCTTGTCACTGGTAGCCCCATTTTATCCTGTCTCTTAACTCCTTTCCTTCCTCTTCTAGTCTTCCTCCTCCTCTTCTTTTGTTCCATCGATTCGCTCAGTCTGTGACCTAAAAAATACTCCTTTGTTTCAGTTTGTGTTGGAATTTCATTATCGGTCAGTTCTGCCTCTGAAGTTGATGAATTTTCAGGATTATCATTCTGTTTCTTATTTATACGTGGTTTCTTTTTATGCCACACTTTACCCACTTTACACGAAACAGGTTACAAGTGGTTATCCACACGGGTCCAGTAAAGTGAACAACACAATACTGACACAGGTCAGGTCAATGGGATTGATAAAGTGTATGAATGTCCAATGTAACCAGTGCAATGCTGGTAGTAACGTAATAAAGACCCAATGTCGCCTGTATGATGTGAAAGGCGACAAGGACAGGACTGCAACCACAGGCCCTGGACTCCTGTAAGTGGAAGCAATGGTGGACGCCCACCAATGGCAAACAGACTGGTCAGAGCTCGTGCTTAAACGGAGGCCCTACTGGAGCAACCCAGCACCGTGTGCACGTACTACCTGAAAGGGTTAATGGGCAATGGTATAAATGGATGGCAACCGGAAGCGCACAACAGATCCAACTGGTGACTAAAAGCCCAAGTAGCGTAGCCCAACAGAACCCAAGATGGTAGTGGTATAACGAGGCCCTTCCCCCTGAGGGGTTAATAGCACTATGGTCTAGATAACGGTAACCACCGGAGGCGCCCAACTGAACCAACACAGACCAAGCGAGTGCTACACAGGGTGGAAGCAGCGAGACTCTGACCACTGGTCCTGTATACGAGCAACCGGAACCACGGAAACTAGGACCAGCAAGTAGTAATGGTGCCCTACAGGAGGGCAAACAGGAGCAGTTCAGAGGAGCAAACTGGTACAGCAGAAACAGGAACCACCGCCAAGAAGAGTCGGTAAACAGCGCAGGAAGGTCAGCCAGGCCGGGTCGGTACAGGAAGCAGGAACGTCAGCCAATCCGAATCGGTACACAGTATCAGGAACGAGACAATAGCGTGGTCAGGCAGTCCGGGGTCATACACTGGATCAGAACAACAACAACAAGCGCCAGGCATCAGGTAAACCACGAAAGAGCACTAGCAGAGTGACAGCCTAGGGTATAAAAAGGCTTGTCACTAGGAGGAGCAGAACAGAGCAGCCAAAAGAAAAGCAGTATCAGCGAGATGGACAGAATGTCGCCAAGATCACGGTCGCCGTGATAACTAACAATGAGGCAAGTGGTAAAATTTGTTTTATCACTACCTACAATTGTAGGTGGCGTAAAATTGAAGAAATTTTGAACAAAAAATCTATTTTACAAACTGATACAGATTTAGAAGCTATTCTGGGTTCTAAAATAGAGGTGACTTATTGTCGTTCACCTAACTTAAGGGATATTTTGGTCCCTAGTCATTCTAAAAAAAAAAGAGGGACTTTAGACCCAGTGTGTGTGGATCTTACCCTTGCAGAAATTGCATTAGCGTCACAGTGTGCCTTACCTCAGTTCCAGTGTCGCTTAGCCGGTCGCTGCTGTGTGCCTGGGGCCGGGAATGACACTTCGGCATCATTACCCGCATCTGGCGCCTCCAGTGGTCATCCGTGTCCTCTTCCCAAGCGTTGGGGCTGGTTCAGGTGATGTTGGTTTGGGTGCGAGTTTCTACGCATCTTTGTTCGCTGAGTCACGTACAGATGTGTCAGTAATATGACGCAGGTGTTAGTTTTATATCTTTGGACTTCACCTTCCTACTTCTTGGCTGGGTATAAGAGGGCTCTGGACACTGAGTTCAGTCTCCCTTACGTTGGTGTCTGATGCAGTTATTTCTTTTGTGCTTCCCGCGTGTGACCTTGGCTTGTCTGACCATCCATCCTGGTACTGACCTGTGGCTCTGTCTGACTATTCTCTCTGTATTACCTCCTGGCATAGTAGATATCCAGTCTGGTGCAGACCTGTGGCTCTGGCTGACTACTTGTTCCATGTATGACCTAGGCTTCATTTGACCATCCATTCTGGTGCTGACCTGTGGCTCTGGCTAACTAATCTTTCTGTATTACCTCCTGGCATAGTAGACATCCAATCTGGTGCAGACCTGTGTCTCTGGCTGACTCCCCATTTCGTGTATGCTTCGTCTGACATTCCATTCTGGTGCTGACCTGGGGCTCTGTCCTACTATCCATCCTGTGCTGCCCTCTGCATAGTTGGATAACTTTTCTGGTGCTGACCTGTGGCTCTGGCTGACTACCCATGCTGGTATTGACCCGTGCTTAGTCCTGTACCTGCTTGATCTTGACCATCGGCTCCGGCTGACTATCAGCTCAGTCTCACCCCAAGGGTCCTCTACCAAGTATACTGACTGCAGGCGTGAGTCAGTGAGTTTCGCCCTTGTTGCCTAGTTCTGTGGAAGTCTCTAGGACCACTTATACTGACTGCAGATGTGAGTCAGTAAGAGTTTCCCTTGTGTCCTTTCCTGTGGGAGAACTCTGGTGCCCTGCATCTGTGGTTGCCTTACTCGCTACTCTGAGACTACCACAGGCAGTCTGCCGAGTCTCTAGCAGAGAGGTCTACTCCAAGTAGCCTCCTATTTCTGGTTTTACTATATACAGTACTGACTCCTGGTGTATTCTTGATCAACCGTGACAATTAGTTGCCAATATATGGTCATCACTAAGAATTATGATGACAGGTTTGGAAAAAGACATAAAATCAATTGCTACATTAATTGCCACACCAAGGGCGTAGTGTATTGTATACAGTGCCCGTGTGGGTTGTACTATATCGGCAAAACAATAAAGAAATTGGGAACAAGGATGAGGGAACACGCAAGAAATATAGAAAAAGCACCTAAAGATTTGTTGGACGCTAAACATCTTACATCAGTTGCCAAGCACTTTTTGGACAAACATCAGTCTAATTCACAACTTTTAAAAACTTGGGGATTATTCAAAATTAATCGTGGGATCCACTGTGGAGACTGTCAGAGACTTTGTCCTGGGGGAGCATAGAGGGTTAACTCTAATAGTAGAAATTAGCTGAAATTCTGTTTAAAATGCGTTCAGATTCTCTCCTCTTTAAGACAAAGAAATAACTAACTGACAGTTATGGTGATGGATACATATGCTAGACAGCCATGGTGTCTGGCCAGTGGTTTTATCTTATGAGAAAAACACTCCCCTATGAGAACGTCTAAAAAAATGGCAGATTTATAGGACGTTTAATGCCCTCTTACATACATCATTGATGACATAAAAACTGATTATATGTAAGATGTTAAGTAGAGTAAGAGTGCCCTCTAGAGTCTTGAGAGCATCATGACTGGGGTATCCACATTCCGTGAATAATTAGGGATATATTAATATCCAATCAGGGCATACTGGTGATGTCACGGTATAATGAGATGGATCTTTGTCCAGTCATTAGAAAGAGGTGGGGCTTACTGATAAGGTAAAAATTGCCAATATAATGAAAAATACTCTTAGTTCAGGGCCCTTCACTTCCTGAAAAAGAAAACTCCTGGGAGATTCCTGACAAAAGAAGGCTCTGACAACATATGATCCTGCCATCTCACAGAGAAATACAAATAAATCTTGATTGGTAACTATATCATTTATTTATTTAGATTCATTTAATCCAGAATTTCATAATTTTTCTTCTGTTTGAAGAAACTTAAATAATCTTATAATTGTCTTAAGTGGACTGGCCAACCATTTGGGATAATTTATAATAAGCTAGATTTAGCTCTTAAATTCTGGAAGTAATAGAATCTATATATATATTTATTGGGAAATTGTTACATTTTGCCAATCAGTGTAATACAGTATATAGCGTGGGTTATCTATATTAGCTAATATAAATCTTGATATTTCAAGAGTCATATCTTGTGGTTCTGTGAAGATTATAATAGTTAATATTTGATATAGGAAATTCTTTGAATCCAGTTATTAACCCTTTAACTGCTATTTGTCTGTTAGTGGTGTTTTCTTTGGAATTCTCTGTATATGTGCTAGGCTTATATTTTGTAAATTGGAGGTTTTTCACTTCTAATAGACAAAATAACTTCTGGGTGTGGCATCTATTTTAAACGAGTGGATTAACCCTTGGAGTGCCTATAGGTTTTATATATGCTGCTGTAGTCAAAATTATGATATATGTTGCATTACTAGACATATGTTACTGGATTAATTCTGGTAGATTATTTGTATAATCTTTGATTTACTATATTAATTGCAATTTATATATTTTATTCAGAGGTATTCAATATTGAATTCATTACATAATTTAATAATAGTGATTCAAATCTGGGATTTTATTCCAGTTATTCCCTAAATTTGATTATTATTGATATATGATACAAGGAATTGTTAGAGGAATTATTTAATTCATCTCACAATACCCCTTACATCATAATTGGCATAGTCTATACAGTTTCTGGGGCAGAGGTATTAAGAGACACTGCGGCCAACTGTATTATATTAATTGTAACAATCAATTAACCTGTTCTATGCTAATGAATGCAATTATTGTTATTATATCTCTGAATATACCTATGTGTGGTTAACCCTTTCACCGCTGGTAATCCTTCTGGTAATAACTGTGGTTTGGTTTTCTGTGTACCTATTATAATTGCTAATCACTTATATATTTCATTGTTGCTGATACTTGTATATATATTATATTTTAATAAAATATATATTTTTGCACAAATATGAAGGCTTGATTCTTGTGATCAATTCGTTACTGTGAAGTAGCGTGTCAGTACATATTAAAGATAAAGTTCTCGAATTATTTTATTGTCAATTGCCTATTTCAGTGAAGAAATCCAACCTGAGTGGTTCTCTGTTTTAACCCTTTGGATACCTTCATATAAATAGTCCGACAAGACTTAGACAAATAACTAATTAAAAGGGAAAATCAATTCATATTCCTATTTAATTCAATGTCTCCACACGGTCCTAATGAACAGATGCAATTGAATATACATCTCTTATTGATAGCTACTCAGTCAAATATGTTTGTTTCATTGACTATAACATATGACCATTATATGCTTTTCACTTATGATATAAATTAAATATAGCCTGGGATGTTTGTTCCGATAGAGTGACAGCTACACTGGAATTACTTTCTGAACTGTCACTCAAAGTGGAGGCGATATCCTACTGGTTAGTTTATATTTTATTAACCAATTACATCTGATTTTAAGATATTTAAAAGCTCCAAATTTCTGTTCCTGTTAGACATACTATTGTGAACAAGCCTATGTGGTGAAACGTGTGTCAAATACTTTGTTTGAGACCAGATCTAATGAGTAGCATGTTAGCATCATCAGAGCTAAGAGGCCTCAAACTATCAATGTTTTTTTAATAGTTAGCTGTCTGACTAGTTAGTTTGATGCCGGATCTGATGAATTGCATGTTAGCATCCTCAGAACTAAGAGGCTTCAAACAAATATAGCTTTTTTAATAGTTAGTTTGAGACCGGATCTGATGAAGGGCGTATAATCATAGTCAGAACTAAGAGGCCTCAAACTGTGAACATTAGCTCAACAGATGGGCTTGTGTGCAAATTATGTGGAATATTAACAAGTTATGTATATGTAGTGTCTGTTGCATTTAACCATTACTACAGTAGAGTATCCGTTGCTATATTATGTGCATGTAGTTAAAGGGATAGTAATGTTTCATAATAAAAGCAGCTCTAATTAATCATGATAGTATTTGGACTTTGGAGAGTGTTATTTCAATTCTGTCAGAGTTGTAGTTCAAGAGTAATTCAATAATAAAGTATCCCCCTCCCGCCCCTTTTACTGATGTAACACTTTTCAGCCAGATCAGAAAGGAGATGCCCAGACAGACTGCAGAGAGGGACAATCTTCACTTAAGATAAGGGAAAAACCTGAAAAACTTGTCCGGGGGGCAGGGCTTTCATTGTTCTCATAGAAATAAAATGGTCCCCTGCTGTTATCTGTCTGGTCTTACAACTAGATTCCACATCTGAGAAGAGATTGCTTACACTAGGTAAAAGGGGCGGGAGGGGGAAATTTTGCTTGTGAATATCTCTCAAACCATGAAGGTTTGAGAGATAAGACTTATATCGTTCTTCGTGTTTTTTTAATGCCTACAAAAAAAAAATTAAGAAAAAACGAAGTATTACTATCCCTTTAACATTGGATACAAATTAGGCGGATATTAGATATTCATACTATTGGCTAATTAGATCATATTTTTGTTTAGTTTGGAGACATTTATCTTATTTATTAGTTATAGCTTAGCTCTTTCTGCTCATCATTCTATGATCAGTTGTTAGCTACCGCTACAGAATTGCTAACGTAGTGGTTATATGACTATCTTTTTGCAAATAGTTACATTGTGTACATCCTTTGTATTGCATGTATGCTATACTATCCAAGCCATTATTGGCCGTAAACTAGTTTGACCGCTTATTTGCACTGGGCTCTATAATACTATCTTTTCTTGCCATGCATGGTATCTTGAAACCGGCTCCATGCTGTCCTCTTTGGAGCTTTAAGGCATTCAAATTTGCATTTCTTGTCCCATAATTGAGCAATATTGCCTCTATCTGTTCCTACCTTCTTAGAGGCATTTATATAGTGCCCAATCATTTTTTAGTTTGGGCAGATTGAGCCTTATAAAATATTATTAGGCTTTCATCTATCTCAATATTAAGAAGTTATTATTAGGATCTAAAGGGATATAATAAACCTTTTGAAGACAGGATTTATGAGATCGAGTTCAATACACAGTTGCTATTTGTTTTAAATTTGCAATTTTATAATTATGATTGTGATCCAGTCAGGTGGGAGTTGAGACTGGGGATATACATGAATGCTTTATATGCAGGGTTACTTTTCTTCTGATTCTATTTTGAAAAAATGTGATTTTGTGTGTACAGTATATGTAAAAAAAAAATAAAATAAAAAATAAATAAATATATATATATATATATATATATATATATATATATATAAATAGATAGATAGATAGATAGATATAGATATATATAAAGCAAGAGCTTTTTGACCAATGTGTCCTCACAGTCTTTACGTATGGCTGTGAAACATGGACACTGAATGCTAAAACCATACAAAAACTTAAGGTTACACAGATGGAGCATTGAAGGGAAGGGATCCTTTTATTTAATGAATTCAGGGATGGAATAAAAGCTATCTCTCTACAAAAAAAAAGACACAATATGGGTTCTTAGGACCCAACATTTTTTCCCCATTGTCTATACTAATCTTATCACTATAGAGACATGGGTGGATAATTTTATTCTACATCCCCTGTCCCCAACACACATGCACACTCACACACACAATTTATGTAAGGCTGTTTTGGCCTTGAATACACCTGCTTCAAACCAGGTTTTTCAGGATTATCAATGCATTTAAAGCGGAACTACCACCAATGTTAAACTTTGTGCCAAATAATTACTCATCTGGCGACTAGCTGCTCAATAGTGCTAGTCGCCAGAATTATTTCCTGGTTAATGAGAATTATACACTGCTCCCGGACTAACAGGCAGGAAAGAGTGCAGACATCTTTCCATAGTGACGACTCTGCTCATGCGCTGTCAATCCCAGCCTGCTCTAGGAGGCATTGCTATGAGCCGTTCAGCTCCAAAAGGGACTGACAGCGCAGGCACACAGACATCACTATGGAAAGATGTCCGCTCTCTTTCCTGCCTGTCAGTCTGGGAGCAGTGTATAATTCTCATTCACCAGATAAAAATTCTGGCGACTAGCACTATTGAGCAGCTAGTCGCCAGATGAGTAATTATTTGGCACAAAGTTTAACATGGTTGGTAGTTCCACTTTAACTGTAAAAATTTGTCTATATGTACATTTTTTACTGTAAAAGCTATTCAGGACATACTTGAAAACGTGAGAAATCTCAGTATATTCTTTGTGGTAAAATATTTTCAAAATCAATAAACACTCAATATTGCATTATATTATACATGTACTTGTATAAGCTGATAATCATGAGTGAGCTGCATTAAAAAATGAACAGCTGGAGAGTGAAGGTTGCCTAGCAATTGCACACATGGTTTGCATAAGTAACCAGCGTATGTCCTATTACTCAAGACTAGCAGGTTATTTTCCTATAGAGCATGTTACAAACATTAAAAAGTCAAACAGTGAAAGACACTTCTCAGAAGTAACTTGGGGACCACAATCCACCACCCTGAATGGGGACTACTGAGCACCAGCCAGCAACGGGGGGGAACCATATGCCTTACAATGATGTGAGCCATCATCCACCTACCACATCCACCCAAACACCAGAAAGGCAGAGTGTACTGGAACAAAAGCACAGCTCTAAGCAATTTTTTTGAGATTCCACTAGCATCCAATACATTGAGTGCCTAGGAAATTGTAAGAATTAGACTTGTGCACGAAAAAATTTTCGGTAAAATTAAAATTCGGACAATCCGAAATTTGGACCACACCGGTTCGACACGGACGAAATTCAACAGTCCGATTATTCGTCGAATTAAAAATGCTTTAAAAAATACAATAAAAAATGAAAATTAAATAAATAAAAATAAATGGAACCATTTCCAGAGTTTAAATGAAGACTGTGGAACAGGGTAAGGCAGGCATTTAGCCTTATGGTACTATGGATGAAGTAAATGACGTATGGATGTAGCTAAATTTGAAGGAAGAAGGAAAACTGAGGATGACTAGCATGGGTCAGACTCATGATGACATCAACACTGCAGATGTTGCCAGCAGCATACTGCAGAATGCTGGAACAGGCAGGACTCAGTAGATAGATACAGAACAGTTCTAGAGCTGGCTATGGATAAGCTGGAGTGCTCAGTGTATTATGGTACTATGGATGATTGTAAATGAAGTTCTTTTTGTTTTTCTAATCTGCATTGAACCTGAGAGCAGGGTAACCCAGCTTTGGCAAGCTGACTTTTAAAAAAGTACTTTGCTCCATGAGGTGGAGGGCCAATTGAGAGCGTTGGGGGCTAAGTATATTTCCTTTTATGGAAAATACCTGCTCACTCTGGACAGTGGTTGGGGGGCAAGAAAGCAACTCCTGGGCTACCAGGGACAAAGTAGGCCAGACAGCCTTGAAACTCAAGGGATCTGTATTTGGGGGCAAAGAAGGTTCCGCAAAGTAAGCCTTAATCTCAAACTCAGTACTTTTTCTATTTATGGGGAGCTGTTTCTTTTGTTTGAAATATCATCTGTCTATTGCCTCAGCATAAAAAGCAGCAGCTATTCCACTGGAGCAAGATGAAGTGCTACTGGAGCTGCTACTGATAGCTCCCAGAAGACCACCACACTCCTCTAGATCATGTGCAGAATCTTCTCCCACCTCCTGTGACTGCATTCTATTTTTTCTTTACCTCTCACGCACCCTTGCTATCAATTGTTCCCTCCAGGCAGTGAGTAAATTGGAACTAAGTGCCATCTTGCCTTTGATTCGAGGAGTGCAAATTGTGGCAAAACTCGGGAAAATTGTCCATGCTCTCTTCCACTCTATGAGTCAGTTAATATTTCAGCCTTGTTAGAAGGGCAGCAACATCGGAAATTATATTACCCTCAACACCAGGCAAGAATTCCCTATGGGCAAGGAAATTGTCAATTTTTAAGGAGAGGTGTGTGAAGAGAGGACTTCAGCCAGGCTAGCATTCTCTTTGCTTAAAATTTCCATGAAAGCATTGAAAGGCATGAGGACTGCCACTACCTGTTTCATCAGGGCCCAGTCAGCCCTGTTCAGTGTTTGGTTAATGCCAATGAAATGGCGACATGACATTGCGTGAATTGCCTTTTTCTGATCCAGGGTACGCTCGAACATATCTAAGGTGGAGTTCCTCCTGGTCCCAACATCTTGTTTCAGGGGGTGCTCTGGGAGGTCTGCCTTTTTCTGTTCCTCCCTGAGGAGCTGGCTATCTTTGACGCTCCGATGGAAGTAGCTAGCAATTTGTCGGCATGACTCCAGAAGTACTGAAACCTTCCAATGTTACTGCCATCCTCGAGAGCAGCCTTCACTACCAGATACAGGACATGCACTGGGCAGAGCACCCCCACAAATCTGTAATCCTGGAGAGCCTTTATCAGGTTAGCTGCACCATCAGTAACCACAAACCCCATGTGTGCCTGTGTGCCTGCCTGCTCCCCTAGACACTGCAGCCCCATGTTCTGCAGTGCTTTGAGAATGTTATCTGAGGTATGCTGCTGATCCATTACCTCAGCATGGAGGAGGAAAGAGTGGTGCCCCTGCTTGCCTACTGCACCTGAACTTGTTGTCGGTAATGATGTGTCTTTCAACACATTGGGCTGCCACCAATGCGCCGTCAATGACAGGAAGCCATGCTGGCCACTTGGAGCACTCCATAAGTCAGCAGTAAAGTGCACTGACTGGCCACCAGCCTTTCCCAGCAGGTCCTTCAAAACCCCAACGCATGACCGGTACAGTGAGGGCACTATAGTTCTACTAAATGTGGTGTGGGAAGGAATTTTGTATCAGGGTGTGACAGTCTTCATAAGTTGCTGGAAGGGCTCCCCATCCACCAAATTAAAAGTAGCACCCCCAATGGCTATGAGCTGTGCAATGAGGTGTGTGATTTTCCTGGACTGCTATATGCACATCCCCTTTGCATGAAAACCACCAAAATCTTCCAGTGTGGCCTGTATTGATTTTGGGATGGGCTGTGACTGTCTGCTCTTAGTAGCACCAGATGTGGCATGATCCCCCTGCCCTTTCTCCTGCCTACTGGTGGTGAGTGTGACACTGGTATATGTAGTAGTGCCGCCACGTTCTGCACTTATCAACAGTGGCTTGTGGTAGTGGTTCAGGTGTTGGTTCATCATGGAGGTGGTTAAATGAACCAGCACCCTCCCACGGCTGACTTCCCTGCCACACAATTTACATCTAGCTAACCGGCCATCACCAAGTGTCACAAAATGCCCCCACGCTTTGGAGCGACGGATGACTCTGGAAGGTGGTGGAGAAGAATCTGAGGTGACACTTTTTTCATCTTCACATGCTGGAGCAACCTCACTGCTTTTTTTTTTTTTTTTTTGTTATACATTCCTTTACAGGGTTACTAGTAGACCTAAAGATGGCAGCAGGGATGTTGGGACTGGGATTGGAGGAGGATGGAGTAACACTGGGAGCGGAGACACTAGTAGCTACTACCTGTCTGGGAGAGTCATTTGGAACTGGAGAGGCAGGTGGTGAGTTTTCAATGGAAGACAAAATTGTAGCACTAGGTGGAGAAAAAGGAGGCGTACTATGGGCAGCAGTGGAAAAATCAAGGTCAGGGGAAAAATCAAGCTTCTGAGGCCTTGATCCCTCATAGTCTTCTTCTACCTCTGGTAAGTTTGTACAGGAAGAAAAATCATCAGCAGCAGATTTTGAGGAGACCTGCTGAATTCCATCTTCTGCCTGGTGGCTAACGGGAAATTATAAACTATCTCCCTCAATAACCTTTTTTGGAGAACATATGCTCTCAGTGTCAGTGACAGTGGTGGCAGGAGAAATTTTCTCCAAATATACCAGTAATTCCCGTTTGGTATACTTACACATACGTTCACTATAACAATCCCACATTGATACTGCCCTCAGTTTCTGACCAGTAGTGTTAAACATGCTAGGTGTACCCAGTTTTATAGAACTGGCTGTAGTGGATGTGGCGACTAAACTGACAATGGCACTAGTCATTGTGCAGGTGGTTCTGGGGCAGATCATCAGGAAACAGTTGGAGAGAGACAGGTGACAGCCGCTTTGTGGTCTTAGAGGAGGACCTGGACCTCTCTACCTTGATAGTAGAGGTAGAACGACCTGCAGTTCCCTTCTTTCCAGTTTTTAGTTTGGAGTGCTGCTGCTGAGTCTGACTAGTACTACTCAACGTACTCTTCTTTCCTCGCCTGCTGCTGCTAGCTCTGCTTGAATGCAACTGAATTGTGGTGGTGTTGGTGGTTGCTGGGTCACGGCAGCTGGTACCAGGATGAGGAACATCAGGTTGTTCACTAGGACTCAAATCCATTACAGATAGGTAGGTAGTGAACTATTATAGTTTTAACATTTTAAAACCTGGCCACATGACAACTGTCAGACTGGCTGTGTCAATCTGCAAATTATTACAAATTCCTATTATTATTTTTAATATTTAACACAGAAACAAAAGGTGACTCTCCCTTGCCATGGCAATAAGGTACTAAGCCTGTCTACACAACTGTGAGATTGGCTGTGTCACTCTGCAAATTATTCAAACAAATTAGTAATATTATTTTGAATATTTAACACAGGAACAAAGGTGACTCTCCCTTTTGATGGCAATAAGGTACTAGGCCTCCCAGTCCCTACACAACTGTGAGATTGAATAATTTGCAGAGTGACACAGCCAATCTCACGGTTGTGTAGGGACTGGGAGGCCTAGTACCTTATTGCCATCTCAGTTGCCCTTACGAGGTGTTCCAGTGCAGTAGCTCCTAGTGTCCTGTATCTGTTGGTTTGACCCTTGCTTGGCTTCCATTCGCTACAGTGTCCTGACCCCTGGTTTTGTCTGGCTACCCACTTGGTACTGACCTGTGGCTCTGGCTAACTACCCGCTCCGTGCTTGATGTCTGGCTATTGTCTGATTACCTGCTAGGTCTGAACTTTGGCTCTGGAAGACTGTCCTCTCTGGTTTTACCTTAGGCGAGTCTTATCTCCGATTTTGGACTCCATTGGGTCCTTGTTCTCGCAGGGTCCTGTTCTGAGCAGAGGTCCTAGTGTCTGTGGAAATCGTTGCTCTAGATCAGACACCCACACTACTGGGGATCATACTTGGGGTTGACTATATTCCTTATTTGTATTTCTCAATAAAGGTGGTGTTCATTATACTGTACCTGTGTATTGTTTTCATTTGTACCGCTACAGTGACAGCCTGCCTACACAACTGTCAGACTAGCTGATGTGTCACTGAAAATTATTCAAACAAATTCCCAATATTTTTAATATTTTTTGAACAGGAAAAATGAATCCCTTACGGTGGCAATAAGGCACCTGCCTGCCTACACATACACAACTGTCAGTCTGCCTGATGTGTCACTCTGAAAATTATACAAACAAAACCCTAATATTTTCAATATTTTGCACAGGAACAAAGATGACTCTCCCTTGCAGTGGCAATAAGGTACTAATGCTGGTTGCCTGTCTATGCCTAATGCTACCTGCCTGCCTACACAACAACTGGACACTCTCTAATATCTCCTGCTTCTTCTCTCTCTGTGCACTAAAAGGAAATGCAGGCTGTCTGGGTGTCTGTGTCATTAGTCCAAGAAGCTAACTGGAATAGAGACAAAGTGGGAAAGTAGCGCATGAAACAGAGAAGCTAATTGGACTAGACACATGGAGCGAAAGTATGGAGGGAAATAGTCTGAGCTTATCAGTATGCAATGAAAGGACACCATCTTACAAGACTTGTGATTTCCTAATTACACATGTAATTTGATACCCAGCCAGTCTACTGGGTAAAATGGTACTACAAGGAAAATTGGGTAATAGTCATGCTAACGTTGATCATCTACCTAACAACCAACCTTGTGTAAAGGTCCCATTCTAAAAATTAATTACTGATGGAGGATGTAGAAGGCATGGATACTCCCAGGAAAGGATTCACACACATGGGCGAAAGACAGGTTGGTATAACAGACCATCTGTATGTTGATGAAGTGCAAATTATTCAGTTTGATGTACAGATTGTCCTCATAAGTCGGTCAAAGAGAAGTAAAAGTAGCCGCTGGCCTTATGCTTTGGAGCTTCCAGCACTTCAGACAATCCCCTGGAACATGCAGGCTGAGAAGCTCAGGATATGTAGCCCTCAGTGTATTGAATGCCATTAAATGAATCCAGATGCAACCAGTGGATCCAGATGCCATTGAATGGATGGCACACAGCAGCTTCTCCACAACAGTGAATGCATGGTTGGTGGAGACAATAGACTCCAGGTGTTCCTTTATCTCCCCAGAGAGATCAAGGATTCTCTGTGATTGGAACCTTTAGTAGTCTCTGAACTCTTCTTCCACCATGTCAAAGAATGTGACCTTTGTCCAGTATATCATGGGTTTCTGTAAGCATCTTCTCCTTGGATGAGACCAGGTCTCTCTTGTTCAAAGGGGCACCTGTGGCTGTGAGATCTCCACAGGTCTAGGCAAAATTGGTGGTGCAGCTTCACCTGCTCCTCCATCTAGAGATGGCCTCCAAGGAAGTGGCAGAAATACACCTGAAACCCAGTGCACACATACATCAGCTGGATCCTTATGTTCCATGACCCTGAGCTGATGCTCATGTGCACACCTTTGCAGCAGGGTGAACCATGGTCAGACAAAACTGAGGCCAGGGCAGGCAGAATACTTTCAGGAATCGGTCAGAGACTGGGTAATAATAACAAATCAATGACTCTCATGAGGGCAGGACAGGAAGACTCATAGGATGGGCAATCTGGAGGAGGACAGATGATAGAGTATATTGCAATGTGTTGGATACCCTACTGGATTAATTAGATGATAACTTCTGGTTCTCCTCTAATTCAGTGATAACTAATATTGAAGATTAAGGGGTGTGCACAGTGAATGATTGTGGCCGTACAGCTTATAATTGAGTAGTGTGTGGAAGAGCCTGATGAAGATTTGAAGACTTCAGTGGGAGGCAGTTGGGATGCTCAGGTCTGACCATGATGTGTGACCATGTGAACATGATATCCTGTATTAAAGATTTAGCATAGCACTACTATTAAATAAGTTGAAAAAGTGCAATTATTTAGCAAACCAACTGCACCATAGGGAACAAATAAATTCTCAGTGATTTAAATGGGGCTTTTAACCATTTGAGTGGCAGAGGGGTACCCAATGCATTGCAAAGATTAATCGCTTTTAAATTAATGCATTGATCTCTGTCTAGCTTTCAAAGGGTTACAAGCCAGATTTAAATAACTGGAAATTTTGGGAAATTTTATTTGTCCCCTGTGGAGCAGTTGATCCTCTAGAATTGTATGTTTTTAGCTTATTGAACACAGCACTTCTACATAGGTTAATGTATGTAAGTTTTTTTTAATAGCAAGTGTAATGTTCCCTCTTTTATTTTATGAGGTTTTATACTTTTCCATACTTATTTGCAGGTAATGCACACAACAAGAAGGGGTTGCCAGGAACATGTTAAATGATGGCTCTGGTTTTGAACTATGTAGGAAGAGACAGCATGGAGAATATGTATGTAATCATTCATCTAAAGGTTGGTCCATAACAATCATCCGTTGTATGTCTTTCCAAGGTCTGTGTAGTTGTTTATGCCTAGATCCCTGTTGTACCTTTTATGTTTTGTTCTTCCCTTTTCTGCCAAAAGCAGTAGGTAAAGAATGCACAACGGGAGACTGTAATAAGTTTTAATATGATACTTATATGAACTATTTACTGCTTTAATGCAAATGTCTATATATTGGCAGATGCAGTGCTTTTTTGCTGAAACAAAATCTCTGTATTTTAACTGCATGCTTATTTTAGCTTCCTGTCCCCATTTATTTTATTTTCTTTGCCACTTATCTGAATACAATGACAAGGATAAAATAAATAAAAAGAGTAACCAACTATGTTGAAGCACTGTTCTTATTTTATTCTTCCTAGAAAGTCCTGCTGTATACTTTGGCCAGCTCTCTACATGGAAAGACTCCATGATCTGCAGCCAAGTTCCCATATGTGCTCTCTACAGGAAATGTAATGGAACAGCACACAATAGTGAAGTACCTTTTTTATAGGAATGTATTTAACACTTCAGTTGCACTTACAATAAATAAAATATAAACAATCATATCACAAAAAAGGAGACTTCAAAGCTACTCTTATTGGAAAAGGATGGTGTACATTCCTTTCTGGCTCAACTTTTACATCTGTCTTAGCCTATACACAGAAGTGACTTTCATGGGTAATAGCTCAGGTAAAATCAGGTAAAATTTAAATTTAAAGCTCTTCATACCCTATACGACCATTGGTTAATCAAATGTTCTCCTTTGTAAGGTGTCATTTAAATGCCCCACGGTTAGTTACAATTTAAAGACACTTCAGATATACAGATTAAATATTTAAATATTCAAAATACAAATTTAATTAACCTTTAAGTGTCAGGCAATACATTGGCACTCAAAGGGTTAACTCCTTAAAGACTAGTCAGGTGTGCAATGCAGAGCTTTACAATATGCTGCGCACCCGCTGGTTCTCATGAGGTAAGAAAATAAAATGGTAGTGGTATCTAATGCCACATTTAAACCAATAGGTTCTAGACAGTTTAGTTATAAATCCGGTAAGTTCTCTGAAAACAATGACTTATGTATTGTGATTTTGGGGCATACTAACAGCACCAAAGGGGGCAAATAAAAATGTGCAGATTCTCACTGATTTAAATAGTGTGTTTAACCCACTGAATGCTAGAAACATCTCTATCACATTGCTTCAGAATGCATTGAAGATTTCTATAGCATTTAAATGGTTTGAAATACTGTTTAATCATTGAACATTTTTATTTGTCCCATATGATGCAATTTGTTTGCCAAAAATTGTGCCACTTTGTCTCTATACTTAAGTTCCAATGTTTTAAATGTGTCTCAAACTAATATTATGCTGGGAACTAACTTTTTTCCAATTAAAGTTAGAGATAAAGGTTCGTAATTATGAAACATAGAAAAGTGCTTTGGCACTAAATGGGTTAAAATTCCATTCAGAACATTGTACTTGTGTTCCTTAAATCTAACTTGTATCATTCTTTTTGTCCTGCCTACATACTGA
The DNA here is from genome assembly GCA_037306005.1 of Rhinophrynus dorsalis. Lineage (NCBI taxonomy): Eukaryota > Metazoa > Chordata > Amphibia > Anura > Rhinophrynidae > Rhinophrynus > Rhinophrynus dorsalis. The sequence continues at coordinate 310,475,404 of CM074720.1, read as the reverse complement.
ATGTGGTACAGGCAATGTTCTAGAACAGGGCTGTCCGAGTTCAGTCATCAAGGGCCACCAACAGGCCTGGATGTAGAATTTCCTGATTAAGCACAGGTGGCCTTGTTGGTGGCCCTTGAGGACTGAACTTGGACAGCCCTGTTCTAGAGAATAGATAATATAGCTGGATTGACAACTGATAGTATGTTTTAATTCATAGTTAGTGCCACTGGCAGATAAAATACATTAATGGCTCATGTGTCTTTTATAACCACAGGTAACACAATTGTTACACATTTGAAGTTTCCTACACTTTCAATTGGAATGTGCTACACTACAAATGTATATTCAAGTGGTTCTCAACCAGCACCCTTATGACCCACTAACAGTTCCGTACATGAGGATTTCCCTGCTTGAACGCATGTGAGGGCATCAGAATATGTGAGCCTCTGATTAACTCGACTATAGTCAAGCAGGGAAGTTTTCAAGTCCTAGACCGTTGGAGGGCCCTGAGGGCACAGGTTGAGAATCAGTGGTCTATGCAGTGATGTTTACAGTGTCTTTATTTGTAAAACAAAAATGTGTGAACGATATTCAGGAAGATATGGATGAACATTTTTGAAGCAAACAAACTGATCATAGTAGGGGAATAAAAATTCCAAATAACTTAAATGGGGTGTTTACCCCCTTCACTGCTAGAGAGGTCTAAAGTGTTGGCAACCTCTCTAGTAGGGCTGGGTGAATTTTTGCCTCAAACTGAAATCAGCGAATAATGGCACTTTCTGCTTGGCGACTAATTTCTTGCGAAAAGTGCAGATTTTTTATTTTTTTTTTGGTGTTGACTGCACTGTGTCTGCCCCAGGAGAAAAATAGTCCCACACAGGAGGGAACAGGTGAAAAGGTGGAGAAGAATGGCCTCTCATCTTCTCCTCCACATTCACTGTTAATGTCTGTGGCAGAGGATGATGTTGTGCTGTTGCTGCTACTGCCTCAGAATCAGCACTGCAACTAGAACCAGAAGTATTGCTACTGCTGGTAAGTGGAACCTGTCCTAGTCCTACATCACTTGATGATCCCATTCCCACTGTGTCCACAGTGGTCTGTGGCACACTAGCTTGCTTCTCATCATCCTGCTGCCCTTGCATTTCAGCAGATCAGCTGCAAATTCCAAAAGCTCATTGCTAGTGGTGGTGGTGATGCCCATCCTCATCCCTGTCTCTCATTCCTTCTCAGTTTCTGATAAAAAGGCGATCAATGTCTCTTCCACCCCAGCTTCTCCAAAACCACCACCACTATTAGTCCCTATGTGATGCTGTTGCTCTATTACAGACATATTACTGCTGCTTGGAGGAGGTGACGAGTAATGTGACAGAGGGTCCCCTAATGTCACTCCCTTTTGACCTGAAGAAGAAGGCAGACTGGCAACAGTAGCAGAAGGCACAGACAGCTGATCTGTGCTCCTGCTGGTAGTGGTGGTATTAATTCTGAGCCTGCTACCCCCAACACCAGTTCTGGCTTCATCAGGATCGTGTTCCACTTGGACACTGTAGTGAAGGGAAGGGGAGGAGGACTCCCAGACCCAGAGGAATGATGTGGGCTCCCTTGACCGCTAGTCTGGACTCTCTCAAATGTTTCTCCCACCACTCAGGCTACTTCATCATTACTGTTAATACTACTAACACCACATACATCAAGCTCAGCCCCAGAGTCTTCCTCCTCAGAGTCACTAGTAATATGAGGATAATGATTACCCCCTCCTTCACTCCTAACACTAACAAACTGCTGTACCTTCTTAGTAGTAGTAGTAGTGCTAGCACTGGTGGGACTGCTTGAGGAGGGCAAGTGTGACTTAGGGTCCCCTGCTGCACACTTGGCATCATCTTCTCCTCGCCCCCTCCTGAGTATTACAAGACACACTAGCAGCTTTAACACTGGTGGCAGCAGCGTCAACACTGGAAGCAGGCACAGCACTGGTGTCACTGGCAACAGGGGCAGCAGGTCTGACAGCAGGCACAGTATTGGTGGCAAAAGGTTCAGCACTGCAGCAGGCACAGCACTGGTTTCAACAGGGGCTGCATGTCTGAAAGCAGGCACAGCACTGGTGGCAGCAGGGGCAGCTGAGGCAGCATGTCTAGCAGCAGGCACAGGCATCTGACTTGTCCTGCTCTCGCTAGTACTACCCTTTTCTCCCTCCCTTCCCATTCCCTTTTCTCCCTCCCTTCCCATTAAATTCCTCAAGATCCCTTGGGGTGATTTAGGGGGATTGGGCAGCATTGGTTCAGTAGTGCTCACTTCCTCCTCCACCTAAGACTCAGTGGACACATAGGGGTCCTTCCAGTTCATCCTTTTGCTGCTCATAGTGATAGCAGTCACTAGGAGTCTCTCCTGCCTCAATTTTCAAGATAAATAACAGCAGAACAGCACAGCATGTCTACCTCGCTTTGTATCTGCTTCTATTATGTTTCACTTCCGCAAATATGTCACGTTTTTACAGCAAAAAGGCAAAAAACATGTAGATTGATGGGTGGAAGCTTTCCAGCCATTGAAAAAAATAGAGAAAAAATTTGGCCAATGGGTGAAAAATGCAAAAATTTTAAATGCTAGTTTTAAAGCGGATTTTCCCACAGAAAAAGCGAACAACGTTTTTGTGGAATTTCTTGCGGGAACACGGCGAGAGATTTCGCCCACCCCTACTCTCTAGCATTCAAAGAGGTTATATAAAGTTTAAATCAATAGAAATCTGAGGAACTTGTATGGTATGCTCAGAGACTGCTCATCTTCTTTCTTCCTAAAGCCTTAGTTGTTATAATTGTACACTTATTTTAGCAGCATCCTTCATCTATTAATTTTGTTTTTGCCACTGATCTGAATAAAAGATCAGCTATACAATATGAATTCATGGTAATTCAAAATGTCATATTTTACTTTTTTAATGTAACTGTGAACAAATTACATCATAAATATACATTTGCTTACAATTAGATTCAAATTACTTTGTGCATTGGAACTTGAAATTGAATGAGACTGAAAAAAATATGATTTTCCTTATCGATATAAAAAAATCTTAATCGTTTTTATTTTCAACAATTTATCACTGCATTTCTTTTTGAGAAATTAACATGGGAGTTGTAAATTATTTTGAATACTCGAAATATTCATTTTGGATTCAAGTTTGTTTTTTTTAAACCAGATTGACATGAGTTTCAGAATACATCCAATTTCATTTGACTAGAACCAGCTCACTGGTCTCTAATATATTGCATTTCAGATGGAGCATAAATAGGCAGGACATTTAGATTAGGATATACTTCTATAGAAGCACATAAAAAATTGTCACTTTTTTCTCTGTTTGAAGTTGTTACATGCAACTTGAATGAATATGCATTAAGCACTTCGAGAAAGATCATGACAGTTATGGCATTTGCATCAAACCCCAAAATTAAACAAAACGAGCATGAAACATGGGCAACCTGCCAGCAAAGCATAATAAAATATTACCACCACCTAAATAAAGTATGGAAAATTTTTTTGAATGAAATGTTATATTGTACCAACGGAGAGCAAGAGTAACGAGCAGGAACACCATGTATGGGCAATGGCTCCCAGGCCCAAGGAGGTTTATAAAGGAGCAGAAGGAGGAAGGACCCATTTTGGCCACCCAGAATAGGCCCATAAACAGGCCTGTTACCTCATGTCAGCAATGAGGAAGTGGCCGGAGGCCATGCCGGCCGGCGGCCATACAGAGGTAGGAAGCACAGAAAAACTTAGCCTTTAAGGGAGACTGTGATAGTATCCCCCTTAACAACCTCCCCCCCCATGAAAGAGGACCAGCACTAGAGGCGGTGCGGGAGTGGAATTCACGGAGAAGGGCTGGTGCATGTAGATCTCTCTTAGCAACTCAGGAACGCTCCTCAGGTCTATATCCTTTCCAATGCACCAGATATTGTACATGGCCTCTGACCCTGTGAGTATCCAAAATACTTTGTACCTCATACTCCTCATGGTCCCCCACTTGGACAGGTCTGGGACTGACAGGAGCAGTAGTATATCTGTTACAGACCAATGGTTTCAGTAGCAACAGTAGCGACACATGGAAAGCATTGAAGATGGTCATATTAGCAGGGAGTTCAATGGCATAGGTTATAAGGCACATGGAGATACTCTCTCTCTCCCACCTGGAACACTGGAGCTGGTAGCAGTCTACGGTCAGCTTGTCTCTTATAGCACAACGTGGTACTCTGCAGGGATCTCTGAACCTGTACCCATGTGGAGCGGAGTGCCCTGAAGTGCTCCTCCAAAGCAGGAATATGCTGAGCCTCGAAAGACTCTGGCAGCAGCGAAGGGTGGAACCCTTAGTTAATCAGAAAGGAAGAGTTCCGAGAGGAGGAATTGACTGCACTATTTCTGGACAGCTCCACCCACGGTAACAGGTTCACTCAGCTGTCATGATGGTCAGAAATGAAACAACGGAGAAACTGTTCCAGCACTTGATTAGACCTCTCTGTGGCACTGTTATACTGTGGATGATAAGCAGTGGAGAACGAGAGCTGGATCCTCATCTGACCGCAAAAGGCTCTCCATAAACGTGACACAAACTGGCTCCCACGATCCAAGACCACCACTTTGGGTATACTATGAAGATGAACCACCTCCTTTGCAAAGATCTCAGCCAACTCCTTGGATGAGGGGAGACCCTTCAGTGGCACAAAATGGGCTAATTTTAAAAATCAGTCCACAATCATCAGGATGTCCGTGTAACCCTCCTAGACAGGCAACTCTACCATAAAGTCTATCGACAAGTGAAACCATGGACGCTCCCCATTAGGGATGGGCTGCAGTAGGTCAAGGAGCAGGTGTCTAGGAATCTTGGTTTGCACACAAATGGAACAAGCGGAAACAAATGCGGAGCAATCTGCCCTCAAGCTGGGCTACCAAAAGAGTCTGGTCATAGACCATGTCAGCTGGTCTCTACCAACGTGTCCTGCAGCCTTAGAGGAATGGTACATCTCTAGTAATCTGGTACAAAGGGATTTGGGCGTGAAACATTTCCCATTAGGCCTCTCCGCCGTGGCAGAAGCTTGAATAGCCAAAATCTCCTTACCCATAATAGGCACCAGAGGAGACTCCTCCTGGGACTCAGCCCCAAGCTGTTGAGAGAGTATCTGCTCCAATTTTTTTGGTGCCATGCAGGTAAGAAACCACAACATTAAACCTTGAAAGGAATAAGGCCCATCTGGCCTGATGTGAAGACAACCTTTTAGCCTCCGACAGGTTTTTGTGATCGGTCAGTATCAGGATCGGAACAGTAGTGCCCTCCAACAGATAACACCATTCTTTCAAGTCCAGGATGATAGCGAGTAATTCATGATCACCCACATCTGACAGGTCTGCCAGTCAATTCTAGGATTGTGAGTCTGCAACCAGGGAAAACCCAGAATGACGGCATAATGGGGAGAATGTATCACCTGGAACTGCTGTGACTCCACATGGAGTGCCCCTACCCTTAGAGACAAGGGAATAGTCTGATGAGTAACATGTGTCAGCTGTAGGGATCAGCCGTCAATAGCCTCAACGCTTTCTCGGTTTTACTAATTATTATAGGAAATTCATCAGAAACATTTCCACGATTGTTAAATCACTGTCTGATTTCACACACAAGGGTGCAGATCCCTCCCAATGGTCTCAGGAAGCTGAACAAGCTTTTGTAACACTAAAATCCACATTTGCTTCTGCTCCTGTACTGTCCCACCCCAATCCCTCCCTTCCATTCACTCTGGAGGTCAAGGCCTCTGAGTCTGGGGTAGGGGCAGTATTGTCTCAGCGACTGGACCCTGGGAGTATGTTAAGGACTTGTGGATTTTTCTCAAAGAAATTGTCTAGCGCTCAGAGCCACTACGAGATTGGGGACAGAGAACTTTTGGCAATTATCCTTACCCTCAAAGAATGGCACCACCTGCTTGAGGGTACCAGAACCCCGGTACTGATCTTGACTGATCATAAAAAATTAACATACCTTTCTGAGGCTAAGAGATTGTCCTCTCATCAGACTAGATGGGACTTGTTTTTGTCATGCTTTAATTTTATTGTATCCTATTTGCCCGGTTCCAAGAATGTTAGGGCAGATGCCCTGTCTAGACAATTCAACCCAGACACAGAGAGAGATGAGACTCCAGTACCTATCATTCAGCCTGATCGCATTCTAGCCACCTTACGAACCAGCACTACTTCGCCTCTGGGGGAGGAGATTCTTGCTAACCAAGCTACTGCACCACCTGATACCCCAGTAGGCAAATGTTTTGTAGCTGAACCCTTCCGTACCCGTCTACTTGAAACCTACCACACATCTAAGGCTGCTGGTCATGTTGGCAAGAATCAATTGATTTGGTCTCTCTCACAGTTGTTCTGGTGGCCTTCCTTGCGTGCTGACTGCACCTCATTCACTGCAGTTTTTCTAAATGTGCCCGTGCCAAATCCCCTAGACACCTTCGGGTGGGCCTGCTCCAACCTATATCCAATGGTGAACGTCTTTGGTCTCTTGTCTCAATCGACTTTATGTCAGATTTACCGGTGTCTAGGGGATATTCCTTTATTTTGATGATAGTCGATAGATTCTCTAAGATGGCACATTTTGTGCCTCTTTCTGGCCTTCCCCCTGCTCAGGAGTTGGCAATGATATTTGCCAGAGAGGTTTTCCGGTTGCATGGTATACCCAGGGTGCTGGTGTCTGACCGTGGGAGCCAATTTGTGTCTAGGTTTTGGAGGGAATTCTGTGCGCAGATGGGCATACAGTTATCATTTTCTACCGCATACCGTCCCCAGACTAACTTAGCCGCCGAGCGTGCCAATCAGGGATTGGAACAATTTCTACGCTGTTTTGTGTCTGATCATCATGATAACTGACCTGTTGCCATGGGCGGAGCTTGCCAGGAATTGTGCGGTTAATTCATCATCCTGGAGCTCCCCGTTTCTCATCAACTTCGGATTTCAACCATGCTTGCTCCCGAACTCATTTCAGACGCTGCAAATTCCAGCTCTGGATGAGCATATGGAGCAACTCCGTGCCACTTGGGCACAGGTACAGAGGACCCTCAGTGCTTTGTTCCAGTGTTATCAGCGTCAAGCTAATCGCAGACGATTGCCGGTGGTCTCATTCCAGGTTGGAGACAGGGTATGGCTCTACTCTAAGAATCTGAATCTCAGACTCCATGTAACAAGTTGGCTCCCGGTTCGTTGGTCCCTTCAAAGTTATCCGCAGAATTAAACCTGTGTCGTACGCTCTGGACCTGCCAGCATCCATGCGGATTCATAATGTGTTCCACGTATCCTTGCTGAAGCCTCTGGTATGCAACCGGTACACTACTACTCCTGTGGCTCCTGGTCCTGTTCAGGTGCAAGGTCAGGAGGAGTATGAGGTTCAAAATATTATTGACTCACGTAGATTCAGAGGTAAAATTCAATAATTGGTTCACTGGAAGGGTTACGGTCCTGAGGAGCATTCCTGGGTTGATTCTAAGGACCTTCATGTTCCCAGATTGCAGTGCAGTTTCCATGCCAAGTATCCCCAAAAGCCGGGCCCATCTTCTCGGAGAGGGGTCTTTGAGAGGAGGGTACTATCACGGTGCCCGTGATTCAGCGACATTTTAACACATTTTCTTCCTGATGCCTTGTTATTGGCTGCGCTGTCTAGCTCCTCACAGTGACAGCCTTTAAATACCTTGGGCTGGCACTTAGGGGTTGCCCTTTCATGGTGTATCTGTTGCCTAGCGCTAGTTCCGATTACTCTTATTGATAGCAGTGTAGGACACGGACTGTTTTGACTACTCTGCCTGCTTACCGTTCCTGCTCTGTGTACCGACTTGGATTGGCTGGTGATCCTGCTCCTTGTACCGACCCGGCGTGATTGGCAATCCTGCTCCGTGTACCGAATCGGCTTGGCTGACGTTCCTGCTCCGTGTACCGACCCAGCTGGGTTGAAGTTCCTGCTCCTGTTCTGTTCCTGCTCGCTAGCCACTCCACTCTCGCTGTTGCTTACGCTCAGTGGTCTTGCCAGAGCTCTGGTGGTATGGTTCCGCATTGTAGTCCAGTCCTTGATCCGTTTACACATTGTGCCCTGTGTGACCTTCCGGTAGATTCCAATTCACACCACGAACGTTTGGTCTGTTTCTGCCATTACTGAGGTTGGGTTCAGTTGGGCGCATCAGGTTACTTCCACTCTGCAGACCGGAGCGTTCGTTAACCCCTTCAGGGGCAGTGCTGGGCATTTGTGTATGAGTCTGAAGTCTCAGTTGGGAGCACGTTATCCTACTGCACTAAACACTGACTCACGCTTGTTTGTAGTCTCCGGTGGGCATTCACTCTGGCAGCCTTCCTCCTATGTTGCCTTAGCCAGACCTACGTTGGCTTAACCCGTTGCATACTTGTCAGTCGCTGTTGTGACTCTCTGCATAGAGAGTTCCATTGGGCCTTCCAACATTAGGGCCAACTCAGTCATTGGCCTAATTTACGTCTCTTGGTCATATTTACACTGTATCAACTGTGATTTACCTGACCTGTGTCAGTACTGTATATTTGTTCTACATACTGGACCCGTGTGGGTTAATCATACATTTTTAATCTGTCCTGTGTCAGTTTGCCATATTTGTGTATGCTGGACCCATGAGGGTTACTGTTATTCATTGTGTGCAAATAAAATTGTGTTTTACCAAGACCTTCCGTTTCTGAGTGTACTGAACTGTAACACTGTTCTGTGCACTACTCAAGATCTCGAGACTAGGTAGGCGGCTCAAGTGGGACAACAGAAGAATGGTAGAATATGTGTAAGTCACCACTTGGTCTGCGAACAGAGGCAACAATGAGCGAGAGCAGACCAGAGCCAGGAGACACCAAGATTACAGGTCAGGCAAGCAGGTAGTGAAGGGAGCGAGTAGGCAGCCAAAGTCACACGTCAGACAAGCCGGGGATTACATGGAGCAAGAGTAACCAGGCCACTGGCCAGGCAACCAGAGACTATGCTGAGCGAGTAGGAGCCAGGGTCACTGGTCAGGAAAACAGAGGCTACACAGAGTGAGTAGTCAGCCAGAACCACAGGTCAGGACGAATGTGGATAGTCAGACAAGCCGAGGTCATACACAGAGCGAGATTCTCAGGCAAACACGGGTCACAACGAGCCCATAAACAGGCGTCCATTCTAGTGCCTGATACCTGATGTCAGAAATGAGGAAGTGGCTGGAGGCCATGCCGGCCAGCGGCCATAGAGAGGTAGAAAGCACAGGAAAACTTAGCCTCTAATGGAGACTGTGATAACATTTGATCCACATCACTGTAAGTCTGTCGATATTGATTACACATGGATCACAGTTACACTTTCAAATAAAATTTGTAATACTCCTGCTGATCCTGCACTACAAATAAAAAACAAAACTACTGTTCTGGAAAACCGGTCATAACAGCCTGATAACGGTCTATATTATGGCCCAACAGGTTTCACCAGATCAATAGAGGAAATGAGCCTCTATTAACGCATTCTTTTATATCTCAATCATCACAGAAATGAGGCTTGGATTCTTTTCACTAGCCTAAATCTAATGATGTTGTTAAGCAGTTGTTCATGGCAACTATCTATCACGGTGCCCGTGCTCCCCTTGTTTTGTTTTCCTGACAGTCTACAATGTGATTGCTTCCATTGGCTGTCCTGTGTTTGTCCCACCCAGTATGTCCTTTATATACTGGGCTCTGGCACCCATCCGGTGCCCTTTCGTGGCGTTCCTGTACCAGTGCTTGTTTCTGCTCAGTGATTCCCAGGGTACCGACTTGGCCTGGCTGACTACTCTGCATCTTGTCTCTGCTCCTGTGTACCAACCCGGATTGCCTGGCTATTCTTCTGCTCCTTCTCCTGTGTACCGACCCGGCTTTGCTGACGTTCCTGCTCCTGTATACCGACCTGGCTTGGCTGACATTCCTGCTCCATGATTCAACCCGGCTAGGCTGACGTTCCTGCTCTGTGATTCGACCCGGCTTGGTTGGCGTTCCTGCACTGTGTCGCCTTGGCGACATTCTGATCCATCAGGCATTGTGTCGCCATGTCCGCTCCTGCAGAGTACAAGTGGTCTTGTCTCAGTTACTGCTTCTGCAGAGTGCAAGTGTCTGCCTCCGTTACTGCTACGGCAGTGTGCCATTGGCCTAGTCTCCATTACTGCTTCTGCAGAGTGCAAGTGTCTGCCTCCGTTACTGCTACGCCAGTGTGCCATTGGCCTAGTCTCCGTTACTGCACCTGCAGAGTGCAAGTGGTCTGTCTCCGTTACTGCTACGGCAGTGTGCCATTGGTCTTGTCTCCGTTACTGCTGTGGCAGTGTGCGAGTGGTCTGGTCTCTGTTACTGCTATGGCATTGTCCTGTGTTGCTCAATTCCTATTATTACTCAGGCAGTTCACGTCTCTTCTGCTAACCTGTTCCTGGGTGTTACGAATCCTTAAGCTGTCTATATTCAGAAAGCACTATCATAGGCCTGTCTGCACATGGGACTGTTTACATTCTTTGAAGACCATTAACCCATGCAGTACCTTACTCCTGGGAATCCAACATATTCTGCCTGACCTGTGTCAGTATAGACTGTTGTGGACTTTATGGTTATACTGGACCTGTGTAGGCATATGTATATGTAACCTGTCGTGTGTCTGTATTATTCTGCATATATACTACAGGACCTGTGAGGGTTATTTTATTACTGTGATTTCAATAAAACTATGTTTTATCCTAAACCACTGTGTCTGTGTGTCAAACAAACCGTTACACTATCACTAGAACTTTTAAAGGGGGCGGTTTTCTGCAAGGCACTAAAATCAACAAAACAATGAATTAAACCTGCATAAACAATATTGTGTTAGATATTATCATAAATAATTAACTAACTATACCCCTAAGAGCTATTAGATGCTCATAACTTATCCTTAAAGGTATATTGGATAGTCTAATGGATATCCCTAAAGACACACTTTAAAGTTATAAAAGGTATAGATTAATAAATTCTTATTGTGGCAATTAAGATGAAATATGTACATAGTAGCAGATTTTATTGGAGATGGTAATAGTTAACAAGAAGTTCTTAGACATGTTATTTAGAGTTGTTTCCTAATTATTACCATTAGAAATCACCACTATGCCTTTAAGCTAGATATAATAAAAACTCTAAAGATGACATGAACCAATCTCCAAAATAATATTACAGACAGATGACACAGGAGCGGAGTGTTCAACAGGCTCAACCAAGGAACAGCATACTAGCCAATGTCATAAAAAATACCCTTTATTTGAGAAGTCATTAAAAACCAGCAATGGAGCCAAGGATAACCATGGATGTTTCAAAGAGAAACAACAAGACATGCCTAACTTGTTTCATGAAAACTCAATCATGGGCTAATGTCATGTAATACAATCAAGTTTAAATAGTAAAAGATGATACATTTGTACCAATCACTGCACTCACAGCACACGAGGAAATAAGACTATTTGACATGCCATGTCAATCAGCCACATTGTTTACAACTGGAAACAATGTTCCACGTGACTCATAATTACGGTAAGTGCCATCGCACAAATAGAACCATCAACAGCTCTAGGCTAACACAAGATCTATGACAAAAAAAGAGATCATCATCAATGACCTAGGCAATCTACATCAATAAAAACAAAGCAAATCAGTAGAAAACCTGTACCAACATATGAAAGAAAAAAGTAACAAATAAAGAAAAAGAAGGAAATTAGTGTAGCATGAAAAGAGAAATGTCATGTTACAAATTCATGCCCTTAGGTAAATGGATAGCTGTCACCACGTCTATGGTTCTCTGCCCTTTCACTCTTGATTCAGATATTCTACTTTAAGAATTTCCATTTTCTGGCTTCCCATGTCTGGTCTTCGAGCTTCACTGCTTTCCAGCATTCCAGATTATTGCTCTGTTTGTTCATGATACCTTTGGCTTGATTCAGACCACTGACTTTATTTTTACCCTCTGCCCTATTGATCTACCGTAAATGACCAGCTTAGTCTCTCAACCCTGCTTCATCTGCTGTCATCCCGGCTTGATCACGGCTTGTAACTTCAACTTCTCATCTCTTCAAGAGCTTGCTGGTTGATCTCTGACTTAAACCTCTACCATCTATCTGAGTTGGTCTGCTCCAGTTTCTGCCATGGCAGGTTGATCTTCAGCAGGGCCAGACAGCTTCTTTCAGCCTGCGGAACTGATCCCAGCCTACCCAGCAAGTAGATCTCTGACCGGGCCTAGCTGTATAGTGATGGCCGTTTGGATAGATCAAAGACCCTCTGCTTGCAATTCCTCCAACTACCACTTACATCTCAGCCGAACTTCAAGGAGTCGGTATATCCTAGAACTCAACCACCAGTCGGAAGCAGGGGTGCCATTATGCTTCGATATCGACTACCAGTTGAATATATGACCTCAATCTACACCAAGTTGTCTCTAAGCATTGACATTAACTTCCTGTCAATGCCTGTGGAGTTGTAACTCTTAAAACTCACTCACCAACTCCCTCTAGGACCTCATCTCTACTCCTCAGTTCCCTGACCTCTTCTGGTGAGTTCCAGAAGTGATTCCTCCGCCCAGTATCTTCTTCACCTCATTAGAGTTCTTAGGCTCTGTACAATGTCTGAAGACTGTTCCGGACCCTACAACCTCAACAGTATTCTGTATTTGGGTCCTGCATAAAGGTCCTATGTCTTCCTAGCCCTAATTACACCCTGGTTACAGTAGCAAAAAGAAAAAAATCCACGTAACCTCCGCTTTATCTCACACACATGATTACAGTGGTGGACAGGTGGAGAAGAATGGCTCTTTCCATAATCACCTTCACTGGCTGGGGTAGGCGCTGCTGCTACTTCAATATAATCATTGGAGCTGGGACCAGGATTATTAGTGGCATGCGGGTCAGGCCCTGGTCCCATATCGCTGCTTGAAGAAGCTGATCCCATGGTTGCTACAATGGTTATACAGTGGCATACCAACCCTCTCATCACCATCCTGCTGCTGCGACAGTTGAAAGACTACAACTCCATGCAGGCACAGGCAACTGACCACACAGCTACACAGTTCTTCCTTCTTCAAATTTTGCTCCCAGATTACAAGGGATGATGCTGGGGAAGGCCTAATTGGGATTGGGGAATATGGGTTCCCAGTTCCTTTGGCATTGGTGGTGCCACTCCTAATGTTAGTGAATTCCTCCTCCTCCTCTGAGACACTAACCTCAGAGTCCATCCAGCTTCTTTTTTTATTTTTCAACAGTGGTGGTGGTCAAAGTGTCAGTCAGTATTATGAACCACTAAATAAACACTTTAGTTTTTTTAATATCTGAGTACCAATTGTTTTTCTCTCTCGCTGTCTCTTTCCTCTCTGCTTTTATTCTAAAATACATGACACAAAAGTGCAGGGAATTATGGGTTTAGATAGCAAATGGGTGGGAGGTTTCATTTCATCGAATAGCACAGGTGGGAAGTGGACTAATTTTCGCAAGATTTTCTGTGATTTAGCAAAAAGGCAAAAAAACCTGTGTGTTTCTCTATGCTTGAAATTAACCTCCAAAAAAACAGAATCCATATTTTTTCTACAAAATTTCCCATGGGAAAAAATCAAGACTTTTTGCCCATCCCTAAATACAAGGACCTCTGTATTGACCTTTTCATTCTAAGACCTGATCAGTTAACTGGAGGCCAACCCTTACGACTAGAGGAAAGGAGGTTTTAATTTCAGAAGATGAAGGGATTTTTCACAGTAAGGTCTGTTAAATTGTGGCATTCTTTGCCCAGGGATGTGGTAATGGTAGATACATAAGATATATTCAAGAAAAGGTTAGATGCATTTCTAGCAGAAGGGAAAATACAGGGTTATACTGTGTATTAGTAGGTAGAATGAAGTTCTGGAAAAACAGAGTAATACTTATTAAACCTTTGAGTGCCAGAGAGGTATCCATTGCATTGCAACGCAATGCTTTGGATACCTCTCTGGCACTCAAAGGTTTAAGGGATCGGGAAGGCTCATATAGTTTTCATTTTCTTGGTTATACTGTGGCAACGTTTGATGGACTTATGTCTTTTTTCAATCTAATTTACTATGTAACCATGTAAATATATGTAACTATGAAATGAGGAATAGGAAACAGGTGTTTACATTATTTAAGCCAGATTGGCCTGATGCCTCATTTGAAAATATATGGAATGCAAAATAAGTAACAAACAAGCAATTAGGTTAGCTAAAACTGAAAACCAGAAAAGTAATGCAAAAGAAATCAAGAAAAATCCTAAACATTCCTACAAATATACAAATGGCAAAAAAGATTAAGGCTGGCATTGGTCCCATTAAAAGCAAGATTGGTGAGTTAATTAGTGAGTATAAGGCAATGTTTGACACATTACACAAATTATTTTCTCCTCTAAACACAAATGAAGTAACAATGACAGGCTCTGGGCATACAGAGAGAATCACAGAATTTCCTCATTATGTACATGGCTTACAGAGGCAAAAGTCCAAACCAGACTGGAAAAGATTATGGTGAATAAAGCACTTGTTAGTTCATTGATAGCGATATCATTATACTTAATACTAATTTATGCATTGTGAATGGACAGAAAAGTGTACCAGGTTTAATATAGATAATTGTAAGGTTAGTGCATTTGGGTTGCAAAGACAAAGATATTACATATACACTATATGGGAAACTATTTCGGGAATACTAGTTAGAAAACAATTTAAGAGAAAGACAATAGACACTGCAACAGTGTGTGGTGTCACTCAACCACTGCAAAAGCCAATAGTGTAGTCATTTATTAAAATTGGGGTATATACAGTAATGTGCAAAAGTGTTAGGCATGTTTGAAAAAAATGCTGTAAAGTAAGAATGCTTTCAAAAATAGACATGTTAATAGCTTTATTTTTATCAATTAACAAAATACATAGTGAGAACAGAAGAAAAATCGTAATCAATTTTGGTGTGACCACCCTTTGCCTTTAAAACAGCATTGATTCTTCTAGACACACTTGCGCACAGTTTGTTAAGGAACTCGGCAGATAGGTTGTTCCAAACATCTTGGAGAACTAACCACAGTTCTGTTGATTTAGACAGCTTATGTTGCTACTCTCTCTTCATGTAATCCCAGACAGATTCGATGATGTTGACATCAGGGCTCTGTGGGAGCCATGCCATCACTTCCAGGACTCCTTGTTCTTCTTTATGCTGAAGATAATTCTGAATGATGTTGGCTGTATGTTTGAGGTCATTGTCATGTAACAGCATAAATTTGAGGCCAATCAGATGCCTCCTGATGGTATTGCATGATGGATAAGTATCTGCTTGTACTTCTCAGTATTGAGGAGACTATTAATTCTGAACAAATCCCCAACTCAATTTGCAGAAATGCAGCCCCAGACTTGCAAGGAATCTCCACCATGCTTCACTGTTGCCTGTAGACAATCATTCCTATACCACATTCCAGTCATTTGGCAAGCAAACTGCCTTCTGCTACAGCCAAATATTTACAGTCCAGAGTGCCTGCTGCCATTTTTCTGCACCCCAGTTCCTGTGTTTTCATTGCATAGTTTAGTCGCTTGGCCTTGTTTCCATGTTGGCGGTATGGCATTTTGGCCGCAAGTCTTCCATGAAGACCATTTCTGACCAGACTTCTCCAGACCGTAGATAGGTGTACCAGATTCCCATTGTTTGCTGCCAGTTGTGAGCAGATGGCACTGCTGGACGTCCTCTGATTGCAAAGTAAGCAACATGATGTGTCTTACATCTGCTGTACTAAGTTTCCTTGGCCGACCACTGTATCTACGGTCCTCAACGTTGCCTGTTTCTTTGTGCTTCTTCAAAAGAGCTTGGACAGCACATCTGGATATCCCTGTCTACCTTGAAAGTTCTGCCTGGGAGAGTCCTTGCTGATGCAGTATAACTACCATGTGTCTTGTTGCTGTGCTCAGTCTTGCCATGGTATATGGCTTTTGACATTAAACTGTCTTCAGCAACCTTACCTTGCTAGCTGAGTTTGCTGTTCCTCACCCAGTTTTATTCCTCCTACACAGCTGCTGATGATTCAGTTAATGATCGTGTTTCAACCTACATATTAAATTGATGATCATTAGCACCTGTTTGGTATAATCGTTTAACCATACACCTGACTATGGGCTTGATTTAAAAGCAACTGAAGCCAAAAAAAAAACAGTATTTTTTTCAAGCATGGTAAGCGATTCAATTACATGTGCTATGAAAAAATGCAGGAAAAAAATAAACCCTGCTGGCCCTTATTGGATCTTTAGTCAGCCGACGCAGCAATTGAAAAGCACCCCAGTGGATGTATTGATATGGGGCCCTAAGTCATATATCATTGCATTCAAAATACCCAAAAAGGGGTCAAAGTTAGTAGAATTAAGCCTATGATTGCCAGTGTGGTATAATTAGTCCGCCTGCGCTCATAGGGTTAACCCGACTAAGTAACAAGCCAACATCCCCTGCAAAGTAACACTTCCTTAACTCTTCCTTCTCTACACACAACCATGCATAGTTTAACCCGTGGAGGCCCAGAGGGGTATTCAAGGGTTAAACTACGTATAGGTGTGCAGGTATAAATGCCATAACATGCCCTAAAAGTACAACATTCTAGTTCTCCGCCCATGTTTGCGGCGGCCGGCAGCGGATAAACTGATGTGCAGCATAGCCCCCTGTCATTACCTCATGGGCCAATTCCCATTCCATACTGATGGAATTTGAACAGAGACTGTCTTTATATCTTGGCAGTCTCAGTTCCAATTCACTCACAGCCATTGGCTGGGCTGTGTGCTTACGCACCTCACAGCCAATCAGCTTCGAGCGGCAGTAAAAAGTAAAAAGAAATTGTTTGAGACCTCTAAAGGCATAGAGGAATCTAAGTGTAGTGGGCAAGAAGTGGCAGGTGATGTTGATGCTGCTGAGGATGAGCTAATGATGACTGATGATGATAATAAAGATCTAGAATATATGCCTCCAGCATACTTGTTTTGTTCTGTTACAGAGGAAGTTGAGACAGAGAGAGAGAGAGGATGATGACATGGCAAGAAAGATAGCTTAACCCTTTGAGTGCCAGAGGGGTACGCAACGCATTGCAAAGCAATGCGTTGCGTACCCCTATGGCACTCAAAGGGTTAAAGGCAAAGGCTCAATCTTCCACAACTGAAAAAAGATCACTGTGCCCGTCTATAAACTGTATGGGAAAACAATTGGGAGGTCTGACCCTGGAAAAGCAAAGATGCCTAAAAATACACAGTCATTCTGTCGGTCATCATCAGCATCGACCATGCTTCAAAGTCCAAGCCCCACTCAGCCTCACACACTTGTGTTGAGTAACCTGCTGGTAGTGGAAACACTACATCTTTTACACCTAGTAGTAGTAGCAGTAGAATTACATCATCATCTAGCCCCAGTAGTAGTAGCAGCCCCTCAGGATCCCCGCAGACCATGAATCTAAGCATTTTGCTATCTGTTGTCTGTGCAAAAAGCATGTGAGCAGGGGGAAAGCAGACTCACACCTAAGCACCTCCTCAATGGGATCCCAGCTGAAGCAGAACCACAGGCCTGACTGGGAGACACACCATAAACATGTCACAGTTGCCACATCTAGCAGCAACTGAAGGGCTCCAGAAAGTTCCCAGGGCTCTTGAGCAGGTAAGAGAAGTAGTGATGTTACTGATGTGTCAGAATGTGTCACTGCCAACAGTTCATTCCAAATAACACCAATGGCTACTACTATAGAGGAGTATGATGACAACGGGATTTCTGTAGGATGACAAGAGTCATAGAGTCCCTACACATACCACCACCAACCCTGCCACCTCCCCAAGTGATAGACTTAAGGCAATAAAGTTATACAGTTCTACTATGTACTGCCATCCTACACTTACTAAGTTCTTAGAAAGAAGTCAAAACCCGCACACACATAATGCAAAAGTACACCTATGGAATAGTAAATTTGCAGAAATGTTGACGTTTGACATACTGCCCTTTTCTTTTGTTGAAAACAGTGTGACTTTAAAGAACCAATGTCATGTTCTGAACCCTGTTGGAATATCCCAAGATGCAATTATTTTTCAAGTGTGGTTGTGCAGATGTTACATAAGCAGGAAGTTAGTGTTGTAGGCAAAAGACAAAGGCACTCAGTCTGCTAACAACCATTTCAAGACTATGTTGTAGGACTCAAAACTTTGACTTACAGTTATTTATTTCTCCATTTAAGCCCTCAGAAGAAGTAATATTGTGGTGGGAAATGTCATAGGAAACATAGGCAAAAAATTATTGGCAGTGGAGAAAATGGATTAAACTTTTGCAGTGGAGAAAGGAAAAAATGTTCACGTTTTTCAAGAAAAATCATGCAGGAAATTTTTCTGACTTTTCGCCCCACTCTAATACAAAGAACTCTTTGGAACTATGTACTCAAAGAGATGAGCAAAAACAAGAGGTTATCCTTTAAAGGGATAGTAATTTTTAATACTGAAAAATATATTGCATGGGTTCATCTGAGCACCGCCTTCTCTAGACTGCTGTAGCAACAGCTCTACTGTAAATTGTCAGGTCATGGAAGTACTGTACACAAAAATGCATCTGCAATATCTTTTGAATAAAATATCTTTCAGCAGTGGGAGTATCCATGTTTTACTAAACGCAAGGTGCTTTTGATTTGAGATAGGAAAAAAGTTTTGTCCAAAGAGAGGAAAATTAGAAAAACAGTACTTTTTTCCTTTTATAGTAATTCCTCCCAAAAGTACAATTGTTCCAACCCCCAACATTATTCTACTGCTCTTCAACAAGACATAAGCCTTATCCCACAGTAGTCATAAAACCACACATAGTGAGCACCAGCTGTGTCCATCTTCACTTGTAGCCATAGAACAACTCATACTAACCCCCCAGCCCCATGTTAGCCATAAAATCATGCACACTATCCACTTTTCACTGGTAGCCCCTGAACCACTCATATACTGCCTGACACCCCAGCCCTTTCTCCACTATCCATTGTTAGTCACAGAACCACACATACCCTGTCTGTATCCCAGATGTTTTCCACTTTCTACTGGAAGCCACTGATCCCTTTATATACTGTCTGACTACCCAAACTTGTTCTACTGTCAAGTGGTAGTCAGATAACCACCCATACATTGTTTGGAACCCCAGCCTTCTTCCACTGTTCACTGGAAGTTCCAGAATCATTCACTGTTCACTGGTAGCCACTGAACCTCTTATATACTGCCTGACACCCCAGCCCTTTCTGCACTGTCCATTGTTAGTCACAGAACCACACATACCCTGACTGTTTCCCAGCTTTGTTCCACTGCCCACTGGAAGCCACTGATCCCGATCCCCCTATTTACTGTCTGACATCCCAGATTTGTTACACTGTTAACTGTTAGTCACAGATAGGGATGGGAGAAACTTGTCGCTGTGTTCCCGTGGGAAATTTCATGAAAACCACGTTGTTATCCGCTTTATCGTGGAAAATCCGCTTTAAAACTAAAGCTTAAAATTTTTGCATCTTTCGCCCATTGGCCAAAATTTTTCGCCATTTTTTTCAATAGCTATAAAGTTTCCGTCCATTGATTTACGTTGTTTTCACACTTCCGCTATAAAAGGGTGATGTTTTCACTGATGGCAGACACAACAGAAGCAGCTAAAGAGCAAGATAGACCTGGTGTGCTGTTCTTCTGTGATATTTTGCAAAAATTGAGGCAGGAAAGGCTAATAGTGACTGCTATCACTATGGGCAGGTAAAAAAATAATCAATGAAGGAGCTGTAAGGACCCTTATGTGTCCACTGAGCCTCAAGAGGAGGAGGAAGTCACTAGCAGTACTGAACTAATGCTGTCCAGTCCCCCTAAATCACCCCAAGGGATCTTGGGAAATTTAATGGGAAGGGAGGGAGAAAAGGGAGGGAGAAAATGGTAGTACTAGTTAGAGCAGGACAGGTCAGCTGCCTGTGCCTGCTGCAAGACAGGCTGCCCCTGCTGCCAGTGCCACCATTGCTGTACCTGTAGCCACTAGTGTTGTACCTGCTGCCAGTGCTGAACCTGCTAGTGTTTCTTATAGTATTCGGGGGGGAGGGAGAAAATGATACCAAGTGTGACAGCAGAGGACCTTCTGTCACATTGCTCGTTACCTCCTCCAAGCAGCAGTGAGATGTCTGGAATAGAGCAGCAGTACGTAGGCACTAGTGGTGGTGGTGGTGTTGGAGAAGCTGGGGTGAAAGAGAAATTGATGGCCTTTTTATCAGAAAGTGAGAAGGAATGGGAGACAGGGATGAGGATGGGCATCACCACCACTAGCAATCAGCTTTTGGAATTTGCGGAAATTGCAAGTGCATTAATTTCTGCTGCTGCTGAGATGAAAGGGCAGCAGTGTGCTGAGGAGCAGGCTAGTGTGCCACAGACCACCGTGAACACAGTGGGAATGGGGTCAGCAAATAATGCGGGACTAGGAGAGGTTCCACTTGCCAGCGCCAGCAATACTCCTGGTCCTAGTTGCAGTGCTAAATCTGAGGCAGTAACAGCAACATTATCCGCTGCCACAAAAAGTGAAGGGGAATGTGGAGAAGAAGAGACCATTCTTCTCCACCTGTTTCCTATCCCTCCCCCTTTAAGTCATGGGTGTGGGACTATTATTCTCTTCCGGCAGGCACAGCACAGTCATCATCAGGAATGGTATAGTGCAAAATTTGTGACAAGTTAGTGAAAAGGGGAAAGGAGAGAACACACCTTGGCACAACCTCCCTGATAACACACATGAAACAGACACCATGACATTTATGTCAAACATGTTAAAGCCAAACACCCATTACAGAAATCTAGCACCACTGTTACTGTACCCCCTGACTCACCAGAAAGGTGGAGATCAAAGAGGAGGAAGAATAAAGAAACCCGAAAGAGACTGGAAGTTCCATGATGAGCAAAACTAACTCGCCATCAACATCACCTTCTTCCTCTAGGGTAACAAGTACATCTCCTGCCAATCTACCTCATTCATCGTTACCTCCCCCGCCAAATGATAGCCACTCTTTTGATGTTAGGATATGGCAGTTCATCTCTAACCATTTGACACTGTGTGGTGCTCTGACCGCACATGCCAGTGTGGTGGAGGAGAATCGATACCAGGTCATCAGGTAGCATCTGAGGAGATTCCATCCCACAGAATATGCTAGGATTCTGGCAGGGAGGGTTCATCATTACTATTAAACTGTCAGCAAGTTGTCATATGTTCTTAGCGGGGTCTGGACAAGGGGTACAGTGACAGTGGCAGGACTTGGTTTCGGGTGTCATGGTGTTTGGATAGAGTTGTTCCCCCAGATGTTATTTACCACACACACATACACACACTGTGCACATTGCAGTTGCTGAAGGAAGCCACAGTGCCTGTTCTCAAGGGAAAAATATATATTCTAATAACTCACCCATGATTTTGGAGGAGGGGCAGGTGGAGAAGATTTAATGACCAACTTGTTCTTTTCTCCACATATAGACTGGGGGCTACTTATTCTTCTGCTACTTCCTCAGGTGCATCACTGGAGTCAGTCATGGCAAGTGGAACCTTCATTATCCATCTTCCATGTTAATGCTATTGTTGATCCCATTCCCTTCCAGGTGCCTAATCATCCTGCTGCTTAAACAACTCAGCAGCAGCAGCAGTATGAACAGCAGTTGCAACTCAGGACTCAGGAGGACATTTGACATTGGCCAGTGGCTACTGGCTAACATGATCTTCTGGCACTAGGCCAATAGGGCATTTTTATTTTTTTCTCAGGGCTTGTGCTTTGAAAAATAAAAAATAAATAAATAAAAAAAATAGTCCTACAAAAAAAAATAACAATTTTAACAATTTTAAACAATTTTGGGGGGTTGTTTCTAATAAGCCTAAGTCCTACAAATCAATGTTTCCTTAGGGCTTGTACTAAACAAGCTTAAAGGGATAGTAATACTTCGCTTTAACTTTATTTTATTTTGTAGGCATTAAAAAAACATAAAGAATGATATAAGTCTTATCTGTCAAACCTTTATGGTTTAAGAGATATTCACGCCCCTTTTACCTAGTGTAAGCCATCTCTTCTCAGATGTGGAATCTGGTTGTAAGACCAGACAGATAACAGCAGGGGACAATCTTCTTACAGTGAAAACAATGAAAGCCCTGCCCCCCTTGACATGCTTTTCAGGTTTTTCCCTTATCTTAATTGAAGATTGTCCCTCTTTGCAATCTACCTGGGCACCTCCCTTCTGCTCTGGCAGTAAAAGGGGTGGGAGGGGGAAACTTTGTCATTGAATTACTCTTGAACTACAACTCTGACACAATTGAAATAACACTCTCCAAACTCCAAATACTATCACGATTAATTAGAGCTGCTTTTATTATGAAACATTACTATCCCTTTAAGTCCTACAAATCAATGTTTCCTCAGGACTTGGTCCTCTAACAACTAATCTAACAAATCATCCTCTACGAAATACTTTATCAAGTCAAGTATCAGTCCACCCCAGTAGCAGCTTATGTCAAGGAGTTCCTGTCTCTATAACATGAAATACAAATTTCTTATTTTATTTTTTTATTAACTGTCCCCCCAGTAGCAGTCAAGAAACCCCCCAAAACAAATTCCCTGTTCAAATGTATTCATTCACCAACACAGTCACCCTCCTCAGACCCCTTTATACAATGTCTTATGGTTTTTATTTTATTTTATTTAGGATTTATTTTTTATTAACTGCCCCCCACAATCCCAGTAAACAACCCCCCCAAAAATCATCCCCTGTTCAACTGATTCTTTCCCCTCACCCCACCAACACAGGCAGCCTCATGCCCCTTTTATATTATGCCTTTGGTAAATTAAATAATATTTTATGTTGTGTGTAACTTCAATGTTCCCATTGATTTCAATGGAATTGAGCTAGGCGGAAAAAGTGGAAAAAAAGCAAAAAATCTGCACTTTTCGCAGGAAATTTTTCACCAAGCAGAAAGTGCCATTTTTTGCCGATTTCAGTTTGAGCCAGAAATTTTCGCCCATCCCTAGTCACAGAACCACCCATACTCACCCAGGCTTGTTCCACTGTTCACTGGTAGACATAGAGCTACACATATACTACTGTCTGGCACCACATCTTGTTTCCTCATCCACTGGTCTTCAAAGAATCACCCGTATACTTTGACACTCCAGCCTTGTTCTGCTGTCCACTGAAGACAGATGTAGATATGTACAAGATGCATGCACAGACAAATGTGTATGTTCAACAGAGACAGAAACAAAGGCATACACAGATTCATGTGTACAGAGTGATACATAAATGGATACACAAACATAGACACACAGATATGCAGAACAAACATAAACACACTACTCAATTATCATATCTGACAATTTTCAAAATTTTATACTGACAGACAATCAATGTTGCTGCTTTCGTTTAAGAAAATGTTGAATATGTGGTCCTCAATTATATTTGAGTTTGGCATGCCTGCTGTAGATTCTATCAAAAAGTAATGGATCCCTAGTGGTCTCCGTATCCTCCAACTTTTCAGAAATCTGCTAACTATTGATGTGTGGAGAGCTTGCAACCCGCATACTAGCGATTACACATGCTATTCACACCCCCACGATTCTTACTCTAGATTGGACTATATTTACTTAAGCCAATCACAACTTTCTGCTGTTAAATCTATAGATATTAGGAATATAACTGTTTCAGATCATGCTCCAGTATCCCTTTTACTATCTATACGCTCCTCTCCCACCACTCCTCCCCCGTGGTGGCTAGATGATGCCCTCCTATCGGACGACAATTGCCTCACTAAAGTTAAAGCTGACTTAGATTTTTTCTTTGAGACCAATGTCTCACCTAATTTGTCCTCCACAACCGTTTGGGAGACACAAATGTTTAGTTCGGGGTACATTCCTATCCTTTCGCAGCTGGAAGAATAAGAAAAAACGGGAACGTCTTGACGCCGTACAAACTTCTATTAAGCATCTGGAATCACTACATAAGAAATCTTTGTCTCCCTCTATTTTACATAAACTTTCGACTTTGCGCTCTGAGCTCTCCGATTACCTCAGATCTATTACTCTTAAATCACATGTGGTATTGTTACCGTCAATATCTCATGGGTAACAAATGTGGGAAAACTCTTGCTACGCTCATTCGACAAGATAGGGCTTTAACACATGTCCATTCCATTCGTACTTCCCCTAATTCACAAATTCACTCACATGAACAAATTGCTGAAGCTTTCCGGGATTGCTATTCTTCCCTATACAACATTCACGAGCACACCCCACTTCCTCCTTCGAGCCTTCTTACTGAATTTTTAGAATAAGTGAACACACCGCGCTTGTCGCCTCAAGGGGTTGCTACACTAGAAGCGCGCATCACCTCATCGGAATTACTTGCTGCTCTAAAAAATACTCCAGTTGGGAAAAGCCCAGGGCCGGATGGATACACCGTGCGTTATTATAAGTCTTTTATTGACATACTTTCTCCTCATATGTTATCTGCTTTTAATTCTGTCCTAGAGGGTTCTCCTTGGCCATCCTCCGCTCTCACAGCTCATATCACCGTTCTCCCTAAATCTGACAAGGATCACACTCTCTGTAGCAGTTATAGACCAATTTCACTTTTAAATACTGATTTGAAGCTCTTTGCTAAGATACTTGCTACTAGGCTCCAGACTTTTCTGCCTGATTTAATTCATGTAGATCAGTCAGGTTTTGTTCCAAAAAGAGAAGCTAGGGACAACATAATTAAATCTATCATTTTGCTTCAAACCGCCCATCAATCACCAGCACCATCCTTGTTTCTTTCATTGGATGCGGAGAAGGCTTTCGATCGGGTAAGTTGGAGGATTCTTGAAGCAGTTCTCCGATGGCTTGGGATTGGACATCGCTTCCTCACTGCCATTCTATCTTTGTACAACTCACCTCTGGCTAGAGTATCGGTCTACAGCCTTCTTTCATATGCTTTCTCTTTATCCAACGGCATTCGCCAGGGTTGTCCCCTTTCCCCCCTTCTCTTTGTTCTCACTCTTGAACCCCTACTGGCTCTAATCCGTAACCACCCCGACATACAGGGGATAGCAGTTGGCTCTGAAGTTTCTAAATTGTCGTGTTTCGCTGACGATATGTTGATTTATCTATCCTCTCCAGATACTTCCCTCCCAGTACTAATGGAACTTCTTAACAAATACAGTTTTCTCTCAAGGATGAAGATAAATAAATCTAAATCTGAAGTTCTTTCCATTCACATCCCTCTTTCTATGGAAACCTGGTTGCGTACAAGATATCCCTTTGTTTGGGCCTCTTCATCTATCAAATCCCTTGGGATTCATATCACTATTTCTCCTTCGGATCTCTTACCCCATAATGTGGAGATTCTTCTACACAATATTTGTTTAGATACCTCTTCTTGGGCCCACATCTTTGTCTCTTGGGTGGGTAGGATTAATTTACTCAAAATGGTTATTCTGCCCAAGCTATTGTATATTATGCGCTCCCTGCCTCTTCCCATTACTCCCTTATGGTTTTGACACTTTGGCACACTTCTTCTTTCCTTTATTTGGTCCAAGAAATGCCCTAGAGTCCATCGTTCTATTCTGGCACGATGCCCACCTCAGGGGGGTTTAGGTATGCCTGACTTACCACACTACTACCATGCTTCTTCTCTTCTTACGCTTCTTGATCTGGTGCATCATCCCCCTTTGAAAGACTGGGCATGACTTCTTCAATCTACAACTCCTTCGGTTTCATTCCGACAATTGCTTTGGTCTAAGCCATCCTCTATACCTTCAACGATGCTTAACCTACCGTTAGTACTCCACTTACTCCGACAATGGCGTTTATGCTCCAAACGTTACTCCCTAGCACCAGCCCCTTCGCCATTATGCTCTTTATTGGGTAAACCAGACTTTCCGCCAGGTCTACACCCGAGCCCATTCTCGACTTGGTCTCGCGCAGGACTCGCTGACCTGGACCATTTATTTTCTGATCATGGACCATTTTGCTTTTCAGTTTCTCCGAAATCGGAACAATGGAGGTACCTTCAGGTCAAGCACTTTCTCAGTTCTCCTCAGTTGCGTTCTTATCAGCCGAGGCAATTAACTACTTTTGAAAACTCTCTCATTTTGGAAACTCCTCTCATGAAAGCACCAACTTTATACTCTTCTGACACAACTTATAATACATCATCTCGGAGCCTACTTCTCCATTACAAAGTAGCCTGGGAGACAGATCTGGTTGTCACTTTGACTGACACTGATTGTTTTTTTCTTTCAAGCTTAATTGGTCTCTCTTGAGGAGCATGAGATATAGAGAAGTCTCTTACAAACTTTTGACGCGGTGGTTTAGGTCTCCCCTATTTCTCTCCTCTCTAAAACCTATATATCCCTCTTTTTGTTGGAGGTGTGGAGCTCCAAATGCATCTCTCTCCCACATATG
Source organism: Rhinophrynus dorsalis (assembly GCA_037306005.1). Classification (NCBI taxonomy): domain Eukaryota; kingdom Metazoa; phylum Chordata; class Amphibia; order Anura; family Rhinophrynidae; genus Rhinophrynus; species Rhinophrynus dorsalis. Next base: position 310,448,944 of record CM074720.1, on the reverse strand, counting down.
GTGGGCCTGCTCTTCTATAAATTATTTTTGGATGGCAGTCCATAATAAGATTTGCATACTTACAGACCACTTTTTTTATTCCCGCCCCAACTTATGCTGTTAAATATTTTTCCTTCTACCACTCATAGTTCTTTCTCGAAAGTCCCTATCATCCACTCATGGCTCCTGTTGCTTTCAGCAGCACAAATTTGTATCTCTCGCAAATGGCTATCCCCCTCCCCTCCCACTATGTCAGAGATCAAGCATTTCTTGGATATGGAGCGGCTGCATAGCCTTGCATGTGGTACACTCACAAATTATCACCATACTTTTGGCACCTGGTTACCCCTATTGGACAAACCTATAACTCCTCCGCTTCTTCCATGAGCCCTCTGATGGATGCCTTTCCCCACCTTTTGTATCTTGTCTGTATCATATTCGGTGTGTTGGTTTTTTGTTTTTTGTTTTTTTTTCCCTCTTCCCCTCCTCACTTCCTTTTCCTCTCTTTCACCCCTTCTTACCTCCTTTTTCTTTCTTTCCCTCGCCTCTTTTTCCTTTTCTTCCGGTTCTTACTGTCGGAACTCCATTCAATGTCTTTCTTCTTAACTTTTTACTGCCAAGCTAATTCCAGTCTTGAAATTTTGTATATTATAATGTTTTGTTTGACTATGTCATACCTACACATACTTTGTGATAAGGTACTTTTTTTCTATGATGTCATCTCATTTGTTTGCATTGTTTGACTTGTCTATGTTTATTGGATGCCAGTATTTTTGTTGTTGTAACTGCTATCCTCTCAATAAAAGAGAAATATTGAGAAGTATGATTATGATAGTTGGTTTCAATGTAGATAGGATGTTAATCCAGAGAACTATCCAACTGCATTTTGGAGAAAGGAAGGTTTGTTTACACACACATGAGACTTAACTGGAAATGGCTTCAACAGAGTTTTTGTATTTGCCTCTCTCTGTATGTGGGGATTTAGCAAAGGTTTGACTTGTCTTTTTTCAGTATCATCAACTATGTTACTTTAGGGATTCAGCTCCAACTGAAATCGGCTAAAAATTACACTTCCCACTTTGCAAATCATTTTCCGTGAAAAGTGCAGATTTTCCACTTTTTGTGCCTAGTCCATTCCATTGAATACAAATATTATTTTATTTCCCAAATCCATAGTATAAAAGGGACATGAGGGTGCCTGTGTTGGTGGGGTGTGGAGAAAGAATCAGTTGAACAGGGAATTTTTTTGTGAGGTTGTTTACTGGGATGGGGGCAGTTAATAAAAAAAATAATCCGAAATACAAATAAAAAAACTCCATAAGACATGGTATAAAAGGAGTCTGAGGAGGGTGCCTGTGTTGGTGGGTGGAGTCTGGGAATTGAATCAGTTGAACAATTAATTTGTTTTGGGGGGTTTCTTGACTTGTATTGGGGGTACAGTTAATAAAATAAATAAAATAAAATAGAATAAAATAAAAAAATTGTATGTAAAGTGATAGAGACAGGAACCCACTGACATAAGCTGCCACTCAGGTGGACTGATACTTGATAAAGTATTTTGTAGAGGATGATTTGTTAGATTTGTTGTTAAAAGCCCAAGCCCAAGACTTGTTAGAAACAAACCCCCCCCCCAACATTTTTTTTAATGCTAGGACTATGTTTTTGTTCATTTCTTTTTTATTTTTATTTTTTTTAAAGCACAAGCCCTGAGGGGAAAAAAAATGCTCTACTGGCCTAGTGCAAGCAGGTGATGTCCTTTTGGCCAGTAGCCACTGGCCATTGTCAAATGCCCTGATATAGATATAGAATTTGCAACTGATGTTCTTGCGGCTGCTGCTGAGATGTTTAAGCAGCAGGATGATTAGGCAGCTGAAAGGGAATGGGATCAACAATAGAAGTACCATGGTTGATGGATGATGAAGGTTCCACTTGCCACCCACGACTAGCTCCAGTGATGCATCTGAGGCAGTAGCAGCACAATAAGTAGCCCCCAGTCTATATGTGAAGAAAAGAAGTTGGCCAATAATTCTTCTCCACCTGCCTCTCCTCCAAAAGAACTGTTCCTCTCATCAGTAACTGCAATGTGCACAGTGTGCGGTAAACATCTGGGGGCACAACTATCCAAACACCATGACGCCAGAACCCAAGTACTGCCGCTGTCACTATACCACTTGTTCAGACCCCGCTAAGGGCACATGACAACTTGCTGACAGTTTACATAGTAATGATGAACCCTCCCTGCCAGCATCCTAGCATATTCTGTGGTATGAATCTTCTCAGATCCTGTTTGATGCCCTGCTTGCGATTCTTCCCCACCACACTGCCATGTGTGGTCAATGCACCACACAGTGTACAATGGGTGGAGATGAACTGCCACATCCTAACATCAACAGAGTGGCTATCAGCACTGCAGCTAGGACCAGGAGTATTGATGCTGCCAAGTGGAACCTGTCCTAGTCCCACGTCAGTTGTTGACCCCATTTCCACTATGTCCACAGTGGTCTGTGGCACACTAGCTTACTCCTCTGCATTCTGCTGCCCTTGCAGCTCAGCAGCAGCAGGAATTAGAGCAGTTGCAAATTCCACAAATTCCAAAAGCTCATTGCTAGTGGTGGTATTGATGTCCATCCTCATCTCTGTCTCCCTTTCCTTCACAGTTTGATAAAAAAGGTCATCAATGTCTCTTCCATCCCATCTTCTCCAGCATCATCATCATCACCACCACTGATCTCACTCCCTACGTGGTACTGCTCTTTTACAGACATCTCAGTGCTGCTTGGAGGAGGTGACAAGCAATATCACAGAGGGTCCCCTAATGTCACACCTGGCATTTTTGACCTGAAGAAGGCAGACTTGCAGCAGTAGCAGCAGGCACAGGCAGCTCATCTGTGCTCCTGCTGCTGGTGGTGGCATTAATTCTGCACCTGTTCTCCCCCAACAACAGTTCTGGCCTCTTCAGGATCATGTTCCATTTGGACACTGTAGTGAAGGGAAGGGGAGGAGGACTCCCAAAGCCAGAGGAATGATGTGGGCTCCCTTGACCACTTGTCTGGACACTCTCAAATGCTTCCCCTACCACCCCCTTTAACACAAGTCTCACCAGCTGCTTTACCATCACTGTTACTACTACTACTACTACTACAAACACCTCGCACATCAAGCTCAGCCCCAGAGTCTTCCTCCTCACAGTCACTAGTAATATGATGAATCTGATTACCTCCTCCTCCTTCACTCCTAACAGTAACAATCTGCTGGACCTTCTTAATAGTAGTATTAGCACTGACAGGACTGCTTAGGGATGGCAAGTGTGACTTAGGCTCCCCTGCTCCACACTTGGCATCATCTTCTCCCCCCCCTCCTGAGTATTATAAGACACACTAGCAGTTTCAGTACTGGTGGCAGCAGCTTCAACACTGGCAGCAGACACAGCACTGGTGGCATTGGCAACAGGGACAGCACATCTGACAGCAGGCACAGTATTGGTGGCAGCAGGTTCAGCACTGGCAGCAGGCACAGCACTGGTTGCAACAGGGGCAGCACATTTGACAGCAGGCACAGTACTAGTGGCAGCAGGGACAGCAATGGTGGCAACAGGGGCAGAACCACTAGCAGCAGGGGCAGGCAACTGACCTGTCCTGCTCTCACTAGTACTATCCTTTTCTCCCTCCCTTCCCAATCCCTTTTCTCCCTCCCTTCTCATTAAATCCCCCAAGATCCCTTGGGGTGATTTAGGGAAACTGGTTAGCATTAGTTCAATAGTGCTCACTTCCTCCTCCTCCAACTCAGTGGTCCTTCCAGTTCCTCCTTTTATCAGTTTTAAACCTGCTCAAAGTGATAGCAGTCACTATGAGCCTCTTCTACCTCAATTTTTCCAAAAGATCACAGCAGAACAGCACAGCAGTTCTACATCACTCTGTAGCTGCTTCTATTGTGTTTCGCAAATACGTCACGTTTTTATAGCGAAAAGGCGAAAACACGTAAATCAATGGGTAGAAATCTTCTAGCCATTGAAAAAATGGCAGAAAATGTTGGCCATTGTGTGAAAAATGTGAAAATTGTAATCTCTAGCTTTAAAGAGGATTTTCCCATGAAAAAGCGGAGATCGTGATTTTCGCAGAATTTATTGCTGGAATATAGCGAGAGATTTCGCCCACCCCTAGTTACTTTGCTATTTTGCTAAATCAGTGGGTCTTTGTATTTGGCTCTTATGGAATAGTTGGTTTTCCCCATAACTTCTCCAGTACTCTTAGGGCAAAAGCCCTGATAGAGAGCAAAGTTAAATCCAGTTTCACCATAAAGCCCTTAACATCCCACAGTACAATATGCTGAGGAAGCCACAGAATAACAGGTTTAACCCTATTTTTTCATTTCTTGTTGTGAGGTAGCTGGCTAGCATTGATGGTGGCTAACCATTGTCATTAATTGGCTGCAACATACATACAGTAAGCTGACTTGAATGGTTGGAGATATCTCTGGCATCCAAGTGGTTGAACAGTTTTTCCAAATCATTGTTTCATGAAGATTAAATTAACCTTGTCAAAAAATCCAAATGAAAGAAAATTACAGAAAATATGACAAAAATTACACATGAAGAATATGTCACTTGTTACTAGGAACACATAAAATAACCTTTAACTTACACACTTTGCATGCTAGAACACAATTCTCAGAAAATATGTCTCTTTAGTAGAAATGAAGGTCTTTATAATGACAGTTCTTTTACAAAACATCAAAAGAATAAAGTATGAAGAAAAAATTCTGAATTTTCTTAACTGGTATTTAACTGGTATTGAACTGGTCTTTGAGACCTCTGAAGGATGTAATGAAGGCTAGAATAAAGAGTCTCAAAATGTATAATTAGACTCTTATGTTCTGTTATTCTGTAGCTTGAGCTGGACTAAGACTTCTGCATTTGTTCTAGGTCAATTATCTCACATTTGAAAAACAGAATAATACATTTCTATAAGAAAAATAATTTCTAATTCAGATAGTCAGTTTCTTTTAATCTTAACCATCCTTTTCAGTTATGACCTTTTAAAAATAATGAGTTGCTTTTATTTAACATTTTTGCATGAGTTAAGTAATAGTGTTATAACCCTATTTATATAAAAATCTACTCAATTTGTTTATACAGTTTTTTTCTGCTTTTTTCATCATGAATTAATTATTGTATAATTATCACATGGAAAAAGCTAAAGTAATTTTATGCAGAAATGCAGATTCTATCATGTGTATTAACCCTCTTCTTGTATCAAATTTCCATTAGTTATATTTTGCAATTAAGGTATGTAGCAAATAGGAACTGTTTACAATGTCAGTTATGGTGATTGTTCATTTGGGTTCTTTACTAAAACATGCCTGATACTTTGATACTGCTGAATGCATGCTATTTTCAGCATATGGTATAAGAATGGAATTATATAAGCTGTTTTTAATATTTTGACCTTTATATAACTAGTAGACATCAAGAATAGATGGAATAGAGAATAGAGAAATAGAACATGTTACCATAATCTACAATAATGTAATATTTTACAAAGGATACCTAGGATTAAGTTATATGGGTTAAAGGTGAAAGTTCATTGGGAATCTATTGGTGTATTGAACTCTAACACGGTACTGCACAATATCAGTGATCAATCTAGTCAGGTTATTTAGTCAGTTTTGTTAATAATTCCTATCTTTTTATTGAGTTTTATATGTGCTACTCCCCCATTCCAGCCTGTACTGCTATCATGTGTAGCAGGTGTCACTGTAAAAAAAATAAGTCTAAAGCCATTAGATTTTACAGCAGCTGCAGAGAGTGTGGTTCTGTGGTTACTATGGGACAAAAATAAAGGTGACAGTATGTGGTTCTATGCTTGTTAAGGGGCAAGGTTGGGGGTTAGGTGTGTGTGGTTCTATAGTTAACATAAGACATGGCTGGGGGGTAATGTGTGTTTCTGTGGTTGTACAGGACAATGCTGGGTACATTGCCTTGTTCTATGTTTACTATAAGACAGTCTGGGGGAACAGTGTACGGTTCAAGGCTGGTAGGACAGTTTGTGGTTCTATGGTTAGCACAGGTTGCGGTGGAAAAAATAGGAAAAATTGCATTTTTCTCAGGAATTCCCACAACCATGAACTGGTCAAGGAGATCTTGGAAGAGGAAAGTGTCTGGGTAATTGGAGAAGTCATCTCCACTGCATCACCTCCTTATCACTGCTTAGTGAATCCCCTCCCCTAGTCTTTTCCATTAATCTCCCTCATGCATGTGCAAACTATAGGCTCCATGGAGGTCAAGTTTGGTGTATACACATGTGGTCCTCAGTTTCCTGTATATTTCTCATATGAAAAGCAAAGGGTATCTGTTTTCTTATTTTGAGGGAGTCCATCTCTCACTAGTCAATACATGGGGGAACACCACATCTTTCTTCCCCACAAAGAAAATACTTGCATCTGCAGGGAATGTTGAAGAACAAATGTACCAGTTTGCTAGACTTATCTATACAGTCCTTCAGGATCTTTAACTATGATTCTACGAATGGGTATATCTGACCATTGGGGAATCTTGTCCCAGGTAGCAGATTGATGGGGCAGTCATATATCCTATGAATTGGTAGAGTGGCCACACCTCTCTTAAGAAAGATGTCAACAATCCTGATAGACTGAGGATACCAAGCAGCTTGGTAGCAGTAGCTTGTATGAAGCACAGACACCCCTTGAAGGTTTGTTCTATAGTGAAGAGGTTCACAGGAAACAGAAGGGATGAGGAAAAATTAAAATGGAGCAGTTCATAGTGCTCCACACTGACTGAGGCCTGAAGGAATTCAGATTTGTGACCTGCATCTGGTCTATGTGACACCATCTTGGAGAGGCCACAAATGGTCTCCAGGACAGACTTGAAAGCGAGAGAAATCTCAATGTATTCTTCCTGGTAAAAACATTTTCTAAATAAATCCTGACAGTCATTTGCGCATAGAACTAATATATTATGTATTACAATCGAAAATGTGGCATAAAGCACTTGTGTAGAAATATCAAATTTTATAAGGGCTGTGATAAAAAGAGTTTGAAAACAATGAGACTCTGATATTGCTCTCTTACAGTCTAACCTGCATTATCTATAGTGTCTAATTTGGTGCAGTGTGATGGATCCATGCCAGTTATTTACTGTACTTGGATTTAAACTGAAGTAGCCATCCAACTTGTAATGATTTTGTAAGTGGTAGGAAGAGATCACTCTGCCCTGTACAGTGATTGCTCAGAGGCCATTGTGACCTCGGAGACCCAGAAGGATGGAGATAATGATTTGTAAGAGAGTACAACTTATATTTTAATAAAAGGAAAATGGTAAAATATAACTATGTATGCTTGCTTTCCTTGTGCTATCATTAAAACTGATTAAAGTCAGCCTGAATCCATGATCTAATGCAGGTGTCACTAAACATGTCTTCAAGTACCGTTAAGAGGCTTGGACTTATGGATTTACCTGCTTGAGCCCAGATTATCAGTGTCCCAATCATTTTGATGCATTCACGTGTGCTCAAGCAGGGAAATACTTAAATTGTGACCTGCAGGTTTTGAAACTATTAATCTAAATGAGAAAAAGCACCTAAATACCAGTGAAAATCAAGTTGAGGTATGAGATCATGAACTTACTCCTACTTAAACAGATGGAAATGTTTTCCTGTGTACAGATATCTTTGCTTATTCTGCTCTTGCCAATGAAAGCTATCTTTGCTTGGGATTCTATCTCAGTATTGTGCAACCAACAGCCTGCTACCTATTGCTGAACTACAACTCCCATTATTTTCAGCAAACCAACAAGCAGCTGAGGATAAGAGTTATACTCAGCCAACAGGTGGAGCGCTATGGGTTGCTAAACCCTGCAGTAGTGAGTGTGGGGAAAATGACATGTTGGGAGATTCCAGGGCTATGAGTGTGAATGTGCTTAATAGACTTGTGCACGTCCAAAATGTTCAATTTAATTCGAATTCGGCCGCAATTATTTTTCTAAAATTCGGATGATCCTAATTTCCGACCGGCCCTATTCAGTTCAGACGAGATTCTGATCTATTCCGAATGATTCAGCAAAATGTAACATGGTTTAAATGATAGCAGTGCGCCTCCGTGCATGCTGCTATCATTCTTTCCAGGGTGTGCATATAGAAAAAAGATCCATTCCAAAAAAGGACATTGTCGTACATTGCCAGTCTGTGCATGTCACCTCTTCTCCAGCATGGGTTGCTGGTCACAATCCAAATTGCACGTTTGAACATCGACAACCCATGCCTGTCACATTCAATGTAGCATATGGTCGAACATCAAAAACCCATGCCTGCCACATTCAATGTAGCACATGGTCGAACATTGACAATCCATGCCTGTCACATTCAAGTTAGCATATGGTTGATCGTCGACAACCCATGCTTGTCACATCCTCCTCAACATATGTGGTCAAACATCGACAAACTATACATGTTACTGTTGACAGTAAAATAATTCCCCTCTACACATAACAGGAGGTGTTTAGTATGACAGAAAGGGACACAGGGAGAGGTATCACAGGGGTGTAATATTGCTACATGAAGTCATGTGTACTGTGGATGCCTGCCCGCTTTCCGCAAGGCTACCCTTCAGTATCCGTTTGTGTCGGCTTTCCAAAGGGTCTTTGATGTTCCAGCCCAGGCAATGTCAGCAGCCAAACAACTTATGACTATCCGCCAGGGCGCATGCACGGTAGCCGAGTACGCTATAGAATTTAGTACATTGGTGGCGGAGGTGGGCTGGAACAACGAGGCTCTAATGGCTGCAATTTCTCAAGGTTTAAGCGATGTGATTAAAGATGTGACAGCAGTCCGTGAGCTGCCTGAGGAGCTTGATGAACTCATCTCATTTACCATACTAATAGACACTAGGATCAGATAAAGATCCCCTTTCAAGGAACGGTTATGGAGGCCTCCTTCCCGATTGGTGCCTAACTTTACACTCCCACCCAATCCTCCCTTGCCTCGCACACCTCCTAGTGCTGAGATGGACAGGGCTGAACCTATGCATGTAGGGTTCACGAGCCTTTTGGCGGAGGAGAGGGCCTTTGCCTGTACTGTGGTAAGGCAAGGCACTTATTACGCACTTGTCCTGCTCTGCCAGGAAATGCTCGCACCTAGAGTCGGGGACAGACCCTGGTTGGAGTTTCACAGTCCCCAGACCAGATGCAGAAGAGACCTATCATAGAGGTGATATTATCTTGGGATACATCATATATCATGGCTCCGGCCTTGATTGACTCCAGAGCGGCAGGATATTTTATGGATGGAGACTTTGCTACCCAGAACTCGATTCCATTGGTGCCTCATTCCTCTGTCTCTAAGGGTGGGGGCCCTCCACGTGGAGACCCAATGATTTCAAAATATAAAGTCGCCTCACTACTCGATCATTCTGGGGTTCCCTTGGCTTCAGACACACAACCCCAAGACATAATGTCCCTTGTGACATTATGTCTTGGTCCTCTTACTGCTCTAAGTCATGCCTACAGCAACAATCCAAGATTCTCTGTACCTCTTATTCATTACCCTCAGAGTATCAAGCTTTCAATGGGGTATTCAATAAGGTAGAGGCTAGTACTTTTCCGATGCATAGGACATATGACTGTACTATTAATTTGATACCAGGTGCTATACCTCCTAAAGGTCGTACTTATCCTCTGTCTGTGAAGGAGAACTGAGCTATGGAGAAGTATGTGGCTGATGCTCTGTCCAGAGGAATCATCTGGAAGTCTTCCACACCTGCTGATGCAGGATTTTTTTTTGTAAAGAAAAAGGATGGGGAGCTGAGGCCCTGCATAGACGTCTGAGTAAACTGGCGGTCAAGAATGCTTACTCCATACCTTTGATTACCGAATTGTTCGACCGAATTAAAGGCTCGTCTTCACCAAACTGGATTTAAGGGCTGCCTATAACTTGGTGAGAATCCGAGAGGGAGATGAGTGGAAAACTGCATTCAATACATGCAGTGGTCACTATGAATACTTGGTTATGCCATTCGGTTTGTGTAATGCTCCGGCAGAATTCCAAGAATTTATTAACAATGTATTGAGAGATTTACTACAGAGCTGCATAGTAGCCTACTTGGACGACATTTTAATCCATTCCCCGAATCTCGTGGGACATCGGAAGGATGTATCACGTGCCCATGATTTTTCTCTGTCACTCTTTGCTGTGGTGCACTCCCATTGGCTGAGCTTGTTTGGCCTGCCCAGTATGGCCTTTTTATAACCGCCTTTGGCACCTGTCAGGTGCCCTTTTGTGGTGTTCCTGAGCCAGTGTTGCTGTGTAGCTGTGTTCCTGCTTCCTGTGTACCGACTTGGCCCATCTGACTACGCTCCTTAGTTCCTGCTCCGTGATTTGACCCGGCCTGGCTGACGTCCCTGCTCCGTGATTTGACCTGGCTTGTCTGATGATCCTGCTCTGTGATTTGATCCAGCCTGGCTGATGTTCCTGCTCCGTGACCTGACCCGGCTACGTTGCTGACCCTGCCTGTGTTCCTGCTGTGTGCTGTTCCAGTGTCGCCTGGGTGACATTCTGACTTCCGCTGTGCTTGTGGCAGGGCTGACAATGTCGTTGCCTCCTGCGTACTGGGTCTTTCCGTTTACTCTTGCTGAGCCTGCTGCCTCCTTTACTCTGGTCCTCTGTTTACTCTTACAGAGCACTGGGCCTTCCACTAACATTTGCAGAGCCGTGCCTCCATTCACTGAGCCTCCGTTAACACTTGCAGAGCATTTGTCTCCGTTCACTGAGCCTCCGTTAACACTTGCAGAGCAGTTGTCTCCATTCACTGAGCCTCTGTTAACACTTGCAGAGCCATTGCTTCCGCTACCCTGAGCCTTCCGCTACACTTGCTGAACCTTGGGTCTCCATACAGCGCCCATGGGGGTGCCATTGGCTCTATCCAGCTAAGCACTTGCAGTGTAATTAGTCTCCGTTACAACGCCCGCGGGGGCTATTGGCTCTATTATCCTCAGCTCTCGCAGTGTCCTTGGTCTCCATTAAACACACCCGGTGGGTGCCATTGGCTCTATACAGCTAAGCTCTTGCAGTGTAATTGGTCTCCGTTACAACGCCCGTGGAGGCTATTGGTTCTATTAGCCTCAGCTCTTGCAGTGCACTCACTTGCTCTCCGTTCACTCACCGGTTGGGGTGCTAGTGGCTCTAGCTCATTAAGCTCTTGCAGAGTATTTTGGCCTCAGTTCCCTGCTCAGCATAAGCAGTAGTCTCTGTCCTGCTCTATTACTGGTGTTTTCTCTTCTAGCACCACTTATCGCTCCTTTACCATCTTATGGGCGTGTCAAACACACCACAACAGAGACTGATTGATTTCTATGTACTTTAACCATTGAGTACCCTGTATGTTACTTATGCCTGCCCTGTGACAGTATATATTTATTTCTCTGTATACTGGGCCTGAGACGGCATCTGTACTTTACTGTTCATTTCAGGTATTCTGTATTGCCTATAGAGGGCAGTCTTTCTTGTCTTTTAATAAAACTGTGTTTTATTCTAACCTGCTGGTCTGAGTGTCCTACTAAACCGTTACAGGATGTTGCAACTGTACTACGGCTTCTGGGCGAGAACAAGCTATTCTGTAAATTGGAGAAATGTGAGTGCCACAAGACTCAGGTGACATTTCTAGGTTACATAATCTCCACTGACGGTATAGCTATGGACCCCCAAAAACTCTCAGCCTTCCATCAATGGCCCAAGAAAGTGGGCTTGAAGGCCATAGAGATTTTTGGGGTTTGCTAATTACTACAGGAGATTCATACGGAATTTCTCCACAGTGGTTAAGCCTTTAACTGACATGACACATAAGGGGGCTAATACATCTGTATGGTCTCCCTGTGTGATCCAGGCTCTTGAGGATTTGAATTCTGCCTTCACCAAGGCTCCGATATTGTCACATCCCAATCCCACCCTACCCTTTACACTGGAGGTGGATGCATCTGAAACAGGAGTGGGAGCCCTCCTGTCCCAGCGTTCCGTACCTGGTAAACCCCTTCTTCCATGTGGGTTTTTCTCTAAAATACTGTCAAGAGCTCAGAGTTTGTATGATATAGGCGGCGCAAGCTCCTAGCTATTATCCTCGCTCTCCGTGAGTGGCAGTACCTACTGGAGGGGACAAGTTCTCCAATCTTGATCCTGACGGATCATAAGAATCTAACATATCTGTCTGAAGCCAAGAGACTGTGTTCTCGACAGGCCGGGTGGGCATTATTTCTGTCGAGATTTAATTTCATAGTCTCGTACCTTCCTGGCTCAAAGAATGTCAGAGCAGATGCCCTGTCCAGGCAGTTTCGGTCTGACCCAGAGGCTGAGTCTACACCTGTGCCCATCATTTCTACTTACATGATTTATCTCATTGTTCATTCCTTTTGTTTCTTTTTTTCATTCTCTGATTTATGTATTTATTATTTTTCCATTCTTCATTATTTTTCATTTATTTTTAATTTTTTCATCTTTATTGTGTGTTGTATTTTGTCCTCTGTTCATCACCACTGGAGTAATCATTGATACATTTATATTTGTTCATTGCATTCATTTCTGTTTGTACAAGTCACCATATAGATATCAAAACACATATTGCCGGTTCCCTTTGTGAGGTGGTTTTGTCTCAATTTATATTGGTCATTGGTGGAGTTAAATGACAATGGGCCAACTGTAACAACTGTTCTGTTTGTCCAGCTGGCGTTTTAAGTGTGTTTTGAGAGGCAGACCTTGTATGCATTCTTTCCTCTGATTAAGTGGTTAGTGGTACTATGAAACATGTTAGGATTGAACTAATTGTTTTTAACAATATTTTTTAATATATAATACTTTGTATAATTTTTTTATTTGGTCTGCTGAAGTTTCACTTTGAGATGTATTTCACTGTGGATCCTATGAATATTGGTGTGCCTCTCTGAGTGTGGTCTCATTGCGGTGAAGGCCAGCATTTCCTTTTCCTGCTAGCTTATTCTCCAGCTTTTCCACACATAAGCCAGTGGGATGCTAAATTGTATCGCTTTACAATATGCTGTTATTTCCTGCACCACAGAATTTGGGCTCTCCTCCTGTGTATATATTTTCTGTGTTTTCCCTAGCATTTTCATTGAATGAGCCACCTGGAGGGATTGAGCATTTGGATGCACAATAATAGTAGCTTTCCTAGAATGTGAGTAACATTTTCATTATTAGTATTTACCATCCCGATAAACTACACTATGATGCTCTCCTAACTCTTTTCTTTAAAAAAAAAAAAAAAATTTTTGCATTTAAGTTAAACATAAAACAAATTATTTTATTTCCCAAAGGCACAGTATAAAAGGGGCATGAGGGTGCCTCTGTTGGTGGAATGTGGAGAAAGAATCAGTTGAACAGGGGATGATTTTTGTGGGGGTTGTTTTCTGGGATTGGGGGGCAGTTAACAAAAAATAAATCCTAAATAAAATAAATAAAAAAAAAAAAAACATAAGACATGGTAGAAAAGGGGTCTGAGGAGGGTGCCTGTATTGGTGGGTGGAGTCTGGGGAATGAATCAGTTGAACAGATAATTAGTTTAGGGGGGTTTCTTGACTGGTATTAGGGGTACAGTTAATAAAAAAAAATCAATAATATAAGAAATTTGTATGTAAAGTGATAGAGACAGGAACCCCCTGACATAAGCTGCCACTGGGGAGGACTGACACTTGACTTGATAGAGTATTTTGTAGGGGATGATTTGTTAGATTTGTTGTTAGAGGCCCAAGCCCTGAGAAAACATTGATTTGTAGGACTTAGGCTTGTTAGAAACAAACCCCCAAAATTGTTTTTTTTTGTAGGACTATTTTTTTTTTTTTTTTTAAAGCACAAGCCCTGAGAAAAAGATAAAAATGCCCTACTGGCCTACTGCCAGCAGATCTTGTTGGTCAGTGGCCACTGGCAATTGTCAAATGTCCTCCTCCTGAGTCTGAATCCATAATTGCGGAATTTGCAACTGCTGTTCTTGCTGCTATTCTTGCTGCTGCTGCTGCTGCTGCAGAGATGTTTAAGCAGCAGGATGATTAGGCAGCTGAAAGGGAATGGGCTCAACAATAGCAATAACATGGGTGATTGATGAAGGTTCCACTTGCCACAACTATCTCCAGTGATGTGTCTGAGGCAGTAGCAGCACATGTAGCCCCCAGTCTATGTGGAGAAAAGAAAAAGTTGGCCAATAATTCTTCTACAACTGCCCTTCCTTCAAAATCATGGGTGTGTTATTAGAATATAAATTTTTCCCTTGAGAACAGTAACCGTGCATCATCAACAACTGCAATGTGCACAGTCTGTGTGGTAAATAACATCTGGAGGCACAACTCTATTCAAACACCATGACATCAGAACCCAAGTACTGCTGCTGTCACTATACCCCTTGTCCATACCCCACTAAGGACACATGGCAACTTGCTGGCAGTTTAAAAGTAATGATGAACCCTCCCTGCCAGCATCCTAGTATATTCTGTGGAATGGAATCTCCTCAGATCCCGTTTGATGTCCTGCTTGCGATTCTCCACACCACATTGCCATGTGTGGTCATTGCACCACACAGTGTGCAATGGGTAGAGACAAACTGTCATATCCTAACATAAACAAAGAGGCTATCATTTGGTGGTGGAGGTACTGATGACAGCGGTGGATTGGCAGAAGATGTGGTTGTTACCCTAGAGGAAGGTGGTGATGGTGAGCTGGTTGTTTCACTCATCATGGAACTTCCAGTCTTTGCATGGGTTTTTCTATTCTTCCTCCTTTCTGATCTCATCCTCGCCTCTTGTTGCCTTTCTGGCACAAAGCAGGAAGTACCATAATTCACCGTTTTCATTTTGAGGAAAAAATTTTTCACCCGTCCCTACTGCCAAAGACTTTCTTGATACAACATTATATTTTTGTACATATGCTTTTTATGGCCACAAGAATTTTTGCCACAACACTATGGGTGAAGTATTTCCATATTGCAAATTTTGTAGATTGAGGAGTTCTTGTGGGGCTACGGCTATTAATACAGGGCCTAGATATTGCAATAGTACTAGTTGTAGTGTCAGTGGCACTGAACTTTGAAGAGCAGTAGAATTGCTCATCATAGGTATGGTTGTGGATGTTGACCTGTCTTGTTGCTTGGTCATTTATAGTGACTGTGACTGGGTAAGGGATGGATTTAGAACCAGTGATATGGACCTGATGATGAGCGAAAATTTGATTGTGTATTTTTAGGAATGTTTATTTGTATATTTCCAGTTGATCTCAAAGAGTTTAACAGCTATTGTGCATTTCAGCGGTGGAGGCTTTTTCTTTTTGGATACAGCTAAATTTTGGCTCAAAGTCCCTACTTTATCTTTATCAGAAGAAGAGTAAAAAGATGGGACATTCTATATCTACACCATAATCTATCATTAGGACATCTACAACCGCAGCATTGCTCGTCGCTTCTTTCCTAATCTTGTAGGATTTTAAAAGTCTGAAAACTTTTACTTTTCCCCTTGGAGAGTTTATAGAACATTGCCCTATAGCATGTGTCAGGTTTTCAGCTTCATTGTCAGACACAACAGTTGGTCTCACTGCTAAATCCTACTGTAATGGTTTGTTCGACATACAAACACAGTAGGTTTGGATAAAACACAGTTTTATTAAACAATTGAAATCACAATAACCCTCACAAGTCCTGTAATATAGACTTATTATAGTACAGCCACTAGACAGGTTATAGAGGTAAACCCACACAGGTCCAGTATAAGTAAAGAGTCCACATAACATTATACTGACACAGGTCAGGCAGATCTTGAGTGAGTCCCAGTATATCAGTACTGGATGGGTTAATAGCAGACAGAGAACATTGACAGGCCCATGTGTGGTAAGGCCTTTTAAGGAGCTCAAATAGAGGTGAGAGCTGTAGTATGAGTAACGCCCAAGAATGTGTTTACCAGACAATTGTGGACTGCCATAGCAGTAATGGAGACTAGGCAACGTGAATACTGCAGTAGCAGTAACGGACACTGAGCCACGTGAACGCTGCCGTAGCAGTAGCGGAGACTAGGCAACTGATACTGCCGTAGCATTAAACGTGACTAGGCAACTGGATACTGCCATAGCATTAACGGAGACAGAGCAACTGAGGAGCTGCCGTGGCAGTAACAGAGACTGAGCAATAGGGGAGCTGCCGTGGCAGTGGCGGAGACTGAGCCACTTGAGCACTGCCGTAGCAGTAACGGAGACTAGACAACTGGGCACTGCCGTGGTAGTAACGGAGACAAGGCAACTGGACACTGCCGTGGCAGTAACGGAATCTGAGCAACTCGCCCTGAGTGGCACCCAACCTGGAATGGTACATAAGGCAGACCAATAGGAATGTCGTCAGGGCGACACAGAGGCAACTGAGACTAACTGCACAGCTGTCCACAGACAGCGAGAATGAAGCACTACCCTTAACCGGAAACCGGTCAGGGCGTGCAGAGGAGGCAGCAGCCCAACTGGGCGGAATCGCACAGAATAGGAACGTAGAACAATCCAAGTCGGTACACGGAGCAGGTACCTCAGCCAAGCGGGTCAATACACGGAGAAGGAGTGTCAGCCAAGCTGGGTCGGTACACGGAGCAGGAATGTCAGCCAAGCCGGGTCGGTACACGGAGCAGGAATGTCAGCCAAGCCGGGTCGGTACACGGAGCAGGAATGTCAGCCAAGCCGGGTAGGTACACAGGAGATGAGAAGCAGAATGGTCAGGCAGTCTGGGTCGGTGCACAGGCTGGAAACGAGATGCAGAGGAGTCAGGCAGGCCGAGTCGATACACTGAGAACACACAATAGTCAGGAACAAGCGCTGGTACTGGAACACCACAAAAGCGCACTGGAGATGTGCCAGAACCCAATATTTAAGGACAATACTGGGCGGGACAATCACAGATCAGCCAATAGTTGTTAAGCAGGAGTGTAGACTGACAGAATGTCACCGAATAGCACGGACACCGTGATACCTACTTCACTATGGCAACACTAGAATGCTTCTCCTGAACTTCTTTAATATTTAAAGTTTTAGTACTATTATTGGTGGAATTTTACAGAACATTTTTATAAACAGGAGGAGGGGGATCATCATCATATACTGCACAAGCTATAGCAGCCATGATGACCACAGTTAGCTTTGTAGTATGCTTTTATTGCCGTTAACTCATCCATGCACACCTCCTAGTCCTTTTCCCTTACCTCTGCCCCAGCACATTTTGTGGACATACCAATAGTAGAGAATAGTTTAATCAGCCATTCAAGGGTTATAGAATCATAAAACATCCCATGCAAAATTGCTGACTGCCACTAGCAAATTCCCATCTTTGCTCTACTACAGAAAAGGATAATGGAGCATTTTTAAAAGAGATGAATCTTTGTAGGTTTTAGATTATACAATAAGTGCATTAGCATTACCCCCCCCCCTTTGTTAAGCATATGTGGGTTTGCCTCTTCCTTGTTCTCTCAGCATATTATTCTAATAATCACCTTGCTGTTATGTAAAAATGTGTATAAAAATACATGCTGTGATGCCCTGTCTTTGAGCCAACAATAACTTGCAATAGGTTGCTGTTTGTCACCTTAATGAAGTGTTTGTCAGCTGTAGGAACTTTCTCATGTGATTCTTCCTTGGTAACCTGAACTGCTGCATCAGTAGGATTGATTTTTAATGATAAGTACAAAACAGGGCTGGTAGCATGTGGTTCTGTATGTTGTTATCCAAGTGCAAATAATGTATGATCTAGAATTCTGTCTCCACTATCAGTATTACTCTTAGGGGTGGGCAAAAAGTGAGAAAAATTTCCTGCATGATTTTTCCCGAAAAACTGCTGATTTTTTGCTTTTGTTCTCTTTTTCTCCAATGCAAAATGTTCCTTCTTTTTCACCTATTCCAACACATTTTTCTCCTATTCCAACATATTTTTCCTATGTTTAATATGGTGCAATATTTCTCAGCTCAATATTACTTCTTCTGAGGGCTGTAGTGGAGAAATAAGTAGCTAGAATTCAATGCTGTGAGTCCTACAGCAACATATACCTTACAAAATGTGTTAGTATGCAGAGTGCCTTTGTCATTTGCCCAGAACTCTTACTTCCTGCTTAAAGGGATAGTAATACTTCATTTTAACTTTAATTTATTTTGTAGGCATAAAAAAACATGAAGAATGATATAAGTCTTATCTTTCAAACCTTTATGGTTTAAGAGATATTCACAAGCAAAGTTTCCCCTCCCGCCCCTTTTACCTAGTGTAAGCAATCTCTTCTTAGATGTGGAATGCAGTCCATAGACCAGACAGATAACAGAAGGGGACACTCTTATTCCTATGAGAACAATGAAATCCCTACCCCCCTCTTGACAAGCTTTTCAGGTTTTTCCCTTATCTTAATTGAAGATTGTCCCTCTCTGCAGTCTACCTGGGCACCTCCCTTCTGCTCTGGCTGAGTAGTGTTACATCAGTAAAAGGGGTGGGAGGGGGACACTTTGTCATTAAATTACTCTTGAACTACAACTCTGACAGAATTGAAATAACACTCTCCAAAATCCAAACACTATGATGATTAATTAGAGCTGCTTTTATTATGAAACATTACTATCCCTTTAAGTGACACTGGCACATATTCATGATGATGTCAAGTGATAAAAAAAAAATAAAGTACAACCTACAATCAGGCAGATGTGTATAGTAGTGATGGTGGGAGACATGATTGGTGGGACCTTGACAAACTGCATCCACCCCGGGAGGAGAGGGATCATCATCATTTATTGCACATGCTACAGCAACAATTGCTGCAGGCAGTTTTTGCACTAACACTACTCCCACACTCCTGCACTTCTTCCACCTTTCCCTCTTCCACTAGTGCATTATTCAACTACTGTGTGTGTTTTTACTCTCTACAGTACACTACTTATGGAGTGTGATGTCTATCTATATCTTATCACAGTTAGTCTCCTTAAAATATATAAAACTATAAAAACAAAATCAGCAACTTCTTTCCCCAGCACAGAGACAATACAAGTAAAATCAGCAGGCAATTTAGACCCCAGCTGCCTGTGTCTTGTAGGTCAGTCACAAACAACATTGGGGTATTTTGAGTCAGCCTCTTTCCACTCCCCATTTTTCCCCCAGACTCCCCTGCTACAGAGAACAAATGTCCTGCATAAATGACTCACTAAAATTAAGCTTCAATTTCCCTTTATTTTCCTATCTTCTGTAGCTCAAATACATGCTGCTCTCTTCTCTCACAAACACAGAATGGCTGCTGTGAGAGCCTGACAGCCTTTTATATGTCTGTAGAAAACTTTTGTGAAGTGGAGAAACATTTTTCTACCCATTGATTTCAATGCAATGAGCTAGGTGAAAAAAGCAGAAAAAACAAACTGCATTTTTCGCAGGAAATTTTTCACCAAGTGGAAAGTGCCATTTTTCACCGATTTCAGTTTGAGGTGAAAATTTTCGCCCATCCTTAATTACGCTCAGCTCAGGTTCTCCTGCTAGTTGAAAACAAATGGGAAGAAAAATTTCTCCCCAGCAGTTGAAAGTTTTCTCAACTTTTCCTGCAGACATATAAAAGGCTGTCAGGCTCTCACAGCAGCCATTCTTTGTTTGTAAGAGGTGAAAGCAGCATGTTTTTGAGCTAGAGAAGATAGGTAAATAAAGGAAATTGAAGCTTAGTTTAGGGAGTCCTTTATGTAGGACATTTGTTCTCTGTAATAGGGGATTCTGGGGGTACTCTGGGGGAGAAGAAGGGGAGAAGGAGGTTAACCACAAATACCCAAAAGTTTAGTGTGACTGACTGGTAAGACACAGGCAGCTGGAGTCCAATTTGCTTTCTTATCTTGATGTTATTGTTTCTGTGACAGGAAAGTCTGGGGAAAGGTGTTGTTGATTTTGCTGTTCAGTTATAATTCTTTTTGGACAGACTGTGATAATATAGGGTGGACAACAAAGAGAAAAAAAGAGAAAAAAATTAATAAAATAATAAAATAATAAATAAATATATTAGGTGATTGGGAGCCTGAAAATGAGCTCTGTGACTAAGGCAGACTTGATAAACAGTAGAGAACATTGAGAATTTTGTTGAGGGATAAGGCAAGACATGACACTCCATGAGTTGTGTACTGTAGAGAGTAAAAACACACATAGTAGTTGCTGCATGCCCAGCAAATGCACAAGGGGTAGGGAGAAGGAGGAAGGGTGGAGCAGCGCAGAGACATGGGAGTAAAGTGGTAGTTCAAAAAATAACTAAAGCCACCACCAGTGCCAGTACAAAAAAATATACAACTAAAGATGACAGAATTCCATTCTAGTGTTGATAATGGCATAATAAAGGAAGGTGTAGCAGCTGAACCAACTGCTGCACCTGACAGTGAGACAAACAAGCGCCAAAATATGTGTCTTCAAAGTAGTAGCAAACTTTAAGTAAAAGTAAAAAGATATTGTTTGGAGGCTACGATGGGGGATGCTGCCCTGCACGCCCTGAGGCACTGGAGGTGGTCCACCACTGGTGCCCATCACCATCATCGGATGGGAGGATAGGCTGCGGCAGACCCTGTCATCTACGCTTCTTGAGGGGATCCCTGGAGGATCAGACACTGGGGATGAGAGGAGCCTCCATGCTATCGGTAAGTGAATCATCCCAAAACCACACACCACCTCAAATCATACACCCATCACAAACAAACACAGTCACATCCCAACATTTGCCCATCATTCATCCACACAACTGCACCAACACAGCACCCCGAGGGTTCAAACTGGATGCAAGACAAGGACAAATGTCAAGGTTCAACAAGGCCCAAACCTGTCCAACTCCCTGGTTAACCCTCATGTTGCTGTGCTGATCACACACAATATACAGAAATCATGTTCAGAAAAGGTGATAAAGCAGAACTAAAAACTACCGACCAATAAGCCTATTGCCAGTAGCCTGCAATGTTTTCACGAAGGTAGTCAGAAAGAATCGACAATACTTAATGCAGAACAAGCAAGCTTCAGGATTGGTTTCAATACGGTGGGCCACATCCAGACAGTGCAACAAGTTATAGAGTGATATAATTACTACAACCTTCCATTATGCATAGCTTTCATTGACTCCACAAAGTAAGCAAAAAGTGATGACCTGATCAACCAAGGAATACATAGAGCTTATCAATATCAATACAGGTAAACAATGATAAGGTGCAGATCAACATAGAAAAAGGCATCTGACAAAGAGATAATCTCTCAAAAAGTATTTTCTGCTTGTTTAGAAGAAATTTTCTACAAACTAAATTGGGACAAAAATGGACTTAAGATCAATGAAGATTGCCTCTATCACTTACTTTTTGAGGCCAATATCATACTCTTTGCCAGTAGTACTGAAGGACTGCAAGAACTTATTGAAGAATTACAACAGGAATGCAGACATTCTAGTCTGAAGATTAATATCAACAAAACACAAGTCGTATTAAACAAATTTACCATACAAAGGAAAATCACATTCGATGGACAAGAACAAGCAGAAGTCTGTTTTCCTTGGACAGGAAATATCAACAGCTGGAAACACAATGATGGAAATTGAGAGCAGAATAAAATTGATAAGGCAAGTATTTGGAAAACTTAGTAGTACTGTTTTCAAGAGAAAATTACCACTATGCATGAATAGGGGTTTTTTATCAAGAAGAAGAACAAACACAAGATGGGTAGATGAATTTACCAAATTTATTGGTACACATCTGGCAACAAAAGGCACAGGACTGTAGTTGTTGGAGGCTTGCAGAGGAGGTATTCATCCTACAGTGGATCAAAAAATGATTATGAATATACATAATATATACTGAACCAACTGTATTATTTATTATAAAAGTCAATTAAGCCTTGCTGCTGTATTTAAATATTGCCAACATATAGCCTCTGGCTATCTATCTATCCATAGCTGTATCACTGCTGCAATATCTGGAGTAAGCACACACAGGTCTTTTTATGAAAAAAATACATTTTATTAAGTCAAAGATAAGTCCATGTTTCCACCCACTTGTGGGTCTTTATCAAGACAGTAATAAGTATACACTGATGCAGATACACTTATACCAAGAAAAGCATGTGTAAAGAAACACCAGGTTTTTACAACCAGCTGTTTAAGAAGTGATGTCATCTGTATGATAGAATCGTAAAGCTTTACATTAGCAACTCTATGGTACTATGTACTAAACACCAAAACAAAAAAAATTGCAGCAATAAAATAAACTTTACACTAATATTGATCTGAGCTTCAAAAGTATCCTTAATATGCAATCACTTATTATACTGGATCATGTCATGATTACAGTTTAGTCCATACGTTTGATATACTAAATTCTTGTAGTCCTTACCGGGATCGGACTCCCTGGCAAGGTAGTACAGATGAGTTTGTGCCCATCTATTGTCTAGTTCATGAGGTCCCAGATCACTTCAGATTATGTAACCTATACAATGTATACATATAACTAAGTATAGTTATGAAGCACAGTGGGGAAATACCTGCCAAAGGCTTGTAGCACTTAGTAACGTCTCGCAGAAGAGATCAATTAATCTCGCTGAGTTACAAATAGTAAGGTCGGTGCTTCGTATTTTATTAATGAAATTTAGAGCATATGATTCGTATTGGATCCCGTTCATTATCAATTCGCTGGGCTCTGCTGAACCTGTCCTTAATAGAGTCAGGGGCCCTGTTATGGGAAGAAAATGAAAGGGGGTCATAATATACATGTAATGCAGTCCAATCCGTACACCATCTTCATATGAAACATATTCCAATACAGTTCATTTAGTGATGCTTCATAATGTTCACCACTCCCCTGGGCTCTACTGTTCCTGCTATAGGGCAGAGAGCAGGAGTCCTGTTGTAGGGAACATTAAGTTGACAAAGGTAATAAAGTACTCACAGGAGGTGGACCTTTCTTCAGCAGTTCTGGACTTGTAGAATCACGCGCATACATCCAGTATCTGTTCGGTGGGTGATGGAAAACAGTACAGAATATTATCCTTGATAAATCACAACTATAATTATAAATGGAATGACAACTGTTTATTTAATCCTCTTGACTCTGTTTACTCCTCTAGGCGGGGGTGACACATAGTCTATGGCCATATCTTAAAAATGTAAGTGTATTATGGTTCTCTACAAAATGAGTTGCCACTGTTTTTTTTAATGTTGGATGACCGTTTTATCCCTGAATTAAGTGACGATTCTAATGCAGCTTTTATAGTAGCTCTGTGATTTCCAATCCTCTCTTTAAAGGTTGTTGTCGTTTTTCTCATGTGCATGAGGCCACAGGGACATATGATTATGTAAATTACGAATTTTGAATTGCAGCTCAAACTATGATGTACTGATATTTTAAAACCTTTATGTGGATAGCGAAAATAAATCCCACTTTGCATATAGTTGCAGGCCACACACATGGCACATTTAAAGCAAACTTTAATAGACTCATCCCTCTTTTTGTAGCAGTTAATTGGGTCTGTCTTTACAAGTAAATCCATAAGGTTTTTTTCTGCTTTTGTAGGAGACCATAGGGGGCTTGTTCATAATGCTGGAAAGATGTCCATCTGTAGCAATAATTGGTCAGTGTTTTTTTTATCACTGTAGTATTTGTACTTGTGAAAACTGTTTGATTAAGGGCTTTCTTTTTCTACTCTGGAGAGCTTCCTCTCGGCTAATATTCAAGGCTCTTTGTTGGCATGCTGAAATGTCTGCAGGTTTATATCTTCTATCCAAGAACCTGTTACCCATTTTTTTGAGTTCTTGCTTGATCTCTGTATCATCACTCGTGATTCTTCTTACACTCATCTATGAAAATGGTAGCCCCTTCTTAAGATGTCCTGGGTGATAACTGGTTATATGGAGGAGGTTATTTGTATCAGTGGATTTGTGATATATAGTTGTGGGCAAATGTCCATTCTGTCATCCAAAACATACATAATGTACAAATTATGCTACCATAATACAAACATGGGGTGATATCACAATAAAAAATATGAAGAAAATATAAAAAATATATAGCTCACAATATGCTGTAACCAAGCAGGCAGGTATTCCAGTTCAATTCCAAGGTATTGTTATGGACCAGGAAACAAACAGGACACAAAAAGGTAAAATGCAAAGTACCTTATTAAAGAAATAAAAAACAGAATCGTGATCCAGGAACATAAACCAAATGACAAGCCAGGGTCATGAACCAGGACAGGTAATCAGCCAAGCCGGAGTCAGGAGCACAGAAGTCCGCAATGTCAGGAACAAGCCAGTGAGTCAGGAGCCAGAAGGGTCGTCAGAGGAAACCAGGTCATACACAGATAAACAGGAGCTCAGTAGAATTCACAGTGGTCAGCAACAAACACAAGGACAATGGGTAAGTGTGCCAAGCTGCTTTAAATAACCTGGGAGGGTTGGATGATAACAGGCAGGTGAGCAATCAGAGAGGTCAGCTGATCAGCCTGAGCCAGAAACTCAGAAGACAGCAGCAGTGGATAGCAGAACACTTGATTAGCTCAGATAGCAGAATCAATCGGCATAGTAACTGCTCAGCAAAACCTTGACAGGTATAGATTAAATACAGCAATATAATATGGATCCAACCAGTTGAACCTTTTCCAGTGACTATTGCTCTGAACAATCCTCTGTCTTGTATTCACCTCTGCGGGATGTCACAGTGCATTACCTCTGCCTGAGCCATTCGGATGGGAGCAGGATTTTGGACTGACGCTCTAGCATCAATAGACACATCCCTCTCTGCCTGTGGCCTAGTCTGGTTCCTTGTTACTGGCAGCATTGAATCAGGCACTTGCCTGGATACCTGTTATAGGCCCAGCCTGGGGGACCTAATTGGTCCCGCCTTCTCCTACTCCTTTATAAACCTCTATGGGCCTGTGTATCAGTTACCCTTACGTTGTTGTTCTGAGCAGTTCATTGATTTGTATTTGTGATTCCTGTGTATGACCTGGCTTGTCTGTCCATCCATCCTAGTGTTGACCTGTGGCGTTCTGATTTGGCTTAGACATCCTTTCTGGTGCAAACCTGTGGCTCTGGCTGACTATCCACTCTGTGTATGACCTGGCTTGTCTGACTACCCATCCAGGTTTTGACCTGGGGCTCTGTCCACTGTGCATCCAGCATACCAACGCTTCAGTGGATATCCTATCTGGTGCAAACCTGTGGCTCTGGCTGACTACCCGCTCTGTATATGACCTGGCCTGGCTCTGTCTGTTTCTTATGTGTGTTGGCTCCCACTCCACAGATATCCATCCTCGTGCAGACCTGGGGCTCTATCAGACTCCTATCTTACTGACTGCAGGCGTGAGTCAGTAGTCTTCTTGGTTGCATTCATTATTGGAGACATCTCTCCTAGACTGACTGCAGGCTGAGTCAGTGCTAGTCCATTGGGTGTTTCTCCATATACAGAGACTACAGTGGCCTAGTCTGTAGCAGTAGAGGTGGATCTTTTGGCAGACTCCTATTTCTTATAGAGTCGTAGCCTCTTAGGTCACCCTCTGCCTATTATTTGTCTTTTACATTACTGTTATTATTATTCTAATAAAGGTGATCTTACCTATACCGTCTGACCCCTTGTCTTGCTTGCAATCAGTAACATGGGCAGAGTCTGGTATTCATAGATCTGTATATTCACTCGAGCTCATAGACCTTTGACAGGTATTTAGTGTTCAGTACGTTTGTTGTTCTCTCCCATCTTTTACTGAGGGCAGAGTATAAATCCTTGTGCCAATTTAATACCTCTATTGAAAATTAGACTTGTGCACGGCAACATTTTTCAGTAAAGTTCAATTTCGGACAAAAAAAAATGTTGTAGTTTGGAGGATCTGCATTTCAGACCAGACCTGTTCAACTCGGATGAAATTCGGTGACATTCCGAATTATTCGGCCGACTTTAACATACTTTAAAAAATTATTCTCCCTTTCGGTGGCAATAAGATACTAGGCATGCCTACCTGCCTACACAACTGTGAGACTGGCTGTGTCACTCTGAAAACTGTTAAAACAAATTCCTAATTTTTTATATTTTGCATAGGAACAGACAAGTCTCCCTTGCAGTGGCAATAAGGTACTAATGCTGGCTGCCTGCCTATGCTAGCTGCCTGCTTACACAACAACTGGACACTCTCTAGCTCCTTCTGCTCTCTCTGAGCTCCAACAATGGACTAACAGGAAACACAGGCAATCTGGGTGTCTGATGTGTCATTAGTCCAACCCCCATCATGAAACAAAGAAGCTAACTGGACTAGAGAGGGAGGGAAAGTATCGCGAGTGAGGGTAGTCGTCACCGAATTTCTGAAATTTTCAAAGACATTTTGGACCAGGGCTGTTCAGACTCTGTTTTAGAAAAACTAACTATGTTTTCCGTTCGGACAGACTGAATGATTCTTATTCGTCCGAATTTCAAAATTGGCCGAACTGATTCGCACAAAATTCAAAATTTACTTTTACCTCCAAACTCTCAGGTAGCTTTGTGAGCTTTGCATAAAAGTTAAAAAAGCCTCCAATACATTTCATACTGGCTCAGTACTTCATTTGGGATCCCTGATGACCACCACTGTTTTTTTTCCACTGCTCTTATTTGCTACCTGCCATAACTATTGTTTGTTCTGCAGCCAATGCTATAGACTGCCAACAGCCCTAACCAAGTTATAGTCAATTTCTCTAATTCTGATGTCCATTTGGTCAGCCAACTACACTCTTGCTTCTAGTTATCCTCCTTGTATTGATCATTTGATTTGTTTTTTACACTTTGTTCCCTAGTATCTAGTCAGGTAGTTGTTTCAGCCCAGCAACATATTAGTTTAACTGCAACTTCTAATATCTTGTGGATATCTGCTCATTCAACTCTACCATCTTGTCTCCCTCTAATTCTCTTGTCATTCAGCATGACAAACAGAATATCTATCAAAATGTATTCAAGGTACAGAAATGGTTATAAATGGTTATAAATAAAATTTCTCTACAGATATCTGTATTATTATAGCATGAATGATGTCCGTCACATTCTCTAATACTCAGTAGTTTTAAATATATAAGCATTTTATTGACCTCCTATCCATTTCTCTGATGTCAGCCTGTTCTGTAGTGAAGAGACTGATACCATTAATTGAACAGTTGTTATTGCAACCTGATGGGTGCTCAGTAGTGAGTTTTTTTTTTCTATGTATGAGCAATTGTAATATTTTCAGTGCACCAACTGGGTTGTAGATATAGCATATTAAAACTGTTCACATTGAGAAAATTGTCAAGCTGCCATAGCAGCCAATCTCCCCTGGCTGACCAAACAGGTCAGCCCCCACTCGAGAAGGTCTGACATCAAGTAAAGGATAGAGAGGGCAATAAATTACTTATATTGCTGAAACTCCTGAGAATTAAAGAGTGTGACCAATGTCAGTCATACTATTTAATAATATATACAAAACTATACACAAATATTTATAACCATTGCTGTACATTTAAGAAGAGTATGATTAGGTTTACAAAATGTCAATCTTCTGTTTGAAGTCCATTCATTATCTTTCACTGAAGGGACTTCCCTCACCATTTACCTAGAACTTCAAAAAAATATTTTTTGTAATTTATCAAGATATGAGATTAGATTTAGATATAATAATCTGTACATCAGCAGTTATACAAAGTATGAACATGTGGTACAATACAAATGTTGTACATCAGTATGTCTTGTGATTATACTGTATTTCATATTTAGATATAGCTTGCAGTTTTAAATTTTCTTGATGGTGCCAAAATGCCAAGGAACACTGTCTGCTTAATGAAGGTTGTATAAGTAGAGGAAATTAGGTACTAAATTGAAATAGAACAGTTACATTATCTGTTTGGCAGTCACAATTCTGTGGGCAAAGGGAACAAAAACACCTTATAAATGCATATACAGATTTATTTGAGAACATTTTATTTTCAAGGACAAAGATATCTTCATTAGCTACATCCTCAAGTTCGATTGCATTTAAACTAGAAATGTTTCATTTTGAACAAATAGCTTTCTTGCTCTTTTGAGAATTAGGTATGATGAATATTGAAGCAAATGAGAGACAAAGTTTTATAGCTACACTTTGCTGAACCTGAAGTACATTATTAATTTATTTGCTGTCTTTATAAAATCAAACTGTCTTCAACCTTTCATACACAGCTAGTCCATTTCTAACAACTTG
This sequence comes from Rhinophrynus dorsalis, assembly GCA_037306005.1. NCBI lineage: Eukaryota > Metazoa > Chordata > Amphibia > Anura > Rhinophrynidae > Rhinophrynus > Rhinophrynus dorsalis. The sequence goes on along the minus strand of CM074720.1, from coordinate 310,420,756 downwards.
CAAATATGAATTCACCACAACTCATCTAAGAAACTTTGCATTGATCAAACATTTCCCTCTACCACTCAGTCTTTCTTGTCTACTTGGTCTCCAAATGCCTTGTATATTACTTGTTTAAGATACCCTAATTTTAAAAAGAGATATAGGGATTCATAAAAGAACAATACATGGTTGCAAGAAATATTTATTCACATTTTGCTGCCTTTTTGTTTCTCTTTAAAAACTCTATTTAAATGTCTTCTGAAAATAAAAAAAATATGCTTTCCAATGTCATTTTCCACAAGGTTCACTTAGATAACTATCAGCCATGTTTTCTGGCTGTCCCAAACAGCTCACAGGACACACTTTGGGACTGAACAACTCTTCTACAGGCTTTTTACTTAGTCTGCTACCTTAGGAGAAGACTTAATCAACTGTGAAAGATTTTCTTAAAATATTTTATTTGAGAAGTGTTATTGTGTCACTTCCTGTGTGATACAATAACATGTTGTTAACATGTACACATAAAGCAGGTACACCTATCATACTGAATATGAGCATAAACAACAGGCCAGAAGAAGCACAAACCACTAGTATATATTCTAATGTGGATATGAATCAACCATTTACTCTCAAGTCTTTATATAGATGGCCGGTTGTTGGAACAACTGGTGAAAGCAAGCAGGGTATCATAAGCCGCATTGCTCTGCCTAAATTCCACTTGTGATGAATAAATAATCTGGATCCACTTATGTATAAAAAAGTATAACTTATTTATCAAAGAATACAAAAATACCAGTAATATAAGGTTAATGAGTTTCAGAGCATTAAGCTCCTTCCTCAGAACAGGAACAAATATATTAGTTGGTAATTAAAAAAATATACATTTAAGAAAATAAGGTCATCACTTACCCTCCAGTAAGGGAGCCTTCTTATACTGCCTACAAGCATTGGATGAAGGCGTCCGTAAGCTAGTGAGTGACTCCACGTGCACAAGATGTCACCCTCACGTGTTGTGTCCCAGCTGTTCAATGCAAGCACCAGAGAGCTACATCACAACCGGCGTCTCCTAGTAATGCATTCCAACCATGGAATGCAAATGTACACAGGCTACATCCTAACACTCATCCCCAAGCAACTACAAGCCTTAGGGTTCAGGTTAACAACCTTATAGACATGGAGGCCAAGATGATGGCTAATGTGGCACAGCTAGGCCAAAACCTTAGTTCTAAAGCACAGCATGGATCTAATCTTTTTTAGGGACAGCTTGAGGAGTGGCGGCTGCCACTCAATAACAAAACACCAGGATAGTGGTAAGCAGGCCTTAAGGGAAAAGAATACCATTGCTTTGCTCTATGTAAGTCCTACAACAACCGATAATGTTTTAACCAACGGTAATGCTAACACCTTTTCTTTACAGGATGTAAATGCTTTGCTTGACTCTAAAAATTCTTCATTATCTCACCCACAGCCAGGTACACATAAGTCTATCCCTGATGATGTCACTTCTTTTCCCTGCATGTCTTCAGAACAGGTTGAGAAGGAGGAGGAGTGAAGGAGGATGCTTCAGCTGTACAACCTGACCAAGTGGTCAGCAAGTCTTCTCCTGCAAATTCAGGCGTTAACCCTTGCAGGCAGTGGAGGAATTCTAAGATGATTTTACATAGCAATTATTGATGTGAAATGAATGAAGGAAGATCTCAAGTAACAATATTAAGTACATCTTAGATACAGAGTCTAGCTACCATTATTATCACATAATGGAGTGTACTACGCAGGTGTTAAAATCATTTGATGGATCGCTAATAAGCGTAGGAGGTAACCCATTAAACATACTGGGAACCATATGGTTAAAATATAAGATCGGTAACCAATCATTCACATATATAGTCCTAGCAGTTGAAGTTCTTATAACAGATTATTTATAGGTGCTGATCTGCTACAGCGATTAAGTCCTATTATAGACTGTGTGAATGTCATGCAATTTGCTTTTACTCAGATAAATCTGGAGAAAGCAGTGGTAAGTATTAAGTCTTACTATGACCTAAAGACCACCAAAAGGGAGTATGCTATCACTACTAATGGTGAGCCTTTAGAAAAGCGGGTTCATATTAACCAATTGCGTGCTTGTCACCCTAAATCTCAGTTACAGGTCATAGAGGGAGAAGCTGAAGAAGAACAAGGATACTGATTCAATCATTGGATAGATGAGTATTCATTGATTGTCCAAGTGACATGTCATATCTGGTCCTATTGTCTTCTTTGTGTTTCTGTGAAATGTTGCTCTCTCTTTTGGTCTGTCAGTGTGGCATGTTTGTTCCCCACTAACACTCTAACACAGTTTGTCAACAAATGAATTGCTTCTCAATGATTGTCAAAAATTTTTTGATATACTAATCTTATTTTTCTCTTGACAAGGTTTTGTTGTTAGCATAAGCCTGAGGGTCCTTCCTCTGGTTAAGGGGGAAGAGCAGAGAAAGAAAGTGTTAGATTATCCTATTTTAGCTTAAGGCTAGTGAGGGCCACAAGCAGACTAGTGAAAGAATAAATGAACATTAATATTAGCAGTATTGATGTCATAGGGATACAGATTGAAACTGTAATGTATGCATGCATGCAAAATTATTTCAATGTAAGATCACTCATGTGTCATTTCTTTTAGACCAAAGAGTTCTTAAAAGGTCGGTTGACAGATCTTATTGCTATGGATGTCTAGACCAAGGCCGCGATGTGGATCATCCTTCTTTTGTGACAGGGGTTCCAGGCAAAGCCTAGCGTTGTTCCAGAACCATCATCAAGAACCATTGAGCAGGAGATGCCAGAATCCATTCTAACAGAGAAGAATTTGAATCCCAAAGGAGTTTTGTCAACATGTTTCCAAGATCAGCATAAAGAAGAAATTTTATATTTCTCCCACCCCCAGTCTGTAGAACTGGGAGTCTGATATTATTATATACGTGCCACTTTATCTCAAGCCAATATTAAGGAGATCCTTGAGTAGGCTAAGCAACTATTCATATTAGATACAATGTCTCTACCTATCAAACAATCCGGTATATTGGTTTCCTAACTGGAGATATTGTTGCAACTATTGATTAAAACAATAAGAACATCATCTTATGTAAACAAGTCTATGCTGATATACGGTTGATGGACTGAAGCAAACTCTTATCATTTCAGGGACAATCCCAGTCACGGGTATAAGAAGATGACAGACAGTTTCTTCCAGTTTTAGTGATAATATTTTAGAACTTTAGCAAAGTTAGAAAAATTATGCTAAAAAGGAGGATTATGTCAGAGACTCTTCCATGGCAGGGAGCACATGGTTATTTTTTTTTTTAGAAATATGCTTTAAAACCTGCAATTAAAATTTTCACATGACGTATTTATCACGGCGCCCGTGATTCCAGCGACATTTTGACATGTTTATTTCCTGGTGCCTTTTTATTGGCTGCACTGTATAGCTCCTCCCAGTGACAGCTTTTATATACCCTGGGCTGTCACTTATGGGTGGCCCTTTCATACTGTTACGGTTCAGTACACTCAGAAACGGCAGATGTTGGTAAAAAACACAATTTTATTAGCACACAATGAATAAAGTAACCCTCGCGGGTCCAGCATACAGAATATTGGTAACTGACACAGGACAGGTTACATAGGAATGATTAACCCACACGAGTTCAGTATGTACAGCAGAATACAATACTGACACAGGTCAGGTAAATCGTAATTGATACAGTGTAAGAGTGACCAGAGATACCAGTGGAGCCACTGACTAAGTCTGCCCAGAGTAGAGGAAGGCCCAATGTCGCTCTCAAGGCTGAGAGTAACGACATTGACAGGCAGATAGCGACAAGTATGCCAGCGGAGTACAGGCAAGGCAACCAGAGCAGAAGGTTGCGACGGTGGACGCCCACCAGAGACTACCAACAACGTGAGTCAGTGCTCGTGCCACGGAAACGTATGGCCCACAGAGACTATCCACCATATGTGTGTCCTGTACCACCCCCGTAGAGGTTAACGCATGCTTGGTCTATATGCGGAAGGTAACCGGATGGGCCCAACTGAACCCAAGAGCGGGAGACCAAGCAATTGTTTGTAACAGTACTGAGGATACACTGGCACTGTGAGACTCGAATCGCGGACTGGACTACAAGACGGTACCAGAGTACCGTAGCTCAGCTGTCCACAGTAGCGTAAGTGACTGCGAACGGACAGAGAACAGCAAGCAGGAACTATTCAGGAACTTCACCCAGCCGGGCGTACAAGGAGCAGGAACAACAATCTCGCCAGTTCGGTGTTACTGTTTTCTGACACTCAGACCAAGGTTAGAAATAAAACACAGTTTTATTCAAATAAAATAAGGAACAGTGCCCCTGGGGGGCAGAATCGGTATTACAGTGATGTAAGTAATGAATAATGTACAGGCTCAATATAGCAGGAGCAGGCAGAATATAGCATAAACACAGGTAAGGGTTAACGCTCAAACAGGTAGTCAGTCTCTGTGGTGGTGATTAGCCAACGCCGGGTGCATAAACAGTCCCAGTAGCAGTAGTGCAGCTAGCAAGCTCAAGCAGTGCGACTGAACTGAATCACAACCAGATAACTGTATCGAAATGCCCAATAGTATAGCAATGACCAACTGGAGCTGGAGCCAATACCCCTACTGGGGTGTAGTAATGAAGGAGAGATACTGTCAGAGCCAATGGAGCCAGATACAGAAGCACCCCTAGGTGCGGTAACGGAGGAACACTGCGTGTGCAAATGGGCCCGAAGCCAAAGCACCCCTTAGGTGCTGTAACGGAGGAGACACTGCCCAAGCCAATATACTTTGAGCCAAACGCACTTCCAGGTGTGATTTGATGGAACAACACAGTGAGCAAGAGTGGACCAGAGCCAAGGCACCCTTCTGGTGCCGAAACGGAGCACACGCTGACAGAGTACTGGAATGCCCTTAGCACCACGAGGTGCGACAACTCCTGGGAAACGAGCACCTAACGAAAGGTACAGCTCTGCAGTGGTAACAGATAGGCTTGGTGTGGGAGGCAACAGCTCAACAAGTGTTAATATGGCTCAGGATGGGAGGCAACAAGCTTGGCAGGTATATACAGACAGGCTCGGTAACGGAGGCAACCGACACAGCAAGTGTTCACAAACAGACTCGGTAACAACGGCAATAGCTCGGCAGTACTCTCTGACAGGCTCGGTAACGGAGGCAACAAACGGACTCAGTATCGGAGGCCACAGAACACAGGAGGCGTGATTAGTCAGTGCAAGCTGTGAGAATGTCGCCAGACAGGAACGTCAGGCAGAACCGGATGAATCACGGAGCAGGAACGTCAGCCAGAACCGGGTCAATCAAGGAGCAGGAACATCAGCCAGAACCGGGCCAATCACGTAGCAGGAAGTCAGCCAAAGCCGGGTCAATCACGGAGCAGGAACATCAGTCAGAACCGGGTCAATCATGGAGCAGGAACGTGAGCCAGAACCGGGTCAATCACGGAGCAGGAAGTCAGCCAGAGCCGGGTCAATCACGGAGCAGGAACGTCAGCCAGAACCGGGTCAATCACGGAGCAGGAACAGCAGAGTAGTCAGACGAGCCGAGTCGGTACACAGGAACACAGGATCACAGCAACAAAAGCACAGGAACACCATGAAAGGGCACCTGACAGGTGCCATAGGCCCAGAATATAAAGGGACACCCTGGGCGGGCCAATTAAGCTCCACCAATGGAAGAGCAGCACCACAAAGAGTGACAGGGAATCACGGGGGCTGTGATATTCGATACACGGAGCAGGAACGTCAGCCAAGCCGATTCGGTACACGGAGCAGGGTCGTCAGTCTTGCCGGGTCGGTACACGGAGCAGGAACGTCAGCCAGGCCAGGTCAGAAGAGGAAGCAGGAACGTCAGCCAATTTGAATCAGTACACAGAAGCAGGAACGGTAACAGGTAGAGTAGTCGGTCAGTCCGGGTCATACACTGATATCAATGGTAACGGAACAAGCGCTAGGCATCAGGTACACCACGAAAGGGCAACCCATAAGTGATAGCCCAGGGTATATAAAGGCTGTCACTGGGAGGAGCTATACAGCGCTGCCAATGAAAAGGCACCAGGAAATAAACATATCAAAATGTAGCTGGAATCACGGGCGCCGTGATAGTATTTGCGGAAGTCAAACACAATAGAAGCAGCTACAGAATGAGGTAGAAGTGCTGTGCTGTCCTGTTGTGATTTGTTTGCAAAACTGAGGCAAGAGAGGATCTTGGTGACTGCTATCACTATGAGCAGGTTTAAAAATAATAAAAGGAGGAACTGGAAAGATCATTATGTGTCCAGTGAGTCTGAAGAGGAAGTGAGCACTACAGAAACAATGCTGGCCAGTCCCCCTAAATCACCCCTAAGGTTTTTGGGGAAATTACTGTCAAGGGAGGAACAAAAGGGTAGTAGCAGTAATGAGAGCAGGACAGGTCAGCTGCCTGTGCCTGAAGCAAGAGATGCTGTGTCTGCTGCCAGACGTACTGCACCTGCTGTAAGAAGTTCTGTGCCTGCTGTCAGACATGCTGTCCCTGCTGTCAATGCCACCACCAGTGCTGTACCTGCTTCAAGTACTGCCCTTGCCACCACCAGTGCTGTGCCTGCTGCCAGTACTGCACTTTCTGCCACCAGTGCTATGCCTGCTGCCATTGCTAAACCTGTTGCCACCAGTGCTGAAGCTGCTGCTGGTGTGTCTTGTAATAATCAGGGTGGGGGGAAGGAGAAAATGATACTATGTGTGACAGCAGAGGACCCTAAATCACACTTGCCATCCCCAAGCAGTACCACCAGTGCTAGTACTACTACTACTAAGGTCCAGCAGCTTGTTAGCATTAGGAGTGAAGGAGGGGGGAATCAATATCATCCTATCAATAGTGACTGTGAGGAGGAACACTCAGGGGCTGAAACTGATGTGGTTGGTTTTAGTAGTAGTAGTGACAGTGAAGCAGCCGATAGGACTAGTGTTAGGAGAGTGGTAGGGGAAGCAATTGAGAGCATCCAGGCTAATGGCCAAGGGAGCCCACACCATTCCCCTGACCCTGAGAGACACCTTCCCCACTTGGCATTGTCCATGTGGGCGATGATCCTAAAGAAGGCAGAATTGTCACCACCACAATAATACCACCACCATCAGCAGGAGCACAGAATAGCCTCCTGTGCCTGCTGCTACTGCTGCCAGTCTTCCTTCTTCGCGTCACCAAGAGATGGCAAGTGTTACATTAGGGGACCCTCTGTCACATTGCTCATCACCTCCTCCAACCAGCAGTGAGCTTTTGGAATTTGCGGAATTTGCAACTGCTCTAATTACTGCTGCTGTTGATTTGCAAGGGTAGAAGGATGCTGAGGAGCAGGATAGTGTGCCATAGACCACCGTGGCCACAATGGGAATGAGGTCAAAAAGTGATGCATGATTACTTGGACAGGTTCCACTTGCCAGCAGCAAAACATATACCAGAAGTGGTGGGGGCTACTTATGGTGCTGCTACTTCCTCAGGCTCATCACTGGAGCTAGTCGTGGCAAATGGAACCTTAATCATGCATCTCCCGTATTGCTGCTATTGTTGATTCTATTCCCTTTCAGCTGCCTAATCATCTTGTTGCTTAAACAACTCAGTAGCAACAGCAAGAACAGCAGTTGCATATTCCGCATTTATGGACTCAGGAGGACATTTGACAAAGGCCAGTAGCCACTGGCCAACATGACCTGCTGGCACTAGGCCAGTAGGGCATTTTTTTTCTAAGGGCTTGTGCTTTAAAAAAAAAATAAAATAAAAAAAACATAGTCTTACAAAAAAAACAAACAAACAATTGTTTTATCACAAGCCTAAGTCCTACAAATCAATGTTTCCTTAGAACTTGTGCTAAACAAGCTTAGGTCCTACAAATCAATGTTTGTTCAGGGCTTGTGCCTGTAATAAGGCTAAGTCCTACAAATCAATATCTCCTCAGGGTTTGGGCCTCTAACAACAAATCTAACAAATCATCCTCTGCAAAATACTCTGTCAAGTATCTGTCCACCCCAGTGGCAGCTTATGTTTTATTAACTGTCCCCCCAATACCAGCAAGAAACCCCCCAACACAAATTGCCTCTTCAACTGATTCATTCCCCAGACTCCACCCACAAAGGCAACCTCCTCAAACCCCCGTTTATGCCATATCTTATGGGGTTTTTTTTAATTGTATTTAGGATTCTTATTACCTGCTTCCAATACCCTCCACCCCCCAAAAAAAATTCCCTGTTCTACTGATTCTTTCTCCACACCCCACAAACCCAGGCACTCTTATTCCCCTTTTATACTATGCCTTTGGCAAATAAAATAATATTTGCTATGTGTTTTGTGTAAATTCAATGTTTCCATTGATTTCAATGGAATGAGCTAGGTGAAAAAAGCGGAAAATGAGCACTTTTTGTGGGAAATGATTCACCAAGCGGGAAGTGCCATTATTTGCCAATTTCAGTTTGAGGCTAAATTTTTCACCCATCCCTACTCAGCAGCAGGAATTACATCAGCAGCAAACTCCGGAATGTCATCACTGGTGGTGGTGTTGATGACCATCTCCATCTGCATCTCTTTCTCCCACTCCTTATTGCTTTCTGCCACCAGCTGCTCCACCATTACCCTCATTCTTATCATCACCACCACTACCATCAGTCTCTTGCTTCTCTATGTATTTGTAGGGGATGACAAGTATAACCAAGAGTCCCCAGCATCACACTTGCCATCTCCTCAGAAGAATGTGCGCTGGCAACAGTAGCAGCAAGAACAGGCAGCTGACATGCTGCCGCTCATACTCTAGCCAGATCAGCCTTTTTTAAATATACTTCCCCAGAGGGACAATGCCATGGAAATTGGCATCACTGGGTCAGGGCCAGGGGTATGTGGCTCCCTTTACTGATGGTGGGGCTTACTTCCTCCTTCCCCCTCTGTATCAGTTGCAGCAGCATCAGAGGCCATAGAGAATATTCTGCTGGTTATAATGTTAGCCAGCACGTAAAACAAATTTTATTTAGTTCTTAACTTTTTTTCTTTTTTCTCCATCCACCTTTCTTTCTGCTTTTATTCTCTTTGTCTCCTAAACTACATCTCACAGGATGGTGTGAAATTCTTGTTTTTTATACTCTGGAGATGATAAATTTTGCTGCCATTGGAAAACATAGGCAGGAAATGGAATTGTTCTCACAGGAAATTCTGTGGTATTAGTGAAACAGAGGAAAAAGTACGGGTTTCCTCTATGGATGGGAATTTGCACTGTAAAAGTGGAAATATATGCTTTTTTCAATCAAAATCCCCATGAGAAAAACAAGACTTTTTGTTCATCTCTACACCCTACCACTTATTCTAATCAACGCAATTTGAAGTGAATAAGCCTGCTTTTTATATTAACTGTTGTATATATAGGAGAACTCACTGGCTTTTCATGGGCAAGAGCAACCTAGAATGGGTGTCCTATTGCCCAGAAAATAGCCCTCTACCACTATCAGATTTCCTTCAAACATAAAACACCAGAAGATTAGAACTATTTTAGGAGTCATAGAGTGCTAACACCTGCTGACAATTTTTAATTGAGATTGATCACCCAGTGGGCTTCAGAATGTATCCACTCTTAGTACATCATCCTCAGTATGGGAATGTTTAAAAAATTGGACACTGTGAGAGGCTTAGAGTTTGAAAGTTACTTCAATAAGGTAAAGCAGCTGTCAAGTATTTTCACATATATAATTCATGAAATGGTTAAGTTTAAAGTCCCTTTCCCCAGCCCATGAGGGGCTTATCAGCCTGTCCTGTATACACCATATTGCCTTTTTTAGCACCAGAGAGGTGTAAAACATATGGACCCATTTAGAATTCAAAGTTTAATGTAGAGCAGTAATTCTCAACGCCAAACTTGATGGCACACCAACAGGCCAGGTTTTATGGATAACTGATTAAGAGCAGTCAGCTCAATCACAGTGACTTACCATTGATTATCCATTTATGAACAAGCAGGGATATCCTGAAAACCTAACCTGTTGTGCTGTGATGACTAGCATTGAGAATCATGGATACTGACTATACAGTGCAGAATGACACACTGTTTTCTGAAGGCAATACTTAAGACTAAGAATGCCCATGAGGTATCCAACCCATTACAAAGCAATGCATTGGACACACATCTGGAACTAAACGAGTTAATGTAAGGTGAAAGAATGTATCTAGGAGATATTTGTAGTGAGACTGTGAGTCAACACTTTTTGTACCACCCCGATGTTAAGCAACGTATTGATTTATTTGCAATGTGTTACAAACCACTTTTGTATATGATAAATATATACAGAACTGTTCAGTTGTGAGAGATTGTTGCTGATTACATGAAGCAGGCTTTGGCAACCTGAGGCCCTACAGATCATCTAGGCTGTACCTGACTCACTGGGCATGATTGAAGTTGTAATTCTGAACAGCCAGAGGACCTCGGGCTACCCACCACAGATATGGAGAAGTTAACTGAGATGTGACAATGGGAGGTAAATATCAGTATAAAATTACAGGTGATGAGACTGTGTCTAAGGTGATCAGATATGTGAATAGATGTGTGACTACTAATAATTTATATTGTGCTATTTGCTGTTGAGTACAATGATAATATTTAATGTGGATTTATGCCATCAATAACATGTCATACGTGTAATGAGAGGTATATATACTGAGAGAGGAGGAAAGGAAACTAACAGATGAAGAGAAGGAAGGAGACAAAGAGAGAGAGAAGGAAGGAGACTGACAAGGATGGATACATGCAGAGGGAACGAAATGAGTGTGTGAGGCTAAAGGGGACTGATAGAATGAGAGAGGGGATTAGACTGATATCAGGAGAGAGAGAAGTAAAATGACACAAAGAGACAGAATTAAACTGACAGAGGATGATAGATAAGAAGACCAACAGAGGGAGAAAAAGCAGGAAAATGACTGAGAAAAAGAGAGAATGAGACTGATAGGAGAAAGAGAGGAAAATGAAAGAGTGTGACAGGGAAAGAAAATTATGACATAAGGAGAAAAGACTGAATGAGAGAAGGAAGACTAATGACTGAGGGAGAGAGGGAAAGAAAGGGGAGGAAGCTGAAAGAGGAAAGGGAAGGACACTGGCAGACGAGAGAGCAAAGGGGACTTGCAGGAAGTGAGGAAAAGGAACTGAGAGAGGAGAAAACAGGAGACAGTCTTGTTCCCCCTCTCTTGCCTCCTTAACTCTATCCCTCTGTCATTCTCTTTTCCTTCCTTCCCCTGTAAATTTCCTTTCATCCTCTGTCAGTCTACTTCCCTCTCTTACACAGTCATTGTCCTAGTTTCCCTTTTCTCGCTCTCTCTCCCTCTGTCCCTTGGTCAGTTTCCTTCCCCAATCTCTTTCAGTATCCTTCCCTTTGACTATCTGTCAGTCTCATTCCTCTCTCCCTCAGTCAGTCTTCTTCCCTCTATCCATGTGTCATTCTCGTTCTTTCTTTCACTCAGTCTAATTCCTTCTGTCCCTCAGTCAGTCTCCTGCTGTCAGTCTTCTTTCATCTCTCTTTCACAGTCAGTCTCATTCCCTCAGTTCCCTAATCAGACTCCTTCTCTCTGTCCCTTTGATAGCCTCCTTTTTTTCTCCTTCCCTCTTTTATTCCCAATACGAGACAGGAGTTAGAGAAATGGACACAGGTGTAAATAGGTTTGGCCATTTTTACTCCTAATGAAAGAGCCAACACATTCAAAAATGGGAATAGGTTTTTAAATGCTTTATTGGTATCTCAGTAAATTGGTGTTGAATATATTTCACTCGTGCACAGTGTTGTTTTCAAGATTGAGCTGGCAAATGTCGCTGTAGGCTTTCCTTAGTGGATTCCACCTTTAGCTGGTACGACAACATATATAAGTTATCCATTATTATATTATTTTTTATATTTATTGAACATTATCAGCTTCCCAAATCTTTTTTGTTTGGCAATATCGTTTGGGTTTTTCTTTCTGTGGGGAACAGCAGTGATACCAAGATTGAGTGGGTGGAGGTAGTTTCAAATCCTCCACCTTTTCATTGCCCACTTTTAGTGGCATATTAGATTGTGAGTACCCGGGTATTCTGGTGATGGCCTTTGGATTCCAGGATTTAATATTCAGCATCCCTCTGTTGTTCTTGCTTGATTGAAGGAGAGTTTGACAGTCATCATAAACTATTCAATGAAAATATATATAGAAACATAAAAAACACATAGAAAGATCAACAAGTAATGCATGTAAATAAATAAATAAGTAAAAAACAAACAAAAAAAAATGTATCTATCTATCTATCTATATATATATATATATATATATATATATATATATATATATATATAAACATTGTTGTAGTTTAAGTTGGTTAATATACATTTTTTAAATATGCCTAATTATATTAAAAAAAAAAAGCTTTCATTTTAGTGTAATATTCACTTGAAAATGCACCAATGAGAAATTATGTAAGTTATTTTGGGGAAAAAATACTTTGGAAACAAACATACTAGAAAGAACCAGAGCAATTCTGAAGCAAAACTATTGAACTAAAGGGAACAAATAAAAAATTCCATTTAAACTGGTATTTTATTCCTATGAATCTAGAGGCGTTTCCAATTTGTAAGAGAGCTCTTTAGCAATCAAGGGATTTAATGCTCAGTATAAACCAATAGAAATGTTGCAAATTATATTTGTCACCTATGAATTATGCAGTTAGTTTGCTCTAGTAATCTCAGTTCCTCACACTCAGTTTATCAAATGTCCATGTTTCTATTCAATAATTAATTTAATCCTTTGAGTACAAAAGGGGTACCCAATTCCTTGTTATACAATGCGTTGGATACCTCTGTGGAACCCAAAGGCTTAAAGCCAAATCCTCAAACTATGTCAAAGCATTTCTCATATTGATAGATATTCAGCAAATTCAAGTTGGTAAAATAAAAAATAAATAAAATAAAATTCAATACAGTTAAATTTCATTTTCATTTCCCTGAGTACTTGTTTTGTATCTTTTTCCCGGGGAACCTTTATGCACTACATCTTACCTATGTTCTGTTCTACTTCAATGCTGATAATGCATGAAAAAGACTTAAATAAAATATACTTTCCTCAAAGATATCCCAGAGCAAACAAATGAAAGTCTGTGGTAGCTACAACCTAGTGGAATTGGAAATCTCTACACTTTATATGGAAATTAGGAGCTTCCAGGATGTACAACTAAGCTTACAATATTCTCTATAAAAAGCAGACACAATATGAAACAAAAAAGCTTTTTGGGTTTTTTTTTATAACTTTTCTCATATTCTAGGCACCAAGCTGTTTTCTTTAGTGATGCCACTATGAGCAGCTTGTCTGACAGGAAAAAGGATCAATTTTTTGGCAAAGCAACTACAGTATAATGGAGAAATATATAAAAAGTGATTTTAAATCCTTGAATGCTGGAAGGTTTCCAACACATTTGAAGCATTGCTTTAGAGACCTCACTAGCATTGAAAAAGTAAAAAGGTCCCCTTTAAATCAATGACATGTTGGGGAATTTTATTTTCACCTCCATTGCACAATTGTTTTGACCAAGAATTGTTCCCCTTCGGCTTGACTCAATCACCTGTGCTAAACTAGAGATCTAAACTGTCCTGCTCATCAAGTTTAAGGATTGCCACAGTATATCCAAGAAAAATGAGAATTAAATAAGCCTTCCTGATTCCAAAATGGGTGTTACTCAGAATTCCCTGTTTTACTTGCTCATACCCTTTAAAGGGCTAGATTTAAAGGCTCCCGTTAAACCAGCCGCTAAGTGAAAAAGGCACATCGCTCGCAAATAAAACATGAGTTACGGCAGATTCAATAGGTACTCTACGAGAATAGCTATCGAGTGTAGGCACACAAAAAACACGTAACACAAAAGCCGTTGTCACTCATGTTAATGCACAACGGGTTGCCAAATCACACGATAACATCGCTCAAAACAACATGTAACATAACGGCTGCTGTTGGCTAGCAACCCAGATTGATGTAAAAACAAATTCAAACACACAGCCAATCACAAAGCCCCAATGTATCAAAAAACTTCAAATACACCTATATATACCCAAAAATAACATTCACACACTGTTATCGAGTTCTTCAGAGCCATATATCAGGACCCAGGAGCGGAGGATAGTGATTAGAGAGAGGGAGACAGGAGTGTACATTGGAGGTAGAGGAGTTTTGGAGTTTGGAGTTTGAAGAGAGGTGTACTAAATATACGCATATCACACTTTTGCACATATTACATATACACATACGAACACAAAAACATACACATACATACACATAGTCCTTTTATTTTATAACACCTTACACATTTTACCTTTTATTTTGATAGTGTGAATCTGTGAGTGAAAGTGTGTGACAGAGAGTGAGTGGATCGAGGGTGTCTGTGAGGGCCTGTGGGAGTGCCTGGGTGTGAGAGGGTGAATGATGGCAAGGAGAGGAGGACAGGAGAGAGGGATGGGGAGAGTAGTGTAGGAGGAGGAAGGTCAGGAGGGTATCCCTCAGCAGAGCAGGGGTGGGAGAGGGAGATCCGCAGGGCAGAGGGGGACCCGGCCAAAGAGAGCAGGCACACGCAGGACAGGGACAGAACCTGCAGAGGGACGAGGGGTAGTTGCTGGGGAGCACCCCACACAGACAGGGTCAGACCAGGCAGGACACTCCGACTCGGAGTCATCCCATGCCGGAAGTGACGAGGGCAGGATCAGGGACCCCAAATACACAGAGGAGGAGAACACGGCTCTCGTGGAAGCTGTCCTGGAGAGGCAGAGTGTTCTCCACCCGACGGTGAAGGTCTCTGGCCTGTCAGCGAGGAGGAAGGCAGTCTGGAACCAGATCTGCAGCCGGATCAACGCAATGGCTCCATGCAGGCGGGACGTGGAGTTCTTCAAAAAGAGATGGGGCGACTGCCGGAGGGTGGTCAAGAATAAAATGACCGAGCTCGCCAAGCACGCCCGAGGCACTGGAGGTGGACCAGCCGTCCCTATCACCTTCTGTGGCTGGGAGGAGATGGTGCGGCAGACCATGTCCCCGACCCTGACCGAGGGGGTCGTTGAAGGAACTGACACTGGGGATGAGAGGAGCCTCCACATTACCGGTAAGTGCAACACTACAGAACAACACACTACAGCAACCAACACCAGCTGCACACACAGTCACACCTCAACACATGTCCATCACTCAGCCATACAACTGCACCAACACAGCACCCTGAGGGTTAAAAAAAAGGACACAACACCAGGACAAATGGCAAGGTCCAACTTGGGACAAACCTGTCAAAGTCCTACTTCAACCCTTCTGTCGCTGTGCTCATCACACACAATACACAAACCGTTATGTTCAAAATGTCGTCTGTCATAGATCATCACTGTTCACGCACAATGTCACCCATGCCCCCACCCTAACCCCTTGAGTGCTAGACAGATCATCAATGCATTGATCAACAATGCGTTGGCAACCTCTCTGGTACTTAAGAGGTTAACCAGACAACAAAAAAGTCAATAGGCCAACGATCACATGCTACACAGGGAACATTCACTAAGCGTGACAAAGAGATGGTGGACACAAAGTAACCCTCACACATCCTCACTTCACCAATACCAGTGTTAGTCCATGGAGAATATGCAAAAACAAGAATCAAGTTTATAAGGTCCCATTGTACAGACTCCATGGAAAACACTGGAAATGGGGAAAGGAGATCACTGGAGAAGTCACCATCATGTTCACTTCATCAGTTCAACATCACCGCTTACTGAATCACAAAAAGGGGGCATCAGGTCACACATCACAGTGTCCCACAGAATAAATGCTTGTATGTGCAACACACAGGCTGAAAACTATTCCACAGAATTCAAGCTGGAAAAAGTAGGCATTGGTGTTGTGGCTGCAATCATTTATTCTGACTTGAAATGACATATCCCATATCTGATTCCCACATGGATCCACAGGGGTGCTGATGCCATGGATCGATGGTACACCAGCCGCTCTTTGCAGGATACACATGGGAAACAAATAGCAAACATTGTACCTTGGTCATCAACAGGCCATGACTGATGGATATCTAGGATTGCGTACGGTTGCCTCACACAGAAGGATGGATGGGCTCATACACAGAGAAAAACAGGCCTCAATCAAAGATATCCCTCACTACTGGCTGGATTGTTGCCCTTAGGATTCAAATGTTACTAAATATGTTCCAACACGATGTGAACACAGAGATCAGTTCACTGGATGTGATTTCCTTACTGGCCAGATATGTGCACCCATCACAAATCAACCTACATTGCTACCATCCAAATACACATACATAGTATATCACACTCTATGTAGATGGGATATACAAGGTATGTTCATATCCATCATATCAATCCAATGTATTGTTGGATGGGTGCACATATATAGCAAGTAAGGCAATCAAACCTACTGAACTGCTCTCTGGCTTCACATCTTGGAAGGATATTACTGTATCCATATGAAGGGTACATATCCACATACATATATGACCATTCCTACTTGTGTGTGACTGTAATGGTATAGCTATGGGTAATGTCATCATGATGTCATATCATTGCCATCGTTAAAAGATGTGTCTCGATCTAAGTCCCATCCCTCCAACACTCATGGTTATACAGATATTGCTCTATGTGACAGGTGGAGATATCTATCATTTGACCACATGGAGGTTCTTCAGCAGAGCCAAAGTCGCAACATTGCGAGATAAATACCTCTTTGGAATGGTCCACAGAGTGTGCTTGCAAACCATGCATACTCTGTACACCATTCCAATTAAGTATTGTTCTCTAAACGGGGCGATTTGGGCTCTGCTGAAAAGCCCTTGTGTGGACAAATGACTGAAATCTCCATCTGTCACATAGAGCAACATCTGAACAACCATGAGGGTAGGAGGGATAGGACTAACAGCGAACAACATCTGTTTTCACGATATCTACAATATGACATCAAGGTGGACTTAACCTTTGCCATCCCCCTGGAGGGATAGCCATCTCTACAAGTTGTGAAGACAAATATATGTTGTTGGATTCCGCCCCCCCCCCCCGAGTTAAACAACGGTATTCCTACTGCTGAAAGGTGTGTTGATTCAAAAGGTATCACAGCTCAGACATGGATATGTCAGGGACAATATCCCAGTGGTCTTAAATTGTACAGTGGTGCTGTTACTACACAATCATATGGACAGCTCTGGTACAGGGACCAGATATCTACATGGGAGGGTGTTGCAACAGCCCCACTTTACTATTTCGGGCCACTGTGATATTGCACCTCAAAATGAAACCTTCACCTGTAATAACTCAAGCAACACCTTTCAGCAGTGGGAGTACCCTTGTTTACCCAGGGGGATTAACCCAAACACATATATATTTATTAACATATCAAAGTATAACTGTCTCCACAAACATATGGCTAAGGTCACTAATCACAACATCTTATTTCTCCACACAGCTTACAGCCCTCAAGCCCAGCGGGAGCCAGTGGAGGAGGCAATGTCAACCCCCAGTGAGGAGTACACAGAGGAGGGGACCAGCAGGTGGTCACCGTACCCACCATCACCATCCCCTCCAACACAGGCTGCACCACCACCTACTGCACCCCTTTAAGCTGGACCACCACAGGCTGCACCCCTTCAAGATGCACCTCCCCAGTACAATGGCTGGATGCCACAGGAGGAGAGGTTGACATATCCATCCACCTCCACCAGCTACTACCCTCCATCAGCAGCACCACCACCGCCAGGGAGGCAATGGCTGCCAGGGACAGTGGCCACCACCCAATATGGGCCATATTCTTCACAGATCAACCCACCCTCCTGGATGGCTCCACAGCATGCCCCAAGATATGATCCCAGGTGGGGTCCAAGCACCTATCAGTGGCCACCATATGACCCTTGGCCACTGGACTACCCACGCCTGGGCCTGATTGGTGAGCCCCAGCGCCCCCTACCCAGGGACATTTTCACACCTCCACCAGCACACACATCATTGGGCAGCTCAGGATCACTTGATGTGGTGGACATATGCCCATCATCTGCACCAGCCACTCCAACAGCTGTCACAGCAGCCACAGCACCCTCAGCAGCAGAAGAGGAAACAGCACCTCCAGCAGCAGCAAAGGAAAGAGCACCCTCAGCAGCAGCAGAGGAGGAAAGAGCACCCTCAGCAGCAGAGGAAAGAGCACCCTCAGCAGCAGAGGAAAGAGCACCCTCAGCAGCAGAGGAAAGAGCACCCTCGGCAGCAGAGGAAACAGCACCCTCGGCAGCAGAAGAATCAGCATCCTCAGCAGCAGTGGAAACAGCAGCACCAGGGACACCGGGCATATCCACCTCCAGCACTGCACACCTCACAGGGATGGAGGCGGAGTGTATGGCCCTTCAGAGGAGACTACTCCGGTCGAGCAGGAGTACTGACAGCAACATCACCAGGAGCAGGAGGCAAACCAGGATGAACATTGCTCAATTGGAGACCAGAATCCAAGCCGTGGAGTCAGAGGTGGCCAAGGGGAACACACTACTCCACCAACTCAGGACTGGTCTCATGGACATGTTGACACAGGTCCTTGTGGAGTTGAGGGAGATCAACCACAGGGAGAACCTGAGGATGGAGAGGGAGAACTTGCGTTCCACTGAGGGGTCTACTGCAACTACCACCCCCTCCAGTGTTACCCCTGAAGCCACACCTAGGGGGCAGAGGGTTACCAGGAGATCAACAAGGGCATCCACCTCTGGCACCCAGGCTAAGGCCCCCCACCCAAAAAGGAAAAAATGAAAGGCCCAACCTGTTAACTTTCCCCTCAATAAAGAAACCTTTTTTTGGGATTCCTGTCTGATTGGTTGTGTCTTCAGTTATGGATTGGGTGGCAGGGTTGTCTCCAATGCATTGCGATACAATGCAGTGAACACAACCTCTTCCTGGGTGAAATGTTTGTGGGATACTACAACATGGGTTCACACACACAACGTTGTACAAATTCAACTGGAAATACATCCCTCGAGCCATATTACACCACTGTGTTATATGGCGATGTTGTGTGTTGAATTTGAACAACAAAACATACCCCTTAGCACAACAAATTGTACAACATTGAACATTCGTCTACATCATTTGTTGTGTTTACCCCTTTGAGTGCCAGAGTGGTAGGCAACGCATTGCAAAGAAATGCGTTGTGGACCACTCTTGCACTCAGTGGGTTAATGGGATAACCAGACAAACAGCTATGTGACTTAGCGGGGACATAACAAGCAGGACAGATAAATGGGACATGTATCAATATTGTCTTGGATTCAAACACTCATTGTGCAACTGACTTACTGGGGAAGCCAATGTTTTGAACCTAGGATTTCAATGTGTAGCACACACATTGATATCCTGGGGTGAGCACTGGGGTCTCCAGTAAGTTGAGTTGCTGTTTCCGTAAGGGTGTAACAGACTTCACCAGTGATAACACATGTCCACTTAGTCTGGTTGTTCGTTGATATAGCCCATGTACTGAGATATGTCAAAGTGGAGCAAAATCTCAGAACATTGATTATACTGAGCAATACAGATACTGTGGGCAGGTATTCACTGTGGAAGTATGTCCCCTGTATCACCTCTTTATCACTCCCACAACACATTAGTGCATCACTGCCACCATCATCTGTTTGCATGGATACATCACAGAGTCCACTCACTGGCAAACAAGTGGTGGACTCCTGTGATGTGGGTGATGCCTTTCCATGTATGGGGGATACTCTATCCTGGGTGTGGTTACGCATTGACAAATGTGTTCTCAAATATATCCTCATACAGACACAGATAGAATGGTGATGGTTCATCTTTATTGTGTCTCAAAGCACATTAGAAAGTACATGTGTTTTCTGTGTGTATTGCCTATATGCATTTAACACCTGTATGAGAACACTAAATGTACTTTGAAACTAAATCGTACTACTTCAGTAACACTGCTGCCCTGTTCATGTGTTGTCCACAAGGTTTGATAACTCTGTAGCTGAGCATCCTAACTGTACAGGTTATAACACTCGAGAATTAGTGTTTTCTGTGTCTATATGAGAATGTTACAGTAGAGGTTTGTGTGAACCTCAGGTCAAACATTGCATCACCAACAATATCACCATAAACAGTAAGGGGTGATCTTCATGAAGGTGTTGTCAAGACATCAATCCAGTCACATGGAAGATCTTCAGTTCAAGGATGGATCATGTTACGGATGCCTGTGGGACAAGAGGACAGGATTTGGAGCAGTAGACCTGAACTGATCATCAAGCAACAACAATTTAGTCTTTTTAATCCCCTCAATTTTCATAATTACAGGTGAGTAAACAAACCATTGCTTGACAATGTGTTGTGTACTCATCTGTAACCAATTCTGTGGAGAACTAAGGACATGTGCACCAGCCCTATGGATATGTGCCCCTGACATGTATACACACATTAACAAGTGTTCTGAGAGCTCCATGGAAGTAAAGACATTGTGCTGCCACTGTGAAAGTGACAGTGGCAGCCCAATGTCATTTGTTCCATGGAACTGTTAGGACATATTTGTTGATGTGTGTATTCATGTCGGGGGAACATATGTATGCACACTCACAGGTCAGCATGGAGTCCCTGGTAATCTGATCTACGTTTCATGACCTCTACATTGTGTGACAATACCACTGTACATCCACCCCTCTGCTGCTCTTCTCAGCTCTAGCACAGTACAGGTCCCATATTGAGTCCAATGTCCCTTTAACCCCTGATGTGCCTGAGTATTATCCAATGCATAGCACTGGATAATACTCTTTCGCTACTGGGCTAGCATGGTTGCTCAGGCTACGATCATGGCATATCCAGTTAGTTGCTGTCAATCAAGCCCTGTAAGGTGATGAACATGGGTAATATGTTGTACCTTGTTTCTCCTGGGGGTGTGTGTGATATCCTTGGGGTCTGTATGTCAATGTGGAGAGTGGAATGGAGGATGGTTTTTGAATCCACACACACAATTTGCCCCGTCCACTGCCAGTGCAGTGCTGTGTCACTGTTCCTCTGGGGTGAGACAGAACATAATGTGCAGTGTGGTTAGTGTCACAGGACTGATGGGGGACTTGCATGGATTGTTTGCATGCCTGTGTTATACTCACAGATGACATGTTCCGTGATGAGCCTGTCTCTGATCTGTGCCTCTCTCAAGGTCTCCTCCACAAGCCCGATGTCCATGGCCACTTCATGTATGGGGGGGGTCCTGGATGTGATCCAGCAGCCTGGTGTCCACTGCGATGTTGTGCAGTATTGCGCACGCCACAATTATGTTGCACACCTTAGCAGGTGCATACTGCAGTGCTCCCCCAGAGTAATCCAGACATCGAAATCTTGACTTGAGGAGCCCAAATGTCCGCTCAATAGCATTCCTCATTCTGGCATGAGCCTGGTTGTACCTTTCCTGGGCATGTGTTTGGAGATTGGCCACAGGGGTCAGTAGCCAGGACGTGCATCCATAGCCAGCATCACCTGTGTAATGTGAGTGACATGGTGAGACAGGGAGCACATGTTGTGTGAATGATGTTTTGTGTGGTGGACGTAGTAGCTGTGTGTCAGGTGCATGCTGAGCAACGTTGTGTGTACGCCTGTGTATGTGGTGGGATTTTGTTTTGTGAACTCATCCAAAAACCATCCCCCTGTAAAGGTTCCATTCTCAAAATCTCTGTGGACTGAGGAGTTTTGGAGAATGTATGCATCATGTGAGCTGCCAGGATATTTTGCACAGGCATTCACTATCCTCATGTTGCTGTCACACACCATCTGCACGTTGATGGAGTGGAAGTTCTTCCTGTTGATGAATAGCTGTGCGTCACGTGCTGGGGCCTTAATCCGGACATGGGTGCAATCTATAGCACCCATGACCCTGGGCATGCCTCCCCTTGCATAAAAGGCCTGCTTGACATGTATCCAGTCCATGTCTGTGGTGGGAAAATGTATATAGGTACTGGCCTTGCTTTTGAGGGCTGGCAGGACCTGGGCCAGCACCCTGGAGAATGTGTCCTGTGACATGCCAGATGCGTAACCCTCAGTGTACTGGAAGGCCCCACTTGCCATGAAGTGTATGGCACACAGTAGTTTCTGCAGGCCAGTTAGGGCATGGTTGTGGATGTAGATGGAATCCACCTGATCTTTGATGACCTCATACAAGGCAATGATGCTGTCAGGCCTCAACCTGTAGCGATCAATGACCTCATCATCAGTCATTCCAAAGAGGGTGACCCTTGGGCAGTATACCCTGTGCCTTGGTGGTTGTCTATACATCCTCTGCTGCTGTGGAGCATCCTGTTGCTGCAGCTGTGCATGTGCAGGCAGGTGCTGCCCTCCAGGTTGGGATGGACTCCTGTGTGGCTGCTGAGCCAGAGCCTCCTCACTTGCAACAGGTGAAGGCTGTTGATCAGGCATGCCTGGAGGTTGCTGATGTTCCCTAGCTCTCTCCCTTGCACGCCTTCTCTGCAGTCTTCGCAACAATATGTAACCCAACATACTGTTTACTATCTCTGTCTCTCTCTCTCTCTCTCTATCTCTCTCTCTCCCACCCTGAGTGGAAAACAAGCCACAAGTGAGTGTGTTGAGTTGTCCCTTTAAGTACTTGATAGGGCGTTGTGTAGGCGTGGTGATGAGGTGAGTGCTGACCAATGGAGAGTTGTTTTTGTCCAGGTAAGTGTTTGCAGGTGTGTGTGTTATAAGATGTGATGTGTTGTGCTTGTTATCTGTCTGCCATTTGCGGGTGTGCAGTTGTGGGGTGCAGGTCGCGTGTTGATGTTACACAGGTGAGCTTATATTTGCAGGTGTCCACTTTGTGTGATAACCCGCATTATTCCGTGTCATGTTCTGTTGTTGTTTTATTGGGTGTCGTTATCCCTGTGGTGTTGCTTGTTGTTGTGTGTGGAGTGATTTGTGTTGTGTGTCCATGTTGTTTTGTTGTTTTGCCATTGCACGGGTTAATTTTTCCATTTACATGCTTGTGCTGTAAGCATTTTGTGTATTTTCCTATGTAACAGGTGTTTTGTTTTGCCCGTTAAGTGTCTAACGTGTGAGAAAAGTGGGTCCTGTGTTTCTGCTCCGTGATCTGACCCAGCCTGGCTGACATTCCTGCTCGTGACCTGATCTGGCTTGTCTAAGAACCCTGCTCCGTGATTCGACCCGGCCTGGCTGACGTTCCTGCTCCGTGACCTGCACCGGCTTACTACCACCCCAACAGCGTTCCAGCTTCCTGCTGTCGCCGAGGCGACATTCTGACTATCTCCTGTGATTGGGGCACAGCAGAGTGTGAGCCTCCGTTAACCCGTGCAGAGCTGTACTCCTGCTGGCTGAGCCCGTTAACCCGTGCAGAGCTGTACTCCTGCTAGCTGAGCCCGTTAACCCGTGCAGAGCTGTACTCCTGCTAACTGAGCCCGTTAACTTGTGAAGAGCTGCGCTCCTGATTGCTGAGCCTGCGTTTACCTTGCAGAGCTGTGCTTCCTATACTGAGCCTCCAGTCACTAATACAGAGCGATAACTTACTCTTGCAGAGCCGTTACCTTACAGCCACTATTGCTGCTGAGCCGGTCCATCCTAGCCTTGTGAGGCAACAGTTCATTCTACTCCTTGCATTATAGTCGGTCTACGTTACAGCGCCCGGAGTAGGCGCCAGGGCTCTAGCTCGTTCCGTGCTATTCTCCGTTATTACGCCCGTGGGGGCTATTGGCTCAAGCTCTTGCAATCCAGTTGCTTCCGTTATTACGCCCTTGGGGGCTATTGGCTCAAAGCTCTTGCAATCTGGTTGTTTCCGTACTATGCCCGTGGGGGCTATTGGCTCAAGCTCTTTCAATCCAGTTGCTTCCGTTATTACGCCCGTGAGGGCTATTGGCTCAAAGCTCTTGCAATCCGGTTGCTTCCATTATTACGCCCGTGGGGGCTATTGGCTCAAGTTCTTGCCATCCAGCTGCTACCGTTACTACACCCGTGGGGGCTATTGGCTCAGCTCTTGCAATCCAGTTCCTCCCGTTACTACGCCCGTGGGGGCTACAGGATCAAGTCTCTGCAGGGTCCGGGTCGCAGTTTCCTTTTGCTGAAGCAGTTATCTCCGTTTTATGGACTTTAGGTGTTGTGTCAACTACACCACTCACTGCCTAAATTACCACCTAGGGTGTGCCAAACACCACAACTGAGACGACCTGATTACTGTGTTAACCCTTGTGTTCTCTGTCCTCAGTATCTGTTATGTGACAGTATCTGTAAAGTTATTATCTGTATATTGGGCCAATACAGCCTACTTGCTATTACTCAGTGCTGCCTATAGAGGGCGATCCTTTCTTTTATTTTTTTGTTTAATAAAACTGTGTTTTATTTTACCTACTGGTCTGAGTGTCTTGAAAACCGTTACAATACTTTTTCAGAACTGGTACCCAATACTTCACAACATATTCAAGGTGAGGTCTTACCAACTTCTTTATACTTCTTTTTATGCAAAACGGGATTATGTGAGATTTTGATACTGCTATGTGACACTGAATATGATTTCCAAGTTAGCATTTTAGAAGGACTCCCAGATCTTTCGTTAGCATTGAGGCTCCTAAAATGCTTCCATTAAGTTCATAAGTAGCATAGTGAAATGAATAGATTTACCTTTCTCACATTAAGCTTCATATTCCATTTGTTTTCCCAATCTGCCATTTTATATAAATACCTTTGTAGAGAACAAATATCCTGCTCTAAATGTATTACCCTGCATAAATTAGTGTTTTCTATACCTATTTTGAGGTCATTTCTAAACATGTTAAAAAGCAGTGGACCAAGCACTGAACCCTGAGGTACTCCACTTTCAACCCTAACTATATTGGAGAATTGTTGGTTTACAACAACACACGTTGCTTATCATTCAACCAATTTCTATCCAGTTGCAAAATGTATGCCCTAGAACAAATTTCATTATTTCATATAGCAGCCTCCTGTGTCCTGTATCAAATGCCTCTGCAAGATCTACATATTTTATATCTACTGATTTACCATTTCTAAATGGTAAATCCCTTATCCCTTCAAGCAGTTTTCCCACTACTCAGGTCAAACACACATCTATAATTCACAGGTTCTGTTTTAGTTCTCTGAGACTGTGGGGAGTCTTTAAAAATGAAAAAAGTTGCCTTGGTAACACTGCACTGAGTTCCAAAAGAACCTTTGGATGTATACCATCAGGCCAATATGCTTTGTCAGTCTTAATTTTATCCAGGCTTCCATTTAACTCTAGTTCTGTTAATCCACATGCACCTCTATCTTCATATACAGAACATATGCCTGGACACCAAAGAAGGCCAGAACAGCATCTCCTCACACATCACTAATGTGTTTGACAACTATCAACAGTGCAGGAAAGAGGTGTGTGACAAAGATACTGACTGTGAGGATCCGGAACTTATAAGCAACCTCATCACACATCATAATACATTAACGATAACACATGTGTTTTCTGTATTTCCTGGGAACACACTTGACTCCTCCAATTACAGGAACTTTGAAAATGGAACTCTGATGGGTGATAGTTGTTATGTAAGGAACACCACCTCTATAACAATAGTGGGTATCATGGTACATGAAACCTTCACCCCACAGGTCAACCCACCCTCCCATTTCCTGGGTCTGGACAGGTGTCACAGAGGAAGATGTGGATGACTACTGTTCTTGTCCATCCTGTATCCTGAAAAAAATATATCTATATATATAAAAGAATAAGCCTCATTGCATAATTTATGGTACCTCACACACAGAACATAATTTATGTCTCCTCAGAAAACACACACGCATTGAACAGAATGCCTCATTACATAATTTATGTCTCATTAGGAGACACAACTCCAATTGGGTGATTCAATGGGGAAGTCACTGCTCCCATTGGGTGATTCAATAGGGGCATGATTATCATACAGGGAGTTGGCC
Organism: Rhinophrynus dorsalis; assembly: GCA_037306005.1. Taxonomy (NCBI): domain Eukaryota; kingdom Metazoa; phylum Chordata; class Amphibia; order Anura; family Rhinophrynidae; genus Rhinophrynus; species Rhinophrynus dorsalis. The sequence continues at coordinate 310,394,776 of CM074720.1, read as the reverse complement.
CGACCCCTCCAGCTCGCCCATCACTATCCAACTGACAAAAAAAATATAGCTGCCACTCGATCCTGAAGTAGGGGATGGCAATAACTTCTCACTCAGGATCATGAACCCACAAACACACTGTTTCACCTCCCACAGATAACTGTAACCCTCCATACACGCTGTTTCAGTACGAGGGTGTAATGTTTCCATAAAATACAAACTCAAGGATAAACATAATAGCAACTCTTTTATTTAACTCTTTTCATCTCCTCAGTCAACCTCACTAACTGTCTGTTTTCAACTGTCACTCCTCCACTTCCTGCTTCCTGATTCCTGCCCTTTCTCCTTAAAGGGAGAGAGATGCTTTGCTGCATGTTACAGAGGGCAAGCCTCAAACACCACTTTCTATTTGTTCCCTCAGCATATTGCTACGTTGCCTCAACTGAAGAGCCACCGTGTGTTATATTGCTATGTTACCTCAGGAGGAGTTACTGTTCCTATTGGGTGATTCAATGGGGGAGTGATTTAAATCATGCAGTGAGTTGGCCTTCCCCTACTATCCAGCCCGCCCACCACTATCCAAGTCACTGAAAAAACAAAATGGCTGCCACTCGCTCCTGCATCACAGACACAAACACATCAGACACAAACACACACACTCTTACACACACTCTCTCACACACACACACACACACACACACACACACACACACACACACACACACACACACACACACACTCTTACTCACACATTCTCACTCATACACTCACACAATTACTCACACACACACAATCACACACACAGTCACTCACACACACTCTCACTCTCACACACAATTGCTCTCACTCACACGCTCTCAATCACACGCTCACACGCAATCACTCACACGCAATCACTCACACCCTGGGAGCCAGCACAATCCACCTTACACCATAATCTCACTCACACCCCGAAGCCAGCACGATCCACCTTCCACCATAGTATGTGTAATTACCACATGGATTTCAACTACATGAATGAATGCCACTCACTTGCACCCCGGGATATGACTGTATCGCTCTTTATGCATCTCAGTGCATGTGTGTGTGTCTGTGTGTGTGTGTCTTGCATCCGTGTGTGTACATTAATTCCCTATATAGCCTGGCAGGCAGCGCTGTCCCACATTGCTAGTATATATATCATACAATTCAGGAACCACTCTGCCCATGAGACTACAATTTTGCTTGTTAGGAGACTGACTCATGAGGACAAGATGCCTAGGGCAACAGGTCTGTGCTCTGTATATAACCCAGGTGTTTGTCGCCCTCCTCTGGTGCTTTCAATCCTGTTTCTGCAGTGTTCAACATGATATACTCTGTATCTAGACCCTGTGATAGTGTACGCTGGCCAGAAACTGAGACAGATATATGGAGGAGGTTGTGGATGTTGAGTGCACTGTGGGGGTGGCTGGTGTAACCATGGCAGCCTTGATGGCTGTGGCTTCTGTGACTGCTGTGGCTTCTATGGCCTCTATGGCTGTTGAGACTTCTTTGGCTTCTGTGGCTGCAGGTATGATTGACAATGCCATCAACATGAGAAGATGTGATCCTTCTTCTGTGACAGGAGTTCCAGGCAAAGCCAAGCATGGTTCCAGTGCCTTCATAAAGAACCATTGGGCAAGAGATGCCGGAGTCCATCCTAACAGAAAATAATTTTTATCCAAGGGGAGTGTTATCAACATGTGTCCATGGTCAACATAAAGAGGAAACTGATATTTCTCCGACCACTAGTCTCTAAAACTGGGAGTCTGATATGATATGTGTGCCATTTTAGCTCAAGCCAAAACTAAGGAGATCCCTGAGTAGGCCAAGTGACTATTCGTATTAGATACAACATCTCACTATCAACGAACTTGGTCTGTTGGTTTCCTATTTGGAGATATTGTTTCATCTATGGAAGAGAACAATAAGTACTTCATATTTTGGAAACAAGCCTGTGCCATTACCAAGTTGATAGACTGAAGTGAACTGTGATAACTTCAGGGATGATCCCAGTCATGGGAAGAAGATGACAGTCTCTTCCAGCTTTAGCATTAATATTTTAGAACTTTAATCAAGTTAGAAAAATTATGAGACATTGCCATGATGGGGAGGAAATGGTTAAATTTTTCTGTAAGCCGATTTCTCTGAAAGTCTGTTTTAAAATGTGTGTAAATGACTTCATTCAGGGCCTCTTTCCATCAATGGGATTGAAAAGAGTTGACTGACTTTATTGTATGTTACGGGCTAAAATCCAGACAATTATACTAGGGGAAAGATAACAATGTCTGTGATTTTGGATTATAATTAGTGATGAGCGAGCATGCTCGGCCGAAGCTCGGTTCGGCTCGAGCATCGCTCTGCTCGGCACATGGCGGTACTCGTACGAGTACCGCATGTGCTCGCCCGCCATGTTCGGGTCTCCTCCCCGCACGTTTCGCAGCTGCTGCGCAGCCAATAAACGTGCGGGGAGGCTCTGACATCAGTGTAATGCCAGCAGCCATGTTGGCTGCTGGCATTACACTGATTGGCTGGCCAGAACCCGTGATCGGGTGCTGTATAGCACCCGACGCGTGAGTTCGGCTCATTCTTAGCCAGGGAGAGATGCGCTTAGGCAGGGAAAGTCAGTGTAGGGAGAATAAAATTGTTGAAACTCTTTCAAGACCCAAAAGTCCTTTTTAGGACTGTTGTGTGTGGGGGCAGCATTTATATTTTGTTTGGGGGGGCACAATTTCCTTTTTTTTGTGGGGGGGATATTTGTAAGGTGACATATAATACTAGATGCACAGGAAGTCAGTGTAGGGAGAATATAATTGTTGAAACTCTTTCAAGACCCAAAAGTCCTTTTTAGGACTGTTGTGTGTGGGGGCAGCATTTAATTTTTTTTGGGGGTGGCAGAATTTCATTTTTTTGTGGGGGGGGACATGTTCTAAGGTGACATTGTACTAGGTGCACAGGGACAAATATTTCACAGTGCAGTGACAAGCTGACATATTCTGTTAGGTGCACAGGGCCAATGATTTTACAACGCAGCGACAAAAAGGGCCATTTTAAACGTGTGCCTAGCCATAGATTATTGTCACATTCTGTTTAGTGTGCAAATTCACAAATTAACGTCACATATTCCGTTCACTGTGCCTAGCTGCAGATTAGCGTCACATTCTGTTTCGTGTGCCTAGCCGCAGATTAGCGTCACATTCTGTTTCGTGTGCCTAGCAGCAGATTAGCGTCACATATTGTTTAGTGTGCCTAGCCGCAGATTAACGTCACATATTGTTTAGTGTGCCTAGCCGCAGATTAGCGTCACATATTGTTTAGTGTGCCTAGCCGCAGATTAGCGTCACATTCTGTTTCGTGTGCCTAGCCGCAGATTACCGGCATATATTCCGTTTAATATGAAGAAGGCGGGTAAAAAGGGACGGGGAAGTGGACGTGATCCTGATAGTTCAGGGCGCGGGACAGGACGCGTAGAAACTGTGCCTGGTGCCAGAGCACAAGAAAGAAAGACATCCACCATACCTAGCTTCATGTCTCAGTTTACAGGGCGTCGCAGGACATCACTTTCGAGGTCAGACCACTGCGAACAGGTGGTCGGTTGGATTTCAGCTGATACTGCTTCCAGTCGGTTAAGCACCACCCTGTCTTCCACCAAGTCCACTCTCACTAGCCAAGAGTCTGGTCAACATAATCCTCACCCTGATCATCCTTCCTCCCACCATAGAGGGTCTGGCCAAAGAAGTGATCCCACACTGGGATATAGTGAGGAGCTCTTCTCATCACCAATCCTTGATTTGAACCTCTCTCCAAGCACGCTTGCAGAGGAACATGAGATCTTGTGCCCTGATTCACAACCTCTAGAGGGTACCCAATCACAAGAAGATGACAGAGGGGAACGGCATTTAAGGTCAAAGGAAGTGGATGATGATGATGAGACACAGTTGCCATCAAATCAACCACAATTACTGTCTCAAGACCTTGATGAGGAGGATGATACACAGTTGTCAATGACTGAGGATGTGGTGGGATCAAGAAATGAGGAGGATGATCAGAGTGAGGAAGTGGAGGAGGACTTGGTGGACGATGAGGTCACTGACCCCACCTGGGAAGGTGGAAAGCCGAGCGATGACAGCAGTCCTGAGGGTGAGCCATCTGCAGCACCGCAACAGGCTGGAAGAGGCAGTGGTGTGGCTAAAGAAAGAAGGCGGACCGCACCAAACCGGCCCGCAAATGTTCCACGGAGCACCCCCTTGCGTAAATCTCCCTTGCCAAGGGCTAGGTGTTCCGCGGTATGCCGTTTTTTTAAGGAAAGTGCGGACGACAAAAGAATTGTAGTTTGCAACCTGTGCCACACCAGAATGAGCCGAGGCATGAACACTAGCAACCTCACCACCACCAGCATGATCCGACACATGGCATCCAAGCACCGTAATAAGTGGGAGGAACGCCCGTATCGCCAATCTGTGTCTGCAGACCACACCACTGCCTCCTCTTCCCCTGTTTTCGGTGCCGGCCAATCGCCTGTCGAAGGCGCAGGCCCGCATACCTCCCGCCCTGCACCTGTACCATCTGAAGCACCATCAGCGACCACATCCACTTCCCTGTCCCAGCGCAGCGTCCAAATGTCGTTACCCCAGGCATTTGAGCGCAAGCGAAAATACCCAGCCACCCACCCACAGGCCATAGCACTAACCTCACACCTTTCCAAATTACTGGCCATCGAAATGCTGCCATTTAGGCTTGTGGACACTGAGTCCTTCCGCAGCCTGATGGCAGCAGCTGTCCCTCGGTACGCAGTCCCCAGCCGCCACTACTTTTCCCGGTGTGCCGTCCCCGCCTTACACCACCATGTGTCCCTTAACATCACCCGTGCCCTGACCAACGCAGTTACTGGGAAGGTCCACTTAACGACTGACACATGGACAAGTGCTTGTGGCCAGGGACGCTACATTTCCCTGACGGCACACTGGGTGAATGTCGTGGAGGCTGGGAGCGACTCGGACCCTGGAATGGCACGGGTGCTACCCACGCCGAGGATTGCGGGCCCTACCTCCATCAGGGTTTCCGCCAGCACCTACGTTATTGGCTCCTCCTCCTCCGTTTCCACCTCCGAATTCTCTACACGCAGCGCCACTCCCCCATCAGCCAGTAGCTGGAAGCAGTGTAGCACTGCAGTGGGGAAGCGTCAACAGGCCGTGCTGAAGCTGATCTGCCTTGGGGACAAACAGCACACGGCCTCAGAGCTGTTGCAGGGGATTAGTCACCAGACCGAGCAGTGGCTCTCGCCACTCAACCTGCAACCAGGCATGGTTGTGTGTGATAATGGGCGTAACTTGGTGGCGGCTTTGGAGCTCGGCAAGCTCACACACGTACCATGCCTAGCGCATGTATTTAATTTAATGGTTCAGCGATTTCTAAAAACCTACCCCAATTTGCATGATCTCTTGACCAAGGTGCGCCGCGTGTGTGCACATTTCCTTAAGTCATCTACAGCTTCAGCCGGCCTGTTGACGCTGCAGCAGCGCTTACAATTGCCAGCTCACCGGCTGCTGTGTGATGTGAGCACGCGCTGGAACTCCACCTTCCACATGTTGGCCCGGCTTTGTGAGCAGCAGAGGGCAGTAGTGGAGTACCAGCTGTTACACGGTCGTCGCCTCTCCGTTCAACTTCCTGTAATCAGAAGTGAGGAGTGGGAATGGATGTCAGACCTCTGTGAGGTTTTACGCAATTTTGAGGAATCGACACAGATGGTGAGCGGCGATAACGCTATTATCAGTGTAACCATCCCACTTCTGTGTCTACTGAAACGCTCGCTGCTCACAATTAAAACCGACGCTTTGCATGTGGAAGAGGTGGAAATGGGGGAGGAAGAGCTTACACAAGGTGATAGCCAGAGCACCCTCACTTCGTCTTCTCAGCGACAATTGGAGGAGGCGGAGGAGGAGGAGGAAGACACGGTTGCCTCCGCTACAGAGGGTAGCCATGGAACTTTATTTCCATCTCTTCAGTGTGGGTGGGCAGAAGAGGAGGAAGAGGATGAGGAGATTGAGAGTCATTCTCCTGGTGAGGACAGCGAAATCTTGCCTGTTGGTACTCTGGCACACATGGCTGACTTTATGTTAGGCTGCCTTTCCCGTGACCCACACGTTACACGCATTTTAGACAACACGGATTACTGGGTGTTCACCCTTCTGGACCCCCGCTACAAAGAGAATTTCTCATCTCTCATTCCTCCGGTGGAGAGGACAAGCAAAATGGTGCAATACCAGAAGGTTCTTGTCGAAAAATTGCTCCAAAATTTTCCATCTGACAACGCTGGCGGCAGAGTACGTGCTACCTTGGCCAACCGAGAAGGGGAGAAAAGGGGAGCACACAGCAGTTCCGACAAAGGCAGGGCAACACTCTCCAAGGCGTGGGACACCTTCATGACACCCCGCCAGCACCCTCACCCTGATGCGCAGCCTAGTGTCACAAGGAGGGAAAAGTTTTGGAAGATGGTGAAGGAGTACGTAGCAGACCGTGTCAGCGTCCTCACTGATCCCTCTGTGCCTTACAACTACTGGGTGTCCAAGCTGGACACGTGGTATGAACTGGCACTCTACTCCTTGGAGGTGCTGGCCTGCCCTGCCGCCAGCGTTCTGTCTGAGCGGGTATTTAGTGCTGCTGGTGGCATCATAACAGATAAGCGTATCCGCCTTTCCACCGAAAATGCTGATAGGTTGACACTTATAAAAATGAACAAGGCCTGGATTTCCCCTGACTTCTCCACTCCACTGGAGGAAAGCCCCGGGTGAGCATAAAGTCACTTTAGATATGTTATTTACAATGATGGGAATACTCTGTATTCCCATTCACCCCTTCCACCCAAAAAACGGGTATATGGTTGACTCTTAATCTTCTCATCCTCCTCCTCCTCTTCCATATGCCCTGTGATATAATTTTTATATAGGGCCAGCTCACCAGCGGGCCCTGTGATATAATTTTTATATAGGGCCAGCTCACCAGCGGGCCCTGTTTGACAATTTTTGTATAGGTCAGCTCACCAGCGGGCCTTCTCATATAATGTTTTATTGGGTCAGCTCTCTAGCGGGCCCTCTCATATAATGTTTTATAGCGTCAGCTCACTAGCGGGCCTTCGCATATAATGTTTAGGATGGTCAGCTCCGCAGCAGACCCTCACCCATAATGTTTTAGATGGTCGGCTCAGCAGCAGACCCTCATTCCTAATGTTTTAGATGGTCAGCTTAGCGGCATGCCCTCGCCCCTAATGTTTTAGAGGGTCACCAGCAGGCCATTAATCCTAATTTTTCAAGGGTGTGTATGATGCCCTCCTTTATGTGTAATAAAGGGTGTATTGGAGTGACATTTCAGTCTAATTTTTGGCAGCCCTTTCACTTAGTGCATAGGCTTTATGAGTGTTGGACCACTACCTGAACTATTGTACCACAATGTGAATGAGGCCCTCCATTTTGTGATATACAGGTTGTATCGGAGTGCCTCAGGTCCTCCCATTGAATTAAATAGGGCTGGGGTGTTCGACAGAGCAGAAGGTAGTTCTTGGCTTCATCCACTAAGTCATTTCGTCACTTTTACTCAATGGATCAGACCCCACTGTTCCGACTATAAATTGCGGCCTCCTTTCCTGAATGCTGTACCGTACCCGGGCCATAACCACGTTGAACACCTTCTTTACACTGCACACGTTTCCCTCTTAATCATGGCCCCAGTTCCGAAAAATCGATGAAATTTTTTGCAGAATTTGCAGATGATATACAAGTAAATATACAGCAAATACTGTTTGGTAACAATTTTTCGCCTAAAATCGTTTTTATCTTCCTTTTTGTGTGTTTTACGGTCAGTCTGTAAAAATGGCGTACTACGGGCGAATCATCGTTCCCAGCAGCGACGTTGGAGTCCAAGATGCATCCAGACATCCTCCCTATGCTATCCCTGAACCATTTCTGTGGTGTTTCCATCATTTTCTGACCTTTTCCTATGAACCAGGCACCCTCCCCTCATCAGAGCAGGGGGTGCCTGGTGTAATGCTCGAGTCCTCCCATTGACTTCAATGGGGCTCGGGTGCTCGGCCGAGCACTCGAGCCTCCGGGGGCGCTCGGCCAGAGCACCCGAACACCCGAGCATCGGGGTGCTCGATCATCACTAATTATAATGTGTATAAAAGACTGGGAGTACAGATTCCAGGGATGACAGGTACATGAAATGTGATGACCTCTTGACATATCACTGATGACACAAAACAGAACACATTATTGTCTATTGATAAGGAAATATTATCAGGGAAAATTTTAATGTGGAGTTCATGATCATCCTAACCTGCTGCCAAAGAGATCCTAAGAAACACTTATTAGACAGGAAACTATATCTTCCCTTATTTTAATTCTGCAAAAATTCTGAATCAAATGCATATTTCTTCTATATTTGAAGAAACATAATTTTTCTTATAGTTTGACTTAATTAGACTGGCCATCCAATTAGGACCAATTATAAAAAGCCATATTGGCTGTAGTAATTCTGGAATTAAGCAGAATTGATTAATTAAATTGTCATATTTTGCCAGGTAAGTGTAAAATAGTTGATAGCAGTGAGATCTATATATCCTTGTTTATATATTAGTTAATATAATATTTGATACCTCTATATTATATATTGTGTTTCTAGAAAGGCTATTATAGCAAATATTTGATCTGGGGAATTTTTTAATACATTTATTAACCATTATCTTTTTATCTATTGTGGTGTGTGTTCTTGAGATTGCTTTGTGCATTTGTTGCCTGTGCATAACTTTTGTACAGTGGGAAGTTTAATTAAACTTTTCATTAGACAAAAGAAGCCGCCAACTTGGGTGTGGCATCCTATAATAACAGGTGGATTAACTCCTGGAGTACCCTGTAGGTTTCACATAGGATTGGTATGGTCATGACAGGTCTTGTCAAACGAACTTGATCGCATTTTATGAAAAAGTGAGTAATAATATAGATGAGGGAGCAGCAGTTGATGTGATCTATTTAGACTTTGCCAAGGCATTTGATACAGTTCCGCACAAGAGGTTACTGTACAAATTGAATGAAATAGGCCTAGGGGAAAATGTTTGTGTGTGGATTGGAAATTGGCTGAAAGATAGAATGCAAAGAGTGGTAGTAAATGGCAAGTTCTCCAGTTGGATAAAAGTGACAAGTGGAGTACCTCAGGGATCTGTCCTGGGTCCTCTTCTTTTTAATTTGTTTATTAATGACCTCCCAGAGGGCATAGGGAGCCATGTATCAGTGTTTGCTGATGACACAAAATTAAGTAAGGTAATAAAGTCTGAACTGGATGCGTCTTCATTACAAGAGGATTTGGACAAATTGAGTAACTGGGCAGGTAAATGGCAAATGAGATTCAATATAGACAAGTGTAAAGTTATGCATTTTGGGTAAAATAATAAAAATGCAACATATAGTTTAAATGGTGTTTCTCTGGGGAAATCTACTAATGAAAAGGATTTGGGAGTAATGGTAGACAATAGACTTAGCTGTAGCGTGCAGTGCCAGCTGGCAGCTGCAAAGGCCAATAAGATATTGGCATGTATTAAAAGGGGTATTGACTCAAGGGAGGAAGATATAATTATGCCTCTTTACAGGTCCATGGTAAGACCCCACCTAGAATATGCTGTTCAATTCTGGGCTCTCTTTCTGAAAAAGGACATTATGGAACTAGAGAGAGTGCAGAGGAGGGCTACAAAACTAGTAAGGGGAATGGAAAGTTTTAGTTATGAAAAGAGGCTAGAAAAATTTAACTTGTACACACTAGAGAAACGGTGTCTTAGAGGGGATATGATAACACTATATAAGTATGTTCAAGGTCCATATAAAGGGCTCTCCAAAGACCTGTTCATTAACAGAACAGTACACAGGACAAGGGGCCACCCGCTTAGACTTGAGGAAAGGAGATTTAATCTACAACAGCGGAAGGGTTTCTTTACAGTAAGGACAATAAAGGTATGGAATTCACTTCCTGAGGAGGTGGTGCTATCAAATACATTAGATGCCTTTAAAAGGGGCCTGGATACTTATTTAAAAGAGCATAACATAGAGGGCTATGTACTTTAGTATTGGGATTAATATTTAGTTAGGGCTTGTTGATCCAGGGAGAAATCTCTTCTTTTGGATCAACGATGGTAAACAGGAATAGAAAAAGGGTTGAACTAGATGGACGCAAGTCTTTTTTCAACCTAAATAACTATGTTACTATGTTACTATGTTTATGATATGTGTTGCATTAAGTTTGGTATACTCTCTAGACATGTATTATTGGATTTGATTCTAAGTATATTCTTGGTATAATCTATTATTGACTATATTAATTGCAATTTATATGTTTTATTCAGAAGGTATGCAATATTTGAAATTGGTAGATAATTAAATTATACAGTAGTGATCAAAAGCTGGGATTTTATTCCAGTTAGTTTCTTTAAATTTTGCTATTGCATATGGTACAGGGAGAATCCTCAGCGGACTTGGCTTAATATTAAAGCTTACTCACCTGACAACCTGCCTTAAACCTCAATTAGCATAGTTTATACAGTTTCAGGGGCAGAGGTATTTATATATGCTGTTGCCAACTGTATTTGAATTAATTATAGGATCAATTATCCTTCTCTATGCTGCTGAGTTCAATTATTAATTTTTAATACCTCTGAATATGCCTATGCGTGGTTAACCCTTTAATTGCTGGTAATTCTAATTGTGATCATTGTGGTTTGAGTTACTGTATAACGTAATTGCTGGTCACTCACTTATAGTGTTTTTTACACTTTATATATAGTATATTGTACTTAAATAAAATATATATATATTAGTGATGATCGAGCACCCCAATGCTCGGGTGTTCGGGTGCTCTGACCGAGCTCCCCCGGAGGCTCGAGTGCTCGGCCGAGCACCCGAGCCCCATTGAAGTCAATGGGAGGACTCGAGCATTACACCAGGCACCCCCTGCTCTGATGAGGGGAGGGTGCCTGGTCCATAGGAAAAGGGCAGAAAATGATGGAAACACCACAGAAATGGTTCAGGGACAGCATAGGGAGGATGTCTGGATGCATCTTGGACTCCAACGTCGCTGCTGGGAACGATGTTTCGCCCGTAGTACGCCATTTTTATAGACTGACCGTAAAACACACAAAAAGGAAGATAAAAACGACTTTAGGCGAAAAATTGTTACCAAACAGTATTTGCTGCATATTTATTTGTATATCATCTGCAAATTCTGCAAAAATTTCATCGATTTTTCTGAACTGGGGCCATGATTAAGAGGGAAACGTGCGCAGAGGCAAATTCTGCAAAAAATTTAATCGATTTTTCGGAACTGGACCCATGATTAAGAGGGAAACGTGCGCAGAGGCAAATTCTGCGAAAAATTTCCTCGATTTTTCTGAACTGGGGCCATGATTAAGAGGGAAACGTGCGCAGAGGCAAATTCTGCAAAAAATTTCCTCGATTTTTCTGAACTGGGGCCATGATTAAGAGGGAAACGTGCGCTGAGCCGACAATCTAAAACATTATGGGTGAGGGTCTGCTGCGGAGCTGACCATCATAAACATTATATGCGAAGGCCCGCTAGTGAGCTGACGCTATAAAACATTATATGAGAGGGCCCGCTAGAGAGCTGACCCAATAAAACATTATATAAGAAGGCCCGCTGGTGAGCTGACCTATACAAAAAGTTGTCAAACAGGGCCCGCTGGTGAGCTGGCCCTATATAAAAATTATATCACAGGGCCCGCTGGTGAGCTGGCCCTATATAAAAATTATATCACAGGGTATATGGAAGAGAGTCAACCATATACCCGTTTTTTGGGTGGAAGGGGTGAATGGGAATACAGAGTATTCCCATCATTGTAAATAACATATATAAAGTCACTTTATGTTCACCCGGGGCTTTCCTCCAGTGGAGTGGAGAAGTCAGGGGAAATCCAGGCCTTGTTAATTTTTATAAGTGTCAACCTATCAGCATTTTCGGTGGAAAGGCGGATACGCTTATCTGTTATGATGCCACCAGCAGCACTAAATACCCGCTCAGACAGAACGCTGGCGGCAGGGCAGGCCAGCACCTCCAAGGCGTAGAGTGCCAGTTCATACCACGTGTCCAGCTTGGACACCCAGTAGTTGTAAGGCACAGAGGGATCATTGAGGACGCTGACACGGTCTGCTACGTACTCCTTCACCATCTTCCAAAACTTTTCCCTCCTTGTGACACTAGGCTGCGCATCAGGGTGAGGGTGCTGGCGGGGTGTCATGAAGGTGTCCCACGCCTTGGAGAGTGTTGCCCTGCCTTTGTCGGAACTGCTGTGTGCTCCCCTTTTCTCCCCTTCTCGGTTGGCCAAGGTAGCACGTACTCTGCCGCCAGCGTTGTCAGATGGAAAATTTTGGAGCAATTTTTCGACAAGAACCTTCTGGTATTGCACCATTTTGCTTGTCCTCTCCACCGGAGGAATGAGAGATGAGAAATTCTCTTTGTAGCGGGGATCCAGAAGGGTGAACACCCAGTAATCCGTGTTGTCTAAAATGCGTATAACGCGTGGGTCACGGGAAAGGCAGCCTAACATAAAGTCAGCCATGTGTGCCAGAGTACCAACAGGCAAGATTTCGCTGTCCTCACCAGGAGGATGACTCTCAATCTCCTCATCCTCTTCCTCCTCTTCTGCCCACCCACGCTGAAGAGATGGAACTAAAGTTCCATGGCTACCCTCTGTAGCGGAGGCAACCGTGTCTTCCTCCTCCTCCTCCTCCTCCTCCACCTCCTCCAATTGTCGCTGAGAAGACGAAGTGAGGGTGCTCTGGCTATCACCTTGTGTAAGCTCTTCCTCCCGCATTTCCACCTCTTCCACATGCAAAGCGTCGGTTTTAATTGTGAGCAGCGAGCGTTTCAGTAGACACAGAAGTGGGATGGTTACACTGATAATAGCGTTATCGCCGCTCACCATCTGTGTCGATTCCTCAAAATTGCGTAAAACCTCACAGAGGTCTGACATCCATTCCCAATCCTCACTTCTGATTACAGGAAGTTGAACGGAGAGGCGACGACCGTGTAACAGCTGGTACTCCACTACTGCCCTCTGCTGCTCACAAAGCCGGGCCAACATGTGGAAGGTGGAGTTCCAGCGCGTGCTCACGTCACACAGCAGCCGGTGAGCTGGCAATTGTAAGCGCTGCTGCAGCTTCAACAGGCCGGCTGAAGCTGTTGATGACTTACGGAAATGTGCACACACGCGGCGCACCTTGGTCAAGAGATCATGCAAATTGGGGTAGGTTTTTAGAAATCGCTGAACCACTAAATTAAATACATGCGCTAGGCATGGTACGTGTGTGAGCTTGCCGAGCTCCAAAGCCGCCACCAAGTTACGCCCATTATCACACACAACCATGCCTGGTTGCAGGTTGAGTGGCGAGAGCCACTGCTCGGTCTGCTGACTAATCCCCTGCAAAAGCTCTGAGGCCGTGTGCTGTTTGTCCCCAAGGCAGATCAGCTTCAGCACGGCCTGTTGACGCTTCCCCACTGCAGTGCTACACTGCTTCCAGCTACCGGCTGATGGGTGAGTGGCGCTGCGCGCAGAGAATTCGGAGGTGGAAACGGAGGAGGAGGAGCCAATAACGTAGGTGCTGGCGGAAACCCTGATGGAGGTAGGGCCCGCAATCCTCGGCGTGGGTAGCACCTGTGCCATCCCAGGGTCCGAGTCGCTCCCAGCCTCCACGACATTCACCCAGTGTGCCGTCAGGGAAATGTAGCGTCCCTGGCCACAAGCACTTGTCCATGTGTCAGTCGTTAAGTGGACCTTCCCAGTAACTGCGTTGGTCAGGGCACGGGTGATGTTACGGGACACATGGTGGTGTAAGGCGGGGACGGCACACCGGGAAAAGTAGTGGCGGCTGGGGACTGCGTACCGAGGGACAGCTGCTGCCATCAGGCTGCGGAAGGACTCAGTCTCCACAAGCCTAAATGGCAGCATTTCGATGGCCAGTAATTTGGAAAGGTGTGAGGTTAGTGCTATGGCCTGTGGGTGGGTGGCTGGGTTTTTTCACTTGCGCTCAAATGCCTGGGGTAACGACATTTGGACGCTGCGCTGGGACAGGGAAGTGGATGTGGTCGCTGATGGTGCTTCAGATGGTACAGGTGCAGGGCGGGAGGTATGCGGGCCTGCGCCTTCAACAGGCGATTGGCCGGCACTGAAAACAGGGGAAGAGGAGGCAGTGGTGTGGCCTGCAGACACAGATTGGCGATCCGGGCGTTCCTCCCACTTATTACGGTGCTTGGATGCCATGTGTCGGATCATGCTGGTGGTGGTGAGGTTGCTAGTGTTCATGCCTCGGCTCATTCTGGTGTGGCACAGGTTGCAAACTACAATTCTTTTGTCGTCCACACTTTCCTTAAAAAAACGCCATACCGCGGAACACCTAGCCCTTGGCAAGGGAGATTTACGCAAGGGGGTGCTCCGTGGAACATTTGCGGGCCGGTTTGGTGCGGTCCGCCTTCTTTCTTTAGCCACACCACTGCCTCTTCCAGCCTGTTGCGGTGCTGCAGATGGCTCACCCTCAGGACTGCTGTCATCGCTCGGCTCTCCACCTTCCCAGGTGGGGTCAATCACCTCATCGTCCACCAAGTCCTCCTCCACTTCCTCACTCTGATCATCCTCCTCATTTCTTGATCCCACCACATACTCAGTCATTGACAACTGTGTATCATCCTCCTCATCAAGGTCTTGAGACAGTAATAGTGGTTGATTTGATGGCAACTGTGTCTCATCATCATCATCCACTTCATTTGACCTTAAATGCCGTTCCCCTCTGTCATCTTCTTGTGATTGGGTACCCTCTAGAGGTTGTGAATCAGGGCACAAGATGTCATGTTCCTCTGCAAGCGTGCTTGGAGAGAGGTTCAAATGAAGGATTGGTGATGAGACGAGCTCCTCACTATATCCCAGTGTGGGATCACTTCTTTGGCCAGACCCTCTATGGTGGGAGGAAGGATGATCAGGGTGAGGATTATGTTGACCAGACTCTTGGCTACTGAGAGTGGACTTGGTGGAAGACAGGGTGGTGCTTAACCGACTGGAAGCAGTATCACCTGAAATCCAACCGACCACCTGTTCGCAGTGGTCTGACCTCGAGAGTGATGTCCTGCGACGCCCTGTAAACTGAGACATGAAGCTAGGTATGGTGGATGTCTTTCTTTCTTGTGCTCTGGCACCAGGCACAGTTTCTACGCGTCCTGACCCACGCCCTGAACTATCAGGATCACGTCCACTTCCCCGTCCCTTTTTACCCGCCTTCTTCATATTACACGGAATATGTGCTGCTAATCTGCAACTTTGCACACTAAACAGAATGTGCTGCTAATCTGCAACTTTGCACACTAAACAGAATGTGCTGCTAATCTGCGGCTAGGCACAGTCAAAGGAATATGTGACGTTTATTTTTTACACTTTCCACACTAAACAGAATGTGCTGCTAATCTGCAACTTTGCACACTAAACAGAATGTGCTGCTAATCTGCGGCTAGGCACAGTGAAAGGAATATGTGACGTTTATTTTTTACACTTTGCACACTAAACAGAATGTGCTGCTAATCTGCAACTTTGCACACTAAACAGAATGTGCTGCTAATCTGCGGCTAGGCACAGTGAAAGGAATATGTGACGTTTATTTTTTACACTTTGCACACTAAACAGAATGTGCTGCTAATCTGCGGCTAGGCACAGTGAACGGAATATGTGACTTTTTTTTTTAAATCTGTGCCCCCCCCAAACAAAATATAACTGCTGCCCCCACACACAACAGTCCTAAAAAGGACTTTTGGGTCTTTATATGTTGTTCAAACACACTTTTCTTCTCCCTACACTGACTTTCCCTTCCTATCCTCATCTCTCCCTGGCTAAGACTGAGCCGAACTCGCTGGTCAGGTGCTATACAGCACCCGATCACGGGTTCTGGCCAGCCAATCAGTGTAATGCCATCAGCCAACATGGCTGCTGGCATTACACTGATGTCAGAGCCTCCCCGCACGTTTATTGGCTGCGCAGCAGCCGCGAAACGTGCGGGGAGGAGACCCGAACATGGCGGGCGAGCACATGCGGTACGAGTACGAGTACCGCCATGTGCCGAGCAGAGCGATGCTCGAGCCGAACCGAGCTTCGGCCGAGTATGCTCGCTCATCACTAATATATATATATTTTGCACAAATATGCGTGATTGATTATTTTAATCAATTCATTACTGTGAAGTAGTGTGTCAATACCTAGTATAGTTTAAAGATCTCAAATGAATTTATTTATCTATTTATGTGAAGATATCCAACCTAGTAGGTTCTCCTATTAACCCTATCCTATCTGAATATCTTCGACATAATTTGGAGCCACTGCTGAGAGCCATACACAGGACTGACACATTTGTCATATAATTTTATTGGCAGATATATTACACAGTAACATACTTGTGGATAAACATGTCTAGATCAGGTTCTTCTATGTCTGATTCAGTGGAACGGATCTCAGAAGAAGACATGAAATGGGCTGTAGAAGGGAGGCTAATTTATGCAATCCATTCTTGCCTAAAAATTAAAAGTGATGCTCAGCAATGGAGTGATACTATAGAGTTAAGAATAGAATCCTAATTTGATACAATTTGGCAATCTGATAGCTTCTATTATAGAGTTTTAAATAAATGTATAGAACAAACCAAGCCAAAGGAGTTGGATATTCAGATCTTATTTCTCGTGCCCAAATTGTTACAAATTATAGCTTACCAGAGAAACAAATTAGAGGATAAGCAAGAAGGTATGGAGAAAATAAAACAATCACTGAAGACTAAGATTGAAAGTATCTGAGTTAGAGAAAGATATGTGTGATTAGTAAAAACTGGTAAAAACACAGGAAGATGAAATTCAGTTTTTCCAGCACCAGATAAATGGGCTAGAGAGCAAGTATAAAAACAATGTGGCAAAAGTGTGGTCTGCAAAAGAACAGCATTCTATCATCAATGCTGATATATTTAATTTAACACGTGAGAACCACAATTTGCAAGAACAAATTAAGCAACTCCAATCCCATATAGACAGGTGGGCTCATGAGAATGCCAAACTTCAGGAGAAAGTGTTGGTACACCAGTCCATTGATAGTTCCCCTAAAGGGGAAATGTCAGTGGATCAGGGGACGTTGGATATCTTGTCCAAGCAGATACAGGAATTGTAACATAGTAACATAGTAAATTAGGTTGAAAAAAGACACAAGTCCTTCAAGTTCAACCTTCGCCTCATACCTCAGTAACTGAGAATTTTATAGCTTTCTTGCTACCAATTAAATTAGTCTTTATCAGACCTTCCTGATCAGCCTACTGATAAACAGTATAACTCTGTATGTTCCCTTTTGAAAGAAATGTATCTAATCTTCTCTTAAATGTATCCATTGTATCTGCCATAACTACCTCCCTGGGCAATGAATTCCACAATTTGACAGACCTTACCGTAAAAAAACCCTTCCTTTGCTGAAGTTTAAACCTCCTTTCCTCTAATCTCAAGGGGTGTCCCCTGGTCACCTGATCAGGCCTTGGAATAAATAGCTCACCGCAGAGATCCTTGTATTGACCTCTCATATACTTGTACAATGTGATAAGGTCTCCTCTTAGTCGTCTTTTCTCTAGAGTAAATAAACCAAGTTTGTTTAGTCGTTCCTCATATGTCAAGTCCTCCATTCCCTTAATTAATTTTGTTGCTCTCCACTGTACCCTCTCTAGTTCTAGTATATCCTTTTTCAGAACCGGTGCCCAAAATTGCACTGCATACTTAAGGTGAGGTCTTACCAATGATTTGTATAATGGCAAAATAATGTTATCCACTCTTGCTTCCTCTTTTTATGCAAGACAGGACTTTGTTTGCCTTTGCTACTGCTGTTTGACACTGGTCACTGTTTCCAAGTTTGTAGTTGACAAGGATACCCAGGTCTTTTTCTAGCAACGAGTCACCTAAAATTATTCCATTAAGTTTATAAGTAGCCTTGGGATTGTTTCCTCCCAAATGCATGACTTTACACTTCCCCACATTAAACTTCATATTCCACATGTTTGCCCAATCTGACATTGTATATAAGTCCCTCTGTAGAGAGAAAATATCCTGTTCTGAATTAATGACTTTGCATAATTTAGTATCATCTGCAAATATTGATATTTTGCTTTCTATATCTATTTCCAGGTCATTTATAAACATGTTAAAAAGCAGCAGACCCAATACTGAACCCTGAGGTACTCCACTCTCCACTTTAACTGTACTGGAGAATTTTCCATTTACAACCACGCACTGTTCCCTATCCTTCAGCCAGTTTTGTATCCAATTGCAAAGGTTATCTCCTAGCCCAATTTCCTTATTTTATACACCAGCCTTCTGTGTGGTACTGTATCAAATGCCTTTGCAAAGTCTAGATATACTACATCTACTGCCTTGCCATTGTCAAGGTTGCTGCTTACCTCCTCATAGAAGCTGAAAAGATTAGTTTGTCATGATCTATTCTTCATAAAACCATGTTGATTCGTGCTAATGATCTTTTTGTGTTGTAATCCTGAATATAGTCCCTTATTATCCCTTCTAATAGTTTTCCCACTACAGAGGTCAAACTCACTGGTCTATAATTACCAGGTTCTGTTTTAGTTCCCTTCTTAAATAGAGGCACTATGTTAGCTCTTCGCCAGTCCTGTGGCACTGAGCCTGTGGTAATAGAATCTTTAAAGAGTAAATATAGGGGTTTTGCTAACACTGCACTGAGTTCCTGAAGAACCCTTGGATGTATACCATCAGGACCCGGTGCTTTGACGGTCTTAATTTTGTTCAGTTGTCAGAAAGAATGCAGGCCTTTACTACCTCTCACCCTGACAATCATCCTTCTGAGCAGGTATAAGGTATTCGTCCTGACAGGAAAGTCAGTCATCAGGATCACTCACCTGGGGAGGGAAGGGCTGCTGGCCCTCATGATTCACACTTCATGCTGAGGAGAGAGGATGAGAGTAGCATCCCAGAGCAATTTACACACCATGTACCTCAGAGCCCCTTAACAGGTCACAGATTCATCTCTAACAGGAAGCCAGTGCTCAAACCTAACAGGAGGACTATGCCCACACTGAGTAGGTTTGAACAAGAGGAAAAGTCAACCCTAGTTGAAAAAACTAAGATAATATTTTTTAAGAATACTGTGCCAGTTTTTCAAAGGAAATCTAAAGTGTCTGTTGTCAATCATTTAGAGCGTTATGTTGAAACACTTGCATCTCTAGGCCTTTATTCTGACCTTCATAAAATGTATTATGTGCCTTGAGTTTTTGAGTGATATGGATATCACTCAAGTGATCCTTGAGTGATATGGATATCACTCCTTGCGTGATATGGATATAACCACCTGCAAAGAAACTGTTGAACAAATAATCCTAGCTTTTAGGTCCTATAAAACCTGCCATGAGGCTAAATGGGCTATCTATGCACTAAAATGCAGGCCAGACCAGAACCCCAGGCATTTCTTGTCAGAGCTTAACTGTGCATATTTCCTTGCTGATAAGGAAGCAGATTTCCAATCTTATGAGTTTAGGGAACTATTCTTTAATGCTCTGCTTAGGTATATGAAAAGTAATTTAACTAGGGAGTATTCACCCATGTTGTCACTAGATTGGTTACTCACTCAAGCTATTAAGCTGTACAATGCCCAGCAGAGTGAGAAAACCCCAGCTAGGGACAAGAAACCTGCCCCCCAGTGTGTAGTGGAGACATCGGTTGAGGAAAGCTTGCCATTTGAATCTGGCAAGAGAACCTATGCCAAGGTATTAAAATCTCCTCAGGTTCATAACCAGGCACCAGGTCAGTTAGTTACTTCCCAGGGGTCTAATAGCTCAGATGGTAAAAAACCATTTTTCAAAAAGTCACAGGTATACAACAAAAAACAAAATAAATCCAAGTTTCTCAAGAGGTTTCAAAAGGGTAAAAACTCTAATAATCAGGGGTCCAAGTCCCAGCAAACTCAGCAAACCAATGTCCGATTCTGGGAACCAAGGTCAGAAGCAGGTAAGTCTCAGGGTCCAGGTTAACAACCTGACAGACATGATGGCTAATGTGGCACAGCTAGGCCAAAACCCTAGTTCTAAAACACAGCAGGGATCTAATCCTTTTTAATCCTTCTTAGTAGTACTAGTAGTTGTAGTAGTATTACTAACACTGGCGCTACTGCTTGGGGATGGCAAGTGTAACTTAGGGTCCTCTGCTGTCACACTTTGTATCATCTTCTCCTGCCCACCCTCCTGAGTATTACAAGACACACTAGCAGCAGGTTCAGCACTGGTGGCAGCAGATTCAGCACTGGCAGCAGGCACAGTACTGGTGGAAACAGGGGCAGCATGTATGACAGCAGGTAGAGTATTGGTGGCAGCAGGTACATCACTGGTGGCAACAGGTGCAGCAAATCTGACAGCAGGCACAGTACTGGTGGCAGCAGGTTGAGCACTGGAAGCAGGTGCAGCACTGGTAGCAGCAGAGGAAGCACTGGCAACATGCACATCACTGGTGGCAGCAAGGGCAGCACGCCTGGCAGCAAGCACAGCACTTGTGGCAGCAGAGGCAGCACATCTGACAGCAGGAACAGCAATGGTGGTAGCAGTAGCATGGGTAGCATGTCTGACAGCAGGCACAGCACTGGTGGCAGCAGGGGCAGCATATCTGGCAGCATGTACAACAATGGTGGCGGCGGGGGCAGCACATCTTGAAGCAGGCAGCTGACCTATCCTGCTCTCACTAGTACTACCCTTCTCTTCCTCCCTTCCCATTAAATTCCACAAGATCCATAGGGGTGATTAAGAAGAAATGGACAGTATTAGTTCTGTAGGTCTCACTTTGTCCTCCGAAGACTCAGTGGACACATAAGGGTCCTACCAGTTCCTCCTTTTACTATATTTAAACTTTCTCATAGTGATAGCAGTCACTATGAGCTTCTCCTGTCTCAATTTTCCACAACATGTCTATCTCGCTCTGTAGCTGTTTCTGTTGTGTTTCACTTCTGCAAACATGTCACATTATTATAGTGAAAAAGGCGAAAATCACATAAATCAATGGGCAGAAGCTTCCTAGCCATTGAAAAAATGAAGAAAAATTTTGGCCAATGGGCGAAAAACACAAAGATTTTAATACTTGGTTTAAAAGCAGATTTTCCTGTGAAAAAGCAGATAATAAACTGGTTTCCACTGGATTTCTCGTGGGAACACAAAGACAACTTTTGCACACCCTTAGTCATGCGTTGTTAAGGGGTTAAATGCAATTTCATTTAGAGGAAATTTTAAATATGTTTTTAATTGAGAATGTTTTTGAATGTCATAAAAATGTCAATATATGTATTTACAAATCATGGTGTTCTAATGCTGTGAGCTTTCCTTTTGTTTTATCAACACACTGGGTATGATGCATGCTTTACACAAGGTTCACGTGTGGAAATTCGGATGCTCCATCTGGTGAAGCACTCAGAATGCCATCTCCAGGTGGAGGAGCAGGTGAGGAAACAGCACCTGAGCTTTCCGAACCAGATATCCCCCAGCCACAGGTGCCAGAGGGACTTGTGGAGCAGCATAAGAAGGCCAGATAGCCACCAAGACACAGGATATACCAGACAAAGGTTACACTCTTTGGAATGGGGGAGGCTGGGGTTCGAGATGGCTATAGGTTGACTTCACAGAGCATCATTGACCTCAATGAGGTGACCAAAGATTACGTCGACCCAATAGCCAACGCCAATCATGTCCTAACCAGCATGGAGAAGCTGCTGTGTGCCATACATTCCATGCCATCTGGATCATTACAGTCCACTGAGGGCTATGCATTTGGGATGTCCCAGACTACATATTCCAGGTCACTGGGCATGGTGCTGACAGCTCTGAAGAGGAAGGCTAGGAGATAAGTTCCCTTCCCCTCCATCCAGATGGAGTAGGCATGAGTCAAGCATGAGTTCTACACAAGGGGAGGCAAATCCAAAATGATGGGGTTCATTGACAGTACACACGTGCACATAAGAGCTCCTCTGCAGGAGGGACTAGGAATGGGCAAAAATTTTTGCCTCAAACTGAAATCAGCGAATAATGGCACTTTCAGCTTGGCGAAAAATTTCCTGTGAAAAGTGCAGTTTTCTGCTTTTTTCCGCCTTTTCTGCCCATTAAAATCAAAGGGAAGAAAACTATTTCTACACCACACAAAAGTTTTCTACAGCCATATAAAAGGCTGTCAGGCTCTCACAGCAGCCATTCTGTGTTTGTGAGAGGAGAGAGCAGCATGTTTTTGAGCTAGAGGAGATAGGCAAATAAAGGGGAATTGAAGCTTAGTTTAGGGAGTCATTTGGTAGGACATTTGTTCTCTGTATTAGGGGAGTTTGGGGGCACTCCAGTTAATAAGAAGGGAGGAAGGATGTTGACTCCCAAATACTCCAAAATTCCATGTGACTGACTGGCAAGACGGAGGCAGCTAGGGATCTATATGCTTGCTGATCTTGATGTTATTGTCTCTGTGCTGGGTAGAGAAGTCTGGGGAAAGATGTTATTGATTTTGTTTTTCAGTTATAATTTTTTTGAACAGACTGTGATAAGACAACAGGGTGGACAACTTAAAAATAAATAAATAAATAAATAAATAAAAAGAAAATAAAAAAGAATAAAAAAATAAATATCTTAGGTGACAGTGACAGACAGCTAACTGGGCTTAGGCAAGGCATCATACAGCTGCATCAGTGTTGTGTCCTGTAAAGTAAAAAACACAGTGTAGTTACGTAATGTCCAGCAAATGCACAAGGGAAAGGGGTGGGTTGGAGCAGTGCTGGGACGTGAGAGTAAAGTAGTAGTTCAAAAACTGACTGCAGCAATGGTTGCTGCAGCATGTGCAATCAATGATGATGATCCCTCTACTCCAAGGGAGGATGCAGTTTGTCAGGGTCCCAGCTAAACTAGTTCCAGCACCGTCAGTGCTGATGATGCTGGCAGTAGCATAATAGAGGAAGGTGTAGCAGCTGAACCACCTGCTGCATCAGATAGTGAGACACACAAGCACAAAAACACCCATTGTAAGGAACTTTGTTACAGTAAAAGAAAAAAGAAATTGTTTGATACCTCCAAAAGCTTAGAGGAATATAAGGGTAGTGGGCAAGAATTGTCAGTTGATGCTAATGCTGCTGAGGATGACCCACTGATTGATGATGATGCAGATCTAGAATATAAACCTCCAGCACCCTTCTCTTGTTCAGATAAATATGAAGTTAAGAGTGAGGATGGTGATAGGGCTAAAAGATTAGCAGAAAGTCAAACGCTGAATCTTCCACCACTTTTTAGGAGCACTGTGCCTGTCTATAAACTGTTTGAGAAAGCCATTGGAAAGTCTGACCCTGGACAAGCACAGATGTCAAAAAGCACACAGTCACCCTTTCAGTCATCATCAGCATCATTGCCTCTTCAAAGTCCAAGTTCCACTCAGCCACACACACCTGTTTTGAGTACCCAGCAACAGCAACATAGGTTAACATCCACAGTGTTAGATATGACAAGCACCTTTGCTGCACCTTTGACACCTAGTAGTAGTGGCAGTAGAATTACATCAACATCTAGCTCCAGTAGTAGTAGTAGCAGAAACCACACATGACAGACAAATCCAGGACAAACATATTAAATGCAGCACAGATGAGGAGGTGTAGGACAGATGGGACCACTGATATGACAGCTAAGTAATGTGTGTCAATAATCTGAGGAGGATAGAGTATGACAATGGTAAAAATACATACATAAATCACACCATGCCAGTCCCCCACCACCACCACTACAATACATATCTGCCACATTGTAGGTTGCACTTTATTTTTTTTTATTACTTGATATCATCATGAATATGTGCCAGTGTCACTTAGGCAAGAAAGTGTTGTGGGCAAAGGACAAATTAATTCTGCATGCTAACACACTGTTCAAGCCATATTTTACTGTAGGACTCACAACTATGACTTTCAGCCACTTATTTCTAAACTTCAGCCCTCAGAAGAAGTAATATTACAGTGGGAAATTGTAAAGGTTTTCAAGACACTCAGACCAGCCGGTAAAATAAAACGAAGTTTTATTAAATAAAAGGTATGACAAAGAACGCCCTCTACAGGAGTTAACAGGAATAGCGAGCAATTGTAATAACAGTAAATATGAGAACAGACAAGAACAGTACTTTGCTGATAGAAAATAGTAGTCAGGCTACTCAAGGGTTAATACTACACAGTCCATCTCAATTGAGGAGTTTGGCATGCCCAAGGTGGTGATATATCTGCAGATGGTAATGCTCAGGAGGCTGATGACTGCACAATCAATACTGCCTTAGATGATATTGGCGCATAGCCCCCACGGACGTAGCGCTACAGGCCACAATAGGAGTTAGTGCTAGAGTCGGTAGCCCCCACGGGCATCCCAAATGGAGACTGCTAGGATGCGAGAACTGGCCAATAGCCCCCACGGGCGTATACCGGAGGAACCTGACAGAGCTTAAGCCAAAAGCCCCCATGGGCGTAATATTGAGACTGCTGTATAGTTGGAGATGGCCAATAGCCCCCATGGGCGTTTACCGGAGGACACTCGGTGCTGCACAGGAGATGAACCAATAGCCCCCGCGGGAGTAAACCGGAGACAACTCTGAAGCCTATAGCGCCTCACCGGACGCAACAATCAATACCAACTACTCTGCTAGATAGAGGAATAGCTGCCGACTAAATAGGAGCACAAGCGGCCAGCTCGACAGGAGTAGTGGTAACCAGGAGTAGACTCAGTATGAAGTGGAATGGTTCACAAGAAGTATGCCAGCACTGATCGGGTTAAGCAGCTCATTTAAATCCAGCTTAGATAGGAAAGAGTAATGCTCTGCAAGTATCCAGTAGACACAAAGCGGAGGCACAGTTCAGCAGTCGGTAACCGAGACTCAGCACGGGATGCTACACAGGAGGAGAACAGTAGTGAGGTACACAGTCCGGTAAACAGCCTCAGCGGAAGTCAGAATGTCGCCACGGTGACAGTGGTGCAGGAAGCAGTATACACAGGACTCAGGAACAAGCTGGTTCAGCCGGACTGGATCGGTACACGGAGATGGTTCTGCAGACTAGCTGGGTCAATCACAAGCAGGAACGTCAGCCAGGCCGGGTCGGTACACGGAGGAGATTCGCAGACAAGCCGGGTCAATCACAAGCAGGAACGTCAGCCGGGCCGGATCGGTACACCAAACAGGAACACAGGAGCGTAGTCAGGACAGGCCAAGTCGGTACACGGGAATCAGGATCCAAAGAGAACAGCAACAGCAATACTGGCTCAGGAACTCCACGAAAGGGCAAGTGACAGGTGTCAATGGCTGGGAATAAAAAGGTCACCGGGGGTGGGCCAAACCTCCTCAGCCAATAGGATAGCAACACAAGAGATACTGACAGAAAATGGATCACGGGCACTGTGATAGAAATGTAGTACCTATAGGAAATATAGGTGACAACAATGTGTTAACATAGGTGGAAAATGTGTTAACAAGCAGAACATTTTTTAAAATAGGAGAAAAGGAGGACATTTTTGCATAGGTGGAAGGGTGAAATTTTTCACAGGAAAAGCAAAAAATTGGCACGATTTCGCAAAATTTTTTGCCAGAAATTTTTCACACTTTTCACCCACCCCTAGGAGGGACATCTGTTCATCAACAAGAAGCATTTCCAGTCCATCAACATTCAGATGGTGTGTGATGACAACATGCGGATCACACATGTTTGTTCTTCTTTTCCTGACAGCTGTCCTCCTACATCCTCAGACACTCCTCTATCTACCGTGAAGTAATCATGTGTGTAAACGTGTGACTGGTTGAATGAAAGAAATTAATGAAAGGATTTGAATGAACCTGTTGAAAGCAGTGTTTGTGTTTCTGGAATTCAGTGTTTCATGCCATTTCTTTTCCTGTTATAATTTTAATGTCACAAAACATTAAATCTTTATTAAATTTTGCATTTGTTCAGAAAAGAATGCCCGGATCTAGTGTAGATTACAGTGTCATCTGCAAACATGTGCACAAAATATGCTTTGTAAACCGTGAGCAGATCATTTATAAATATTGTAAATAAAAGAGGACAAAGAATGGTGTCTTGGGGATCCCGGCATGTTACTTTTAGCAGAAGAGAAACGCTATAAGCAATAGACACATATTGTATTCAGTCTTATAAATAGGATCAGAACCAGGTCAGAGATTGATTACCCAATCCTGACCTTTTGAGACTATGTATCGGAATATTATGGTCTACAGTATCAAAGGCCTTTGCATAATCAAGTAAAATATCGCCAGTAAGTTCACCATTTTTCATGCCACTCTGGACATTATTGCATACTCTTAAGATAGTTGTGACTGCTGAATAATGCAGATGAAAGCCTGATTGAAGCAGGGTGAGTGACCTGGACAGTCAGTAATAGTTGCAGGTGAACACATTTTTGCAGGACTCAAGATAATGTGAGGAGTAAAGATATTGGTCTGTAATTTGAAACTACGTTTTTATCACCACTTTTGTGGATAGGCACAACTCTAGCCACTTCTCAGGCCTTAGGCATATAAAAGGATGCATAAGTTCCTTGATGACAAGGACTTCTTTTTATACTAGAGGACAAGAGCAGTTTTGGCCTATTTAGTATCCCTTTGTTTTACCATATTTTCCCTCCATTTCATTTAGTATAGCAACACAAATTATATGCTGTTTTTTTAAGGATAAGTAGAACTTCCTTTTGATACAATATTTATATATATAACCCATCATTTAGAGTGACAATAATATAAAACATTGAAAAAAAATTTTTTTATAGTTTTTCCTGTGAGGATTTGTACTCTGTGCATTTTTCACAGGGACTGGATAAGAAATATGGTAGCCTCCTGCACACTATGGGCTCCCCTCACTCTCTCTCTCTCTCCTGGAGATGGTTACTGGTAGTGGTTCACTATTCCTTCCAGGTAAAGGCAGTCAGAGAGAGCTTCTGTCTTCGTATCCTAGTCTGGTTCTCCTTGAATCTCAATGTACTCCCATCCTGGTTGCTCCCTGGCTCATCTGGGGAGGAACAGTCTGGTTTTGTAACCAGTATATTTATCCAGCTTTGGCTGCTGCAAAGGAGTATCTGGGAACCGTCACCGCATCCGAACCTTGTATGCTAGCTCTGCTCCCAAACTACTGGACCAGTGCTAGGACTACGTGGGTTCCTACACCCGTGTAGTGACATTTTAAAGGTTAGTGTATTTTAATGTATTCTTGTAAAAAATCTCCCAAGAATTAGAGTATAAGTTGGTATATTAAATTAGTATATTCAGTGCCCCCACAATCTCTCTTGGAAACACATCTTGCCTATTTTTTTATCATAAATCAGTGTGTGTCAGAGTCCTATTTTATGTTCCTGCTCATAAGCTTTGATTCAGGATTGGAATTAAGCCAGACTCTGAAACATTTCATTATTTACCAGAAAGGGTTTGAGTGAGTAAAGAGAAAATACAATTTTAAGATTCAATTTAATTTTCTTCCCAGTAGGAATATTTGCAAATAATGCACACTATTTAAGAAAATAAAGTTTTGTCATTAGAAAAGTAAAAAAGTTAAGATATAATGCAGGTGTCAGGACCTTACTGCTCCTATAAAAGAAAATTGCAAGAAGTGAATGATTGCACCCTTACATGATATAAATCAGGCAAGCCAAACTCAAATATAGTCAAGGACATTATCAAAATGATCTGCTTAATAGGACTGCAAATGCAAAGCTTGTCCTGGAGGTGCAATCTATTTGAGGGTACCTTCAGGCACATTTGGTGGGATTGTCTTAAAATTAAGTTGGTGTGGGA
This sequence comes from Rhinophrynus dorsalis, assembly GCA_037306005.1. Taxonomy (NCBI): domain Eukaryota; kingdom Metazoa; phylum Chordata; class Amphibia; order Anura; family Rhinophrynidae; genus Rhinophrynus; species Rhinophrynus dorsalis. Next base: position 310,366,882 of record CM074720.1, on the reverse strand, counting down.
TAGCGTGTTTTGTGAAATTTCTAAAAGAATGTGAGAGGAAATTAAAGGTTCACTGGATCTTAAACTATTCCAATTTGGTATTTGGAATTATCCCTATCTTTAAATGAGAACTGTGGGCCATATATACAAAACAAATGTGAAATAATTCAGTTACAGCTGCACCATATGGGATAAATACAATTGTTGTAAGAATTAAATGGGTCTGTTAACATAATGAATGGTTATAATGCAAAGTGTTGAAGACTTCTCTTCTCCTTAAATTGTTGTCTGGGAATATTTATTTGTCCCCTATGGTGCAGTTGGTTTGTTCCAGAATTGCTACACTTTTCTTTGTACAAATGGCCTTACAGTGCCTTGCATAAGTATCCATTCCCCACTTTGAATTTTCCAAATTTTATTCTTACAACCTGAAATTACTATGGTTGTAACTGGGATTTTTGCGAACATACTTTGCACTTTTAAAGTGCTACAATGTTTATTGTGACATAAAAGTTAATTAAACAAGCAAAAAAGCAGCCATTTATTGGTTGCATAATTATTCAAGCAACTGAACCAATACTAGGTAGAAGCACCATTGGCAGCAATTACAGCTGTAAGTATTTTGGGGTAAGTCTCTACCAGCTTTGCGCATCTAGTTCCTGCAATTTCTTCTGACTATTTTTTTACAAAATTGTTTAGGCCCTGTCATGATGGAGGTGGCCTTTTCATTAACAGCAATTTTCTCAATCAGACTGAAGCCTAAGAGTTCACAGGGCAATTCAAAGATATTCAGATTCTTCTTTTTAAACCACTCGAGTGACTTGACTGTGTGTTTAGGGTCATTGTCCTGCTGGAAGGTGGACCTCCACTCCAGTCTCAGATTAGATCCCTTGCAAACTGAAACAGGTTTTCCATTAGAATCATCCTGTATTGGGTTCCATTTATCTTACCCAAAATACGGATCCATTTCGCAGTCCCTCATGATGAAATAAATCCCACATCATAATGCTGTCTCCTTGGGTATGGTTTTCTCAGTGCTATGAGCAGTGTTTTCTTTGCTCTTTGGGTTCCATTTATCTTCCCCACAATACGGATCCATTTCACAGTCCCTCATGATGAAATAAATCTCACATCATAATGCTGTCTCCTTGGGTATGGTTTTCTCAGTGCTATGAGCAGTGTTTTCTTTGCTCTAAAAATAGCATTTTGCTCTGAGGCCAAACAGTTCTGTTTTTGTCTCACTAGACTAGATAACAGTCAAAAGGCCGTGTCTCCCACATGCTTTTTGGCAAAAGCCAAATGGAATTTGATATGGGTTTTTTCAGCAATATCGTTCTTCTTGCAAGTCTTTCAATAAACCCAGCTTTGCAGATTGTCTGGGTGTTAGTTGTCCTATGGGTGGTTTCTCCCATCTCAGCTGTAGGTCAATCCAGCTCTTTCAGAGTCTTGATTGAGTCTGTGACCAGTGGCCTCAAAGAGTATTGGTGGGTGACCTCTGTAGTCAGAGTCCCTGTTTTGCCATATTCTTTCTACATTTTAGTAATGGATTTAAGATTTCATTTTTTTTTATCACTACCCTGTTTGGTGCTTGTCCAGAACTTCATACCGGACTTATTTTGATAGCTCTTTAGTCTTCATAATGCTGTTTGTTATGATATGCTCTCTAACAAACTCTGGGGCCTACCAGAAACTACATAGAGAACAAATTAAGCGGCTCTAGGAATCCCTGGTTAAGTAGTAAAATTTAGGGGGTGCTAATAATTTGGATATATCTTTAAAAATGTGCATAGCAAATGAAATATTTTTCAAAATCCACAAAATATAAAAAAAATGCACAGATTACTGCACCATACTATCAGACAGAATCCAGTAAGTAAAATCATCAAACATTTATTGAAAAGTATAAAATCATAATGTATTCACGAAACGCGTTGATTAGAAAGTAGTCTGTACTTAGTCATCTGAGGTTATGAGTGATCTGGATACATTATATCTTTATAGCTTTTTCAATAAACGTTTGATGATTTTACTTACTGGATTCTGTCCGATTCTGTGTTGCAGTAATCTGTGCATACACCTACCAGAAACTGGCGTATAGAATTTCACATAATTTGAGACCTTAATTGTAGGCAGGTGGTGTCCATTTAATTATTTATATGACTTCTGAAATCAGTTGATTGTAACAGAACTTGTTTAGAAGTGTCCTTGCAAAGTAGGTCCTGGGACCAGAGCTGTCCATAGGATGGTGTAGCAATAGCACCACTGTATTTCAGGCCACTGTGATATTGCACCTAAAAAATTCAACTTTTACCTGTAGTAACGTTTGAATAAAATACTTTTCAACAGTGGGAGTACCCTTGTTTTACTCAGGGGGATAAACTCTACAACATATTTTTTTTACATTTTAAGTATTACTATTCCTTTTATTCCAGGTTGTAAAAAATAATGAAAAAGTCAAAGAAGGTGAATAGTTATGCAAGTCATGTATGGCTAGGCGTTTTTCAGTCTCTGTTCATATGAACAAGCAGTTAGCTTGAATAAAGAGCAAGACACACATAGAAAAGTTATTTGACTAGTTGAGTCATATACTATTTTACAGGCTGCAGGTAGAGGCTGTGCACATCACTGGACGTGGAAGGAAGAAAATAACTGAAATAGTAGATACAAAAGAAGAATTAAAGAAAAAAAAAGTAGTAAAGTTAATATAAAATATTACTATCTCTTTAATCTACAAGACTGCTTATGTCATCATAACAAGAGATCACAAATGTAAGCAGAGCAATATATATTTTAGTCCACATTAAGTGAAATGTAACAGGTAAAAGGCAGTGATGCAAACAACATGCAATATAGGAGAGAAATATGAAATCTCCAAATTCCCTTTGATTAAAAGGAGGCTTTCAACCAACTGCAGGGTCTGATTTATATAGACAAAAAAATCCAAGGTACACTTAGATCCACCCAAGGCCACATCCTACCTCTAATTTAACTTCTCCACCAGTCACAACCACTTCCCATAGCACAGAAAATACCTTTGACCTTTAGAACAAAAATGTTTTAACCCCTTGGCTGATTGAGAGGTCTTTAAACTGGCACCTATAATCCATTTGTTGTTACATGGTGCAGGGACTTTGGGAATGTCATAGCCAGAGTACCAATTCAAAATAAAGGGGTTGCCTGCAACACTGAATTACTTCTCAATACTTTACACTCTATGCAGTTGCCTTCTTTGCCTAATGTAAAATCCTGCCCTGAACCCTTCAATGTTTAAAGTGATAGAAATGTTTCACAAAAACAGCAGCTCCAATTAATCTTCATAGTATTTGGGCCATGGAGAGTGATACCTCAATACGGTCAGAGTTGTAGTTCAAGAGTAATTGAAGGATAAAGTTTCCCTCTCCTGCCCCTTTTACATAGTGTAAGCCATCTCTTCTCAGATGTGGAATCTGGTTGTAAGACCAGACAGATAACAGCAGGGGACAATCTTCTTCCTATGAGAACAATGAAAGCTCTGCCCCCTTGACAAGTTTTTCAGGTTTTTCCCTTATCTTAATTGAAGATTGTCCCTCTCTGCAGTCTACCTGGGCACCTCCCTTCTGCTCTGGCTGAACAGTGTTACATCTGTAAAAGGGGTGGGAGGGGGATACTTTGTCATTGAATTACTCTTGAACTACAACTCTGACAGAATTGAAATAACACTCTCCAAGGTCCAAACACTATGATTATTAATTAGAGCTGCTTTTATTATTAAACATTACTATCCCTTTAAGAGGTCTCTAATTCATTGCTTTGTATGCATTGGAGAGTAGCATTCAAGGGGTTAAAGTCACAAGGATAATTTTTCTGGCCTCTATGATGCAGTTCATTTGCTCCAGAATTACTCCAGTAACTTAGCACATAAGAAACAAAATATTTATTTGAGTGCAAGAAATTTCACATATACAATTGCATCTATCACAGAATGAATATTACATAACCTTTTGAAAATGCTATGCAGTTAAGGTCAAAGAAATGTGTTGTAAGTACAATTTTCTATAAATCGGAGAATATCACTCACTTTGCAATAAAAGTTTTCCCTTTTTCAGCAGTAATATCACAAGTTTCACATGTCCTAGAAAATTACTTCAGCTGCCATAACTGTATTAGTAACCATAGTGATATATTGCAGAGTCAGAGAAAGAGCACACATTATGCCGAAGTTATTTATGAAGGCAGCCTACATAAGGCACCCTTACTATTGTCAGCTCTCTGATGCTAACAGTTAATTTAACCCCTTAGTTACAAGGGCTTTTTCACAGAAGAGGACAAGAGCAATTTTGGCCTTTTTTAATATGCCTTTGTTCAACCATATTTTTCCTCTAATTTATTTAGCTCAACCACAGATATATATACCATTTTTAAGAATGAGTAGTGCTTTTTTTTATTTCCCTTTTATATGGATGTCCGCCATTGCATTTGTTAATATAAAATTTAAAAAATATGAAAACACCACTTTTTGTAGGTTTTCCTGTCATAATTTGTGTTGAATGGTTCATTTTTAAAAGGGACTAGATAAAAGGTATGAAAGGTCAATCATATCTCCCAAATGTCCCTCTTTAGGGGGTACTGTCCCTCTGAGGTGAAAATTCCTGTGTCATCAATACTTCTTTGGTGTCCCTCTTTTAAGCAATCATCAGACTATGTGATGTGTGTATGTGTTTTACATTGCTTCACAGTAATGAAACTCACATTAATGTTTGTTTAAACTTTACTATGTGAGTTTATAAATTAGGTTGTATAAAAAAAAATACTTTGGGCTTTCTCTAAATCATTTATTCTGTGACACAGAGATGGCTGTAGGTCATCAAGTGACCAAACCTGCACTACTTCTAGTTCTGAACCCAGCAGCTAAAATTGTATTAAATGTGCCCCCATTGTGTCTACTTCATCTGTGGGGTGTGTGTTCTCTGCTTCTCTCTTCCTCACAGTCACTCTGAGGAAGAGAGAGGCAGAGAACACTAACAAAGGCAATATATACCATATATTGCCTTGGTCACTGGCTCAACAGGCACATGTGATCACAGCAGCAATGATCATATATACCGGGCCACTGGGAAGAGGCTGAAACCGACTGCTCCAATCCTGGATCAGTCAGTTACAGCCAGATCACAGTACACCCTGAGGAACGCTGAGAACATGAAGTTTTTGACGTGGTGAAGGGGTTAAAACTGCTGGCATATTTAATTTCTGTTTTCTCATAGAGCTCTTAGAACTTTAGTTATCAAGTGAAACTGGCATACATCCTGGGTAAACAACCATACTGCAGGGGTTAAAGCAGAATTCCTGGTGGCATACCCAGCTACCGACTGGAATGGCAATGTGAGTCTGTTGTTGCTGGGTTGAAGCTTCTTTATCTTCATTGCTAACCCAACCAACCCATACCTGCTCATCCACTGTGTATCTACTTGATCCCCAGGGACTATCAACATGTCGTCCAGATGGAAAGTTTCAACTGCTGGTGCTCAATCTGATCACAACGGCCCTTTGAATATCTTCTTCAGTTGTCTCCTTTGGCAAGGGGTCACAGCCACGGGTGTGATACACACATCGGAGAAAGACAGTGGAGGCCCTACTCAAGCTACTTTGGAGTTCAAAGCTTTGGTCAACCCCATGTCTCAAGCACACAAGGATGTACTGACCTCTCTCCCCATGAAGAAGCACCTCAGACTTCTAGCTTGCGACATAAAAGCTACAGTGCATGCTGAGATCTCAGAGATACACTGGGACCTGCAGTCCTTGTCTGCTAGAGTTGCCACAGTGGTGAAATCTCACTCTAACTTATCCAGCCATTATCAAAAGTTGGAACAATATTATTTCTAACAGCAGGATGCCATCTCCCAGCTATGGTATGATCTCAATAACTGCAGGAGACAGAACAACATCAGGATCAAACACATCCTTGAGTCAGCCCCACAATGTGACCTCCTCTTCTTTCCGTAGCATGGAGGATACAGAGAAATTCTGCATGCTATTAAAGATTGACCCTCCCACGGATCCTGATCAAATCACACCACCGTCCCTTCCAAAACTGGCTGCCAACCAAAGGCTTCAATGGCACCTGGTGGAGGACACCCTGCGAAAGAAGAAGGTAACTCAGGTGGAGGGAACATTGAAACAACTTATTCAGCTGATGACCTTGTTTTTTTTTTATTGTGGCACCCTACGGCTGACCAGGCCTCACCTTTCCTGAGGAGCCCTCTCATTGCTGGATGTCCCTTGGCCGGGGTGAATGAGACCCCATCTGTCTCCCATTCAGATGGATTGCTATGGTGCCACCCTACCTGTTGCATATTCTTGCCACCCCATCCATACTACCAGGAAGACTCCTCCTGTTGCATGGGACCCAGTTGAGTATCTGTGCCACAGGGATACTCTGGACATTCATGTATGGGGCTAGGTACTCATCTTTGCAACACGGGTATGTGGGGCAATTTTTGATGTGAGGGGGTGGTTGACATCTCTGCCAGGGGTAGGGGGCAGGAATGCCTAGTATTTAATTTTCTCAATAGGCAGCACTGTGATTGTACTTATTGGTCGGGAGGGGGACTGTTGCACGTGCTTTACTCTAATCCCTGGATCTGATAGTTTTTCCTGGAGCCCACATTGATCAGAGGAATGAGTTAGTGGTATGTCCTGCTATGTAGGGTGGATGGCTGGATGGAGATTGCCTCCATGCTACTGACAGGGTTTAAGCTTCTCTGCATTTCTTTTTATTTTTTTCCTGGGAAGGTTGCTAAGATGTGGGGTCACCCGAGTCACAGGTGGGTAGGAGATGGTGGATGTTGAGTCTTAGGGAAACCTGACAACTTGACCTGAAAGCCTATTTACATTTTTGACAAGCTTTGCTTGCCTCCGCCTCCTGCAGCACCTGGAAAGGATGTACTATTCATGATGTGTAGAGTGATGCAGACTTATTGTCTGTCTGTATGCTTCCAATGTACTAGCTCTTTAGTTATTGATTTTTCTGTTATTTCTTTCCTCTATTATGTCTTACACCAGATTGGGTTAATATGTACTTTGTATTTATATGTGATAGGCAGATTGAGAAGAACCAAGTACCAAGCCTGAGATGGTCAAAAAAGGGATGATCAGAATGACTTGAGCCCTCTCCATCTTTACCTTCTTCAGCACCCTGGGAATCAGGTGTAAACACATTTGCCAGATGGAAGTTCCATGGAATGGACATCGTGTCCATATCAAATGCTAAAGCATCCTTCTTGGTGCAGAAAAGAAGAACCTTCTGGTTTTCTCAGGATCCCATGAGATGCACGGAACACCCCAGCTGTGTACAATCTGATTGAATGCACTACGTGTTTTCAATTTCTGGGATCAAGATATTGGCAACTTAAGATGTCTGGAAACATGGTTTCCATGCCTGGGATGTGTACTTCCAAGATTGCTAGGGGCTTTTGCCCACCGAAGGAGTTCTAGAATCTTCACCCAAGATGACTCTCTTCTGGTTTGTCTTTGGTAATTTATGTAGGTGACTACTGTTGTGCTGTCTGATTGGACCCTCACTGGTGTTCCCAACAGAACGTGGGACCAATGGCAAAGCACTAGGCAAGTAGCCCTTATCGCCAGAATATTGATTGGAAAAATACTTTACTCTCCTGTCCAGCAACCATGTGCCATTAGGAGATCTAGGGTGTCTCCTCTGCCTGCCTTGCTGTCACCTGTTGTGACCAACCAATTCCAATATGACAAATGGACATCCAAGTGTCAGGTGAGGTGAAGCCACCAGCAAGGGTCCTCTTTCTTTGGTGGAGACAGGTGAGAGCATTGTCTTGACCAGCTCCTGAGAATGCCCAATTGCAACTCCCTCATATAGAAATGAACACAGGAATCAGCTTCCAGACAGGACACCATGTGACCTATACTTTCATGTAATTCCATACCATTGCCGACAGCCAGGATATTGCTTGAGTAACAAGAAGAGACAGAGCCTGGATATTGTCCTCTGGTAGAAACAACTCTCTTGAAGGGTATAATATTTCATGCCCAAAAAGTACAGAACCTGAGGAGGTAAGAAAGGGGATTTCTTAACTCCTTCCCGACAATGGAAGTACATGTACGTCCCGCAAAAACTTAGTGACAGAGGACGTACATGTAGGTCCCGGAAGTCCGGGTCCCTGAGCGGCTGCACGCCGTTCAGGGACTCCGGAATAATTAAAAAAAAAAAAAAAAAAATCTTAGCCGGGCGTTAAGTGACGGCCGCGTGTGCACGCGGCCGGTCACTAAGGGGTTAAGACTGAGCACCCAAACATATTGCTTCAGGATTAGAACACAGTCTTGAATCTGAGAACTGAGAGTAGCTTCTGAAGAAGCCTTGAGTAAAAGGTTGTCTATATAAGGAGTAAATGATTTCCACTGAGAATGAATGTGAGCTGCCAAAGCAGCCATGACCTTCATAATGATCTTTGGAGAAAATGCTAGTCTGAAGGGGAGAGCAGGGAACTGGTAAAGAAAGACATCTTTTGAAGACAAAACTTAAGAAGCGATAATTGACTGGATGAATTGGAACATGTAGATAGGCATCCTTGAGATTCAGGGAGTTCTAAATAGGACAGTAGCCACCTGCTTTTTGGGAACCACAAAACATTGTTGTAAAATCCAGTGCACACAATGCAAGAGGGACATAGAATACTTGAATATTCCTGTGGAAGTCCTGTTTATCATGAGGAACAGTGTGCTAAAGGGATTAAAGGGGGCCCTGAATCCTTAGGCTTTGATTTTCCCATGTACTTTTGGGATCTGACATGCTCAGATAAAACCCCTCTAAAGTAGGACAAAGTAGTCCAAAGTGTTAGGAAAGTATGAGAAATTACTTAGAAATACCTAAATAGTACTCATCCAACTGTAAAGGGGTTAAACTGGAGGGGCGAGAAAAGAGAGCGTTTTCTGCATAACCTATGCAATGTAGTAATAAGATGGCTGCCAATGCCAAAACACCACCATGTCCAATGCAGGAAGCCCAGGAAAAGGGGTATTCTGTGGAATGTAGTTTGCCATTGCATATAACCAGCAATCAGTGGTTCACAAAATTGCGTTATCTGAACAGTGTTCCCATGCTGACCATGAGAAATAGCAGGTCCAGTGATTAATTTTGAGCCCACACTGACCCTTGTAGGTTAACTGGATGCAGAACTATGGCCCTGTAAAGATTCTTCTTGCAGTTGTATGGAACAAAGGTGGTTGCTGTGCAGGCACCTGTTCTTAACGGGGCAGCGTTCCAAAAATGTAAAAATGAAATAATAACAGAAATAAAGCTGAAATACATGTATATACCAAGCAAAATATAACAAAATGAAAATGGAATAAGGCTGTCTGATGAAATGTAGAGAGAAAGCCCATAAACACAAGTATAATCACATTCCATTACAGGAAAAGTTAAAAAGCATACTGCTGAAGCATTAACCTGCAGAAACATAGTATGCAGGAGAGAAGAGAAGGATTGAGTGCTAAACAGTCAAGAACAACACTTTTCAGTGGGTGCCAAGTATTAGTATGGACATTATAGTAAGCACCATAGTTCTCAAATGGTTAACTTAGTACTCTTCTGTCTTTAAAATCTGGTTATTTAAATACAGAACCTCAGAGAAATTTAGTATTGAGGCATAGACTTGCAGTAAAGTGGTCCAGAAATACACCTGTGAACTGGTCAGTCCAATTCCAGGAAAGCCAGTTAACGGGAGCACTCCTAATGGAGGATTATACAACCCCATATCTAAGCGTAAATATAAAAAAGGGAACAGTGTCAGCTTGCCCTTTTTCTGAGGCAGGTCAGTTGAAACTGAGGAGCAGAGGTAAAGGTGGAAGGGAAAAAGGTGATTCTCCGTCTTAAAACACTTACCTTTTTTTAAATGCCCTGCCCTCTGGAGGAGGGATCTTTCCCACACGGTTCCTTTGTTCCACATTGGATGCAACAGAAATAAAAATTACAAATGCCTTTATAACTAAGGCAAGTCTTTTTTATATTCCATGGATTTGTGAGCAGTATCCAGCAAATTGTAAAGCAATGTGTTGGAGACCTCTGGCTATTTTAAATTGTACACTTTCTCAAGTTAACTGTTTTCGTGAAATGTCTTGTGTAGTTATCTATTTTGATCTTAATCATCTGTTAGGAAATCCAAGTAAGGATGTGAACCCATTGATGCTTATGGTATAAGAAGGACTTGTGCAACTCCTTGAACGGTAGAGAGGTCCCCAGCACATTACCTCACAAAGTGTTAGAGATATCGCTATCATTCATGAGGTTAAAAGCCCCATTTACATCACAGAGAATTTAGGGAATTCTATTTGACCATTATAGGGGAAGTTGGTTAGTATATCAGCATTGATATTGAAAAATCACCACTTGAGTGAGAGCTATATACCACAAAGATGATCTTTGAGATCCTACCAGTCCCAATCAGAATCAAGGAAAAGTTCAAAGAATATTCAAAGTCTCTTTGACTGCGGTCCTACTCTTCAGGTGGAGCCGCTGGCAAGACGATGCCCCATATACATGTAGAAAAAAAACATAAGAATAGAAGCGCACAAGCTCTAAGTGTAGACCGTAATCAATATTTCAAACACCATCATTGGTTATCACCTTGTCAGTACTCAATAATTCTACTCACATGTTCTAGAGGCATGAACTAGCCTCTTAGTTTGACAGCATCCACATGTGTTCCGGTGCTTACAGATGGGCCATATATATGAGTGGTGCAGATAAATAGCCATGAGGATAGAAATATGTAGCACAAATATGTATTAAGAAAGTCTTTGGACTACCAGTTGTTTTGGTGCGATTTATGGCACAAATTGTGGATGCTGAAGTATACAAAAGATGAGTCTGTAGAATGGCCGCTTGATTGACCCCTGATGAAGTGGCATTACCTATGTAACGCGTAGGGTAGAATTGAGGTCTGTTATTTTATTTTTTATAAATTGTACGTGCACATATATACATTTTTTATTATTTATGTGTATCTCTTTTCTGTATGTCTTTAAGATATTGAAGAAACATTAAATTATTCATATTTTTTACATAAAACTATGACTATGTCTAGTTAAAAGAATATATCTGGTGAGTCCATTCCCTAATGAGTTCTTATTTCCCCTAAAATATTGGGTAATTACTGATATCTCCTACCTAGTATGTGCTCATATTTGGATCTTTCTGAGGCTGATTATCAGTTAGAGATCCAGAATAAATAATTTCTAAAATGGTGTGGAGTCAAGATTCAATTCAGAGGGAAGAAGGACAAGGACGGGGAGAGAGTCATACAGACACCTGTACTGGGGTAATTCAGTGGATGCTTTCATACCAAGAATCTGGTTCATGCCCCTAGAACAAATGGGTAGGATTATTGAGCACTGATATGTTGATAACCAACGGTGGTGGTTGAAATATTGAATATGGTCTACACTTAGAGTGGTTATGTATGTAATTTATTGTAGGCCAAGTGTATCAAGGAAATAGTTATTTTGAGTTAAAAATAGCCAAAGATACAAATATTTACCCCAGAATTACATTTTTAACAGATAGTAATCTCTTCTGTAAAACTGATCTATTCCCCACAATCATGAGTGTTTTCTTAGTACTTTACAATTCCCTTTGACAAACTGTCCAGTGTTTGGATCAGCAATCAGAAGGATCCACTTATTTATATATATTAAGAGACAAAGAAGAGTCTGAGACAAACAGTAGTATAATTTATGCTACTTGTATCTTAATCTACAAACTGGAAAATGGAATTTAATAGGGCATTAAACAATGTATCCTCATGCATACAAAATTAAAACTGTGTATTATAATAATAATAATAAATACAGTTGCCTTATGTAGACTGGAGAGCAAATGAGAAATCATGAATATTCCAAATTTATCCTAATGTATTACATTTATGACAAAGAAGTACAAGTAGTTGGAGATGAATTACATTTGAAAGAATTATAGAAAAGTGATTGCAGTGCTTAGCCTATAGCCAAAGCCTCTCAGAATACTCTGTTCTCGTTTATCATATTATCACTGAGCAATTACCAGTGGATTTTGAATTGTTGTAACTAAAAGTAAAGGCTGAACTTGATGGACACGTCTTTTTTTGCAGCCTCACAAACTATGTTAAAATGTAAAGACTGATATGTCATTGTCTCCATATCATATTTATATTGATCCTTGTAATATCTAATGACAAAAGGTCAAGGAATATGAATTACATATAAATCATTTACTCTTGAAAGATCAATGTCCTGCAGTGGAAATACATGACAGCTTCAAAGACAAACAAGGAGAATATTGCATATCAAAATACTTTAGAGTGTGGGCAGATCCTAGAGATCATCTGAATAGGAATGATTAAACATCCATGTATAACAGATTTCTTAAATTTTTTTAAACTAAAAGAATAGTAATGTGTTTTTCACAATTCACAATTTAATAAAAATTTCTAGAAATGCACCCAACTTTAGAGGAGGGCTAAGCCATTGAAAAGTAATCCACAATCTTCCAGTCAATGGGGAGGGGATAAATAATATTTATGATTAATTCCATGACAACCATGTTGTTGTCCACTTTTTTGCTTTAAAACTAGCAATTACAATTTTTGCATTTTTTGCCCATTGGCCAAAATTGTTCACCATTTTTTCAATGGCTAGAAGGTTTCCGGCCATTGATTTATATGGTTTTTGCCTTTTTGCTACAAAAACGGGATGTGTTTGTGGAAGTCAAACATAATAGAAGCAGCTACAGAGTGATCTGAAGAAAAATTGAGGCAGGAGAAATAACAAGTGGGACATTAGGGGACCTTCTGTCACACTACTCATCACCTCCTCCAAGCAGCAGTGTGATGTCTGTAATAGAGCAGCAGCAGCACGTAGGGACTAGTGCTAGTGGTGGTGGTGATGATGGTGGAGAAGCTGGGGTGGAAGAGACATTGATGGCCTTTTAAGCAGAAACTGAGAAGGAATGTGTAAGGGATGGTTTTTGGTGTTCTCCTCACGGTCAGTTGAGGGTTAATGCTCTGCATTAGTTTAGCAACAGCAGAGGGGCAGGCACTGTGAGGCCACGTGATGTTTATGAGAGTCAGCTGGAGATGTCTCCTATATTCAGTGTTATATAACCAAGCACATACGCATGCGTAGTTTTAGACATCTTAGGGCGTAGCCTGTATTTTAACCTGTAATCAAGGCAACAGTGTTTACAGCCATTTGGAGACTAGGAAAGAGTGTACCTGGTTTTAAGTCGGAGAGGTACAGTGTTGCTGTCTAGCCATGTGGGACGTCAGGTCTGTCGGGCTATTCACCTCTGTAGACTGTACCTCATCCAAACTTGTGTGTTGCTGTTTAGCCATTTGGGACATCAGGTCTGTCGGGCTATTCACCTGTGTAACGATACTACGGAGTTTAGCGTGGAAAGGCTCTCCCACACTGATGTTCAGCTCCAGTAATTAGATAAGTAACTTGTTTAATTATTGTATGTTTTTTTTCTATATACACCAGAGCCGTGTGTCTCTCATACGGAGGAAACTCTGGCAGATCTCTACACCAGAGCCGTGTGTCTCTTATACGGAGGAAACTCTGGCAGATCTATATACACCAGAGCCGTGTGTCTCTCATACGGAGGAAACTCTGGCAGATCTCTCACCTTTTTTTTTATATCTTCCAGAGTTGGTATGCTTTCATACTTGTGTGAACTCTGGCCATAACCTGTTTAATCATTGCATGTTTAAATAAACTGCATTTCACTTCAGTGTTTGTCTTTATTCTGAAATTCCAAACTTCTATTTGTAACAGAATGGGAGACAGGGATGATGGGCATCACCACCACCACCACTAGCAATGAGTTTTTGGAATCTGCAACTGCTCTAATTTCTGCTACTGTTGCAAGGGCAGCAGGATCCTGAGGAGCACGCTAGTGTGCCACAGACCACAGTGGACACAGTGGGAATGGGGGCAACAAGTTATGCGGGTCTAAAACAGGTTCCACTTGCCAGCATTAGCAATATTCCTGGTCCTAGTTGCAGTGCTGATTCCGAGGCAGTAGCAGCAACAGCAGCAACATCATCCACTGCCAGTATAGACAGTGAAGGGGAATGTGGAGGACAAAAAGAAAGAGGCCATTCTTCTCCATCTTTTCCCTATCCCTATCCCCTGGAGTCATGGGTGTGAGACTATTTTTCTCTTGGGGCAGGCACAGTGTAGTCATCACCAACAGCACTGTGCACAATTTGTGACAAGTCAGTGAGAAGGGGAAAGGAGGGAACATGCCTTGGAATAACCACCCTGATTTCACACATGAAAAACAGACACCATAACATTTATGTCAAACATTTTAAAGACAAACGCCCACCACAGAAATCAAACACAGCTGTTGCTGTACCCTGTGACTCTCCAGAAAGGCAACAAGAGGCAAGGCGTAAATCAAAGAGTAGGAAGAATAGAGAAACCCAGTCAGACACTGGAAGTTCCATTACAAGCGAAAGAACTAGCTCTCCATCACCTTCTAGGGTAACTACATCTTCTGCCAATCCACCTCATTCATCATTACCTCCTCCGCCAAATGATAGCCACTCTGTTGATGTGGCAGTTCATCTGCACCCATTACATACTGTGTGGGGCACTGACCACACATGCCATGGTGGTGGAGGAGAATCGCAAGCAGGGCATTAAGCGGCATCTGAGGAGATTCCATCCCACAGAATATGCTAAGATGCTGGCAGGGAGGTTCATCATTACTATTAAACTGTTAGCAAGTTGTCATATGTCCTTAGCAGGTTCTGGCAGGGGTATAGTGACAGCAGCAGTACTTGGTTTCTGGTGTCATGGTGTTTGGACAGAGTTGTGTCAGGTGTTATTCACACTGTGCACATTGCAGTTGCTGATGAGAGCCACAGTTTCTGCTCTCAAGGGAAAATTTCGATTATAATAACAACACAGCCATGGTTTTGGAAGTGTCAGGTGGAGAAGAATTATTGGCCAACTTCCTCTTTTCTCCACATATACTGGGGGCTACTTATTGTGCTGCTACTGCCTCAGACACATCACTGGAGCTAGTTGTGACAAGTGGAACTTTCATCATCCATCAACCATGTTACAGCTGTTGTTGATCCCATTCCCTTTCAGCTGCCTAATCATCCTGCTGCTTAAACAACTCAGCAGCAGCAAGAACAGCAGTCACAAATTCCTCATCTATATCAGGGCATTTGACAATGGCCAGTGGCCACTGGCCAACAGGACCTCACCTGCTGGAACTAAGCCAGTAGGCATTTTTTTTTCTCGGGGCTTGTGCTTTAAAAAAAAAAATAAATAAATAAATAAAAAAAATATGAAAACATTGTCCTACAAAAAAGTAAACAATTTTTGGTGGTTTGTTTCTAACAAGCCTAAGTCCTATAAATCAATGTATCCTTAGGGCTTGTGCCAAACAAGCCTAAGTCCTGCAAATCAATGTTTATTCAGGGCTTGTGCCTCTAATAAGTCTAAGTCTTACAAATCAATGTTTCCTCAGGGCTTGGGCTTCTAACAACAAATCTAACAAATCATCCTCTACAAAATACTTTATCAAGTCAAGTATCAGTCCACCCCAGTGGCAGCTTATGTCAAGCTATCTCTATCAGTTTAAATACAAATTTCAAATGTTATGTTTTTTTTTTACTAACTGTCCACCCCAATACAAATTCCCTGTTCAACTGATTTATTCCGCAGACTCCATCCACCAACACAGACATACTCCTCAGACCCCTTTTATACCATGTCTTATGGGGTATTTTTTATATTTATGATTTATTTTGTATTAACTGCACCCCAATCCCAGGAAACAACCCCCCCAAAAAAAATTCCCTGTTCTTCTGATTCTTTCCCCACATTTCACCAACACAGGCACCCTCATGCCCATTTTATACTATGCCTTTGGGAGATAAAAAAAAAATCTGCTAGGTGTTGTGTAGAAATTCAGTGTTCCCATTGATTTCAATGGAATGAGCTAGCTGAAAAAAATAGGAAAATCGGCACTTTCCACAGGAATTTATTCGCCAAGCGGGAAGTGCCATTATTAGCCGGTTTCAGTTTGAGGCAACATTTTTCACCCATCCTTACAAATAACCCTGTTGATCCAGAGGAAGGCAAGAAAAAAGAAAAACATAGTGAGTAGAAAAAAATCCTTCCTGACTCCAAATGGCAGACAGATATTTCAACATACTATATGCTTTGAAGCCAACTGTATAATTCTCAAAAATGTTCTATGCTAGATAGGTATCCATTACTTTTCAGAAAGCAGTTACAGTATCTGCCAGCACAGCATACCGAGACAAATAATTCCATAACTTTACTGCCCTTACTATAAAAAAAATCATTCTCTTTGTTTTAGTCAAAAAAACCTTTCCTGTAGTCTTAATGGATGACCTCTCATTCCTATCTTAGCTCTTTGAGTAAATAGTTCATTGGAGAGTGTTATGGACACATATTAAGTCAATGCGGTTTTGCGACAAAACTGTGTCCATTTCATGGTGTATTGCTGCAACATTTTTGCGACTACATTTGCGCTTATTTTTATGTTCCTTTGTCCTAAATCACAGTGGGTTACAGAGCACCAGATAACCATTACCTTTGTCTGGTTTCCTTGTCTGTTTTGGCAGGTAGGAAACCAGAAACGACCACAATAGACCAGTTCCCTTTCCTGCTTTTGCTGTTAGGGGGAAGGGAAGAGGGGCTGTTCAGGGCAGGTAAAGTGGTCTGGTGAGGGGCGGCACTAGCAACAATAAAAGATGCATCCAGGGTGAGCTTGAGAGAACTGTTCCAGAAGCCAGAGCCTAGGAGTTACTTCAACGCCTGACCTCATCCATTTGACACAGCTGAGTACGTCACGTCATGCAACCCGTTCTCCTTGCCTGCATCATTTCCTGCTACACCATCATCTTAAGATTGTCCCAGGATAATCATTGTTTTCTGGTCTGTTGTACTATATTTGTAGGAAACCACCCCAGTAACCAACTTATCCTGTTTCTACTATAATTGCTGCATGTTGTATTTTATTTGCACTGCAGGAAGTAATTGTCTGTTTGATATTATTAGGTTTTTAGCTAGAATATATTTGATAATATACAGTGTATTATTCATGTTATGTTTTATTAGATATTATTGCTTATTGCTATTACTGGATGTTATTGTGTAAATTGTGAACTGGTCCTTAGAACAAACTTCTCTGGGTATACCTTTGTGCACCAAGCCACATGTCGCTCAAGCACAATTTTTGGGCGCGACCGAGTGGACTTTCACACATATAATTAACTTATTGTGGGTGTACGTTCAATGCTTGTGCTATATTAACTTTAGCCTTATGTCTATTTCATATATCCTGTGCATCACTTTCGCTGTTGTTATTATTGTGTAGTCGCAGTTTTGGGGTGGAAGCAAGCATGGTGCATGTGTTTAAACAGCTATATGTTTAGCCAGTGCTCATTCTTGGGTGCCTTGAGTCAGCTGTTTTGGATGGATACCACTTGCGTTAATTTACGTTGCCGTTGGCCCTAACGCTCGTACAACATTGTTTTGGTGTGCAAAGCCTGCCACACGCATGCTATTGTGTTCTTGCCCGCATTTGTATTTTGTAGACGATGGCTGCATCAATTTTTGTTGTAGGTTGAGCCAAAAGCATAACGCAACGGTTGTAAGGTGTGCCTTTGTGCCAATTCCGGCTCAGAGAAATACACCAACTGTGCAATCCCCACAACAAAGTGGCACAGGGAGCTACCAGTAACTAACACTCCACACAACAAAGTGGCACAGGTAGCGACCATTAACTTACTCACTCCACAACAGAGAGTTCTGTGTAATTACCTTGAATATATTTTTAAATTGTAATCATATCACCCCTTAGATGTCTCTGAGCTGGAGTGAAAACCAGCATAAGCGGTTATACTAAGAGGCAAGTAGTGGCCTCTTATAAATGTGAGTAATGCTTTATGGGTTTTGGTGAAGGATCATCCCAGTGAGAAAATACTACTCTTAGAGAACTGTTTGTGACATTTTTTTTTTTCTTTTTCTTTTGTTTGACTAAGATCTCCAAAACCTAAGAAATGTTAGTAAATTGGATCCATAGAATAACATAGGAATTGGAGAAGTGATATCATTAGAGAAGTCATCTCCACTTTATCACCTCTTTATCACACCTTCGTGAATAACCCCATGCTATCCTGTACATCAGGATATATACTGGAATGTAGGACCATACCTGCACACACACACACACACAACTTTAATGCAAACAAGCTTTGAACACCTCCCTTGTAGAATGTTCAGGAACATTTATAGTAATGGAAATATATTACACCACTGCTCTCCCCTTGGAGAAATTGGCACCTGTAAATTGATCTTGATGCCTTTTTTTAGAAAGGAATTCTACCAACATACAAACAAACACACATACATACATCATTCTGAGGCTTGTACACTAAAAAGAAATGGAACAAACCAACTACATCTTAAGGGACAAACAAAAATCCCCTCTCACTCAATAAATGGAACGTCTAATCTTTAAATGCTGGCGAGGTTCTCAGTGTTTTGCAAAGTAATGAAATGGAGATATTTCTGGTATTCAAAACCACATTTATGGTCAATGGATATGTTTATTTACACTTATGTTACAGTTATTTTCCCCCAGAATTCATCCACTTACTACATTAGTCCCATTGACAACATGATCCCCAGCTTTGTATACTAGGGCAAATGCATGAATTCACAAGTGCAGCCCTGGTGACATTAGCATCTAAATGCAGTGGCTGCACTTCGTGGTATGCACTACAGAGTATGACAATCTTCACCATTATTAAGACTTTAACACTTGCCCCATTACACGACACCACTTCCTTTACACTTTGTTTAATTCATAGCCTTAAACAGGGAACAGAGGAAAGAAATGTCCCAAACACCCACAGACTACTCCAATGCCATCCCATTGCAAGGGAAGGAATTTGGTCATACTTTGAATAATAAATTGATGTTAGGAAGGCATAGAGAATGAAAATCTTTTCCACTGCTTAATTTAGAGCGGAATCAGCATTTTATATTCACCCATTTTACTTAAGGTGGGTGGGGTTTATTCAAGGCACATCACAAAAGTTTTAACACCTGGACTGAAGTGATTAAATTACCCTTGTTTCTTCAAATGATTTAATCTGTATATTAAATTGTTAACCACCCTTTTATACTGGAGAAAATAAGCAAATTACTGAGGGAAACACATAAGTATATTGGATCATGATGTCCTGTTTGTTCTCAGACTGAATTATGGAAAACTACAAATTCAGATTACTCACAAACAATGTCTGCCAAAATCATACTCAAAGCTCCTTGGGCAATACTGTAGGAGTTTTTTTTTTAATTAATATTTTCCACTAAAATAAAAGCTGAATCATTTCTAAAAACAAGTCATTGCAACAGCAGAATATGGAAACATACAGAGGCAGAGGGTGCTGCTACGTCAGCATATTGGATGAAAGACGATGACACAGTCATACTACAAGAAGAAAAAAATTATTTTAGAGCTTTTAGTGACATATTCTATGACCTAGGAGTTTTTACACTATGGCAGCATTATTTTTTCTAAAACTTTAACAATGCTTTTCTGAAGCTTAACTTATAGCATGAGAAATGTAGTAGCTATAGTTATATGCAGAGGGTACTTCTAGAAATAAAAAAAGAAAATATTTGTGTCCACATTTTGTTACTGACACTAACAACACACACACTTTTGCTTTTGAATAACAGTTATTGTACATATCTTCATTGCTTTTTTAGCCTCTTTCTGCATTAGGGTTTATGTGCCATACACATCCATGACATCAATTAAGTTACATACCCTCCAGCTCACAAACTTCTAATGGACCCTTCCCTGTATCATAGGCTCTCTCATACACTACCTTGGTTTTTGGCTGAACCTATAAACTAGGACAAGCTATTTTCTTGCTCCTATTCCAGCCAAAATAAACTTATCTTCTCCACCTCTTGCTATCGCAAGTCATTGTAACTGCAATTATTCTACCAGGTAAATGACCAGTCAGTTCAGAACCCTAGAACATCTGTTAGTACTGGCTTAGAACCTGTAGAAGGACCATACACTACTCCAGGCATGCAATCTTTTTGTATGAACACAACTTAATCCGAAATATTGGAAGCACCAGTAAGCAGGGCAATTTTATCCTTTTGTCTCCATGTTTTTTTGTTTTGTTTTTTCCTTGTTTGTATAAACTTTTTTTATCCATTGTTCCCCAACTAGACTGTGTTGTATGTGTTTTTTAATGCATTTTAATGTACTGTGTATTCCATTGGCACTTTAGTAATAAATTATAATGATAATATGTGATGCCAATATACATAAGACCATCTTTTTTAAAATTGTGTGCTTTTCCCTCTCATCTAGCTATGTACAAAGAACAAGTAAAGAAGAGCTTATTCTGTTTAGTTAAGAAAGAGTATTCCCATTATTGGAAGATAATGCATTCAAAAGATACCAAAAGGAGGAGGAGGTGCTATTACTATAACATTCTATAGTGAGAATGCAGCCTAAAGCTAAATCTCTCTGCCATATAATGCAATAGAAAAAATATATTTTCTGGACCAGGTTGTACTGTTACTTATAGTTTTTATTAAAAAAATATATATTGTTTGGGCTATAAATGAAGAACCCTTGTTTTACTCAAAATTAAAATCTCTGCTTTATATATATGCATAAGACAATTTGGAATGAGGCCTTGCATGATCTATTGGTCTCAAATGATTCAGAAAGGCAATACAATATACAGATAAGTGAGAATTTGTGAAAATTGGCCATAATATGGTATTATTTTAAATTGGAATTCAGAACTACTTAATAGAGGATTAACAAAAACATATTTTAAAGGACTGATTTTCAAAGATAAAAATGGAGAGGATATATGGGCTTTATTCATGATGCTGGCATACATACTCATCACTATCACTGAAAAACAAACACAGAAGGAACAAATTAAGATTGATATGACTTAATAATTAGTGGGGAAATAGGGAAAAAGCAGTAATAGTCTAAATAATTATATAAATAATAATATGACAAAATGCTTTACAAGGATAAGGATATGACAGAAACCAGACTGTTTTATTCAGTATATATAAAAAATACAGATATTGGGGAGGGGGAGGTGGCTAGTGATGATGTGAGCATGCTGGCCACGTAAGCCGTGGTGGCGCGGAAACGGATAGCTGGACACCTATGTTGTTGTATAATACCCCCGAGTGTGCAGAAATGAGAGCGATTGGCATGGAGGAATTCCTTGCTTGAACCCCTTGGTCAGTTCTAGGCACACCCCAAGTTGCAGTGACGAGATTGTCTCAGAACAGCGTACTGGTAGACCGAAGGGATGGTACAGCAGGCGTGGAGGAGCTGGATGGAAGGGACAAGTAAAGCAGAGTATCATCACACCGGGCCGTGAGGCTGCTGGTTGCAGTTAGCTTCTAGAGAGTGCCTCCTGTGGCTAATGGAGAACAAGAAGAAAAATCAAATTTAGCATCTGAATACAGGGGCAATGCTCAAGGGGTGTATCACGGTGCCCGTGATTGCTGCAGTTATCTGTCTATCACCTGCAGGGGGCTCCCATTGGCTGTCTGCAGTCAGCCCGCCTCTGGTTGCCTTTTTAAACTCAGTCTGGGCACCCATTAGTTGACCTTTCGTGGTGTCCTTGACAGCATTCACTTTGCCTGTCTGCTGAAGCTATTGGGCCTGTTCCTGAGTTCCTGAGTTCTTGAGTTCCTGAGTTCCTGAGTTTACCTGTTCCTGTGTTCCTGCCTGCTTGTCAGTTCCAGTCCGGTTCCGGTTGCTGTCGCTTCGGTTGCCAGCCGACCTGCGGTGCTTGTCCCAGTTGAGTCTCGGCCTGCTCCTGCTGTTTCCTGTGTTCAGTTCCTGTGGCGATATTTCTCTCCTGTCGCTCCGGCGACATTCTGTCTGTTGGTCCCAGCGTGCGGACGCTGGTTTATTCCATTAGCCTTGCGGCTCGCAATACTGTCTGTTGGTCCCAGCGTGCGGATGCTGGTTTACTCCATTAGCCTTGCAGCTCGCAATACTGTCTGTTGGTCCCGTGTGTGGACGCTGGTTTACTCCATTAGCCTTGCGGCTCACAATAGTGTCTGTTGGTCCCAGCGTGCGGACGCTGGTTTACTCCATTAGCCTTGCGGCTCACAATACTGTTGTTGGTCCCAGCGTGTGGACGCTGGTTTACTCCATTGGCATTGTGGCTGATTCTACTGCCTGTTGGTTCCAGCGTGCGGACGCTGGATTACTCCATTGGCATTGTGGCTGATTCTACTGCCTGTTGGTTCCAGCGTGCGGATGCTGGTTTACTCCATTAGCCTTGCGGCTCGCAATACTGTCTGTTGGTCCCAGCGTGCGGGCGCTGGTCTACTCCATTAGCCTTGCGGCTCACAATACTGTCTGTTGGTCCCAGCGTGCGGACGCTGGTTTACTCCATTAGCCTTGCGGCTCACAATACTGTTGTTGGTCCCAGCGTGTGGACGCTGGTTTACTCCATTGGCATTGTGGCTGATTCTACTGCCTGTTGGTTCCAGCGTGCGGACGCTGGTTTACTCCATTTGCCTTGCGGCTCAAGGTACAGTTGTTGGTCCCAGCGTGCGGACGCTGGTTTACTCCCTGACTTGCAGTCAGGCTTCTGGTGCTGACCAGTCCTAGCAGCACTTGTTTCAGATGTGTACCGACACTAGCCTCTCCTTGGGTGAGACAGCTTGACCGTATACTCTATTTACCATCCTACTGTCATTGTCATCTGACAGTCACTGGTCTTAGTGGTGTCTCCGTTCTTGGGCTGCCCTGCCCGGTATTGGTAAGGCTGGTAGAACCTTTCACGTTGCCACCTTTAGGTTGCCTTACCCGGTATTGGCAGGGCCGGTAGAGCCTATCCTTGGGTATCCATTCTGGGCTGCCCTGCCCGGTTGGTAAGGCCGGTAGAACCTGTTACGTTGCCACTCCACGGTTGCCTTACCCGGTATTGGCAGGGCCGGTAGAGCCTATTCCTTGTGTATTCCTCAGGCTGCCCTGCCCGGTATTGGTAAGGCCGGTAGAACCAGTACGTTACCATCTTACGGTTGCCTTACCCGGTATTGGCAGGGCCGGTAGAGCCTACTTATCACTATTCCGTCAGTATCGCTTGGGTTGCCTTGCCTGTATTATTTGCAATTGTCAATTGCTTATATATATGTGATGTTTGTATGTGTATGAAAACCCTATGGGATTGCCTTAACTTTTCAATAAAGTTATGTTTTTTTACCTAAACCTTACGTCTGAGAGTCTTAACAAACCGTGACAGGGTGGCCTGCTCCGATGGAGGGATAGTATCCTGCTCCAGGCTGCAGTGCTAAGAGTTGTACATTTTTGGGAGCAAGGAAATCTCCGGGTCTACCAGATAAGTACACTGCCATAGCTCAAAATACTGTTTAATACTCCTGTCATATATGCAATAGAATGTGGCTATTTAAAATGGATTAAAGGATATAAGATGGGGTTGAAAACTGTTGATAGTGGACTGATACTTTATACTACACATGTGAACATAAGTGTATTCATCTTTGGATCAGAATGAGGTAAGGGGTTGCCCATGGAAGTGTACATGTATAGAAGAGTATTGATATATCGTGTGGTCCACCATTAAACAATAATGCGTACTGGTACTGGTACAGTCTTGAAATCAGTGGTCCAGAAGGTAATCTGGCTACAGAGGATTTAAAAGAGATAACTGCCTTTTCTCCTTTCCTAGTAACAACATTAAATAAGGGACAAAGGCTGATGGGCTGGCTTCAATATATATTAGCAGTTTTGAAAAATATGTAGTGCTGATGCATGGTGAAAGCCAGCTGGTAAAGCCCTCGTGAAATTGGTGGAGATACAATTGGTATAACGCAGATGGTATAAGGCTCTCCATACAGATCATTATTGTGACAGTCACCTAGTTCCAGTGACACTGGCGACAAGGACGCAGGAGGCATCGATATGTCATGGTCGCTTCCTCCCAGAGGTAGCTGACTATGCCTGGTTTGAACGCACCTGGCGGCGTCATTGGCCGTCCATGTCCTCTTGCCAGCTGGATTTGGCACTCATTTTGACACAGGCGCGGACCACTGGTTTGACGCATCGCAGCGGGATGCGTCATTTACAGGAGCAAAGCGGCAGAATGACGCAGACCCCTGTTTTGTACTGCTTGGCTGTAATCTCCTCCCATCCACTTCCTGGGCTGGGCTTTAAGAGGGAACTGAGCCAATTCTCAGTTGCCCTTGCATTGTTGTTCTCCACTGTTGAGTTTCCTTGGGCTCTGTGTATAACCTGGCTTGTCTGACCATCCATCCTGGTGCTGACCTGTGGCTCTGTCTGACTAGTCTCCTGCCTACCCCTTGTGTATAGTGGACACCCAATCTGGTGCAGACCTGTGGCTCTGGCTGACTAACTACTCTGTGTATGACCCATCTTGTCTAACCATCCATCCTGGTGCTGACCTTTGGCTCTGCCTGACTATTCTTTTGCCTACTCCTTGCTCATAGACACCCAGTCTGGTGCGGGCCTGAGGCTCTGGTTAAGACTAACGTTTGATTTCATTTTCCTTGGAACTGATGGCAGACGTGTGTCTGACTACTCCTTGGAACTGATGGCCTTCCCTCTGACTGTAGTCGTGAGTCAGGTTGTCTCAAGCAGTACTTCCTGAGTACCTTCCCGGATACAGAGACTACAGGGGTGCATTGCCTGTCTCTGGTAGAGGTTTCCTTGTTTAGGCAGACTCCTATTCCTGATAGAGTTGCTGACCTCCAGTGGGACCTCTACTGTTCCTTGTGTCTACTGCCTGTGATTACTCCTAATTATTGTTATATTCTGTTTGTACTGTTTAATAAATATTGTCATTTTTACTATACCGGTCTGATTCCTGAATTATTCTTGGGAAACCGTGACAGTACACAAGGGCCATGAATTCAGACGGTACAAGACAGACAGCTTTTCAAAGCATCCTGGACAGGATGGAGAACCAGGATCAACGTATTGATCAGTTGTCTTTGGCCATGTAAACCTCGTTGCAGAGCACGATGTACCTCGAACGCACTAACCCACAAGTGGTGGCCAACCCCGCTCCCTCCCTGGCACCAGTGGTTCAAACCTCTTTTGATGCAGACAAGATCAAGAGGTTGTCTGGGTACGCTCAGCTCCCACAGCAGTATGATGGGGATCCTAATGCTTGCCATGGTTTCAACTCTGCATTTATCTTGAGATGGTTCTGCATGCCTTCCCTTCTGAGCGCAGTAAGGTTGACTTTTTGATTTCTCGCCTCACAGGTAGGGTGCTGGCCTGGTCCAACCCATTATGGGAGACTGACAAACCTATTGTGCACAACTTTATGGAATTTATGAAATGTTTCAAGAAAATTTTTGATGGACCAAGTCGCTTGGTCTCGGCTTCAAAGAACCTTATGAACACTGTGGAGGATTACTCTATCGAATTCTGTACCCTGGCTGCGGAAGTAGGCTGGAATTATGAGGCATTGGTGGCTGCCTTTGTCCAAGGACTATGTGATACTTTGGAAGACGAGATCGTGGCATGCGATCTACCTAAGGATTTGGAGGATCTGATTTCATTCTGCATCCTGATTGACACCAGGATCAGGGAAAGACCGTCATTTAGGGAGCGCCTGAAGAGGCCTCCTAGCAGTTTGCATTCCTGCTTTTCGGGCCCACCCTATCCTCCCTCGCCTCCTAAACCTGTCTCAGAGGGTAGTGAACCTATGCAGCTGGGTGCTACCCAGCTTTCGAAGGAAGAGAGGGCTTTCAGGAGGAGGAATGGGCTTTGTCTTTACTGTGGTAATGTCACGGTTTGTTAAGACTCTCAGACGCAGAGTTAGGTAAAAACACAACTTTATTGAAAAGTTAAGGCAACCCCGTAGGGTATCATACACGTACACACATATATCTTTATTATACAGGAATACAATACTAACAATAGCAATATAGGCTCTACCGGCCCTACCAATATCCTTGATTCCAAATGGCAATCAGATTTCTCCCTGGATCAACAAGCCCTAACTAAATATTAATCCCAATACTAACATACATAGCCCTCTATGTTATGCTCTTTTAAATAAGTATCCAGCCTCCTTTTAAAGGCAACGAATGTATTTGATAGCACCACCCAGGGGCGGATTGTAGGGGAATACCAGCCCGGGCCCTTTGGTGCGCACTGAAAGAACTGTTTGCAAGACAACTAACAGGAAAATATATAAGCAGATATACCAGCAAGTACATATTAAAAGCTGCACTGATGCCACAGGTTAGGTAATGCACAGTGCTGCCCGTCTCTCTCCCCCTCCTATCCACTTTGTCTTGAGTGCAGAATCTCTCTCTCCCCCTCCAGTGCGCACTGAAAGAATTGCAAATAAATTACAAGTGCTGTACAGCGCCACACATCTCTCACTATCTCCTCCACTACCTTCTTTAGTGCCCTCATTCTGCACTCAAGACAAAGTGGAGTGGAGGGGGAGAGAGATGGCCAGCGCTGTACAGCACTTGTATTTTAATTGCAGTTCTTTCAGTGCGCACCGGAGGGAGAGAGAGTCTGCACTCAAGACAAAGTGGATCGCGACTTAAAGGTGAGCCGATATAGCGGCCCACCGGGGGATGTCCGATCTCCCGATAGGACAATCCGCCCATGGCACTACCTACTCAGGAAGTGAATTCCATACCTTTATTGTCCTTACTGTAAAGAAACCCTTCTGCTGTTGTAGATTAAATCTCCTTTCCTACATTCGATTACCAAACTTTTTGACCGATTGAAAGGGTCTAAAGTTTTTACGAAACTTGATTTAAGAGCCGCTTACAACCTTGTGTGGATAAAAGAGGGAGATGAGTGGAAGACAGCCTTTAATACCAGGAGCGGGCATTACGAGTACTTGGTAATGCCCTCCAGTCTATGCAATGCCCCGGCTGTCTTCCAGGAGTTCATCAATGACGTGTTAAGAGAACTCCTACAAAGTTGTGTGGCCGTATATTTGGAAGACATCCTCATTCATTCTCCTAAGATGGAGACCCATCAGTCAGATGTATCCAAAGTTTTGAGTCTTTTACGTGAGAATAACTTGTATTGCAAATTGGAGAAATGTGAATTTCACAAACCTCAAGTAACGGTTTTGGTGTATATCATATCTGCTTCCAGTTTCACCATGGACCCTCAGAAACTGTCAGTGGTAGTGGATTGGCCTCGTCCTACAGGACACAAAGCGATCCAAAGATTTTTGGGATTTGCTAACTACTACCGAAAATTCATTAAAAATTTCTCTACTATTGGGGGGTACAGCTAGCAACGAACTGAGGTGAACATGCTCTGCTGGAGCTCCTGTATTATTCGGCAATTATATCTGAATTATTTGCTCCAACAGTTAGCTGTTACTTGGAGATACTGGTATACTTCTGCTCTATCGGGAGAGGAATCTTTTCATACCTCATGTCCCGGGGTGTAACGCCCTCTAAGCGGACTCCGCTGAGCTTTCTCTTTTCGCGCCTCTCAGGCAACAGGGCCTTTTTGGACGCCATGTTTGAGAGTGATCTAGTTTTATGGAAGAAGGCAGGCCTCACAGGTTTCCTTACCTGCGAGAGCATTTTTGATGGTGGACCTCCTCCGTTGCCTCCTGCCTCAATGTTTCCTACTTCACCGCCTATGTGTCTTCCCTCTATGGAGATCCGACATCCGTCGTTGCAAGTGGAGTTTGGAGGCTTTGTGGGTGAAATCAGGCATGCTGTGCAGAGAGAGCTTCTCAGTCCACAGGCGGACGTTCAGCGATTGGATTATGCTATGCTGGAGGATGAGCCGAAGGTGATACTGGTTGCTCTGAGGAGTATACGCCTGGGCCTTTATCTGCTGTCGCGGAGGGGATGACCTTCCATGAGTCTGGAGGTCGAGGTGACACTACTTTGAAATGGGCCCTTGCGAGTGTACCCCTTCAGGGGGATTGGCAGATCTGCAAGGGATCTTCTCTACAGTTCACTCCGATCTCAGTGCCTGATGGTCTGCTCCTTTCCCTCACCACTGTTCTGCTGTATGTTTGGGACTCCTCTCCTTGGGACCCTGGAACACTGCTCTCTTCACTTGCAGAAGCCCTTGCTGGTATTGCTCTTTCAGTTGGCCCTTCTTCAGGCTGTTCTTAGAACTCACTTTGACTCCGTTTACCTACCTGTGATGCAGCTCTATGATCTGAAGGACTGTCTGCTTGCTGGGACTTGGTTCGTTCTCTCCCGTTGAGATGCCCATACTTTCGTATGCTTTTGACCTTCTTTAGTTTGCTACATGGGTCCCCCCCTTGGGCCCAGAGGGGTTAGGCCCAGATTACTGCTATTTTTTTGCCATGATATTGTGTTTTGTCTCCAGGAGAATTGTTCTGTCTAAGTATTCTATGTCCCAAGCATTACACATTACACGTTATTATATGTTATCTGTTTTGAGTTTCGTGGGCTCGCTGGTGCCGCTCCTGATCTTGCTCGCGGGTCAGAATTGGCTCTGGTGTCTCCCGGACCTCTTGGGATATTATGCTTGTACCATATCTTGTTACCCCATGTGCACAGCATGCTTTGCTTTGCATGTGGTCCGATCCCACATGGTATATTGTTATGTTATATAATGTATACGCCCATTGACATGCTTTCTCTGCTGGCCCGTCCACCTTGCATCTTGGTCCACTTTACATTAATGTTCAGTTTAATACACCCTCCCTCATGCCTCACAGCTCCTCTGCGTTATGCCACTACTGCGGGCTTGGCCCACCAGTATTTTCTTTCTAGTCTATAGCTAGATTTTTTGTTCTCTTGTGCCTATTTTCAGATTTTCTGCTTCCTCTACTTCTCATTTCCTTAACCTGTCTTCTCTGCTACTCCCCGCATGCTGGAATGCAGCTATATTCATAATTCAATTCCTTTCGCATGTATTCTGTGCTACTTCCCACATGCTGAAATGATGCTTTATTCATATATACTATTGATGCTCTATTGTACTGCTAGGTCCAGGTGGACCTTTGTTTATCCACTTGTACTTATATACATTGGCCTTTTGTGGACTCCTGTGTGAGTCCCTTTGCTTGATTGTACTATTCTTTTATTTTCATCAATAAAACAGACTTTTGAAAAAAAAAAAAAAAATAACTATACATTTATTGTAGTGTTACTTGTTTGTTATTACTATGTGTTTTTTGGGGAGAGACGGGCTCGTTGTTAGATGTAAGGGTGCTATAGGTGTGAGCCCGCTATCTATATGGGATGTTCTGGCGGATTTAGAGTGCAATGCCTTAGAGTGTAATTATACCTCATGCTTTGATTGGGTATGAGTAGGATCTGTGAACCTCTTCATTCTTGGGAAACGGTCCGTATTGGGCTTGAACGTTTCTACTAAGTGTTTGTTAATGGTTATGGTCCCTAATATCGAGCTCGTCTCTCCATGTTGACCGTTTGGTCTTGTTTTACTTTGTCAGCTTCTTCACATGTCACACAGACTCTTTATCTTGTTTTTTTTTTTTGTTTTTTTCCCACATGGGCTAGGACACACTAGGATGCATTCCAGTGCCTTAGATTGGATTTCTTTTTTTACGCATCCCCGACCCTTGTATCGGGGAGACACTTGGATGCACCCTGGTGTTGGTTCTCATTTCACATTTTGCCACTATATTTGGATAGTTTATCTTGACATTTTTCATCTCCATAACTTTGGAATGCATGGTACATCTGTGTTTCAATAGCAGACTCTGTAATATTAGCCCAGAGTTCAATCATTAGTGACCCTTTTGCAAGTAATTTTTTTTTTCTCTTTCTTTCTCCTGACCACATGCTCAGTATAAATGGTCTTTTGCCTGAGGTTGCCCCTTCTGGAGACCTCTGTTTCCTTGAAATGTTATAATGTTATGATGCATTATTGTCCCATAACTAGATTCTACCTTTGATTTTATTTTCTCTATGTATTGTTCTTATTCATGTATGTGTCCCTTACATTATTGCCTCTAGCTCGTTTAATACTTAATATAGTACTGCAGACTCAATATGTTTCACTTTTCCAATATGTTCAGTGTCCTTATGTCTGATTGTTCTGGTCCCTATGGGGACTATCTCTGTTTCTGTTTTCTACTTCTCTTCTGCGCTCTTATTGAGCTCATTCTTTCTCGATCGTTGGGATGGTGGGCATCATGCTTACCCCCCACTCCTGATGTGAGCCTATCTTCTTGGTTTTTTTTTCTTATTTCTCTCTTTCTTCCCTTCCCTCCTCCTTCCTTTCTCCCTTCTATGCTTTCCTTCTTACCTTCCGCTCTTCCTCCTTCCTTCCTTATTATTTTTATTTATTTATTTATTTATTTATTTTTCTTTCCCCTCCCTTGTCCTCGCACTGTGCAATTCGATTTGATACATCCTGGGATTTTTCATTTGTATTGTTGTATTCTTTGAATTATGAGGTCTGCGGACTCCCCTAGGTCTCCAGCTGTTGCTCCCTCCAAATCCTTTCTGACTCTCCTATCATACAATGTGAAGGGGTTAAACTCTCCATCCAAACGATCATTGGCTTTGCATGAATTCCACCGTCTTAAAGGTGATATTGTCTTTGTTCAGGAAACACACTTCAAAAAATCAAGGGAGATGGCTCTTACTAATCGGTTTTATTCACAAGCATTTCTAAGCTTGTCTGATACTAAGACATTGGGTGTCGCTATTCTGTTTCATAGACAGATACCATTTGTCTTCTCCTCAATTTATAGTGACCCCAAGGGACGTTTTATCTTTGTGGCAGGCTCTATTGACTCTCAACGTTACACATTCGCTTGTTTATATGCCCCGAACTCGAACCAGGACTCCTTTTTGGCTTCGGTATTGGCCAAACTTGACACTTTCAAAGATGGGATACTAGTAGGTGGGGGGTGACCTCAATGTCTCTCTGCAACCTTCTCTAGATTGCTCTAAAGGTCAATCTTCCTACTCCTCAACTCTTTTGAAGTCTTCACTATGGTCCCACAGATTATTGGACTCTTGGCGTCTCTGCCACCCGGATGGGAGGGATTATACATTTTATTCACACCTGCACGATTCATATTCTAGGATAGATTATTTTCTAGTGCCGCATTCTCACATTGATCTTATTGAATCAGCAGCCATAGATCTTATAATGTGTTCAGATCATGCCCCTATCCGGCTGGACTTACGCATGTCGTCAGGCAACCTTTCTCCTCCAATTTGGCGATTGGATGAATCTTTATTACTACAGCAGCAAACTTTTGATCATATTGATGCTGTCCTGGAGCAGTATTCTAAGGAAAATGTGGATGACTCCACCTCTCCTTTGTCAATATGGGCAGCCCATAAATGTGTTCTAAGGGGGGAATTTCTTAAATTGGCAGCGACGTGTAAGAAGAAACGATTGGCTCAAATTGATCGACTTTTATCCGATATTGCTGCCTTGGATGCAAAGCATAAACTTTCAGGGAATCCTCAGGATCTGCTTGCTCTCACTCAATGTAGATCACAACTTAAATCTCTCCTATCCTTACACATGGAACGCTTGTGCTTCAAAAGCAAATGTATCTTTTTTGAACATAGCAATAAAGTTGGTTCTCTGTTAACGCGTCAGCTCCGTCACAAATACGCTTCTCACTATGTGCCTTCCATTTGTACACGTACTAATTCTACGGTCTATGATGAAACCTCTATTGCTGCCACTTTTCATGACTTTTATACTTCACTTTATAATTTAGGAGATATTGCTGATTGCTCAAGCTCTGCCATTCGGTCTAAACTAGACAAGTATTTCACCGACGCGTTTCTTCCGCAGATTTCTTCGGAAGCGAGGGACTCTCTTGATGTACCCATATCAGAAATTGAGATCCGACGGGTTATTCAATGTTTACCTTCAGGCAAAAGTCCAGGCCCTGACGGGCTGATGGCTGGGTATTATAAAAAATTCCAGAATAGGCTTCTCCCTCTTCTTCTCCTGGCTTTTAACTCGCTGCCTTCAGAGATTCACCATCATCCAGCACTGTCAGAAGCTCATATTACCATTATTCCCAAAGAGGGGAAAGACCCTTTGAGATGTGAGAGCTATAGACCTATTTCACTACTCAATTTAGATATGCTAAAATATTGGCAGAGTATATCAAGCCCCTTTTGAACTTGTTAATACATACCGATCAGGCGGGTTTCGTCCCGGGTCGAGAAGCTCGTGACAATACACGCAAAATTTTGAATATATTGCATTATGTTCGTACTCATCATATGCCTACTGTTCTACTCACTACAGATGCTGAGAAGGCATTTGATAGAGTGAATTGGCAATTTCTTCAACGGGCGCTACTTGCTTTTGGTTTTGGTCCTCGGATATTAAAATTTATTTTTGCACTGTACTCTAACCCTGGGGCAAGACTGAAGGTGAATGGCACCTCTCTGATAGCTTTCGCATCTCAAACGGTACTAGACACGGGTGCCCTTTGTCGCCCATCTTATTTATTCTACAAATGGAGTCGTTTGCGCAACATATTCGCCTTAACGACAATATCGCGGGTGTTAGGATTGGATCTACGGAATGTAAGCTGGCTATGTTTGCAGACAATGTACTTTTTACTATCACCAAACCAACTGGTTCCTTTTGAGCCATCCTTGATGAAACTGAATCCTTTGCAAGGCTCTCTAATTTTAAGATTAATTTCTCTAAATCGGAGGCTCTGTCTGTGGGTCTTTTACCCACGTTACTAGATTACCTGAAGCAACAGACTCCTTTTAAATGGGCAGAATCCAGCATTAAATATCTGGGTGTCAATATTGCTGAATCCTTCGATGATATCTTCCGAAGGAATTTTTCCCCTCTTCTATGCTCAATAAAACAGGACTTTGAAAAATGGTTGAAATTATAT
The DNA here is from genome assembly GCA_037306005.1 of Rhinophrynus dorsalis. Lineage (NCBI taxonomy): Eukaryota > Metazoa > Chordata > Amphibia > Anura > Rhinophrynidae > Rhinophrynus > Rhinophrynus dorsalis. Next base: position 310,333,946 of record CM074720.1, on the reverse strand, counting down.
CTTTCGTGGTACGGTAGAATTAATGTCGTCAAAATGAATGTATTACCCCATTTTTTATACCTTTTCCAAACTCTTCCCATTACTATTCTGTCTTCGTTCTTCTCTTTACTTGACTCAGCTCTACGTCGCTTTTTATGGAAGGCTAGACCACCAAGACTTGCTTTGAGTTGCCTACACCTTTCTAGAGCTACAGGCGGCCTAGGGCTTACGGATTTCAGACGTTACTATCACGCTTCGACACTTATATCTTTACTTGATTGGGCACACAATGCAGATGTGAAAGCTTGGGTCACTATTGAGATCAATATGTTACCTGCTGGAGACCCTTTATCTGAGATCGTCTTGCCGTCTAAGTATAGGACCGCCTCCATAAAGCAACATCCCATTCTCTCTCATATCTCTCGCATCTGGTCTATATATAAGAAGTCAAAATTGCTGGCCAATACTCCTTCACTAGCTTCACCAGTGTTCTACGCTAGGTCCACTCTTGTTTCACTTCTGGATACTGATTTCCCTGGATGGATGGCAGTTTCCCGATGGAAGATTGCAGACTTGGTTACCGATGGTCGAATCAGGCACTTTGAGGATATTCAACGATCTTGTTCTTTGTCTCCGTCTGAGCTATGAAGATACTTTCGCATTAAACACTTCCTTGAACATCCAGCTGTTAAACCAGCGTGGATTTCTCCTCCGACCAAATTTGAATGCTTACTGCTCACTTCTAAGCCTCCCTCTAGAAAATTCAGTGTACTTTACAATATACTATCTGCTCCTTCTCCTACCTCTTTACCGAAATACTCTGCTTCGTGGCAGAGAGAGTTAGGATGCACTCTATCTAGGGAAGATTGGAATGTTATTTGGAAAGCGGCTTCAAAGGCCTCTCTATAGGCCTCACTGCTAGAGTCTCACTTTAAGTTTCTCTCCAGATGGTACCTTTCCCCTGTGCGGATTCGAAAATTTTCCCATTCTGCTGACACATCTTGTTGGCGTTGTGGATTGGAGATTGGCACCCCATCTCATATCTGGTGGCATTGCTCTAAGGTACGCCCTTTTTGGACGACCTGTTTGAAATTGATCAGTGAGGGATTGGAGGTGACTCTCAAGGGAGACATTTGGCAAACGTTATTCTTTATAAGGCTACCCCGGTTACCCCTAGTGAAGAGGTGTTTACTTTACACGATGCTGCTTACAGCTAAATCTCTTATTACGACTCACTGGAGAGATGTGTCTCTCCCCTCAGTAGAGGAATGGGTAACTAAAGTAAGAATGCAAATTCCCCTTCTCCGTGTACATATTACGATTAAAGGAGGGGATCCGGATGCTATTAATAAATTTTTTGCCAAGTGTCCTTTCTGATGCCTATTAAGAATATTGCAGTGCGATCTACTGAATCCCAGGATGTCCCGTTTCTGTGAACTCTTGGACAGGGAATATTGCCCCTCTTCCCCACGTCTATTTTTTTTTTTTTTTCCTTCTTCGCCCCCCTTTTCCTTCTTCTATACTCTTCTCCCTTTCTATTCCCATTCCACTACTACACCTATCCTTTGGCTTTTTCTTCTTGGGATCTTGTCACACTTTGGCTGCGCTCTGGTTCCTTATGTATCATTGTGGTGCAAGATTGCACTATTTAGTTTGTTGTCTGCATTTCATAACATGTATAGTGGATTTAATCTTACATAATTTGCACAATGTCTATATTATGATTTCGGCCATTCGGTCGAATGTTCCCTTTCTTTTTTATTTTTTTATATCTTACTGTACATTTTTTTTTTTTGTATCTGCTTCGTTCTTGAATAAAGATTTAAAAATTAAGAAAATAAACTGCTTTGCTTAGTGTTTTTTAAAAAAAAAAAAAAACACTAAGCAAAGTAGTTTATTTTTTATTTAAATTTCTCTACTATTGTCAAACCTTTTACCGACATGACGAGTAAACTGGCTAAGATCTCTGAATGGTCTCAAATGGCTATTCTGGCTTTTGACAATCTGAAGGCTGCTTTTGCTGCAGCTCTGTTATTACTACATCCCTACCTCTCCCTGCCCTTTACCTTGGAGGTTGATGCATCAGAGATTGGAGTGGATGCCCTGTTGTCACAACGCTCAGCTCCTGGTGAAGCTTTGCGCCCTTGTGGGTATTTCTCTAGAAAACTGCAGAGATGGTATATCAAATAGGAGACAGAAAATTACTGGCTATTATCCTGGTGCTAAAGGAGTGGAGACACCTCTTGGAGGGTACTAAAACTCCTATCCTGATTCTGACCAGCCACAAAAACCTCATTTACTTCTCAGAGACTAAACGCTTGTCTTCCAGGCAGGCCAGATGGGCACTGTTCCTTTCACAGTTTAACTTTGTGGTCTCTTATCTACCTGGCTCGAGAAATGTTAAGGCAGATGCGTTGTACCTGTATTACTTCTCTTCTGGGAGAGGAGATTTTGGCAGCTCAAGCAGATGCTCCAGCGGAAAAGCCGGATGGTGCTTGGTTCTGGGACAGTTATGCATTAGGCTGTTGGAGACTTATCATACCTCGAAAATTGCTGGGCACATTGGTCGCGACCAATTGATTTGGTCATTTTCGCGGGTATTCTGGTGGCCTAGTCTCCGGTCCAATTGTGCTGCCTTCACTACTGCTTGCACTACGTGTGCTCAAAATAAGACCCCTTGACACCTGCCAGTTGGGCTGCTCCAACCAGTGGCCAACGGGGAGCGTCCCTGGTCACACAAATCCATTGATTTTATGGTTGACCTTCCTAGTTCCATGGGATACTGTCATACTGATGATTGTGGATACATTTTCTAAAATGATTCACTTCGTGCCACTCAAGGGCTTAGCTACCACAAAGAATTGGGGGTGGTATTTGCTAATGAAGTATTCCGACTCCATGGCTTACCCAGGGTGATTGTGTCCGACAGAGAAAGCCAGTTTGTGTCCTGCTTCTGGAGGTGTTTCTGTGCCCAGATGGATATTCAGTTGGCATTTTCTTCCGAATACCACCCACAGTCTAACGGTGCAGCTGAAAGGTCTAACCAAGCCTTAGAACAATTTCTACGTTGCTATATCTCTGATCACCACGTCAATTGGGCTACCCTGTTACCTTGGGCGGAGTTTGCCCGGAATTGTACTGTTAACTCTTCTACTCAGAGTTCCCCGTTTTTGGTTAACTATGGGTTTCAACCCTTGGTTCTTCTTGAGACCTTCCAAGCACAAGCTATTCCAGCTCTTGATGAGCATTTAAGGGCACTCTATTCCTCTTGGGTTCGGGTACAGCATACCCTACGTGGTTCTGTGCAGCGACAGAAAAGACAGGCTGACCTTAGGCGATTGCCGTCACCTTCCGGGTGGGTGACAGAGTGTGGTTGTCTTCCTGTAACCTTCACCTCCAAGTCCCTTTTAACAAATTGGGTCCTCGATTCATTGGTCCTTTCCGTGTGTTGCGTAAAATTAACCCAGCTGGCAAGAGGAAAAGGGTGGCCAATGACTCCGCCAGGCATGCTCAAACCAGGCATAGTCAGCGATGTCTGGGAGGGAGCGACCAAAACATATCAACGCCTCCTACATCCTTAAAGGCCCTCCTCCAAGGAACTGGTCGGGGTTTGTCAGGGAAACATACATGAAATCTACTTATCAAGGCAGGAGCATGAACGTCATCAGCTGGGATCCAGGAACATTGTTCTGGACCATAGCCCTTCCAGTGAATCAAATACTGTAGGTGCCCTTGGATCTTACGGGAGTCCAGTATATTCTGTACTTCGTACTCCTTGTGATCTGCAACTCTCACGGGAGCAGGATGAACAGGAATGGAGGTATACTGGTTGCAGACCAAGTTTTTCAACAGGGAAACATGGAAGACATTATGAATGTGCTTATAGGCTGGAAGTTCCAGAGCATACGTAGTGACCATCCATCCTGGTGCTGACCTGTGGCTCTGTCTGACTAGTCTCCTGCCTACCCCTTGTGTATAGCTGACACCCAATCTGGTGCAGACCTGTGGCTTTGGCTGACTAACTACTCTGTGTATGACCCGGCTTGTCTGATCATCCATCCTGGTGCTGACCTTTGGCTCTGTCTGACTATTCTCCTGCCCATTCCTTGTTTATAGCGGACACCTAATCTGGTGCAGACCTGTGGCTCTGGCTGATTAACTACTTGGTGTATGACCCAGCTTGTCTGACAATCCATCCTGGTGCTGACCTGTGGCTCTGTCTGACTATTCTCCTGCCTACTTCTTGCTCATAGTAGACACCAAATCTAGTGCGGACCTGTGGCTCTGGTTAAGACTAACGTTCGATTTCATTTTCCTTGGAACTGATGGCGGGTGTGCGTCTGATTACTCCGTGGAACTGACAGCAGTCATGCGTCAGTGTATCTTCCTATCTCTACACTTAGGAAGACCCCTCAGAGACTACAGGGGTGCATGCCTGTCTCTGGTAGAGGTTCCCCCGTTTAGGCAGACTCCTATTCCTGATAGAGTTGCTGACCTCTAGTTGGACCTCTACTGTTCCTTGTGTCTAGTTCCTGTGATTACGCCTAATTATTGTTATTTTCTGTTTGTACTGTTTAATAAATATTGTCATTTTTACTATACCAGTCTGACTCCTGGATTATTCTTGGGAAACCGTGACAATTATGGCCTCCAAAAAATTACATGAACTGATGCCTTCAGGAAAGAAGGGTAAAAAAGATCTAAAGGAGGCTAAAAATACTAAGTCAGATAAGAGAGTGTCAGATTTTTTTGTGACACAGTCCCCTAATAAGCTAAATGAGTCTGATTCCTTAATGGGCTTAATGGTGCAAAGCAAATGCCCACAACAGGATCAAAGTGAGGGGCTTGCAGCTATGTTGGAGACAGGACTGCAGATACAATTTCAGAGGATTAAAATGGAGATCCAATTAAGTGCAAATGAGCTGAAAGCAGATATTAGTCAAATACTCCAGAAAGGTAAAGCAGAAGATAAAATAGAGCTATTGGAGTTTCAAAACTCTATTACATCTGATAAATGCAGTGCATCTAAAAAGTATGACTTACTGGAGGGGAAAGTAAATGACTTGGAAGATAGAACAAGGCGTGTTAATCTGAGATTTCATAACATTCCAGAAGATATTGGGGCTAGCATCTGAAAGGAATTCTTATTGGATTACTTTATTGCCTTGAAGGTCCAACTGGAAGGTCAGGAGGGGTTAATGGACCAGTATCATAGAGTTTTTAAACCATCTGGAGCCCCTCCGGATGCTCCAAGAGATGTACTAGTGGCCTTTCATTCATATAGTTATAAAGAGAAAATATGGAATGCCTATAAAAACAAGGAGGGTCTGGAAGAGAGACTGTTAAGGTGCTTGTGGACTTGTTGAAGGCTACACAAAACAGAAGAAAGCTTTTTACCCCTGTAATAAAGGAGTTACGCCTTAAGAATATCAAATATAGATGGGGTTTTCCCATGAAACTGTTAATTCTTTATGACAATAAGTGAACTGTCTGTCAAGAGATGGATTTAGTATTAAAATGGTTGAAAGAGGGGGAAAGAGCTGGGAACAGTTGAGGGTGGTATTTTAAATGTGACGGCTTGGGGGAGGTGAGGGGAAGGTGAAGGGAGGGGATACACGTTTAATTGAAGGTGTTTTGCAGATATTAATGTAGTTAATTATGTAATAATGGTTTTGGAGCGAGGTGTGTTGAAAAGGGACGATAGAATGGAGATATAAATGTAAGGTTTTTTTAATAGAGTACACTCACTTAATAAGAATAAGGTCACAGGGAGAATAGGAGATATTTATGTTACATATTTAAGCACTTGTCATTAAGCAATGGTTAGAGATAATTGGTTTAGATCTGATATATGGTGATTATGGAATATTGTGTTGGAAATTAAAGGTGTAGGCAGGTAGCCTAGATAGATATATTAGGTTGGGGAACATATTTTTTTTTCTCTTCCCCCCTTTCCTACCCCGTAGTGTGTAAAGTTTTTTAGTATAAAGTAGCGTCCAGCTCTCAAGTACTATCCATCTGTGCCATTTGTTTAGCTAATTGTATAGCTTAGTTGTTCGGTACCCGTAGGGAAAGGGTACAGTAGTGTTCCTGATTATAGGTTTGATCTGGGCACTAATTGTGGGAAAGAATGAGAGGTAAACAAATTTAATACAGAGCTTTAACTTTTAAAGTTCAAAATAGTCCACATAAACAGTCCCAAGTTGTTTATATATATATATATCATGATCCCAATGCTCAATCCTGAGAGGAAGTTGTGTCCACTTGCATGTAGTAAATCTTGATTAGTGCAGAAATAAAAGGAACAGGAGAGCAAAAATGGAACCTCTAAGTGTAGTATTTTATTGAAACTTTAAAGCAATGATTAAAAACGTATATTCCCCTTCAGGGTGTCTACTCACAAGAGGTTCTATCTATTATCACCCATAAAAGAGAATAGGTTCAGATCCAGAATAGTAAAGAGCCCAGTCCTCTTGCACTGTTCTCAGCATCTTGAGTGCCTCACTTGCAATCGGTCTCCACCCAGTGATGTCAGTCCGGCAGATTTCCTCAGTCTGGCTTTCACAGTCTCGCTCTGGTGCTGACTCCATGCTCCTACACTGGACCTAACTTCCAATCTCTGCTCTGAAGTTAGGTCCAATGTAGGAGCGTGGAGTCGGCACCAGAGCAAGGCTGTGAACACAAGGCTATTCTGGATCAGAACCTATTCTCTTTTATGGGTGATAACAGATAGAACTTCTTGTGAGTAGATACCCTGAAGGGGTATATGTTTTTAATCATTGTTTTAAAGTTTCAATAAAATACTACGATTAGAGGTCCTGTTTTTTCTCTCCTGTTCCTTTTATAGAATGAGAGGTTCCAATAGAGAGGTTCCAGTGATTGGTTGTGTGTATGAATGATTGTAGGTGTGGGAATGTTGATATCGTAGGTCAACCACCGTTAATTTATGAGGCTGTTAGGTGTAAATTTAGATGATAAATTGCCTTTCGTTGAATGTTCAGGGTCTAAATTCCCCATTTAAGAGATCAATGGTGCTGGAATTAATTAAAAAAGAGAAAATTGATGTCACATTTATTCAAGAAACACATTGGAAAATAAATCAGAAGGGGTATTGGAGAGATTGCTTCACTGGCATTATTGCTGCCTCTCTCCCAACGACTAAATCGAGGTGAGTAGCAATATTGCTGGCGAAGACTCTTGACTTGCAGATCATTTATGAGGAATATGATACTGATGCCAGATATATTGTGTTGGTACGTAAGATTAACAATGTGTTATACATGCTAGTGAATATCTAAGCTCCAAATATTTATAGGGAAACTATTGGAAAAAGTAGGGAAAATAGCTATTGGTAAAGTGATTATCATTGGAGATTTTAATTGTGTGCTGGACACAAAGCCATATTAAAAAGTTAGAAAAGGAATGGAGATGGGCCGTCTAAAAAGATCTTCTGAAGCTCTATCTAACTTATTTATGCGAAAGGGTATGTATGATATTTGGAGGATTTTCCATCCAAACGAAAGTGAGTGTACCCATTATTCTTATGTACATAACTCTTATGCAAGAATTGATTTGGTTATTGGTAGTCTTGACACGGTTATTTCAGTTTCCAGATCATCAATAAAGGAAGTGGTGTGGTCTGACCATGATGCGGTTATTGTGCAAATGGATGATGGGAATAAGAGGGATTTTCCCCAAGAATGGAAATTAAATGATTATTTGTTATGCAGTAAAGAGAATACATTGAAACTGCAAGAAATGACAAGGAATTTTTTTAGGGAGAATCTTGATTTGGTTCCACTAAAAGAAACATTATGGTTTGCATATAAATCTGTGGCTAGAGGTAATTTAATAAAGATGGGGGCCATTGCGAATAAGTTAAGAGGCCCAAATTTGACTAATTTATATCTTTCATTATATGAGGCAGAAAAAACAAATAAGGATTCACCATCTAAGGATAAGGCAGGATTCATATGCGTACTAACTAAGGAGATTAATAAACAGTTGCAAGAAAGAGTAAATAGAAATCTTTTAACATTAAAACAGAAATATTACTATAGATGTAATAAGGCTGATAAAATGCTATCTAAAAATTTGAAGAAAAATGTGCCATGAATTTGATCATTAAACTTATAGAGGGGGAAAGATACTATTAAAGCCCTCAGAAATTGGGAATGCTTTTAATCAATATTATAGTCAGTTATATAATCTGCTGATAAAGTAAATGGACAACAAATTAATGAGTATCTGAGGAAATGACATACCCAGGATTTCACGGGGACAGACAAACCAGCAGAATGAACCCTTTTCTGCCCAAGAGGTAGACGAGGTGATTAGTGGATTGAAGGTGCAAAAATCTCTGGGACCAGGTGGTTTTGGAGTTTTATTTTATAAACTTATGAAAGAGGATCTGGTAGGTCATCTAGCTGCCTTATTTAATGAATTTAGAGAATTGGCAGTATGCCCAGCGGAATTCGTAAAAGCAAATCTTATTCTAAAACAGGGAAAACACCCTACTGCTGTAAGGAGCTATAGACCAGTCTCGCTCCTAAATGTTGATGCAAAAATCTATGCGTCAGTAATAGCTAATAGATGTCAAACGCAGGCTGTAGCCTGCAAGAGAGGGAGTGCTGGGGTGCGACACTGGTGCGATGGTGGCTGCCAGAAAAGGACTGTACCACAGAGTGAGCCTAAGATAGGGCCCAGCCGCAAGGCCAGAGGAAAGTCCTGGATAGCTCCTCTACTGACAGCACAAGCTCTCCTGCAGGGGAGAGTGAAGGCTGGGGTGCGAGAAATTGGGTACGAGGCTTGGGGTCTTTGGCTGTAAGACAGTGACAACTCTCCAATAAGGCGGAATACAAAAGGATAGTCAGAAAAGCTTGGGGTCATACACAGTTCATCAATCAGAAGAATGTTCTTAGAGGAGAAGCCAAGGATCATACACAGTTCATCAATCAGAAGAATGGTCTTTGAGGAGTAGCCAAGAGTCATACACAGGAGATCAGTACTGGAGAATGGTCTTTGAGGAGTAACAAAGGGCCATACACAGGAGATCAATACTGGAGCAGGGCAGAAATACTAGGAGTCAAAAAGCCAAGGCCAGGGGTCATAAAGGACAATGTTAGAAGAAAGGGCTGACTAGGGCACAGGATGCAGCCACTGATGCCAAGGACCAGGTCTGTACAGGCTAGGGAACACTGTGAAAGTGCTCTGAGCGGTTGTGACTGCTGCCTCATATAGGCGCGAGACATTGCATCACTGGGCGATGACGCGTCCTCTGCCTAACCCGGAAGTTTGGCACCCCGCCGAGAGCGAGCGGGGCTGCAGGAACAATTGGCACATATAGACAGGAAGACGCCCACAGGAAAGCACATGGGGAGACAACTGGAGTGGCGAGACGAAGGCCACGCCCGAACACCAAGAGAGAAAGCGGTGACAATAGTCTGAAGCATATAATAACTAAGATAATACACACTGACCAAATGGGATTCATCACATAGAGATCAGCATATAGTAATTTTAGGAGGATAATTTGAATGACAGGATGAAGTTTGAGGGTACCCCGATGTTAGTCTTAACGCTAGACGCTGAGAAAGCCTTCGACCGTGTCAGCTGGGAGTTCTTATTTGCAGCAATAGCGAGGGTGGGGATAGAGGGGTCCATGCTGAAGGCCATAAAAGCTTTGTACAGTGATGTTTTTGCAAGAACAATGGGACCAAATATTTGCTGTGACTGGTTCAAGCTTAATAGCTTAATAGCCTGCTATCCCCACTGTTATATATAATAACAATTGAAGTCCTAGCGATAAGTAGTAAGAAGGAAGGGAGGATCAAAGGGTGTAAAATAGATAAAGATGAATATAAAACCTGTTTGTATGTGGATTATTTATTGATAACATTCACTGACCCCATAAATTCATTGCCATACTTGTTGGGTCTAATTGAAGAATATTCAGATATGTCTAATTATAAGCTGAATCTGGATAAATTAATTGTTCTGCCGGTGAATTTAGAGGGAAATATGTGTAAATTGCTCAAAAACAAGTTTGGGTTCAGTTGGAATACTGAGGGTGTCCAATATCTGGGCATTTATATTACTGCATAGGTACAAGATTTGATGGAAAGAATATAGTGCTTTTTTAAGGGAAACAAATGCCCTCCTGAATAGATGGAAGGGGTTCGAAATCTCCTTGATAGGGCGAATTAATGTTATAAAATCATGTGTTGCTAAAATGGAACTATCTGTTTGGGAATTTACTAGTACCAGTTCCTAGATCATGTTTGGGTCTGATACAAGAACGTTTTTCTAGATTATATGGAAAAATAAGAAACCGAGAATTGGCATTAGGATCTTAGCTAATAAGATCAGTAAGGGTGGGTTAGGATTACCTATAATTGGCCAATATTATAAAGCCAATATTCTTAAACACATCTATATGATTCAGGTAGAAGAGTATCGGACTGAACCGTGGTATAGGATTGAATGTGATTGAAGAGAGCTTGGTTTGGGGATTTAACAACATTTTGAACATTTCACCATATATAATATATATTGCTATACTATATGTCACTATTACCATACTTTACTATATATTCAAGACCAATGAAAATTGCTCTCTGAATAACTACTTATTATAAGGGCTGAACAAAACTGCAGAGACGTTTATTAAGATTTGTGGAAAGGATATTTTGATTCTACAACAAAGGAATGCATTTTTTATTTATGTATTTATTTTACAGTAAGGGCATCAAGGATGTAAAATGTGGATGTGGAGTCCCTCGCCTTGGAACCCTGATTTGGCAGACACTGTAGGTGTGTTCAAAAAGTACTGGAATTAACCCCTTAGTGACAACCGTGTGCGTACGTGGCTGTCACCTTAACTCCCGGCTAACATTTTTTTTTTTTTAGCTAAATGATTCCGGAGTCCCGGAACGGCGTGCAGCCACACGGAGACCCGGACTTCCCAGACTTACCAGGTGCGTCCTTTGTCACTAAGTGACAGTTTTTGCGGGACGTACCTGGTAAGTCAATTGTCGGGATGGGGTTAATACATTTTTTTTTTTTTTTTTTTACAAAAGAACAATATAGAGAATAATGACAGTTGGGTTAAATACAGGTACCACGTTAATCTAATCTGATTATCATTTTGTAGTTAGGAAGAAGTCTCTTTAACCACTTGAAGCATAATTGGAAACGGCTTCAATGGGAGTTTGTATTTCCCTTGCTCACCAAAGGGGATCTGGCAAAGCAACCAAATGGGCTCTTTTTTCAACCTCCTCAACTATGTAACTATCTCTCCTCTTCAATAATTTATTCACCTTACATACCTTTTATTCTTTCATATTCACATTCTTCTACTGCTGTTTCTTTGATCACCTTTTTAATGAAAAAATATTTGTAAGAGATTTGTCTGCCTAGTAAAACAATGGTTATCCCATTGCTGGGAGATTTTTCCATGAATAGTTATTACTGCTCAAACTGTTCACAACAGAACACTGGAGACCTCAACCTGAGGGGGTCAAACTAAACATCCTCATTTAGATCAATGGGGATTTTAAAAATTATCATTTTTAAAGCAGTTAGGGTAATGCATTAGACATTGTTAGTATTTGGTGGGTTAAACTTCCATTTAACTCTGATGCACTTTATTTCCCTAATACAGTGCAGTTGGTTACTCTTTTACTTTGTGCATATGGTCTCCAAATCTGTCATATTTTAAGGTATTTTCAGAAAAAAATATTACTTTAGCCATAATTTTTTGTCTGATTAACTTCATTTTTATCAACAAAATAAAACTGGTCTAAACTTGGCGGAAACATATTAAAGGGATAGTAATATAAAAAAAAAAATGTCCATCTGGTTCAATGTACAGTCATTTTCTAAACTGAATACTATATTCTGAACATTTTTACATTTATATTTGGCTTTAAAATCCAATTAAAAATTGCCCTCTTCTGTCCCACTGCTTGTAGAGGAAAACAATGCAGTTGTATGCTAAGTACGCAGTGATAGAGTTAATGGCTGCATGAAGTTGTGAAGTGAGGTATTGGCTGATGTCAACTGACACACAGATTGGATAGGTGGATGAGTTTTTAAATACACATTACATACTATGGACTCCATATCTTATTATCAAAAAGGTGCTGGAGGGGCCACGGAACGTGTTGGAGGAAGATATAGAGTGTTTAAGTTGTTTTTATATATTGGACACACAGAATATTGACAGATTACTTAATCCAGACCATTTGAATCCTGCCTGCTGTTTGTAAAGCTCAAGGGAAGCCAAGGACCAAATGTGCATTAGAAGACCACCCACAGTTCCTACCCCGATGCTAAGAGTGACTGGCGTGTTTGCAGTAGAGTACAATTGGTACAAAGTGTTCAGCTGAGGAAGTCTTTCATCTATGTGAAATCAGCTAAATACAATAAAATACAATACAATATTAACACTGAATTTGTAAAAGCAGTCACAAGGGGTGAAGTAAGGATGTGAGATGGGGGTGCACACTAAAGATCAGGCTCCCTGCCATTATATAGTCGAGAGGATACATTTGTTGAACTTATTTTTTAAAAGATGCCTGCATGAAGAAAGAAATTGTGGCCGATCACATTTAGTGTGTCTATTGGACTCTTTTTATTAGTGTCTAATTTTTATCTTTCAATTTTTACTATGTTGCAACAATGTTGTTTGGTTGTCATATTGGGTATATTGATATAAAGTTTTGACATTTCAGCCATATTGCTCATTGTTTTCTGTGTTTCATTGCATTCAGAATATAGAATATTTTATATATTTAGACGTGCTCTCCTATGTATTTTTGGTTAGGATATAGCACACTTCTTGGGATAGAAGCTAGCAATCTAATTGGGAGTCAAGGACGCGCTGACTCAGCTAATTATATTTATTATTGCCGAGCACCATTATATCCATTAGTTTTGGTATGTTTCACATAAATGTCATGTGTTTCATGTGTCTTATCAAAGCAGCTGTACCAAGGCACATTCTCTCCTTTTCCCTTTTCACTGACTTGTCACAAATTGTGCATAATGCTGTTGCTGATGACTGCACTGTGCCTGCCACAAGAAAAAAAATAGTCCCATACCCAGGACTTCAGGTGGAGGGGAAAGGTGGAGAAGAATGGCTCCTTTCTTCTTTTTCTCCACATTCCCCTTCATTGGCTGGGGCAGAGGATGATGTTGCTGCTGTTGCTGCAACTGCCTCAGAATCAGCAGTGCAACTAGGACCAGGAGTACTGCTGCTGCTTCTGGCAGGAGGAACTTGTCCTACTCCTGCTTCACTTGTTGTCCCCATCCCACTGTGTCCACAGTGGTCTGTGGCACACTAGCCTGCTCCTCAGCATCCTGCTGTCCTTGCAGCTTAGCAGGAGCAGGAATTACAGCGGTTGCAAACTCTGCAAATTCCAAAAACTCACTGCGGGTGGTGGTCATGATGCCCATCCTCATCCCTGCCTCCCATTTCTTCTCAGCTTGGGCTAAAAAGGGCATCAATGTCTCTTTCACCCCAGCTTGTCCACCATTATCATCACCACCACCACTAATTACTCCATGCTGCTGTTGCTCTATTAAAGACATCTCACTGCTGGTTCGAGGAGATGACAAGAAATGTGACAGGTCCCCTAATTTCACACTTGACATTTTTCATTGGCCTAGCAGCAGGCACAGGCAGCTGATCTGTGCTCCTGGTGTTCTCTGTGCCTGCTATCCACCAGTTCTGGCTTCTTCATTATCATGTTCCACCTGGAAATGCTGTGGGGGAAGCAGACTCCCAGGATCAGGGTAATGGTGTGGGCTCCCTTGACTGCTAGTCATGCTCTTCTACCACCAGCCACTTCACCATTACTGTTACTACTACTAACCAACCACATCAATTTCAGCCCCTGAGTCTTCCTCCTCACAGTCACAAGTAATATGATAATTACCCCCTCCTTCACTCCTAACACTAACAAGGTGCTGGACCTTCTTAGTAATAGTAGTACTAGCACTGGTGGGACTGCTTGGGGGGAGTCAAGTGTGATTTAGGGTCCCCTGCTTTCACACTTGGCATCATCTTCTCCTCCCCCCTTCTGAGTATTACAAGACACACTGGCAGCAGGTTCAGCACTGGTGGCAACTGGTTCAGCACTGGCAGCAGGGGCAGCACTGGCAGCAGGCACAGCACTAGCAGCAGGGGCAGCACTGGCAGCAGGCACAGCACTGGTGGCAGCAGGAGCAGCACATCTGACAGCAGGCACAGCAATGCTGGTAGTAGTAGCAGGGGCAGAATGTCTGGCAGCAATCACAGTAATGGTGGCAGAAGGGATAGCATATTTGGCAACAGGCACGGAAATGGTAGCAGCAGGGGCAGCACATTTGGCAGCAGGCACAGGCAGCTGACCTGTCCTGCTCTCCCTACTACCCTCTTCTTCCTCCCTTGACAATGTACCCAAGATCTCTAGGGATGATTTGGGGGGATTGGTCTGTAGTGCTCACTTCCTCCTCCTCCTCAGACTCAGTGTACACATAAGGGTCCTTCCAGTTCCTCCTTTTATTCATTTTAAACTTTCTCGTAGTGATAGCAGTCACTATGAGCCTCTCCTGCCTCAATTTTGTGAAAAGATTTCAGCAGAACAGCACAGCACATCTACGTCACTCTTTAGCTGCTTCTATTGTGTTTCACTTCTGCGAATATGTCATGTTTTTATAGTGAATAGGTGAAAAACACATAAATTGATGGGTGGAAACTTTCTAGCCATTGAAAAAAATGGCGAAGAATTTTGGCCAATGGGCAAACAATGCAAAGATTTTAATAATTGTTTTTAAAGCGGATTTTCCAGAGAAAAAACAGTCAACATGGTTTTCGTGGATTTTTTCACAGGAACACGGCGGGACCTTTCACCCACCCCTACCCATGAATTATATGGCTCATTGTATGCAGTTAATTATTTAACAAGAGAAGACATTTCTCCAAAGAGCTGTTTGCTCTAAATCTTTCTTCATGCCCGAATTTGGAAAATGTGAATTAATCTCACATGCAAACATTTAAAAATAAATTTAAAACATTTAAATAAAATGTTTGAACTAATGTGCAATTTGAAATCTGATTCATATATTTGTGTTTACTGCTTGTTAATTTTTTTATCTGTCCATTTTCAGCTAACAAACTAAAGCCTATGAATTGAGGCATATGGTTCATCATGTATATACCACGTTTTAACAAGCAAGGGAATGTCTCCAAGGGGCAGATTGCTTTTTATGTTTTCTACATGGAGGAATTATGACATTTTTTCAGATGAATTAGTCTTGCAAAATAACATAATATATGAATTTCCTCCCTGTGGAGATTTTCTTCATGCATACTTTTAAATAAGATTTTTTTCAATAATATACAATGGAATATCTCATATTTCTACATTTTCCTGCTTGTAGAATTTTTTCTTATGTACATTCTAATCTAAAAAATTGATTGCATAAAATTAATTATTGCAGAGCATCACATTTTTTTTTTTTAAATGAGAACATTTCCTCAAATCCTTATGTATTCTACAAGGTTGATTTTTGCAAATTCAAATGAATTAGTTTTATAGGATAGTTTCAGCTTCAGCTGAATTGGCTTCACATGAATTAGTTTCACAGAGTAACACAAGATAAGTATTCCCTCCCTGGAGAAATTTTCTACATTAACAATTTTAAAACATACCTTTACATTAATAAGAAATAGGACATCTGATCCACATATCAATATTTTTGTTGTTTTTTTGGTGTGTACATTCTCATGTAACAAATTGAACCCTGTGAAATGACATGGCTCATCATATGTATGTCATGTTTTAACAAGAAAGGAAATTGCTCCTTATGTTTCTACATGGCTGAGATTTATAAAAAAAAATTCAGATTAATTTATCTCACAGAATAACATAAAATATGAATTTCCTCCATGTAGGAATTTTCCACATGCATTCATTCATGGGCATAGGAACTGGGGGGACAAATCCACCCACCGTGTTTCACACAAAAGGAGAGTTGAAGGAGACAGAGAGAGAAAAAATAAATAAAACAAATATTAAAACAAGATAAAGTGGCATCAAGTACTGGCTAGCACTATACCCACCAATAGTTACAAAACAAAGTGCTAAAGGGACTGGAGGTCCACATTCCCCAGACCCAGTTATGCCTAGTCCCCTGGCATTGTTCTTGGGATCTTCGGGAACAACTGAAGAAGGTCAAATTGGTTAGCAATGTGAGCAGCGAAGGTCAGCTACCTGTGCCTGCTGCTATTTTTGCCTGTGCGGCTTCTTCTTCTTCTGAGGAGGAGGAGATGGAAAGTGTGATAGCAGGGGACCTTCAGCCACTCTTATCATCCACAAGCAGTCTCACTTCCATAGAGCAGCAAGAGATTGGGGAGAGAGAGGGTGGTGGTAGAGCAGCTGGAAATAGCTGGATGGACTATGATGCTTCTATTGACACAGGGGTGTAAGGGGAAATCAGTAAGATCAGTGGGAAAGGAAGCCCATATACCCCTGATCCTATTTTTCCCATTCCCCTTATAGTCCCTCTCGGGAATTATGTTGACAAACTCAGAACTGGCCAGAAGTATGAGCAGCAGTACACATTAGCTGTCTGTGCATTCTGCCACTGTTGCCAGTGTGACTTCTTCAGAGGAGGAGGTGACAAGTGTTGCAGCAGGGCCCACTCTGTCACTGTTACAGCTGGAAAGCAAAACCAGGAGTCAGACGGTATAGTTAATAGAACCTTTATTATGAGAATAATGACAGTAATGCAATATATAAATAAACACACAGTGGGTGATTGAAATGGCGAGCACTGTATCAGGAATAGCAGTCTCCCAATCTCTGCACCACACTGTCCGAGACTAGGCCTCAGCCCACTGGAGTCTTGTAGTAAGGTAATGCCCAAGAGTTACTGACTCAGTCTGCAGTCAGTAGCTAGGAGTCTGCTAGAGCCCCAGGTCAGTATTAGGAAGGATGTCTGAATAACGAAACCAACAAACTGAGTGAATAGACAGAGCCTTCTAGTGAGCACCAGCTAGTATAGTCAGATGAGCCAAAGTCATACACGGAGCAGGTAGTCAGCCAGAGCCACAGGTTTGCACCAGAAAGGATATCTACTGGAGCATATGTATGCTGGATGCACAGTGGATAGAGCCTCAGATCAACACCAGAGTGGGTAGTCAGACAAGCCTAGGTCATACACGGAGAAGGTAGTCAGCCAGAGCCACAGGTTTGCACCAGATAGGATATCCACTGGAGCGTATGTATGCTGGATGCACAGTGGATAGAGCCCCAGGTCAACACCAGAGTGGGCAGTCAGACAAGCCTAGGTCATACATGGAGGGGGGGGTAGACAGCCAGAGCCACAGGTCTGCACCAGATAGGATGTCTGAGCCAAATCGGAACTCCAAGTAGAATAGTCAGACAGAGCCACAGGTCTACAGCAGAATGGATGGACAGACAAGCCGGGACATACACAGGAATCAGGAATACCAGAAAATTAACTGCTCAGAACAACAACGTAAGGGTGACTGAGTCAGGACTCAGTCTGCCCTTTAAACCCCTCCACAGGAAGTAGGTAGGAGGAGCAGCTAGAGGGCGGAAGTAGGTAGGAGCAGACTACAGGAAACAAACACACATAAACAGAGGCCTGCAGCATTCTTGAAGCCTCTTGCCTGCAGATGACGTGTGGAAAGACACCGAGTGTCGCTGGAACAAGGTACTCTTCCAGCTCTGGAAACAAAGTACTTTGACAGTCACATTCTTCATCATCACCAGACAATCCCACTCCCACAGAGAAGTAAAATACTGGTGGAGCTTGTGATAAGAGTGAGGATGATGATTGAGCAGCTGGTGTGGAAGTGAGAATGAGGACATTTTTGGTGAAAAGAAATGAGAGAAAGATATGCAAATTTGGATGGACATCACCACCATCACCAGCAGTGACATTGTGGAGTTTGCTGTTGCTGTAATGCCTGCTACAGAGTCATCAGAGGAAGATGTTCATCTGTTACAGCAGCAGGATTATGATGATCAGACGAATAGTGTGCCACAGATCACCATGGCCAAGATCAATGGGACTGGGATCAGAAAGTAGTGATATGGGACTAGGACAGGTTCCACTTGCCACCAGTAAGCCTAGTCCTAGTTCAAGCAGCAATAGCAGCATCCCCTGTCCCAGTAAATGAAGGTGAATGTGGAGAAGAAGAAGAAGGCAGTTCATCTCCACCTGTCACTTCACTGAAACCAAGGGCGTGGAACTATTTTTCTTTTGGGTGCAGGCACAGCGCGGTCATCAGCAACTTAATTGTGCACAACATGTGACAAGGTAGTGAAAAGGGGAAAAGAGAGGGCAAAATGTACCCCAGCACCCTCAAGGTCCTCTACCTTCTCCTATGGTGTACCATCTTTTGCTTGTTACCTCCCCCACCAGCTTATAGTGAGTCTGTCGATGCAAGACTCTGGTAGTTTGTGTCAACCCACTGCACACCGTATAGTGCACTGACCATGCATGGAAATGTGGTGAAGAGTAATAGAATAAGAGTATCAGTGAGCATTTGCAGGTATGCCATCCCTCTGAATATGCTAAGTTGGTGGCAGGGAGGATTTATTATTTTTATTGTCTTCTCATCATCACATATCCTTATACAATGTATGGATAGAGTGCTTACTTCTACAGGGATTCTTTTTCACTATTATAAATAAATGCTATTTACCATGTGAGCACCTTCCTTACTGTCATGCTAAGTCTCCTTTCCTCAACAGTAGTGTGCATAGGGTAATTTTTTTCTTCTCTAATGAGGATTTCCCATATAGTTTCCCATTTACTGTATATGTAGCATGTTTATTTCTACAGCCCAAATGCATGACCTTACACTTACCGACATTAAATGTCATCTGCCACTTTTCTGACCATTCGCTTAATTTATCTAAATCCTTCTGCAGAGAAAAAACATCCAGCTCTGTACGTATTTCCTTACATAGCTTAGTGTCATCAGCAAAGATTCAGATGCTACTTTCAATTCCCACTTCTAAATCATTAATAAACAAATACAAAAGCATTGGGCCCAGGACTGAACCCTGGGGCACCCCAATTTGAAATAGTTCCATTTACAACAACTCTGTGCCATCTCTCATTTAATCCGTTCTCTATCCATGTGCAGAAATCACCCCCCCAAACCAAGCCTTTTAATTTTATGCTGTAACTTTTTGTGATGCACATTATCAAAGGCTTTTGCAGAATCCAGCTTTTCTCCTATAAATACAGGGCATTATTCCTGATGAAAACAAATATATAAATATTAAGTATAATGGTCTTGCTAATACTGAACTACATTCCTTAAGTACCTGTTGGTATATACCATCAGGTCCAGGTGCTTTATTCACTATCCATTAACTGCCGCTGCTGCTGTGAGTGGCCGCAGAGGCTGTGGTAGCAGAGACAGTGCCGTGCACCACAGGTCCCCCTCCTCTCGGGCCAATGCCCGTTCCGCATTGAGGGAATTAGAGCAGAGACTGCCTTTATATATGGGGAGCCTCTGATCCAATTCCCTCACAGCCATTGGCTGAGATGTGCTTACACACATACACATATCCCACCCAATCAGTTTAAAGCACAGTCTCTCGAATCTGATTGTCTGGGATGTATGTATGTGTATGAGCACAGGGGAGGGAGAACAATGATGAGGCGCAAATATGGTAGCTTCATTCATACAGGGATCCTGTCAGAAGTAAAGTGCTTTATTTTGATGTTTGTTTATTCTGGAGAAAAATTCAAATGATAATGTCTGTATAAAGGGATATATAGTGTTAATGAGGGCTTTCCAGGAGGTGATAGTTCCCCTTTAAACAATGCTCCTAGATCAGATGGATACGCCAACAAGTTTTATAAAAAAGTGATACCCAATTGACGCTATTGTCACGGGCACCCAGGAAAGCTCAGAACTCAGTACGGTAATGTAATGCAAAATATTTATTAGAATAAATCACAGCAATAAATATGAGTACAACAAGCAAAGGGTTACTAGCTGGTGACACTACTACCAGAAATAGTAGGCCTCATGCTAGACCACAATGCTGGTGACTGGGCCGAAGCCCCTGTGAGTCTCAGCAGGAAACAGGAATGCTAGCTCTTGATCCGTCGACTGGAACACTGGAACAGTAATCTTGATCCGATGAGCAGGAGCACAATGACTGCTGGACTGGAGAATGCCTGAAATCACTGCTAAGAGACCTTGAGACTCACGCCTGCAGTCACTATATAGAGACCCTGTGACTCACGCCTGCAGTCACTATATCGAGACCCTGTGACTCACACCTGAAGTCACTATATCGAGACCCTGTGACTCACGCCTGCAGTCACCATACAGATTCTCTGTCCACAACAGTGGTCTGTCTTAGACCAATAGTACAAACTGATCACAGTAAGGGGTACTCGTGATCACTGGGTCATACACAGAGAGGGTTCTCGTACTTAGCTGGGTAATACATAGAGAGAGGGTTCTCATACGTATCTGGGTCATACACAGAGAGAGTTCTCTTACTTAGCCAGGTCATATACAGTGCAGGTTCTCATAAATAGCCAGGTCATACACAGAGTGGATTTTCGTAGATAGCCAGGTCACACACAGAGCCCAAGTACTTCACCTAAGAACAACAAAGCAAGGGCATCTGAGTCAGGCCTCAATCTGCCTTATAAACCCCTCCACAGGAAGTAGGAGGAGCAGCTCAGAGGGAGGAAGTAGGTAGGAGGAGACTACAGTAAGCAAACAGATAAAACAGAGGCCTGAAGCCTGCTTGAAGCCTCGTGCCTGTAATCATGCTGGAGTCAAGGTAAGCTGTGACAGTACCCCTCCCTCAAAGGCCCCCCCTCCACGGAGCCGGACGGGGTTTATCAGGGAATCGAGCATGAAACCTGCGTACCAATACAGAAGCGTGAACATCAGCAGCTGGAATCCAGGAACGCTCCTCTAGACCATAACCCTTCCAATGAATAAAGTAGTGTAGCCGCCCTTGAACCAAACGAGAGTCCAGAATGGTTTGGACCTCATATTCCTCGTGATCTGCAACTCTCACGGGAGGAGGACAAACAGGAGCGGAAGTTTTCTGGTTGCAGACCAAGGGTTTTAGCAGGGAAACATGAAAGACATTGTGAATGCGCATGTTGGCAGGAAGTTCCAATACATACGCCACCGGGTTAATTTTGCGCAACACCCGAAAGGGACCAATGAATCGAGGAGCCAACTTGTTACAAGGTACCTGGAGGTGCACGTTATGGGAAGACAGCCATATTCTGTCTCCTACCTGAAATGTAGGTGCCGGCGGTCGCCTTCGATCAGCCTGCCTTTTTTGTCACTGCACGGAATCACGTAGGGTCTGCTGTACCCGTACCCAGGAGGAATGGAGCACCCTTAAATGCTCGTCCAGAGCTGGAATTTCTTGTGCTTGGAAGGTCTCGGGAAGAGCTGAGGGTTGGAACCCATAATTAACCAAGAACGGGGAACTCTTAGTGGAAGAGTTAACAGCACTATTCCGGGCAAACTCCGCCCAGGGTAACAGGGTAGCCCAGTTATCGTGATGGTCAGAGATATAGCAGCGAAGGAACTGTTCTAAGGCTTGGTTTGACCTTTCTGCTGCACCATTAGACTGCGGATGATACGCTGAGGAGAATGCCAATTGAATGCCCATTTGAGCGCAGAAACTCCTCCAGAACCGGGACACAAACTGGCTTCCTCTATCGGAGAAAATGACTTTAGGAATGCCATGTAATCGGAAGACCTCTCTGGCAAACATCACTGCCAACTCTTTAGCGGAAGGCAATCCTTTAAATGGTACAAAATGGGCCATCTTCGAGAACTTGTCTACAATCATCAAAATGACTATGTAACCCATAGAGCTCGGAAGTTCAACCATAAAATCAATCGATAAGTGTGACCACGGGCGTTCCCCATTGGCCACTGGCTGTAACAAACCCACTGGTAATTGTCAGGTTGACTTATTTTGGGCACACGCTGTGCAGGCTGCAGTGAAGGCAGCACAATCGGCTCTCAGACTAGGCCACCAAAAAACACGGGACAAGGACCATATCAATTGGTCTCGGCCAATGTGACCAGCTATTTTAGACGCATGGTATGTCTCCAGTAACTTAATGCGCAATTGCGCTGGCACAAAGCAACGGCCTTCAGGTTTCTCAACAGAAGCAGCAGCCTGGGCAACCAAAATCTCCTCACCCAGAGGAGAAGTGATACAAGTGCGAATTGTGGCAAGAATACGAACAGCAGGAATGATCGGAGTAGGAGGATCTTCCTCCCTAGTCGAAGAGCAAAACTGGAGAGATAACGCGTCTGCCTTTAGATTTTTGGAGCCAGGAAGATACGAAACCACAAAATTGAATCGAGAAAGAAACAGTGCCCAACGAGCCTGTCTTGAAGAGAGGCGTTTTGCCTCAGAGAGGTATATCAGATTCTTATGATCCGTTAGGATCATGATAGGAGACTTTGTGCCCTCTAGAAGATGTCTCCATTCTTTAAGAGCAAGGATTATCGCCAACAGTTCTCTGTCCCCAATTTGATACAATCTCTCAGCCTTGGACAGTTTTTTAGATAAGTAGCCACAAGGACGAAGGGCATCCCCTGGGGTAGAACGTTGCGACAATACGGCCCCTACACCAATCTCAGAGGTGTCTACTTCCAACGTAAATGGCAGAGAGGGATCGGGATGAACCAACAAGGGAGCTGCCGCAAATGCAGCTTTTAGTTTCTCAAAGGCATCAATGGCCTCTTGGGACCATAAGGTAGTGTTGGCTCCTTTACAAGTCAATTCGGTGAAAGGTTTGACAATGGAGGAAAAATTATTGATAAACTTCCGATAATAATTCGCAAATCCCAAGAACCTTTGGATTGCCTTAAGGCCCATCGGATGAGGCCAATTAATTACAGCTGACAATTTCTGAGGATCCATGGCAAATCCAGAGGCAGAAATAATATAGCCGAGAAAGGCAACCTGGGGTTTGTGAAATTCACACTTCTCGAGCTTGCAGAAAAGTTTATTCTCACTCAATAGGCTCAGGACCTTAGTTACATCAGCTTGGTGCATCTCCAGAGTGGGAGAATATATAAGAATATCATCCAGATAAACCACCACACAACTCTGGAGTAGTTCTCTTAGAACATTGTTTATGAATTCTTGGAAGACAGCTGGGGCATTGCACAGGCCAAAGGGCATAACCAAATATTCATAATGACCACTCCGGGTATTGAAAGCGGTCTTCCACTCGTGCCCTTCTTTAATTCGTACTAGATTGTACGCACCCTTAAGTCCAATTTCGTAAAAATCTTGGAACCTTTGACTCGGTCAAAAAGTTCAGTAATCAAGGGAATAGGATAAGCGTTTTTAACCAGCAACTTGTTTAAACCACGGAAATCGATACAAGGACATAGCTCTCCATCCTTCTTTTTGACAAAAAAGAATCCAGCACCCGCAGGGGAAGTGGATTTCCGAATGATTCCCCTGGCCAGCGCATCAGACACATACTCCTCCATACCCTTGTTCTCCTCTACAGACAAAGGATAGACACAATCCCTTGGGGTTGAGGAACCAGGCAATAACTCCATGGCACAATCGTAAGGTCTATGCGGAGGTAAGACCTCATCCTGGCTTTCACTGAAAACGTCAACAAAGGAGGCATACTCCTCTGGGAGGAGTGGATTAGAGGCCTGGCAGCAGGAAGCGGAGATTAGACGGCAACTCAAACCGGATCTGAAGCTGAAGCAGGAACTACTGGACAGGTAACTACAGGAACCGGACAACTCTGATAGCAGGAACACAGCTAAGGGCCCAGGAAGCTCAGGAACGTGCCAGGGATGCAAGCAGCATAGAGACACCACGAAAGGGCAACCAAAGGGTTGATGAATAGTGATGTAGATATATTCTAAAATCATAGCCAGTAAGCTAACAACTTTTTGACTACTCTGATAATTCCCAATCAAGTGTATAACAGGCAGGACCCTGAAAACAAATCACCAGTCTTCTAGGTACAATTGACAGATAATTAAACGAACCTTCTCCTAGCACTAGACTGTCATCTTGCACTATCAGAAAGGGATACTCTGCAAAATTGACTTTGTAGGTGGTATAATGACTGCTATTTTTGACTTATCCTCAGCTACAGTGATGAACTCTAGTATCTGCTCTAATATATTTTCCTGACATCAGGGTACCCTTTATTCCCTTTATCTTTGTTCTTGTGATGGGACCTCTTGCCAAAAATGTCAAACATTGCTCGATATCTAAGGGATTAAATTACATTTGAATAATCGTAAAATAAACTTATTTGGTGATGATGTAATAGCTTCTCATGCTAGACTAATTCAGGGTCTTCTCTTACTATAAAGTTAATTTATCTATATCAAAAGTCCAAAATGTGGGATATGGTTCCCAGACAATAAAAATATTAAAATATTCCTTTAACACTTTGAGTGCAAGAGATATGGGGAATTTTGTAAACCAAGGAGGCCAGGCACTTTTTTAACATTTTGCTATCCAGGTGTTTAGGTTTGACTCAGGAAATAACTTTCTAGTTACATGTGGAAAACTATATATTGGGTTTTTTTTGTTTTTGTTTCAGAGCAAATTTAGCTTTTCAAGGTGCCTCACATGACAAGTTATGATGTTTAGAATACCCAATTTAAAAAGTTACTTATTTTGCTTATATCAAATACTGTATATCAAAAATATTGAATTAAGTTGAATGTAAGAGTTTCAGTATTTTTAAAAACCATGAACGCTCTGAGTACAAAAATGCAATATATGTATAATGTTCCCTATATTCATGATCTGTGCAGACCCCTAATTAACAGGAGTGCAAAAGGGTTTTTTCGACTTTATTAACTAAAAATGCACATTCCATTGGATACATGGTAAAACTACTCTAAAACAACTCGATAACCGTATGTATATATATTTCCTGAAAGTACACTAACATATGCATCACAAAATGGATGAAGTTTCTTCCCACATGAAATAATGAAGAAAAGAAATAAGTAACAAATAAAAAAGGTATAGTGATGTATATCCTTTACCTGGGACACAAACTGGTAATAGCACATAACAGAATTTCTACTGAAATTTTCATGCAGATAATAACGAGAATTCACTGTAGGTAGCGTAAAAGCATTATTACCTCATCAAAATAACCACTTAAAAGAATGCTTGTCAAGTAAATAGATATCCACCTTTATCAAATGAGGGTTTATTAGGCTTTCTACCCCTAGCCTATTGTGCATAAATGTTTCCAGAAGGTGGCGCTAAAGGAAAAAATAGGCATTATTTTAAAATTCCACTGATTCAAAGGTACTGAAATCACTGAAAACTATGGTATTTACTACTGTATTCATTAGTTACTGCTCGTCTGAGAACAATGGCACCCCACTACATAAAATGAGGAGTTACAAGCCTTTCTACCCCTAGCCTGATGTGAACAAATGCTTCCAGAATATGGCACTAAAGGAAAAAATAGACTTTTGAATTTCCGTGCCATTCAAATGCACTGAAGTCTTTTAAAACTATGGAATATTCTACCATACTCAATATCTACTGCTCATCCAAACTAAATTGCACCCCATTGGCATGAGTCGACATACCACAAGGTATGTTGTCAAACAATAATCAGGGTTCATACCAGTGGTCCCAACTGGGGAAGATGGTAGCAACCCTTCAAATGCCTCCTCCTCCTCATCCTCAGTTTTGCTTTAAATAGTACATGTGGTGTGGTTTTCCTTGTCATGTGTGGTTTTATCCACTTCTGCTACCTGATGCTCGGATAGTATTAGATGTTAGTTCATTTTTAGTTCTGTAAGTATCAGAACACTGCTGCTTGGTGGCGGTGTCCTACAATAATTTACAATATAACCAGCTGCACTGAAAACCTGCTCAGATTCCAAGCCGGATTTTATGCAACTAAGAGTTTCTATGGCAGTACACTTCAGTGTTCATCACGTAAACACACACTGTTTTATTTGCCAATATCCAATGGGGTCATCATTTCAGCTGAGAGCATAGCTATACTGCAATTATGATAAAAACCATCTCACTTGCAGTGGGACCACTCCTAGGAGCTATAAGGTGTTCCTGTGTATCAGTTACTAACCCATTCTCCACTAGCAAGTCCCATAAATATGTTCCACCACCACAACCACCACAGATATTAGATTACTACCCATGGGACACAGGAATTGCTTCCTGTGATGGTGATCATGATGATGACATGTTCAGAAATATATTGGGAATGGGATGTCCTTGTTGATGTTTTTGCTCCTGCTGCCTCTGGTATAAACCCTTTGCATACTTATTTTTCACTATGATAAATGTAAAAAAAAACTCCTTATGCTCCCTAGAAATTCTTGTTGCTATTTCACACAAACTTCCTCATTTGTTGGAAAATAAAGCAAACAACAAAGTAAAAGTAGAGTGTGAAGTGCCGGATCACTACGTGATATATTAAAACAAAGTTGCCTTATTGCTGATTGATAAAAGATACTCGGTGCATGTATATTAAAAAAAATATTAAAATAATATTGGAACAATATCACAGTAAATAACCAAAAAGTGCAGTCTAGCAACAATCTGAAAATACACTTGATATATCACCACTAGTCCCTACCAACAGCATACAGGAACCTTAATTTTGTAAGCAGGGAGTAGCAGTGGCAATCATCATAAAAGATCCTCTACATATATAACGTAGTTCCCTCAAATGCCAGTCTGCAGTAAACTGGAACTACATGGTATGCTCTGCAGCAGGATATACTGTGTCACATCTTTTATCTATCCTAAAATTGGTGTATAAATGAATTCAAATTTTTGTAAACTAAGTTCCATATAAAATATATGCAGACCTCCCCACCCTGCAGTAGTGACCAATGCAGCACAGTCCCCAGTAAATCTAGAATGGATGTCAAGCATGTGAATCTCAATATGCAAAATAATTGTGACATAAATTGTGTACACAATAAAACATAAACTAACCCTATAATACCCAAACACCCAAGAATACCTTCAATCAGCACTGTTACACATATAAATACTCTATATATTTTACTTTGTTCTTTTTCATTATGCTTTCTACTAGTTTTTTGGCCCTAACTTTCTCTCTCTCATCCTCCACAATGCAACCTTCCATTCAAACTATAAGCATATTTTTATATTCTTCGATGGAATCTGATTCATCAGAGAGATGCTGCTGATCATCATTCTTTGTCCCAAATTGATTGATTGATTGATTGATTGATTGATTGATTCTGCATTGGCAGAAATTCAGAAATTTATGTTTAAAGTGAAGGTTGTTTTTAATAGTTATAATGCGAGGAAAGCCTGCACAAAGCCTGATAAAATGTCCTTCACTAACTGGTGCATGTCTGTATTGTCATTATTGTAAGATTTGACAGCTATGTTCCTCAGTTTTTTCTCAGTAAATATGTCAGTGGAAGAATCTCTCTAATTCCTGCCTCTACATGACTAACCAGCAAGGTGGTCTCGTCAAAAAGTTTCAGCAGTGCAAATACCTTGTACATTAGTTTCCATTGCTCAGGTGACAAAGATACTCCATCCAAAGCTTTCCAATTTTAATTTGGTTAATGTCTTTAGTTTGCTCATACATACATCCAAGCATGTACAATGTGGAATTCCACCTGGTAGGGACCTCCATGTTGATGGTGCAGGTTGTTACTCTCTTTTATGTATAATAATGCATTGAGAACCCTGTAGAAGCAGGGCACAGATTTTTCAGGTTATATTCAGCATCTCCTGAGGATTTTGGATTTTATGAGGAATCTAGTCACAACTAAATTTTGGACATGGGAAAAGCAGGGACATGCACCATATTACCTTTCACCAAGGAAGCTCTTATGTTGGAGTGGGCACAGCACTGGTGACAACAGGGGCAGCACATCTGACAGCAGGCACAGTACTGGTGGCAGCAGGTTCAGCACTTGCAGCAGGCATAGCACTGGTGGCAGCAGGGGCAGCACATCTGACAGCAGGCACATTACTGGTGGCAGCAGGTTCAGCACTGGTAGCAGCCACAGCTTTGGTGACAGCAGAGGAAGCACTGGCAACAGGCACAGCACTGGTGCCAACTGGGGCAGCACATCTGACAGCAGGCACACTACTGGTGGCAGCAGGTTCAGCACTGGTGGCAGCAGAGGCACCGTGTTGGCAGCAGAAGCACCATGTCTGACAGCAGGCACAGTATTTGTGGCAGCAGGATCAGCACTAGAAGCAGGCACAGCACTGGTGGCAGCAGAGGCAGCATGTCTGACTGCAGGCACAGTATTGGTGGCAACAGGGACATCATGTCTGACAGCAGACACAGTATTGGTGGCAGCCAGTTCAGCACTGGCAGCAGATACAGCACTGGTGGCAACAGGGGCAGCAGGTCTAACAGAAGGCACAGTACTGGTGGCAGCAGGTTCAGCACTGGCAGCAGGCGCAGCACTGGTGGCAGCAGGGGCAGCACTGGCAGCAGGCACAGCACTACTGGTAGCAGGGGTAGCACACCTTACAGCAGGCACAGCACTAGTGATATCAGGGGCAGTATCTGTGACAGCAGGCACAGCAATGTTAGTAGCAGTAGCATGGGCAGCAAATCTCACAGCAGGCACAGCACTAGTGGCAGCAGGGGCAGCACATCTGGCAGCAGGTACAGCAATGGTGGCAGTGTGTACAGTAATGGTGGCAGCAGGGCCAGTATGTCTTGCAGCAGGCACAGGCAGCTGACCTGTCCTGCTCTCACTAGTATTACCCTTCTCTCCTCCCTTCCCATTAAATTCCCCAAGATCCCTAGGGGTGATTTAGTGGGACCAGACAGCATTGTTTCAGTAGTGCTCACTTCCTCCTCCTCCTCAGACTCAGTGGACACATAATGGTCCTTCCAGTTCCTCCTTCTACTAGATTTACACCTGCTCATAGTGATAGCAGTCACCATGAGCCTCTCCTGTTCCAATTTTTCAAAACAATAACAGAGGAACAGCACACCACATCTGCCTCGCTCTGTAGCTGCTTTTATTGTGTCTCACTTCTGTAAATATGTCACGTTATTATAGCGAAAAGATGAAAACCAGGTAAATCAACGGGCGGAATCTTTCTAGTCATTGAAAAATTGTCAAAGAGTTTTGGCCAATGGCTGAAAACAAGGAAGATTTTAATCACTTTTTTAAAAGCGGATTTTCCTGCGAAAAAGAAAATAATGTGGTTTACGCAGGATTTCTCGTGGGAACATGGCGACAACATTCACCCACCCCTAGTTCTATGTATTAAGGGAGTCTGAGGGCACTCTGGGAGAGAAGAAAGGAGGAAGAAGGTTGACCCCAAATATCCTAAAATTCAGTGTGACTGATTGACAAGACACAGGCAGCTGGGCTCCAATTTGCTTGCTGATCTTGCTTGTATTGTCTCTGTGCTGGGGAAGTCTGGGGAAATAAATTGTTGATTTTGTTTTTTAGTTATCATTTTTTTTTTGACTGACTGTAATAAATCATACATCAAATACTTGCAAAATGAATAAGAAATACAATCAAGATGTTGACAAGGTTAGACATAATGATTTTTAATCTAAATAATAATTGTGTCCTTCAAACTTTGCTTTTGTCAAAGAATCCTCCATTTGCAGCAAATGGAGATATTCCACAAAAACTCAGCTGTTTCCATCTATAACTGTAATTTACAACATTAACAATGTCTACACTGTATTTCTGATCCATTTTATATTATTTCAATAGAAAACATTTGCTTTTCTTTCTAAAACAAGGACATTTATAAGTGACCCCAAACTTCTGAATGGTAGTGTACATTGGGTGACAGACAGTTGACTGGGAGTCTGATGTGAGCTCTGTGACTGAGGCAGACTTGATAGACAGCAGACGACATTGAGAATTTTGTTGAGGGATAAGGCAAGACATCACACTCCTTCAGTTGTGTACTGTAGAGAGTAAAAGCAACTGTTGTTGAGTAATGTCCAGCAAATGCACATGAGGGAGGGGGAAAGGTGGAGCAGTGCAGGAACATGGGAGTAAAGTGGTAGTTCAAAAACTGACTTCAGAAATGGTTGAGGGGTGGATGCAGTTTGTCAAGGTGCCACCAATCACAACACGCCAGTCCCCCACCACCACTACCATACATATCTTCCACATTTTTCGAGGTATATGTTGCTGTAGGACTCACAACTTTGACTTTCAGGTACTTATTTCTCCACTACGGCCCTCATAAGAAGTAATATTGTGCTGGGAAATGTTGCACCATAGGAAACATAGGAGAAAAATATGTTAGAATAGGAGGAAAATGTATTGGAATAGGCAAACAATTTGGTGGAATAGGTGAAAAGGAGGAACTTTTGTATTTGAGAAAAGGAGAAAACATTCTCTGAAAAAAGAGAAAAGTCTTCAGTTTTTCGAGAAAAGGCAGGCAGGAAATTGTTCTCACTTTTTGCCCACTCCTACTCGCTAACAGGGTTTGTATGGTGGACAGTTATGTATCATGTTACTTACCAGGGGGGTGGAGGGTGCTGTCATCCCCTGGGTCAAAATTCCTTTGCATTCCCTCAGCTGCATTGAAGGTTATGTTCGCTGGTGGACCACCTCTGGTGCATCTTGCATGCAGGGACAATTCTTCCATCTTATTCTTGACCTTCTTCTTGCAGTCTGCCCAGCCCTTCTTATTGGAGTCTGAGTTGCACTTGGGCACTGCATCCTCCACCTGACACCAGGCTACCTTCTTCTGTACACCAATCCCCCTGTTCTTTTCTGTGGAGAATAATATGTGCTCCCTATCCAGAATGCTCCAAATCAGGGCCATATTATCCTCTTAGGAGTACATGGGATAACAGAGCCTGTCCTCCTCCATTGCAGTCTCAGATGGATGCGCACTCCTGGGTGGCTGTTTTGTTATCAGGCCCTGTCTACACTGTCCCTGGGTGTATGTGTTCATCTCCCATATCCCCTCCACTTTCCAATGCCGTGTTAGTCCTTGGCTGATGTGTACCTGACTGTTGTTGGGTACCCCTCCATCCACCTGCTCTCCCTCTTCCCCTCCTTCCCTGAGCAGGGATCCCCTGCTCTCTTTCCTCATCTCCTGCACCTCTCACCATCCCTTCCGCCCCCACTCCTCTGCCTGCCATATCACTACCACTTGCCTACTTCCCTCACAAACCCATTCACACCCAGTCACTCACAAAGGCACAATCACTCTGTTTCACTCCCTTACACTCACTCAATCATATTGTAGGAAATAAAAATATAAAATGTGTTGTGTATCGAAAAAAAAAAAAAAACGGTGTGTGTGGGATGTGATTTTTGCAATATGTGCCAAACTCTACCTCTCTCCAACGTGTGTTGCTGTCTCTCTTGCACTATTTGTATTCTCCACTCTTGGGCCATGTGCTGTAGCTCGCGGAACATCCAAACCCAGGGAGTGGTTGTCAGTTATTTTGGGGTATATACATATCTTTGAATTAACTTTTATGTGTGTTGATTGTCTATGATTTTGAACTTGTTTTGACAAAGTTTATCATTGCCTACTAACGTCGAGCATAAGATACTTTTCTTTGAACTTGGGTTTTCTCGCATTATTTAGCAAACAAAATCAATGCAGGGCGAGGGGAAAAAAGGATTCAACACAGGTTATCAGGTTATTGTTCAATCCTGATTTTCTGCTTAACAACGGTTTTACCATACCTTGTTGAAGCCATGGATGCACTACACAGTCCTGCACAATTTTACTCTTTTAATTCTTCCATTGCTGGGTTTCTCCCCTGTGTTCACCTTTGAGGAAAAACTGTCCGGAGTCATACCTAAAAAAAAAAATGGATATAAAACATGCTGAAAACGTGTCCAGCCTGCATGGTACAAAAAATTCTTAAATCAGGAGATTTCTCTAATGAGCTGATTGCGCCTTATGGCTATTATGACATTTTTTAGATTAATAACAAGACAAGTATTTCCTCCCTGGATATAATTTCTAATCACTGCATATATGTACACCTTTGTGTCTCTAAGTGACAATAACAAGGTATACGTGAAAATTAAGATAAGATAATGTCTAACCCCTTGGCTGCTAGAGACATCTCCATCACATTGCTTTTTACTGCTTTGGATACATCTCTAGCATCCAAGAGGTTAATAAAACTCCTTAGCCTTCTTCATGGAAATAAGATGTGTGCAGCTTAATGGACTAGAGAAAGTAAGAATATATAGCAGGATTTGTGTGTGAACTGAAACTAAGCAGTAGCACTGGGACTTGAAAAGAGAATTGGAAACATCAAGGGAATAAAAAAAACCACTAAGGTCTTTATAAGATGTTAAAGGTCATAACAGGATCTCTCTTTTTTCAAATTAGGTCATACTGAAGGAGAACTGCACATTTGAACATAATGCCTGTAATTAACTATGATAATTACTGAGCCAGTTTTCGAGAACCCTGACACTACAAATAAATATTGCTATATTGCTAAGTACTATTATACTTTTTTTGCTCATTATTTTAACACCATGAAACACTTCCAGTTACTAATAAAAATAAAAACCATAGCACCTCAAACAAAGACATTATTTTGCTAAGAATATATTGTTGAATATAAAGCATTACATCATTATGTATTAATATCTAGGTTCTATGTTCTATAAATGAAAAGTGATGTAATTCCACAGCAAATCATCTGCACCATAGAGGGCAAGTGTAAACTCTGATTGACTTAAAAGAGGCTTATAACCCTTTGAACATAAGAAAGGTCTTTAAATACATTTTCAAGCTTTCAAGGGGCTAAACTGACCAATTTAAATCAACGGAAATCTGGTGATATATTTATGGTGCAGTTCATTTGCCCCAGAGTTTCTCAGCTTCTCTTTTTAATATAATCCCTGGGGCTCAATTCAATTTGAGCCAGTTAAACATATGATAGGGCCACAATGAGTTTTGGTGGAATTCTATTGCCCTACCAACGTGAACAACAATGTGAACTGGGCACCAGAACATGACATGCGGTCCAACGATCATTGCAGGTTTTTGTTTCCGCAATGCACACCAAATAGCATGGATAATGGGAACATCAAAGGAAACTAGATAAAAATAAATGTTTGACACAGTTTAAAACACTGAGAGTGAGCTATCAATAGTCACCATTCCCCACCCTCCCAAACACTAACCCTAAGAGTACCCCCTGTCCCTACACTAAACCTAACGTTAACAATAAAGTTAAAAAATACTAGCCCTATACCTCATAGCTGTAACATTTTCCTTGATGCCTGAGGTCCAGCATAGTCTTCTGCACCCAGGTCTTCCTCTTTAATTTATCCTAAAGTCTTCTTCTCTAAACTTATTTCTTCTTCTTTATTCTTCTGTAAAGTTTCTTCTGTCTCTGTGTAACAACAATGAAGAAAAAAATTCAATGCCCCCACAGGCCACTGGTGTAGGGATCCCTAGTTGCGCATATGTCACAGTTTGGCTGAATTGCTCTAACACTCTGCTGTTGTATACTAGCTGCCGTTCCTTCCACGTGTCATGCTGACTCAGCTGATGATTAACAAACTGACTTTCTGTTTCCATGGTTACTCACCTGACTATTATCAGTCAACCCCTTCCAGGCTATTTAAAGCAGCTAGGCTCATTTCCTCCTTGCGCTTGTGTCGTTTATGGCTGCAAATGTGTTCTCCTGTGTTCCTGATTATCTGTGAATGACCTGGCTTTCTTTGACATCCTTTCTGGCTCCTGACTCCGTATTCCTGACCTCGGCATGTCTGAGAACCCGTCTTGGCTCCTGACCCCGGTTTGTCTTTCGGTTTATGCTCCTGGATTACAATTTTCCTTTGTTAGCTTTGGTTATTTCAATAAAGGTGTTTTGCACTTCACATTTTTGTGTCTGTCTGGTTCCTGATCCCTAACAGCATACATGTTCAATTACACATTGGTGGTGTTTAACACATGTTAGTGACTCAACACCTATGTTTGCTAGGTGCTAATTTGACACCAAAAAGAGAGTCCCTTAATGTGTGTTACTAGTCACCACATGTAACTGAATAGCAAATTCAGGTGAAGCTTAATTGTTTTCTATGAGTATAAATTTTGCACCTCTTGTGCATTTTAACGGTATGTAGTTTGTCACACCACAAGTAATAGAATACCAAACTGTGACTTAAAACTACCGTTTACTAATGGAGGTAATTGAATTGAGCCTCTGGGGTTAATCCTTTCAGTGCCAAAGAGTTATCCAACACATTGCCTTGAAATGCATTGGATTCCTATCTGGCACTCATAGGGTTAATACACTGTGATGCAATTGTTTCTCTTTAAAAATATACTTTTTCCAGTATCATTTCACTGTGTGCTATATGCTGGGTTTTGGTTTTATGTGTAATAATATAGGATTATGAAGTCTAAACTGAGGTTATCAGCACAGAGATATGGAAATTTGAATTGGAAAAGATCAACTTCTCATTCAGTTCAACCTGCTACTATTTAAATACAATCTGTCTATCTATATGTCTTTTCTAAAATCAAATTTAGCCTATAGTTGCAGATTTCCATTTGGAAGTTTTATTCTATAGCAATGCTCAGCATAATTATGGGTCTGTTGAGTCCTAAAAATACGCAGTCATGCCTTATTTATAGAGTAGGATGGCCAAAATGTTGCTCTCCAGACATTTTTGGACTAAAGGTTGTCTGCGATTGCTTTACGGAAAAGGACTAGTGGATATACCTTGAAGTGGAAATTTGTCTCCAGACACAGGTCACACTCTTGTCTCATTGAGTAGTAACTAAATGAGATGAGCATCACAGTCAAAAATTATTTAACTCATTTCTGGTTTATAGGATTCAGCATTAGCTTTGGAATCTATTTTTTTATGAAGATTTCATATTTTGCCAGATCCTAGATGGGATTAATTGAATATACTGAGTAAGCAACTGACATAGTAAATATGCAGTGCTACAGCATGTCAGAATAGCTTACAGCCTTCTTCACCTGAATGTTTGAATGGACAAACATGTACAGTATTAAAGGGATAGTAATACTTCGTTTTAACTTTATTTTTTGTAGGCATTAAAAAAAACATGAAGAATGATATAAGTCTTATCTCTCAAACCTTTATGGTTTAAGAGATATTCACAAGCAAAGTTTCCCCTCCCCGCCCCTTTTACCTAGTGTAAGCCATCTCTTCTCAGATGTGGAATGCAGTCCATAGACCAGACAGATTACAGCAGGGGACAATCTTCTTTATATGAAAACAATGAAAGCCCTGCCCCCCTTGACAAGCTTTTCAGGTTTTCCCATATCTTAATTGAAGATTGTCCCTCTCTGCAATCTACCTGGGCAACTCCCTTCTGATCTGGCTGAGCAGTGTTACATCAGTAAAAGGGGCGGGAAGGGGACACTTTGTCATTGAATTACTCCTGAACTACTACTCTGACAGAACTGAAATAACACTCTCCAAAGTCCAAATACTATGGTGATTAATTACAGCTGCTTTTATTATGAAACATTACTATCTCTTTAACAGCAGAGAAAAGCTGACAGTAGTTCTCTCATGCCGTATTCTACCCCATATAATCTAGAGCAAAGCTAGTCAATCTTTGGACCTCCAGATGTCGGACACTACAGATTTCATCATCCCCAACGAGTTGATGGGCATTGTAGTCTCCAAACAGCTGTAGTTCCTAAGATTTACTACCAATGATCTAGTGGCTGCTGAGCTGCTTTTGTACTTTTTAAATTATTAAACACGAAAGGAGAGATTTGTCATTTCATAAAAATACCCGTGATTAATTGTAAACTGTGATCTGCTTGAGATAGTAAAGCCTGCTTCTACAGGTAAAATGAAGTTTAATATTTCGAGGCAGAGTGAAATAGATCAAGAGAGAGCAGTTAATCTAAATAATCCATTGATCCTAAAGCAATGTATGTGCCACTGTCAACAATTCCATTATTTACAGTGCCCAGCTATGTGTAAGACAGACTTTCATACCCAATACAGACACCTACTTTAAAAGTTAATGTTCCCAGGGATCTGCTTCAGTGCTATAATATTATGTTTTCACAAATCATCGCTGCAAAAGCTCCACAACATGATTTATTGGTAGTTTTTAAAATTTGTTTTATGCTAGCAGATGTGTTGATTAAATCAAATTCATGTGTCTATTGTCTTCTTTCTTAAGACAAAACAAAGCAAAACAAAGAACATACTGTAGGGAAATATTTACAATGTGAAAGATTCATATGAGATGGAGCTAAATACCGAAAGGATTTTCTGTTGGTGGAGGTGAAAAATGTCTAATGAATTTACAAGAGTGTAAAATACAAAGGTCCTTATGTAGAAAGCACAAAATGAGCAATTCTTAAAAATTCTAAATGCACCATAGGGGAGAGATTCAAATCCCCCAAATCCCCATTGAATCAACAATGTGTTCACATTAAAATGGATACTCCTCTAACATTCAAGGGGTTTAAATTAATGGACATTTTTATTTGCCACCTATGGCCCAATAGTTTGGCTCCAGAATTTCTCATCTATTGCATTCTGCATAGCACCCAAAGAGAAACTGGTTTAATTCTGGGGCACTCCAACTGCACCACAAGTGCCTATTGATTTAGCATGTATTAATGGAATTTGTCAAATGTGTTTTTGTCCCCTATATTGGACTTGATTTACCTCAGAAGCTCTCCCTTTAGACTTTGCATAAGTCCCAAAGAAGTATATATTTCAAAGACAAAAGTAAACCAATTTTGGAGCATATCAGATGCACCGGTGTCCTAACATGTTACCATTTTATGCCTTTAAGGACCAAAGGCGTAGGCAAGGCATTATAAAGCAATACATTGCCCACTCCCCATGGATATTAATGGGATAGTAATGTTTCAAAATAAAAGCAGCTCCAATTAATCTTCATAGTATTTGTGCCATGGAGAGTGTTATTTCAATACAGTCAGAGTTGTGGTTCAAGAGTAATTGAATGATAAAATATCCCCCTCCTGCCCCTTTTACCTAGTATAAGCCACTTTCCCTCAGATGTGGAATCTGGTCTTAAGACCAGACAGCTCACAGCAAGGTACAATCTTCTTACTGTGAGAACAATGTAAACCCTGCCCCCTTGACAGGTTTTTCAGGTTTTTCTCTTATGCTAATTGAAGATTGTCCCTCTCTGCAAGTCATCTGGGCACCACCTTTCTGTTCTGAGGTGAGCAGTGTTACATCAGTAAAAGGGGTGGGAGGGGCATACTTTAGCATTCAATTACTCTTGATCTACAGCTCTGACAGTATTGAAATAACACTCTCCGTGGACCAAATACTACGAAGATTAATTGGAGCACCTTTTTTTTTTTTTTTTAACATTACTGTCCCTTTAAAGGATTAAACATTTTTTTTCTTTTTCTAAATAATTTATTCTGCTTTGAATGAAAAAATAATAACAAATGATAATAAATATTATGACTAATTATGGTAATAGATTGACAAAGATGCATTAATGCAAATAATATGAAGGAATAATCTTGACTGAATATTGATTTAAATATTAATTTATACAAACATTATTGTTACACAGTAGAATGCAATGGAGAGAAATGTAATTAAATCAAATATAACTGCAAAACAAGCATACCTTACTCTGACCAATATCAGCCAGTCTTATTACCTTATACCCCACCCAACATCACTTACTTATCTCACAATCCCTCTTCACCAAATGCATAATCAGAATGCAGCCATTTTGGGTGCAACAGCACCTTTCCTCTGTAAATGGTATTTGTTGCATGCTTCTTGCGTGTTATTGTTGTTTATTTCCTTGTGAGTTTCACTGTCTGTATTCACACGTCCAGTGCTAAAGGGGTTAACACACACATACACAGGAACTCTGCCAGCTCTAAAGGTTTGACCGTTTGAGTGCCAGAGAGATGATAGTTACCTGGCACTCAAGGAGTTAACTCACACACCGTGCACAAAACAAATGGATTAACATATCCAACCCTGCACACCAAAGGGGTTAACATAGTCGTAATGCTTCAACACCTAAGAGGATAATTCTCATGATGAAAGAAATTTCTGCAATTAAGTTAGTGGATTGATTTGGCCAATATTAGAGACCCCATAAGCAGACTTAGTTTGATTACAATATAAGTTTTAGTAGACTACTTGATCACAGTATAAGGTTACTGTATACTCCCTTAATAAGTTGGGGTAACCCTCTTAATCACAGTATAAGTTGCAGAGACATGCATGATAGCAATATCAATTGTAGTTACCATTTGTTCACAGTAGAAGTCATATCCCTTAATGACAGTATAAATAGCAGAGAGCCACTTGATCACAACAGAAGCTGAAGCAGTTTTCCTACCTTTTTCACATGATTAGCCAACCATTATTTAATGACAGTGAGAATATGTGATCCTGATATTTTTATTTTTTTATATTTCACATGATCAGTTTTCCTGTAATTCATTGGAACAGCAAAAAGAAAAGAGAAAAAAACACCTGTTTCACAAAACCTTATATAATCGCTTTCGTACTCATAGTTAAAATACTTTCAGGCATCAAAATACTTTCTGGAACCAAATAGTTAACACAATTGTACCAAAGACTGATAGCCTAGAATTAGGCAGGCCAGTGAGTGCTCAAGCCAAATGCCTGGATCATCCTGGTACTACATCAGAGGGAGTGTCATGAGATGGAGCTGAGTCGGATTTAGCTCATCTTCCCCTTCCAGAAGTGTGTCCTCACAATGTCCTTAGCGATGCATGTGAGAACCTGTCCCAAGGGGAATTTTGCTTGACACGTGGGGTTGGCTCGTCCATCTTTAATACACTGGTACAAAGAGGGCTAACACACATCTCCATTATATAAACCATTTGCTTGTACAATTCTGGCAGAGCTATTCTTGGAAAATAACTGAGACTTCGCATATGTCAGTGGGGTTCAACACATCAATTCTTTTAAATACCTGTTTTCAACAAAATAATGGAGCAGCATGTCAAATGCCAAGATTTTGGCAAATTTGCCATTCCATAGGCATATTTTTGGATTATTTTTGGTAATTGTTTACTATTTTCTAAGAATTCAGCAATGGTGGGTTGGTAGTACATAGACAAACTGTGTAACTTAATTTTAACAACATGACTGGTGTGGTGGCAGTGGACCTGACTGTAGATGTGGAGACTCTGTGACTCTTGCCAGGTCCAACTAACTCACAGTCCTCCATGCTTTGCATTTGTACAACAGCAGTGGTAGTAAACTTGGGTGTTATTATTACTGTGGAAAATGCTGTTTCATTCCCTGAGAATACTACAACAATACAATTATGTGCCCCTTGGCCCCTTGCAATTTTAGGAGTGCTTCTACTGCTGCTAGTCATCACACCTCTGATGTGTTGCTGATGGTGTGTCTCACCTGTGGTTGTGCTTCAAATGAGAGCTCAATGAGGATGTGCCTAGATGTGATCCTGTTTTCCCCTGATAACATATTTTTTACAGAGACAACAGGTAGCAACATGTTTATTATTGGATTATTAGTGAAGAATCTCCTTTCTGTAGATTTCTTAGTTTGAGAGTTTCCCAAGGGACTACTACTACTACTATTACTACTACTGCTAGCAATAGTATTCACAATAGGTGTTTGTGTAGCTGCATTTTGAACAGCAGCAGAATCACTCTGCCTAGGGTTGTAATGTGTACCCATGTTGCTGCTTAGTCAGTAATGGTGTGACTGGGGGGTGGGATTGCATTTAGAACTGGTGATGGTGATGATGAGAATCCAGATATTTTGTTGGACATAATGTCATATTGTAATGTCATAATGTTAATTTTACTGTCACACACATGAAAGAGCTGTTACAATGTGATCAGGTGGATCAGGTGGAGGGATATGATCTCCTTCCTGTCACCAATCACTCAAAAGCATTTTTCTATTTATTTTTAAAATTGTCACTGTCCACATATTATACCCACACTGCCTCCTCTGCTCAGAGAACTGGATAGCACATAACTACTTAATTCAAGCAATCTAGTGTCAACAATTCAATAGCTTTCTCTTTCTTCACAGTACATTGCAGGATGGATATGTTGGCTTCAGAATCTATATCTTACAATAAAAGATAAATCACTCAGAATCTAGTGAAGCACAACCACTCAGTATGTGCTTGCCACTTTTGTTCTTTTGAATACAGGAGTGTGTGTATGTAACACAGTACACCAAGTTTATCTGCTTGTTTTATTGAAACTATGATGTATCTGTGTAATATCTGTCACTCATCACAGAAACATCTCTGGATCTGAGAGCCAACTCAGGTAGAAAGGATAACTTCCCCTGTCTGTCTTAGCACTCAGTATGTGCTTGCCACATTTGTTCTTTTGAATACAGGCGTGTGTGTATGTAACACAGTTATCTGTTTGTTTTATTGAAAATATGATGTATTTACTCTGTCTGTGTAATATCTGTCACTCATCTCAGTAGAGTCTTGGGATCTGAGAGCCAACTCAGGTAGAAAGCATCACTTCACCTGTCTGTCTTATAAGTCCACTTTATTTATTTATTTATCACTCTTTTTTCCTTCAGATTCACACCCAGTGAATAATCACTATTTGCTAACACCAATACTCCTGTCATGGAACTCCAGCTCCCTCTCTTTGCCTTGATAGAATTAAAAAATCAGCTATTTTTTTTCCATGTTTTTATTTTGATGTGAAAAAAGTTGGCCAGTCTCTATTCCTTGGTGTACCTTATAATCTGTTGATACTATTGGTGTTTTAAAGGGATAATTTATACTAGCAACAGGTGCAATAATGATTTATATATATTATTTATATATATAAATAGTTTCATGATATCTGTAGTTTTCTGCATAGAGTGATCTCTATTGAAATCTATACTCTCATAAATTCTGGAGCTACTTTTCTTGTCACACCTTTGGAAATACTTTTAAATACTGTATAACAGCAATGCATCAAAATATATAAAATACAATAGAAAAAAAACAAATAAAATATGGATAACCAGTAAAACATCATTTTTATTGTCTAGTACTAAAAGGGCTCATAAAAATAATAAAACTGTTCATATTGCAATGTACTAATATATTGTCCCAGAGTAAAAAACAGAGAATGATGGGTAATGAAAAAGTTAGTCCAATAGAAAAGAAAGGTTAATCCAACTGGTTAGAAATGAATGATTAATAAAAGTTATTAGTTTCCTCTAGGTCCCTTGCTATACAGTGTGTTAATGTGTATAAGTCAATGCTGGTTAAAACTCGCTGGGCTTAGTGGGTCTCCCAAAAAGTGCTTAATAAATGGACATATAGGTCTCACCCTCTTCGATAAACAAATTGACCGCTTTCAATCCAGGGCTAGGGTGCGCAGTGGGGCTATGGTGCACAGGCTGAGGAGCATTGCTAACAAGTTGGGGCTGCTCCAAGGAAGCCTTGCTGCACTCTATGCCGTGTTAGAGTTACTGGCCGTGAAGCCAGATGACAGGATGACAGCCTAGGACACATGTGATCGACAGTGTCAAAATCAACACAATGGGCACAGGCGAACCCTCGAGTTGAAGGATGAATAGTTAACAAGCCAAGTTGTTAACAGGCAGACAGACGGTACCAAGGATTACACAGAAGAACAGTCAAGCAGGCCAAAGTCAAAACCAGTCGAACAAAGTGGTATGCAAACAGCAGGCAGAAGAGTTGAATAAACAAGCCGAGGTCATAACCAACAGAGGATATTGAAGCCAAATCAGGAGACAAAGCCAGGTCAAACATTGAAATCACTGGAACAAACAGGAACTCAAGGAACTAGATACTAATAGGGACATTTTGATCACACACCGACACAAGGTGCCGGCGCTTGATGAAGGCTCAAAAAGAGCTTCACAACAACAAGGCAGAGAAACGATTACAAGGGAAAGACAGAATATCTGGCAAAAGATGCCAGTAAAACCCAGAAGGGCATCACATATGTGCAATATCACAAGTATTACAAAATAAAAATATAGAAGTCCCAACACATTTTGGAAACCTATGTTTCCATCTTCAGGAGAAAATATAAACTCATCCAATCGGTATATGCAAATGCAACTGCAATAATACATGTCAACAATGATAAGGTTCAGATTAACATAAAAAAGGATCCATCATCTTCCCCAAACTATTTTCTGCTTGTTTAGAAGAAATGTTCTCTGCAAACAAAATTGGGACAAAAAAGGACTTAAGATTAGGGATGGGAGAAAATTTCTGCCTCAAACTGAAATCGGCAAAAAATGGCACTTTCCGCTTAGTGAAAAAATTCCCGCGAAAAGTGCCAATTTTACACTTTTTTTCTACTTTTTCCGCCTAGCTCATTCCATTGAAATCAATGGGAACATTGAAGTTACACACAACATAACATAAATATTATTTAATTTCCCAAAGGAATAGTATAAAAGGGGCATGATGGTGCCTGTGTTGGTGGGGTGTGGGGAAAGAATCAGTTGAGCAGCAGATGATTTTTGGGGGGGTTGTTTACTGGGATTGGGGGGCACTTAATAAAAAAAAGAAACCCTAAATAAAATAAAAAACATAAGACATGGTATAATGGGGTCTGAGGAGGGTGCCTGTGTTGGTGAATTAATGAATCATTTGAACAGGGAATTTGTTTTGAGGGGGTTTCTTGACTGCTATTGGGGGGACAGTTAATAAAAAAAAAAGAAATTTGTATGTAAAGTGATAGAGACAGGAACCCCTTGACATAAACTGCCACGGGGGTGGACTGATACTTTATAGAGTATTTCGTAGAGGATGATTTGTTAGATTTGTAGTTAGAGGACAAAGTCCTGAGGAAACATTGATTTGTAGGACTTAAAGGGATAGTAATACTTCATTTTAACTTTATTTTATTTTGTAGGCATTAAAAAAACATGAAGAATGATATAAGTCTTATCTCTGAAACCTTTATGGTTTAAGAGATATTCACAAACAAAGTATCCCCCCCCTGTTCAACCAGATCAGAAGGGAGATGCCCAGGTAGACTGCAGAGAGGGACAATCTTCAATTAAGATAATGGAAAAAGCTGAAAAACTTGTCAAGGGGGGAAGGGCTTTCATTGTTTTCATACAAAGAAAATTGTCCCCTTCTGTTATCTGTACTGTCATACAACCAGACTCACATCTGAGAAGAGTTTGTTTACACTAGGTAAAAGGGGCGGGGAGGGGAACTTTGCTTGTGAATATCTCATAAACCATAAAGGTTTGAGAGATAAGACTTATATCATTCTTCATGTTTTTTTAATGCCTACAAAATAAAATAAAGTTAAAACGAAGTATTACTATCCCTTTAAGCTTGTTTGGCACAAGCCCTAGGACTTATGCTTGTTAGAAACAACCCCCCCAAAAAAATACATTTTTTTGTAGGACTATGTTTCTTTTAATTTATTTATTTTTTATTTTTCAAAGCACAAGCCCTGAGAAAAAAATAAAAATGCCCTATTGGCCTAATGTCAGCAGGTCATGTTGGCCAGTAGCCACTGGCCATTGTCAAATGTCCTCCTGAGTCCTGAGTTGCAACTGCTGTTCGTACTGCTGCTGCTGAGTTGTTTAAGCAGCAGGATGAATAGACAACTGAAAGGGAATGGGATCAACAATAGCCATAACATGGAAGATGGATGATGAAGGTTCCACTTGCCACGACTGGCTCCAGTGATGCACCTGAAGCAGTGGCAGAAGAATAAGTAGCCCCCAGTATATGTGGAGAAAAGAACACTTTGACCATTAAATCTTCTCCACCTGCCCCTCCTCCAAAATCATCATGGGTGTGTTGTTATTAGAATATATATTTTTCCCTTGAGAACAGGAACTGTGGCTTCCATCAGCAACTGCAATGTGCACAGCGTGTGTGTGGTAAATAACATCTGGGGGCATAACTGTATACAAACACCATGACACCCAAACCAAGTACTGCCGCTGTCACTGTACCCCTTGTCCAGACCCCGCTAAGGACACATGACAATTTGCTGACAGTTTAATAGTAATGATGAACCCTCCCTGCCAGAATCCTAGCATATTCTGTGGGATGGAATTTCCTCAGATGCTACCTGATGACCTGGTATCGATTCTCCTCCACCACACTGGCATGTGTGGTCAGTGCACCACACAGTGTGCAATGGGTAGAGATGAACTGCCATAACCTAACATCAAAAGAGTGGCTATCATTTGGTGGTGAGGTAAAGATGAACAAGGTGGATTGGCAGGAGATGTAGTTGTTACCCTAGAGGAAGAAGGAGATGTTGATGGAGAACTAGTTGTTTAGCTCGTCATGGAACTT
Source organism: Rhinophrynus dorsalis (assembly GCA_037306005.1). Lineage (NCBI taxonomy): Eukaryota > Metazoa > Chordata > Amphibia > Anura > Rhinophrynidae > Rhinophrynus > Rhinophrynus dorsalis. The sequence goes on along the minus strand of CM074720.1, from coordinate 310,289,646 downwards.
CCAGTGTCTGTCTGGGTTTCTTTGTTCTTCCTCCTTTTTGATCTCCACCTTTCTGGAGAGTCAGGAAGTACAGTAACAGCGGTGCTAAATTTCTGTAATGGCCGTTTGGCTTTAACATATTTCACATAAATGTCATGGTGTCTGTGTTTCATGTGTGCTATCAGGGAGGTTGTGCCAAGGTGTGTTCCCTCCTTTCTCCTTCTCACTAACTTGTCACAAATTTTGCACTGTACCATTGTTGATGATGACTGCACTGTGCCTGTCGGAAGAGAATAATAGTCCCACACCCATGACTTCTTGGGGGAGGGATAGGGAACAGGCAGATAAGAATGGCCTCTATCTTCTTCTTCTCCACATTCCCCTTCACTTTTTGTGGCAGTGGATAATGTTGCTGCTACTGCCTCAGATTTAGCACTGCAACTAGGACCAGGAGTATTGCTGGTGCTGGCAAGTGGAAACTGTCCTACTCCCACACTACTTGTAGACCCCATTCCAGGGTGGTCTGTGGCACACTAGCCTTATCCTCAGCACCCTGCTGCCCTTTCATTTCAACAACAGCAGGAATTAGACCAGTTGCAATTTCCACAAATTCCAAAAACTGATTGCTAGTGGTGGTGGCGATGCCCATCCTCATCCCTGTCTCCCATTCCTTCTCATTTTCTGATAAAAAGGCCATCAATTTCTCTTCTACCCCAGCTTATCCAACACCACCACCACCACCACCACCACCACTAGTCCCTCTATTCCAGACATCTCACTGCTGCTTGGAGGAGGTGACGAGCAATGTGACAGAGGGTCCCCCGCTGTCACACTTGGCATCATTTTCTCCTTCCCCACTGAGTACGACAAGAAACACTAGCAGCAGGCAAAGTATTGATGGCAGCAGGTTCAGCACTGGCAGCAGGTATAACACTAGTGGCTGCAGATACAGCAATGGTGACACAGGCAGCAGGGGCAGCATATCTAGCAGCAGGTACAACACTAGTGGCTGCAGGTACAGCAATGGTGGCAATGGCAGCAGGGGCAGCACGTCTTGCAGCAAGCACAGGTAGCTGGGCTGTCCTGCTCTCACTAGTACTACCTTTTTCTCCCTTCCTTCCCATTCCCTTTTCTTCCTTCCTTCCTATTAACTTTTCTTCCTTCCTTCCCATTCCCTTTTCTCCCTCCCTTCCCATTAAATTCCCCAAGATCCCTTGGGGTGATTTAGGGGGACTGGACAGCATTGGTTCAGTACTGCTAGTCACTTCCTCCTCCTCCTCAGACTCAGTGGACACATAAGGGTCCTTTCAGCTCCTCCATTGATTATTTTTCATATTGCCCATAGTGATATCAGTCAGCAAGAGCCTTTCCTGCTTCACTTTTTGCAAAATATCACAGCAGAACAGCACAGCACATCTATCTCGCTCTATAGCTGCTTTTATTGTATCTGCCTTAAGCGAAAATGTCACCTTTTTATAGCGGAAGTGCGAAAACAACATAATTCAATAGGCGTAAACTTTATAGCCACTGAAAAAAATGGCAAAAAATTTTGGCCAATGGGCGAAAGATGCGAAAATTTTAACCACTAGTTTTAAAGCGGATTTTCCCACGAAAAAGCGGATAACTAAGTGGTTTTCGTGAAATTTGCCATGGGAACACGGCGACAAGTTTCGCCCACCCCTACTTAAGATCAATGAAAATTACCTACATCACTTGCAGATGTTAACATACTCTTTGGCAGTATTCCTGCAGACCTGCAAGAAAGCATTAAAAAAGCTAAAACAGAAAGGCAAAAATGCTGGTCTGAAGATGAATATCAACAAATCTTGTCATGTTTAACAAATTTACCACACCTAGGAAAATCAAAGTAGATGGACAGAAACTACAAGAATTAGACAAGTATGTTTACATTGGATAGGAAATGTCAACAGATGGAAACATCATGGTTGAAAATTAGTGACAAATAAAACTGGGATAGTAAGCATTTGCAAAACTTAGTAGGAAAACTTAGTACTGTGTTGTCTTTAAGAAAAATTTGCTACTCTGCCTCAAGGGAAACAGTTTTGACCAATATGTTCCCATCTGTGAAATTTGGTTTGCAACATGGACACACAGTCAAAACCATACCAAAACATAAGGTTACACAGAGAAGAATGGAATGTCAAATTTTTTGACCAAAAACCACAGGCATGCATTCGTCAGTGAGCAAAAGGTTTATCATATTGAAAGCGTAAAGTACTTAAAATACAAATGAGCATGTCACATAGCAAGAAGACCTAATTTTGCAATGGCTTCCACTTGACACAAAACACCTATGAAGAAGACCAAAGACAAGAAGGATTGATGGAATTATCAAATTTGCTTGTGCACAGTGGCAACAGAAAGCACAAGACTGAAAATGTTAGAAACTTGCTGGTGAGGCCTTCATCCTGCAGTGGATTTACCATGGCAGACTATTGTTTGAAGAACACCCAACTAGGTAAGTCTTTCTGTTCACCAAATTAAGAACCACTAATTCTTAGGGTATATTTCTTATATTAACAGAATATAATGTATAATAAATACTGTGTTGTATTACTCCTTAAATATGAGAGAGGGATCATCATCATTTATTGCACATGCTGCAGCAACAATTGCTGCAGTCAGTTTTTGCACTAACACTTTACTCCCACGCTCCTGCACTTCCCCTACCTTTCCCCCTCCTACTTGTGCATTTCCTAGATATTACTCAGCTACTGTGTGTGTTTTTACTCTCTACAGTTTACAGCTGATGGAGTGTGATGTCTTGCTTTGCCCCTCAACAAAATTCTCAATGTCATCTGCTGTCTATCAAGTCTGCCTCAGTCACAGAGCTCCCAGTCAGCTGTCTAATATATTTATTTGTTTAATTATTTGTTTTTTATTTTTGTTTTTATTTTTTTAAGTTGTCCACCATATCTTATCACAGTTAGTCCCAAAACTATATATAACTAAAAATCAAAATCAACAACTTCTTTCCCTAGACTTCCCCAGCACAGAGACAATAAAAGTAAAATCAGCAAGCAATTGGGACCCCAGCTTCATGTGTCTTGCCAGTCAGTCACACCAAAGTTTGGGGTATTTTGGGTCAACCTCCTTTCTCCCTTCTTCTCCCCATTGTGCCCCCAGACTCCTATACTACAGATAACAAATGTCCTACCTAAATGACCCCCTGAAGCTAAGCTTCAATTCCCCTTTATTTGCCTGTCTTCTCTAGCTCAAAAACATACTGCTCTCACAAACACAGAATGGCATGCTATGAGAGCCTGACAGCCTTTTATATGGCTGTAGAAAACTTTCATGAGGTGGAGAAAAATGTTTCTACCCATTGATTTGAATGCAATGAGCTAGGCGAAAAAAGTAGGAAAAAGTGGGAAATGTTTTGTCAAGCGGAAAGTGCCATTTTTCGCCGATTTCAATTTGAGGCAAAAATTTTTGCCCAACCCTAATCATATATTTAGAATTATGGTACTTGTAGTACCTATCACATGCCTGTGAAATTGACATTTTACTATTCCCATTATCTTTTAATGTTGATGCACCTCATTCTGGATCTATTTCTGATTTATTTGCAGTTAATGTGTCATCTTTGTGTGAGACAGAAGGGTCCAGTCCTGCACCAAATTATTTTAATTTGATTATAATGAACTAGAAGTGGGTGTTGAAAGCAAAGTATCAGTCTTTCCTGGTGACACTAAGCTGTGTAAGGAAATACATACAGAGAAGGATGATTTTACTCTACAGAAAGATTTGGATAAACTGAGTGAAGGGGTGGAAAAGTGGCTAATGAGACTGTTAAACATTGATAAATATAAAGTTATGCATTTGGGCATTTGGGAACCTACTGGGAGAACTGACAATAGACTTCACAGTAGAACACTGCAAGTGTCAATAGGGTGCTTTCCCGAATAAAATGGGAATATACCTCCATCTCTATATAAATCCTTGGATAGGTCTTATCTTGTTGACACCCATTATTCCCAAACACCCAAAATAACTTATAGGAGAGCCCCTACGCTTAAAAATATACGGGCTCCAATGAGATGAAGAAAAAGGAGCAAGATTATATATAGACAAAGTATTCAAGGATTAACTGGTATATCCCGAGAGATAACATTGCATGGTTCCTTTAAATGTGAAAGGATAATGCTAATAGAACTCTGCCTACTAAGCGTACAACATCCCATATATAAAAATGGATGAGAAGGGGATGCAATTAAGAATATAATATTTATTTGTTCATTGGACACATAGCATAGAATATAGCAAAACAGGACTTACATACGATCATGACAGTCCACTTCTAATGTACAGGCCTCCTTCATAAAAAGATAGGACCGCCCTCCTCAAACCAACTTTATATAGACAACACACAAAGTGATTAAGAGACGTGGGTTAACCCATCCACTGCTGGAAAAGCAGTCAGTCATAACAAAAAACTAGAGTGCTCGCCCAGCGGTGAAGGAGCCACCCATGGCCACAACACTTACAATATGGCAAAATATAGTGGATTAAAAACACCAAAAGTCATATATACACTTACAAAAAGTAATACAAATAAAAAAAAAAATGACAATCCTCCTAGGCAAGAGGAATGTCATATATATATATCTATATATCTATATATATATATATATATATATATATATATATATATATAGTAGTAGAGTGGACATTGTAGCCGTATTAGTCCAGTGATGCAGATGTAAAATAACAAACAAAATAAGTATCTTGTAATACCTTTTTTATTGGACTAACAGAATTTTGGATTGACAAGCTTTCGGGAGAACCTCCCTTTTTCAAGTCTAAAGCATTTCTGACTAAAAGGACACAGAATTCACAGTGATACATAAAATTCCAAACTTTGAATCTTATGTATCACTGTGAATTCTGTGTCCTTTTAGTCAGAAATGCTTTAGACTTGAAAAAGGGAGGTTCTCCCGAAAGCTTGTCAATCCAAAATTCTGTTAGTCCAATAAAAAAGGTATTACAAGATACTTATTTTGTTTGTTATTTTACATATATATATATATATATATATATATATATATATATATATATATATATGTGTGTGTAAAATAATTATAAAAAATGATACAACACATAATGAGGGAGGAGAGAGAATGTACTACTATAGATTTACCCTGTATAACAATCTGTCACGGTTTGTTTTGACTCTCAGACACAGAGTAAGATAAAAATCTAACTTTATTGAAAAGTTTAATGGGAGCCCTCACGGGTCCAGTACATCCACATATATCACATATACAAAATGGGTTCAATCAGTAGTTAGCAAGATACAGCAAAGCAGGCTTTACCGGCCTTGCCAATATGCCAGGCAAGGCAGCCAGAAAGATGGCACTAAGAAATGTAAACCGGCTCTACCGCCCTTGCCAATATACCGGGCAAGGCAGCCTGGAGGGTAGCACGATATATCGAGTGTAGCTCTACCGGCCTTGCCAATATACCGGGCAAGGCAGCCTAAAGGATGTCACAAAGGAAAGCAAACTGGCTCTACCGGCCTTGCCAATATACCAGGCAAGGCAGCCTGGAGGTTACTCAAAGCACTGAATGTGGCTCTACCGGCCTCGCCAATATACCAGGCAAGGCAACCTGGAGGGTTACACAAAGCACTGAATGTGGCTCTACCGGCTTGCCAATATACTGGGCAAGGCAGCCAAAGATGGAGGGCAGCTCCACTAATGCTGAGTTGGTAGGACAGCAGCCAAAGATGGAGAGCGGAGCAAACCAGTATCACAGCCAGGGAGCCCAAAACCGGTGCACTAAAGGAGGCAGCCGCAACCGGTAAACAAAGGGTTAACGAGTACTGTCATCGACAACAATATAGCCCAACCGGTTAAATGCAGTGGGATAGCAGCCGGTGAATGGAGTAAGCCAGTACTGCGTACTGGACCAACGTAATGCCCAACCAGTTCTAAACAGCGGAATCCGCAACCGGTCTGTGGAGTAAGCCAGTACCACGTACTGGAGCAACGTAACGCCCAACCGATTCTATACAGCGGAGTCAGCAACCGGTATATGTGGAGTAAACCAGTAACACGTACTGGAGCAACGTAACGTCCAACCGGTTCTATACAGCGGAATCAGCAACCAGTATGTAGAGTACACCAGTACCGCATACTGGAGCAACGTAACGCCCAACCAGTTCTATACAGCGGAATCAGCAACCAGTATGTTTGGAGTAAATCAGTACCACGTACTGGACAAACGAATGGCCCAACCGGTTCTATACAGCAACCGGTGAGAGGAATAAACCAGTACCACGTACTGGAGCAACGTAACGCCCAACCAGTTCTATACAGCGGAGTCAGCAACCGGTATAAGTGGAGTAAACCAGTACCATGTACTGGAGCAACTTAATGCCCAACCGGTTCTATACAGCGGAGTCAGCAACCGGTATATGTGGAGTAAACCAGTACCACGTAATGGAGCAACGTTACGCCCAACCGGTTCTATACAGCAGAGTCAGCAACCGGTATAAGTGGAGTAAACCAGTACCACGTACTGGAGCAACGTAACGCCCAACCGGTTCTATACAGCGGAATCAGAAACTGGTATGTGGAGTAAACCAGTACCGCGTACTGGAGCAACGAAACGCCCAACCAGTTCTATACAGCGGGATCAGCAACCGGTATATGGAGTGAACCATGATCAGAATGTCGCCCAGGCAACACGGATGACAATCAGGATACAGCAGCAGGAACAGATGCCCGCTCGGACAACCACAGGAACAGCAGGACTGCCAACCAGGTCAGGAACGGAAGCAGGAACAATGCCAGCACCGGATCAGGAGCAGAAGCAGGAACAAACGGCAGCACCTGATCAAGAGCAGAAGCAGGAACAACAGCCAACCGGATCTGGAACAAAGGCAGGAGCCAAGCAGCAGCAGCACTGACAGTGGAGAACCTCTGACACTGGTAGCAGATCAACAGGCCCAAGGATACAGGTAAGACAGGTAATTGCTGATGCAGAGACCATGAAAGGGCAACCAAAGGGTGCCTCAGCCCAGTGTAAATAGGCAGCACTAGGCGGGCGATAGACAGGCGTCCAATGGGGAATACACACACCTGACTGACAGCAAGGGCGAGCAATCACGGGCACCGTGATAGTACCCCTCTCTCAAAGACCCCCCTTCTAGAAGAGGGCCCTGGCTTCTGGGGGTACTTAGAGTGAAAGATACACAGTAATTTGGAAGCATGAAGGTCCTTATTATCCACCCAGGATCGATCCTCAGGACCATAACCCTTCCAATGTACCAAATACTGCAGCTTTCCTCTAAATCTGCGAGAATCAATAATACTCTGAACTTCGTACTCCTCCTGGCCCTCTACCTCAATAGGTCCTGGCACCACAGGGTTAGTAGTGTAACGGTTGCATACAAGAGGTTTGAGGAGAGATACATGGAACACATTGTGAATGCGCATGGACGCAGGGATGTCCAATGCATAAGAAATAGGGTTGATCTTGCGGCTCACCCTGTACGGACCAATAAACCGGGGAGTCAATTTATTAGACGGGACTTATAGCTTAAGTTTTCTGGAGGATAACCATACCCTGTCCCCAACCTGGAAGGAGACTGCTGCCAGCCATCTACGATTAGCATGACGTTGATGACGCTGAAAAGACTGACTGAGTGCCCTTTGAACCTGTGCCCATGTGGAGCGGACCTGCTCAATATGCTCATCCAGAGCTGGAATCTGTTGAGACTGAAATGAATCCGGGAGCTAGCACGGCAGGAACCCGTGGTTGATAAGAACCGGGGAGCTCCCGGATGAAGAGTTAACTGTACAGTTCCTGGCGAACTCTGCCCATGGCAACAGGTCGGCTCAATTGTCATGATGGTCAGTAACAAAATAGCGCAGGGACTGCTTCAGTCCCTGATTGGCCCGCTCAGCAGCCCCATTGGTCTGGGGATGGTATGCAGAAGAAAAGGATAATTGGATGCCCATCTGTTCACAAAAGGCTCTCCAAAACCTTGACACGAACTGGCTTCCCTGGTCGGACACCAGAACTCTGGGTATCCCGTGCAACTGGAATACTTCTTTAGCGAAAACCACCACTAATTCTTTAGCAGAGGGAAGGTCACGAAGAGGTACAAAATGAGCCATTTTAGAAAACCTGTCCACCACCATAAGTATGAAGGAATACCCCCTAGACACTGGTAACTCTCCCATAATATCAATAGAAACGTGGGACCAGGGACGTTCGCCATTGGGCACTGGTTGGAGTAGGCCCACAGGGAGATGTCTAGGGGTCTTGGCACGAGCACAGGTGGCACAGGCATTGGTAAATGCAGCACAATCTGCCCTCAAGGAGGGCCACCAGAACACTTGTGAGAGAGACCATATCAATTGATCCCTACCAATATGCCCAGCAGCTTTAGAGGAGTGGTAGGTTTCAAGTAATCTAGTGCGGGATGGCTCATCAACATAACACTTGCCCACTGGGGTTTCTGGAGGGGCAGTATCCTGGGTGGCCAAAATTTCTTCCTCTAGTGGTGAAGTGATACTAGTGCGTAAAGTTGCCAATATACGATCAGGCTGTATGATAGGTGCTGGGACCTCGCTCCTGTAGGTCTCAGGCTCAAATTGTCCTGACAGGGCATCGGCCCTAACGTTCTTGGAACCTGGCAAGTAGATTACAATGAAATTAAATCGGGGAAGGAACAATGCCCATCTGGCCTGACGAGAAGACAATCTTTTAGCTTCTAATAGGTAAGTCAGGTTTTCATGGTCTGTGAGAATCAATACAGGATTTCTGCTGCCTTCCAATAAATGACGCCACTCCTTAAGAGCAAGAATGATAGCCAGTAGTTCTCTGTCACCTGTCTCATAGTGGCTCTGGGCAACCGACAGTTTTGTTGAGAAAAACCCATAAGGTCTGAGTTTACTGCATTTTTCTGGTCTTTGAGAAAGTACTGCCCCAACCCCAATTTCTGAGGCATCAACCTCCAATGTAAACGGAAGGGTTGGGTTGGGGTGGGATAACACTGGAGCAGCTGCAAAGGTTGATTTCAATGTCTCAAAAGCACATTCCGCTGCCTCAGACCATTGGGAAGGATTGCCGCCCTTATGAGTCAGGTCAGACAATGGTTTAACAATCGAGGAGAAGTTCTTGATAAATTTCCTATAATAATTGTCAAAGCCCAGAAATCGCTGAATAGCTTTTAAGCCTTTCGGCCGTGGCCATTGCAAAACAGCCGCAAGTTTCTCCTGATCCATGGCAATACCCTCCTTGCCAATCACAAACCCCAAAAAGGGCACACTGGATCTATGAAACTCACATTTTTCCAATTTGCAATACAATTTGTTCTTACGTAGGAGGAGTAATACTTCTGACACATCCTTGATGTGTTGTGACAAGTCATTAGAGTTAATAACTATATCGTCCAGGTAAACCACCACACAGGACTGCAACATATCCCTGATGATATCATTGATTAGTTCTTGGAACAGTGCGGGTGCATTACAGAGACCAAACGGCATTACTAGATATTCATAGTGTCCGGATCTAGTTGTAAAAGCCGTCTTCCACTCATCACCAGCTCTGATCCGAACCAGGCTATAAGCTGCACGTAGATCCAATTTTGTGAAAATTGAGGAACCCTTTAGTCTGTCAAATAGTTCAGTGATGAGTGGTATTGGATACACATTCTTAGGCATCAACTTATTTAAGCCACGGTAATCAATGCATGGTCTTAAATCTCCACTTTTCTTTTCCACAAAAAACAACCCAGCCCCAGCTGGTGAGATGGATTTCCTGATTATGCCTCTTTTGAGGGCATCTGAAATATATTCTTCCATAGCTTGGTTCTCCTCGCAAGACAAAGGATAAGTACGACCCCTAGGGGGCACCACCCCTGGGGGCAGTTAGATAGCACAATCATAAGATCTGTGCTGAGGCAAGGTGCCAGCCTCCCCTTTGCTGAACACATCACTGAATTGTTGGTACTCATCTGACAATGAAGGGAAGGCACACAGGATCTTTACCGGATGAGACACACAATGCTCCATACAATATTGGGACCAGGCAGAAATCTCACACTTTTGCCAATCAAACTGGGGGTTATGCAATTGCAACCAAGGGAAACCCAAAATGACTGCACGGTGAGAAGAATTGATTATCTGAAACTGCTGTTCCTCTTTATGTAGTGCCCCAATAGTCATGGGAAGTGGCATTGTTTCAAACATCACCTGGACAGGCTGCAATGGTCTGCCATCAATAGCCTCAATAGCCAGAGGGGTTTCTCTTTTAATCAACGGAATCTTATGCCGTTCAGCAAAGGCATTATCCATGAAATATCCTGCAGCACCAGAATCAATCAGGGCTAGAACCTCCACAGAGTGATCTGCCCACGAACGTACCACCTGGACGGTGGGTTTTTGAATGCTCAGACCTGGGGACGGATGAACACCACCTACGGCCTGTCCCCCAAGGTACCCTAGGTGTGTTCATTTCCCGGTCATATGGGACAGGTTCGTAGCAAGTGCCCAGATTTGCCACAGTATAAACATAACCCCTGCCTCCTGCGAAGTGCTCGTTCTTCTTTGGTTAGCCTGGTAAACCCTAATTGCATAGGTTCACCGGGTTCCTGTGCATGGTCATTGGGTTTAGGCAATGAGGGAGGGTGGGTGGGCAAAATGAACAGCTAGGACCAGTGCTTTTTGACCATCCCCTACGGTCTTTAGCCATAAGCCTGTCCCGGATCCGAGTGTCAATTAAAATGACGTAATCAATATATTCGTCCAGATCATTAGGCAGCTCTCTAGCTGCAATTTCATCTTTGATATAATCGCCCAGATCTTGAGCAAAGGCAGCTAACAATGCCTCACTGTTCCAACCTACCTCTGCTGCTAATGTACAGAATTCTATGGCATACTCGCCCACAGTCCGTTTGCCCTGTTGGATCTCCATTAGACGTTTAGCAGCAGAGGTGGTCCTGCCAGGGATCTCGAATACTCTCCAAAATGTTTGCACAAATTCCCTGAAATTTTTTGTGCAAGGTTTAGCATTTTCCCATAAGGGACTGGCCCATGCCAGTGCACGCCCGGTCAAGTAAGGATATCATAAACCCCACTTTACTGCGATCATTGGGAAATGCATGAGAGGTCAACTCCAGAAATATCTCAAGTTCATTGATAAACACTCTGAACAAACTGGGTTCGCCATCGTATCTGAGTGGCAATGGTGTGGAAGGGGATAGCCCTTTGACTGCAGCCACAGAGTTAATAGTATCATTCTCTGGTGTTGAAACTGGGGAGACCACCGGACTTGAAACAGACTTATCAGTAAGTACCGTACACTCAAGGATAGTTTAGATGGCCAATGCCAACTGATCCAAACGCTGCTCATGTGCATCCATCCTCCAATGGATGTTCTGTGCGTTACCTTCACTCTTACTGTCTGAGGTTATGGCCCTTTCGTACTGTCACGGTTTGTTTTGACTCTCAGACACAGAGTAAGATAAAAATCAAACTTTATTGAAAAGTTTAATGGGAGCCCTCATGGGTCTAGTACATCCACATATATCACATATACAAAATGGGTTCAATCAGTAGTTAGCAAGATACAGCAAAGTAGGTTTTATCGGCCTTGCCAATATACCGGGCAAGGCAGCCAGAAAGATGGCACTAAGAAATGTAAACCGGCTCTACCGGCCTTGCCAGTATACTGGCAAGGCAGCCTGGAGGGTAGCATGATATACCGAGTGTGGCTCTACCGGCCTTGCCAATATACCAGGCAAGGCAGCCTAAAGGATGTCACAAAGGAAAGCAAACTGGCTCTACCGGCCTTGCCAATATACCGGGGAAGGCAGCCTGGAGGTTACTCAAAGCACTGAATGTGTCTCTACCAGCCTTGCCAATATACCGGGCAAGGCAGCCAAAGATGGAGGGCAGCTCCACTAATGCTGAGTTGGTAGGACAGCAGCCAAAGATGGAGAGTGGAGCAAACCAGTATCACAGCCAGGGAGCCCAAAACTGGTGCACTAAAGGAGGCAGCCGCAACCGGTAGACAAAGGGTTAACGAGTACTGTCATCGACAACAATATAGCCGAACCGGTTAAATGCAGCGGGATAGCAACCGGTGAATGGAGTAAGCCAGTACCGCGTACTGGACCAATGTAACTCTCAACCGGTTCTAAACAGCGGAATCAGCAACCAGTCTGTGGAGTAAGCCAGTACCACGTACTGGAGCAATGTAACGCCCAAGCGGTTCTATACAGCGGAGTCAGCAACAGGTATATGTGGAGTAAACCAATACCGCGTACTGGAGCAACGTAACTCCCAACCGGTTCTATTCAGCGGAATCAGCAACCGGTATGTGGAGTAAACCAGTACCGCGTACTGGAGCAACGAAACACCCAACCAGTTCTATAGAGCGGGATCAGCAACCGGGATATGGAGTGAACCGTGATCAGAATGTTGCCCAGGCGACACAGATGACAATTAGGATACAGCAGCAGGAACAGATGCCCGCTCGGACAACCACAGGAACAGCAGGACTGCCAACCAGGTCAGGAACGGAAGCAGGAACAACGCCAGCACCGGATCAGGAGCAGAAGCAGGAACAAACGGCAGCACCTGATCAGGAGCAGAAGCAGGAACAACAGCCAACCGGATCTGGAACAAAGGCAGGAACCAAGCAGCAGAAGCACTGACAGTGGAGAACCTCTGACACTGGTAGCAGATCAACAGGCCCAAGGATACAGGTAAGACAGGTGACTGCTATTGCAGAGACACCATGAAAGGGCAACCAAAGGGTGCCTCAGCCCAGTTTAAATAGGCAGCACTAGGCGGGCGATAGACAGGCGCCCAATGGGGAATACACACACCTGACTGACAGCAAGGGCGAGCAATCACTGGCACCGTGATACAATCTACATCCCATTCAACATTAAAGGGATAGTAATACTTCGTTTTACCTTTATTTTATTTTGTAGGCATTAAAAAAATATGAATAATGATATGTCTTATTTCTCAAACCTTTATGGTTTTAGAGATATTCAGAAGCAAAGTTTCCCCTCCTGCCCCTTTTACCTAGTGTAAGCCATCTCTTCTCAGATGTGGAATGCAGTCCATAGACCAGACAGATTACAGCAGGGGACAATCTTCTTCCTATTAGAAAAATGAAAGCCCTGCCCCCCTTGAAAAGTTTTTCAGGTTTTTCCCTTACCTTAATTGAAGATTGTCCCTCTCTGCAATCTACCTGGGCACCTCCCTTCTGCTCTGGCTGAGCAATGTTACATCAGTAAAAGGGGCGGGAGGGGGATACTTTGTCATTCAATATTCTTGGACTACAACTCTGACAGAATTGAAATAACACTCTCCAAGGTCCAAATACTATGATGATTAATTAGAGCTGCTTTTATTATGAAACATTACTATCCCTTTAAGGCCATAAGGTCTTCTGGCTTTTAACTGAAAAATCCAAAAAACTTTTCTCGTATTCAATCCAGCCAGCCTATCTCTTCCCCACGTCTCTGTTCCTGGAAAAGCAGAGAATGAACTGTCTGCACCATGTTCATTTACAATGTGGTTAGCAACTTGTGACCTACCATCTTGGTTCACAATAGAGTTCAAATGCTCTCTAATCCTAAATTTTAAAGGACGAATAGTATACCCAATGCACTGCTTGCCACATTTACATGTCACCAAGTATACTACATTTTTGGAATTACAATTTATAAAATCATTCATATGATATATTTCTCTTCTAGCTGTAGACTCAAAACTGTTTGACCTCACAACACAGGCAAAGCAAATGCATCTTTTATGTGCACATCCAAACATGCCCTTAGTTGTCAGCCATTCCACAGGTTTTTTCAACTGGAACATGCTAGGAGATACAATATTAGCAATGCTCTTACCTTTTTTAGATACTACTGTAGGAGAGCTATGTGACAGATGACTCAATTTTTCATCCTGACACAGAACTTGCCAGTGTTTACTCAATATATTTTTTGTCTGATATGCATTATTGCTTTACCTGTATTGTATATTGTATTGTATATTTTTATTTATATAGCTCCAACAGGTGTACTTGGCACTTTACAGTTTACATTTAATTTAGAAGGGAATAAATAAGTGCAGTAATTGAGTGCTTTTAAAGACAATCATAAGGTAAACACCAGGTGAGTATACACTAGGCTGCCTCATAGAGCTTACAATCTAAGTATAGGATGGGGGACATACACATACCAGCTGGTAGAGGAGGAAGTGCAGTTTTTCACATATGAGATAATGTTTTCATATTACTCTGTTGTTGTATTTAAAAGGTGCTATTTTAACCTGGATTTAAAGTTGTGGAGGGTTGTGGCTTGGGGAATATTGGGTAATAGGGAGTTCCAGAAGTAGGGAGCAGCAAGGGAGAAAGCCTTCAGTCATGAAACAACGATAGTGGTTAAAGGAGCAGAGAGTCGTCCACCATGCATGGTGCGTAGTGGATGTGCAGGTGTTTGTCGGGATATCAAAGATGAAATATAAGACAGGGATAAGTGATGGAGAGCCTTACAAATAATAAGGAGGATTTTGAATGTGATACACTGCTTTATGGGGAGCCACCACAGTGATTGTAAAAGTGGAGGGGAGAGTACTGTTCTGGAGGAGAGGAAGAGTATTCTGGTGGCCTAATTAAGAATTGATTGGAGAGGAGCGATATGCATTATAGATTTATTATTGATAGCATGTAATATGTTTAGGATTCTGTATCTCCAGCTTGCAGTTTCCATCTTACCAAAGCTGTTTTGTTTTAATAATACGTATATACTGAAGATATGAATTTCTGCACTATTATCACAATATTCTATTCAGTTTTCATAACATTTTCTCATCATTATACTATTTTTGTTGTATAACAATGGTTTATATTCAAATGCTAATGAGATTTTGATGTCATTCCTGTGAGATCCATTGTCCTAATAAAGTATAATGTTTTTCCATGTTGAGTGTATAGGGCTGGATGAGGTACAGACCACTGTCTCTGTAGGTGTCCTGATTGTCATGAAAAAGGTCTAGCATAGAACTGAAACCTTGACCAGTAAACTTTGATTTTTTTGTTACCTAATGAAGCACCCTAATGCGTGCTCTTTCCCTAGGCTGCAGACGTGAGTCAGTATGAGTCTCCCTTGTTCCTTACCCTTAAGGGAGAACTCTGTTGTTACACATTGTGATTACCGCACTCACTATTCTGAGACTACCATTGGCAGTCTGCCTAGTCTCTAGCAGAGAGGTTACTCCAAACTGCATCCTATTTCTGGTAGGAATTGCTGGCTTCTTCGATACCCTCTGTGCTTTGTTATTATTTTATTATCATTATTATCACTCTTCAATAAAGGTGGTTTTACAATTACAGTACTGACTCCTGGTGTATTCTTGCTAACCGTGACAGCTAATTCAGATCAATCTGCTGCCAGTTTAGCACTCCCACCTTATGTGATGCTCTGTCTATGTCACGCTTGTATTCCTAGAAAATCAGCTGCATGCTAGAAAAGGAAAGAAGTATCTCAGGGCTATCAGTTTTCTCTTTATTCTGTTATTAAGTATTGCCTTTGTGTTTAATTCACTGCTCAGAAAGTGTGGTCTAATTAAAAAACATATATATATATATTTTATGCTTTTTTTAGATGAACAAAACATTTTCAGCACATATTATTAGCACTACCAGCAAACCTTTTGAGTGTGTTTTTACAATTCCAAATTCTACTACAAGTGAAAGCAGCCCCCAAGCAGGGGTATCCACAGTCAAGGTTCATTTTCTCTTTTTCCTTTACATATATGTATATATATATATGTGTATATGTAAACTTTTATGTGCCCCCTGTGTGCCCGAATTGCTCTACTTTGTTGCTTATCTATACAGTGGACACACACCTACTTATGCTCCTTACTTTCAGTGTCTGTTTAAACCATGATTATGTTTACTGCTCGCCTGGTTGCACTACTCTTTCATTGTACAGACATCAAATCGAACTTTATGTATTATTTTTGCTTGAGATTAGGTTCTCCCAGCTGGCATCCACCATCTCTTTCATATATGTCCCTATGTCCCTGTAACTCCCTCTCTCATTGTGGTTTTGTGCAAAAACTGAATCCCAGAGATACTGCACGGAACCTGACAATGGTGCTATGTGCAGTACCCTAAGAAGAGAAGAACTCTACTGTCAATATTCTTAAAGCTCTATCTGAAAAATATACTATCTTTCCCCTTTCATATACCTGTAGCCTATACTGTGAGTTTTATAGTCTACATACTATATCTTTATGACGTTGTGAAGCACAATATTCCCATTTTCAGGGGAACATAAGTCCTTGGTACCCGCTGGTTACCTACACATCTGATAACTTTTGTTCCTCATCTCTCATGCATTATAGATTTAGTACTGATAGCATGTAATATGTTTAGGATTCTCTATCTCCAGCTTGCAGTTTCCATCTTACCAAAGCTGTCTTGTTTTAATAATATGTATATACTGAAGATATGAATTTCTGCACCATTATCACAATATTCTATTCAGTTTTCATAGCATTTTCTCACCATTATACTATTTTTGTTGTATAACAATGGTTTAAATTCAAATGCTAATGAGATTTTGACATCATTCCTCTGAGATCCATTGTCCTGATACAGTATAATGTTTTTCCATGTTGAGTGTATAGGGCTGGATGGGGTACAGACCACTGTCTCTGTAGGTGTCCTGATTGTCATGAAAAATGTCTAGCATAGAACCGAAACCTTGACCAGTAAATTTTGATTTTTTTGTTACCTAATGAAGCACCCCAATGCCTGCTCTTTCCCCAGAATAGTACATGCTGAATAATATGTGCAACAGGGCAACTACTCTTTCTCTCTCTCTCTCTCTCTCTCTCTCTCTCTCTCTATATATATATATATATATATATATATATATATATATATATATATATATATACAGGGCTTAAAATGTGAAGTCCTTTGCTACTAGCCAAACCAGAAAAGTTACTCGCCACTGCAAGCTATAACATACGCACCACGGGTGAATTTCTACTCGCCAGGGCTGAATTTTCACTTGCTATTGGCTAGTGGTGAGTGGAAATTTTGAGCCCTGTATATATATATATATATATATATATATATATATATCACGGTCCCAGTGATTCCCTGTCAATCTTGCTGGGTGTACCTGTGCATTGGAGGAGGCTGATTGGCCCGCCCAGGATGTGCCTTTATATACTGGGGTCACGGCACCTGTCAGTTGCCCTTTCGTGGTGTTCCTGATCCTGCGCCTCGTTGCTGTGTTCCTGTGTTTCCTGTGTACCGATCCGGCTCGTCTGACTACTCCGCTGATCCTGCCCGTGATTGACCCAGTACCGGCTGACGTTCCTGCTCCGAGATGGACCCGGCTTTGGCTGATGACCCTGCTCCGAGATTGACCCGGTTCTGGCTGACGACCCTGCTCCGTGATTGACCCGGCTCTGGCTGATGTTCCTGCTTCGTGTATTGATCCGGTTCCAGTTGACGTTCCTGCTCAGTGTGCTGCTCCTGTGTTCCAGTGTGGCTCCGGTCACCTTCCGGCGACATTCTGAACTGTGTTGTGTCACTCGGATGAATCATCTCTCTATACAGAGATGTTGCCTGTGGTTGCATGAGTCTATCTGCATAGCGCTGCTGAGCTGTAAACTCCTATACCAAACCTGCATTAACCCGTGCTGTGCTCTTACACTTGCCAAGCCTATGGGTTTCCATTCGAGCCATTAACACTTCCTGAGCCTGTGCTGTTAAGACCTAGCCTATCCATTCACACTAGCAGAGCAGTGTCCGTTCCGATGCTCGGTCAGCACCGTGGTCGCACTGGTTGGCGCTGGTAGCCCTGTTTGCTCTTGCAGTGTGTGTTCTGTATGGCACCGGAAGGGTGTCCTGGCTCTGGTCTCCAAGTGCTCAAGGTGTTACGTTATCCTCCGCACTACCTAGTGCTCCAGCTCATTATTTGCTTGTGCAGTGTCGCTCAGTTCTGGCACCCAAGGGGTGTTTTGGCTCTGGTCCCTTTGGCACACGCAGGGTTACTACCAAGTGTATGTTAAGGGCGATTCAGGTTCTGGTCTCATCAGCTCTTGCAGTAGCTTTCCTCCTGATATCCCACTGTGGTGGTATTGGCTCAGCTCTGGTCTGTTGGTGCGTTCCATTATACTGCTTTTGAGAGTGATTCAGTGCAGACACTATACACCTGCTCCACACCATCAAGAGACTGTTATAATCTCCTGGGTGTTGGCTAATCAAGGTTACTGACACTGTTCAGTTTTTCCACTTTATGGCATTTTCCTAATCTATATATTGCATTATCCTTACTTGGGCCTGTAACTTGTCATTACCATTTATACCTGTCCTGGCCCCTAGTGGCGCTGTTCTTTTATCACTATTTCAATAAAACTGTGTTTTTACTTTCTACCGTGGTCTGAGTGTCAGAAAACCGTAACAATATATATATATATATATATATATATATATATATATATATAGTGTCACAGCCACCCGGTCGCAGCGCAGGCAGTTGGTACTGCGCATGACTTCAGCACGCACAGCATTGTCTACTGCGCATGTCGCGGCTTTACACGCGATTTAGCGAATTATTATATAGGATATATATTTGTGGATGGGCACTCCAATACATGAAAATTGAATGTAAACTATTGCCTATTGCTGTGTCCAAAATAGCTATAACAAAAGTCATGGTTTGTGGGACCATGTGGACATAGAAGCACTCAAAGTACTTGCTTAGTTGAAAGAAAAATATGGTTTATTGTATTGACGTTTCTGCTCCAACGTGAGCCTTTCTCAAGATAACCTCATTCAAAATGCAATCTACTTTTAAATAGAAAACCGTGTGCTAGAAAATAATCATGTGGAAACAATGGGCACACCTGTATGAAGCAATGATTAGATGCATATTTCATCTAAAACAGATGTGTCAATTAAAATGAAATGTGTAGTAAAAAGAAACTTAAGGTAGATTTTTTTATACCCCCTACCCATTCAGTTAATCAGAATTTTGATGAATAAATTAAATATGTTGCCAAAAATTCTATGTCCACCCCAGTCATAAAAGTTACCTTGATGCTGGAGTTCCAGCACTGTCCTTGATGCCCTGGTCCTCCAGCATCTTCTATCTATATAACCTTTACATTACCAGTGCCAAATCAGTACATTGTACAATTGTACCTGATTTGCCAAGCCTGTGCAATGTACTGACTTGTCAAAAGTAGAAAAATAAATAAATCATACTGGGAAATATCAGGGCCCTCCTGATGCCCCACACCGTACTGATCTCTTATCTGATCAAGGTAGGTGATCAATACAACAGAGGGAAGGCAATCACTGACTTCCTCCTCTACTACTTAACCTGGAACTCCCATAACTTCTGGGATGAGTGGGAGGAGCAAGGAATCACACTTGCGCCATAGTTGATGTCAGCAATGATACAATGGGTTACCTGCTCCTCCCGCTCAAACTGAGGCTTCAGGGAGTCCTAAGTTATATTAGGAAGGGCAAAGGAAGGCACCTATTTCCTTCTTGACACTAGGGTTTATCACTTAAATGATTATGCAAGCGATAAATACCAGGAGACATCCTGATGACCCCAATGACGTCTGAATATATGACAAACAGAAAATTAACCCATTGTGTTTCACAGGGTTTCCAATGTATTGCTTCTCTAGCCAGGTTCTACAGCCCCTTGGAAGTCACAGATCCCCAGATGCACTGCCCCTCTGTAACGGTTTTTCAAGATGCTCAGACCAGCAGGTTAGAATAAAACACAGTTTTATTGAAAAATAAAGAAGAAAGATAGCCCTCTATAGGCAACAAGAATAATAACGATAGATAGGCTTCTCAGACCCAGTATAGAGAAGCAAGAATAATACATATACTGTCACAGGACAGGCACAGAATAGCAAGGGTACTCAATAGTTAAGTACAAATAATCAATCAGTCTCTGTTGTGGTGTTTGGCACGCCCAAGGTGGTAATGAGGCAGCAATTGGTGTTAGATGATGCAACACCTTAAGTCCATAAGGTATAGAAATCTGCTTAGGCAGTACAGGAACTGAGGAAGAACACTGCAGAGTAGTTTCAGCCAATAGCCTCCACGGGCGTAGTAACGGAGACAACTTACACTGCAAGAGCTTGAGCCAATAGCCCCCACGGGCGTAACAACGGAGATGACTACACTGCAAGAGCTTGCCAATAGCCCCCACGGGCATAATAACGGAGACCAACTGTAAAGCAATAGCTTGAGCCA
The DNA here is from genome assembly GCA_037306005.1 of Rhinophrynus dorsalis. NCBI lineage: Eukaryota > Metazoa > Chordata > Amphibia > Anura > Rhinophrynidae > Rhinophrynus > Rhinophrynus dorsalis. Next base: position 310,269,360 of record CM074720.1, on the reverse strand, counting down.
ATAGTCCCCACGGTCGTATACCGGAGACAACCTGCACTGCAAGAGCTTGAGCCAATAGCCCCCATGGGCGTAGTAACGGAGACTTATTGTACAGCAAGAGCTTGAGCAGATAGCCCCCACGGGCGCAGGAATGGACACAACCTGCACTGCAAGTGCTTGAGTCAATAGCCCCACCGGGCGTATAACGGAGAATAACACTGATAGAGCTAGAGCCAATAGCGCCTCCCGCGGGCGCGGTAACAGAGACCGACTACTCTGCTAGTTGACAAGATGAGCCTCCATCTAAACAAGGCTCTCAACGCGGCCGGCTCAGCAGATGTAGCGGATAAACAGCAACGGCTCTGCACGTATTAAAGAAGGCTCAGGTAATGGAGACAGCAGCACTGCAAGTGGTAATAAGAGCTCAAGGATCGGACGCACAGCTCTGCAAGTACAACCGGAGGCTCAGCAAGTGTGGGTACCGCTCTGCAAGTGCCAAGGAAGACTCAGCAACGGAAGTACAACTCTGCAAGTGTTAATGGAGACTCAGCACTGGAGACATTGCTCTGCAAGTGTTAATAGAGGCAATCACGATCAGCCCTGCCACAAGCACAGCGGAAGTCAGAATGTTGCCATGGAGACACCAAGCAGCAGAAAGCAGGAATGACGGCAGGGTCTGGAGCAAGCCGATTCAGGTCACGGAGCAGGAAGTCAGCCAGGCCGGGTCAGGTCACGGAGGAGGTTCTCAGACAAGCCAGATCAGTCACAAGCAGGAAAGTCAGCCAGGCCGTGTCAGATCACGGAGCAGGAACTCAGGAGCGTAGTCAAAACAGGCCAAATCGGTACACAGGAATCAGGAACACTGGAACACAGCAACAGCAACACTAGCTCAGGAACACCACGAAAGGGCACCTGACAGGTGCCAATGGCCAGGCATAAAAAGGTCACCAGGGACGGGCCAAACAGGCTCAGCCAATAGGAGCGCACCACAAGTGAGAGTGACAGAGAGAGATCACGGGCACCGTGATACCCTTCCAGCCTCGTTCCACTGCCAACTTGTTGTCACAAATCCTTACATGCTGTCTGACACCCAGTCTGGTGCCACTGCCCTTGGAAGTCACATATCCCCACATACACTGTCTGACTCCACAGCCTGCCTGGTTCCAGTGGCCACTGGTAGTCACAGAAACCCATATACACTGTTTACATCCCCTTGGTTCTATTGCGCACTAGTAGTTACAAATCCCCACAAGTAGTCTAACCCCCAGCCTGCCCCCACTAGTAGTCATATGTTTCCCACATAAACTGTCTAACTCCCCAGTTTGGTTCTACAGTCCACTGACAGTTAGAGGTCTCCATATGCATGTTTTGACACTCCAGTCTTGTACAACTGGTAGCCATAAAATCATATATGCACAAACTGCTTCCCCAGCTTTGTTCCATAGGTAGCCATGCTCCCAGCACCCACAAAACTATGCCTACCCCTACTAGTGGGGTAACATTTTCTTCAGGCTGATGCTAGGTACTGAATATACTAGGAAATTCCATGGTGTTGAAAGATTTTAGTATTTCTGAAGTAACTGAAGTGTAAAAAAGATTTTTTTACTTTCTTGTTGTTTTTTTACTGTAGCACCACATTCTAGAAATAGTTGTGCACACCACCCTTGGGTACAAAGATAACAAAACAGGTAGGTGCAATTTTGTTCTTTCTGCACCCCCTAAGGTATGCCAAACTGTACCAATGGGGTGCTGTTTTTCTTAGAAAAGCAGTAGCTCATGAATAAATTAGTTAATTCCATAATTTTCATTGACTTCACTACCCTTTAAATGATTGAAGTAACATAGTAACATAGTAAATTAGGTTGAATAAAGACACAAGTCCATCAGGTTCAACCTTTGCCTCATACCCTAGTGACATGAGAACTGTACAGACCTTCCTGATCTGCCTACTAATAAATGGTATAACCCCCTATGTTCCCTTTTGAAAGAAATGTATCTAATCTTCTCTTGAATGTATCCATTGTATCTGCCATAAAAAATGGCTATTTTCTTCCTTTAGTGCACACCAGGCTAAGATTTAAAGACAGCTGACACCCAAAAAAACAGGTGATGGCATTTTTTTTCAAGCACAGTAAGTTATTTAATGACCAGTGCTATAAAAAAATGCCGGCAAAACCCCACCCTGCCGGCCACCACATTTAGATTTTTAGCCCATTGAAAATGTAAAACCCGCCCCAAGTTGCAATATAATAACCCTAAAAATCCAATAAGGAACTGACGCATAAAATGTAAGACCTTTTTTTTTTTTTTTTTTTTTTTTACTGAAGTCCCTTATCGGACCTTTAGTCAGGCGACACAGCTATTGAAATGCAAAACAATACCTAAGCCCCCAGTGGAAGCCCCATATCAATACATCCAAAGTTAGTAGAATTAATCTTATGAGTGACAATGGGGTATAATTACCCCGCTGGCATTCATAGGGTTAACCCGACTAAGTTACAAAGCAAAAATTAAAAGTAACACTATTAATCCCAATGTTCAGCAGAGTCCTCAGCATCCTGGTCATCTTTTGTCCTTCTTCCTTCTCTTCTGTCTTGTATCTCCTTTCTTCTCTTCTGTCTTCTTTTGTCTAGCTGTAAAAAAAGCATGAGTATGAATGCATGTTTGCTGAAATATCTCAGATAATAATACATAGTTTAACCCCTTGAGTGCCAGAGGGGTATGCAAACCCCTTGAGTGCCAAAAGAAAGTACACATATTTGTGTAAATTTGGCTATTGTACTCAGGAGATATGTGATATTCATGTTTCATACTTATTATTTGTTATGCTAGGCTTTCTTGAGATGTTATATTGTAAATTGCAAATTTAGTATAAACGTCTGAACCTTTACTGTAATTTTTTAGTCTCCTAACAGAAAGTACATGCTTTGTATAGTTATAGAGCTGTTTTAAGGCAGATTTATCATTTTATCATGCAATCAATGAAATGTGCATGTTTATTTACTAAAGTTGAAATTATCTTATTTTGCTTCTGTTAATTAGGGGTCTGTGCAAGCCATGCCTGTGTACTTGTGGGATTCATGGCTTATAAAAATTAACTAACCATTTACAACCAATATAATTAGTTTTGATATATGGTATATATTAACAAAATAAGTGTGGTTTTTTTTATTACATTTTTTGTATTTATGACATCATAGCTTGTCACGCAATGGAAGTTTTACATCATGTGTACCATCATGATAAATATGAATTTGTTATGAAAAGAAATAAATAAAAACAATATGAAGTTTTCCATGTATTACTTGAAATATGCTGAAAATGTGTCTGGCCTCCTGGATCTAAGAAATGGCTCAAGTCCCTGACACTGAAACAGTTAAGCAAGCTGAAAATGAATTCATTTGGTATTATCTCTTAACCGTTAACTTTAATTATACTAACATTCTCTACATAAAAAAAAAGAATTTACCTTTGAGGATTTTTTACAATATGATTGAAGTAAAATAAAATATTTTCTACCAACAGACTTCTTTCTTTTAACTTCCTTTAACTTCCACCTACACATTTTAATGGAACCTGTGTGATTGCCTATAATTATGTAGTTAGATTGATCATGGGTTACATTTCAAAATTGCTATGGATGATAAAAGCAAGCATAGGAAAAGTATGATTTATATACATTAAGTCAGAGAAGTAAATAGACAGTTTAAAATGTCAGTTTCTTTCAAATGTAATAATTGTTTCTATTATTAGCTTAACCAATTCAGGACCATAAATGCGCACCACTCTGGTCCTGACAGAGTTATTATTTTTTATATTGTGCCAAAATTACTATGTTTAATAATCAATGAAGGCTTTGATTTAACCATTTGGAGACTAGAGATAGATATAAGGCATTTCTCTGCAATGTGTTGAAGATAACATCTTGAGTTTAAAAAGGTCTGTTTGTACTTAGCTGAAATGAGCAGATACGAATCTGGCTTGGACTGTTCATGTCATATCAAGGTAATAAATAAATGAGCAAAACTTTTAGGTGACAGTTTTTCCATCAAGTATGTGTCACTAACAGAGTTTTGTAAGCATTTTGTACATTGTTTTAACCAATAGGATCTAAGAAATAAATGATCAGATTATAATAACAACTAATAGAGTTCCATTACAACTGGAATTCCTTCCTGTATGGGTGGTTGCCTAGGAGTAGAATTCTTGTCGGTTGTGTGATGTACCTGGAAGTCTGAGAAATGGATCCCTCTTGTCATGTCATTTCTACAGCTCCCAGACAATTCAATGAACTTATTCTTGAACTTATCCGTGTGATATTCACTTACCTCTAATAATGAAAATAGAAAAGCAAATACTGGTTTGATAGCTGACATGAGTTGATGATGTCAAAAAAGTTATGTAAGAGTCAGTGTAGAGCATAAGGCTACAAGGTTGCAAATCACATGTGAGCTGATAGTAAAGATGTAAAGAGAAAAGTGAGAACATGAAGCAGTATGAGACAAAACACCAAGCGAGGCTGGGTAATGAAACTAGGGAAAAGATGGAGAGGAATACTGAACATGAATACAAATCAAGTCTAGAGCGGAATGAAAAGAAGATAGCTACAGTTAAAGAACAATAATGAGTAAGGAATAGAAGACACCAAAGGAGCAAAGAAGGTATATACATCAACCAATTTGGGACCAGAGGAGTGCTCAATTCATTTTTTGCGATGCATTACACACCCTTGTGGTACTTAAATAGCTAATTGTGCATTGCAGAAATAAAAAGCATGACTTGCACAGATATCTCTCTCTCTCTCTCTCTCTCTCTCTCTCTCTCTCTCTCTCTCTCTATATATATATATATATATATATATATAAATTCAAGGTTAAGAATTGAGGCTGTTTGAAATCTAGACTGTTATTTAGAGGACCTGAAGACCAATGTATAACTTATTTAATGCAGTGCAGATCAATATTTAGGCTATAAAAAGGAGTAAAAAATATAAAATGTCAGTAAAACAGAACACTGTTTCTTTTGCACTGAAATGTTCCTGCACATCAGATTACACAAGAGCCAGAACTTTTGAATTTTTATGAAAATCAGAGTAAGCTGTTTTCATATGGAAAAGTAGAGTACTTCTGAGACAAGCTAATTGCAACAAAGGATGCAAATACAGATAAGCTATTGATTTAATAAGGGGTTTAATTCCTTTAGTGATAGAGAGGTCTCCAATGCAATGTTTCACTGATATTCAAGAGCTTAAAAAACATTTAAATCAGTGTGTATGTATATGTGTGTGTGTGTGTGTGTGTTGTGGTTGTTATATGTTCCCTATGAAGCACTTTGTGTGCCCCAGAGAAAATCCAGTTTTCTTTTGGACATAGTACCTGTAGAGGTTCAAATCTGAAATTTAAATCAGAGCTTTCTTGTTTCATGTGCTTTTGCCATAAATGGCCAAGGCAACTGGTACCAGATACAAGTGACATAATCAAGCAATGTTTGGATTGCTGGCAGATGAGCTTATTAATTTGGCAGAAGAAATAGTGAGACACTATGTAGGCTTGTCCGAAAGTTGAAATGCAAGACTTTTTTTATTGACATGTACTTCATGATCCAAGCTACTGTCCAGCTAATGCTTACTTCCAGGGTATTGTAGGTCTACTGCCTTGGGCACCAGATCAAATTCTGACAGGATACCCTTCATCATCTTAATACAGTTGTCTAACAGATGGTTAGACTTTGCATGAGCTTATTAAATTCAGAATTCATGAAATCCCATGTGAACTTAGCTGTCACAAAGATCTCAACTTCCCCTAAAAGCAATTTAAGGGAAAGAAGTAGATGTGACTGATTGACCATGCTGCAAATCTCATCTGAGGATTATTTCACTGCCTGACAATCCTCCTGAACTGGACTGATTTGTTCCCTAGAGGTTTGTTATCAATAGATATGTTTGAAGAAAGTAATATTGTCCTGAAAGTCCACAATATGAGCTGGAGTATGAACACACTGGGAGGTTAAAGATGCAATGCACTCAAGAGCTGCCATTAAAAATAGCAGGTAGAGAAGTAATGATGGGCATGTCCTCTCTTACAGCAGTCCCCAATAAGCTGATTTGCTGGCATTTTTCCAGTGGCTCCTGATATGTTGGTCATTTCAGCATATCAGGAGCCACTTTCATGTATTTACAGCTGATCAACAGCATCTTCTCCCATGAACTGCCAAGCAGCTGTATAAGCTCTGCTTGTACTGCTACAAGCAGATCAATTTTTACAAAAACAAACACATTGCTTTTTCTATTATAAACTTTTAAACAGGTGAAGTGGTTAGCATCTTGTAATCATTTTCTGATCATGTGAACAAGCTAGTCAGATTTGGAAACTGACAAGTGGTCAACTTGCTTAGAAATCTGAGCTGAAGTATAGGACAGGTGGGCAAACAAAAGGGGGGATGTATGCAAATATCTGACCTACTTTGAAGAGCAGGTTAAGATTTATTTTCATTTAATAAAAGTATTTATTAATAAATTGTGATTCAATGCATTCAAGAGGTTAAAAGTACCTCTGAATCAATGGGAATCTTCAATTTTGCTCTGTATGTCTGATTGTGCAATATTCTCTTCTTCACACCTCCTCCACTAACTTTCAATGGGCCTGTCCTCCACTTTACTACCTGCCCCTCATGCAGGTTGGCTCCCATTCTTCCAGATTCTAGTGACTGATGCCAGTATTCTGATACTCTGTGCAACACATAGGCTACACTTCTGACCCTGTCACTTGCTTATTCCTTGGTACCGTCTGACTAGTGTTTCCCGGTGTTGACCATGGCTATGTCTTGGATACCCCCTTAGATAACTCCTGCCTCCCCTTTAATGGACTTTTCTAGAATCTGACTACAAGAGCATTTCACCCTACCATGCTGCCTGCTTGACTTCCTTGGACTGACTCTGGCTACATCTCGACCCTCAAGTTTGTATTCCTCCTCAGCATAGTTCCTGATTTCCTGGTTTTGACTTTAGCTTGCAACCGACTACAGTCTCTAGATTTACCCTTAGTCCAGGTGTCTTCCATCAAGATCTCCGTGTCCGATTCAGACCATGATATTACCTTAGTTTCTGCATCTTACCTCTTTCTGGACTCCATTCCAGTTCCAGCATCAATAGGGAAAGTTTCTATTCAGCAGCTTTGCCTGCCTAGCTGTTTTAGTCTGCTCCTTTGTCTCCTGCTACATTGTTTGCCCAGGTGCTGGGTATCGAGTGTCTTGTTCATCAGCTGATCACAGTCTGCCTTATTATGATCTACCCAGGCACAGAGCATTCATGCAGCCTGCTTGTCTTAAAGCTGTACTACATCTGGTTCTTAAAGGGTCAAAAAGCATGCTTGTCTTCATTTAGAAAAATGCCACGCAATTACTACCTCCTCTTGGGACACCTATACTGACAGATGGGGTCCCTGATTCTCGGTCACCACACCTCTACCTATATAGATTGCAGACACACTTACTTGTATTCCTGTAGCCTGAGGCTATAGTTATACCTTCAATACATAGTATTTTGTTGGCGGATATTTGCATTAACCCCCCCACATTGACCGTCCCACTAGAAGTGTTATTGATACCTATATGATTCTCTCATATAGCATAGTCCTTCTGAGGTGCCTACATGTGCGCTGGTCCGGTGTGTAGCTCTCCCCGAGATCTGACTCCCCCCCTCCTAACTTACATATCCACTCTTCAATTTCCTACCTATGCCCTTCTCCCACTATCTGCACTCTCTCTCTCTTTACTCGCAACCACTATCTGGTCCCTAATGGATCTTGATTATATTGTATTTTTTACAGTGTCAGCCTCATTCTTTGAGGTTGACTAACTTGGTACTGTCTTAATATCATCTCAGATCCTATTTTATGTTATTTTACATTATTGTGCTATGGCCACACTTAAGCCTACTTTCTGAATACAAGATCTTGTTTTGTACTGTTTCATAATTTTTCTTTTTTTTTTTTTTTCTGTTGTTTGTACCGCTTGTCTGCAGTATATCGTATTTTGTATATTCCTGTCTCTATCTCAATAAAGATTTATTTTAAAAAAAAGCATGCTTCTGTTAAAGTGTCAGTGCATCTTTTTCATTAAAGCGATAGTTCTCGTTTTTTCTAGGATCTATTTGCTAGACTACAATTTGGATCCAGACTTAGCTATCAAGAGGTCAGAGCTTCATCCATGTGGTACACTGGTGTGTTCATCCAGATTCAGCTTTCAACTCAACCAGGTTTGGATATCTGGTCTTTCAGCCAGCATCTAAACTCACATCATAAGCTGCAGCAAGTACATACTAGTGGCTGCCTAAGATCACCAGCATCACTTCCCACTCCAAGCTCTCAAGCATCTATCCTAACTGGAAGCCTTAGTGTGTGATACTATAGTACAGTTAATTTGTCCCAGAATTCTACCTCTTAAGCTTCTCGAATTTAGCCCTTAGATCTCTAAAATTGAAGGACATCTACAACAATTATAAGGCCACTGGGAGCAGATCTGTCAATGAAGTCTAGACCAAATTGGTAGCTCAGGTGGACCAGCTGGGTAGCTAACTGGGGTGGGGGTGGGGTCTGAAAAGCAACACCTGATTCTCCTTTCTTTGTCCCGTGAGAAGAGACTGAACTGAGATTCAGTTGTCTCACAATACAGTATCCAGCCCTGCTCTATGCTGTCCCTATAGACCCTTTAAATCAAGCTTGAAAGACAAAGAATTGCATTCTATTGTTATTTATATAGTAGGTTTATATGGTAGGGGAGGATTTAACAGTACTGTAACCAACTGCTGCTTCAGACCATGACAGTGACACCCCTCAGACATAGCAATCAATATTTTATATATCCTTCTTCAGAGAAATTTTAAAATAAAAAAAATAAATAAATAAAAAAAGAATATTGACGTAGTGGAGAGGATTACAATTTGGTACTGTCCAATGATGCTGACCTAATTATTGATGATGTTGATTTAGAATATATATCTCCATACTTCTCCCCTTCTTTTTTAAACAGAATCAGAAGTTTCAATAAATACACACTCAGTCCAACCCCCTCCCAGTCATGCTCACTATTATGACTCAGCAGCAACATAGGTCAACATCACCATCCCTTGAACTCAAGTCTGTAGTGTTTTTAAACAAACTTACAATTATGAAATTAAGGCTACCGACAAGTCAAATAGACACCTCATTGTTTTGTATTGAATGGATAAGTAAGTACTTATCCCTGAATATGAAACAAACTAAAATATTGAAATGTATTTAAAGCTATTATATATAATACTAATGAAATAAGACACAGGCAAATTAAAAATCCCACTGACTGCCAATGGGAGCTATTAATTTATTATGAGCTTATTATCTTCAATGAAGTTTATACTACTAATTGGGAGGTTGAAAACATTAGTTGTGTAATGCAATCAGCTCGCCACTTAACCCTAATTCAAGTACAACAACCTGACCAGTATATCTCACAAAAATGTGAATATTCATATCCCTGTTTTAGTAATTGTCTTAATTTAGGATACATGGTGTGTGATTTATTAACTTCCCATGTATCATGTGCCTCACTGTTCAAGGTTCTGAGTGCCCTATTACTGTTTGCAACCCCTGTGAAAATTATTTATATTCAATTAGAACCCTTGGATCATGATTCATATATAATTAAGAACAGTGAGATAGATTGCAATATTCCCTCTATACAACCTTTTGCTGTTACTGTGAACCAATATACTTAAACGTTTGGGAGTAATTGGCTGAAATAATTTATTTCCAAAGAAAGCTTAAATGCATGTCCCACTTTTTGAAGATACAGTAACCCTTCATGACAGTATGTTCGACCAAGTTAAAATATATGAAGGTTAGGAAGAAAGATAGTTAATCCACGGTTGCCAAATTTGTACAAAAGAAAATCTATGATGAGCGGAATTCATTGTTACGCGTTCCATAGTCATCACACAGCTAGTTTTTAGTGTCCAGTCCATCAAAGACAGGACTTTTGGTTTGATCCACTCCCTTCTCAGACCCTCAACTGAAACCATAGAACCACTGAGTCCCATGAGACAGACCTACTCCCCTCATCTCAGGAAACTTTCCCATTTTGTTATCCCATCAAGTTTTCTCAGTTACGTTAATTAGTACATACATGGTTATAGAGCAAAATAATAGATTTTCATGCTATGTAGGATTATGCTGTAATGTCATTATGGTGGTCCTTCTGTATTGTATGATTCTCATTGGATTGGGTTGTGAACTTGTGACCAACTGAGAATGTATTTTTCTTTTTTTAAAAACTTTATTCTTTAAAATGTATTATTTAACCATTTAAGGACCGGGGAGAAATCTGAGGTGGATTGCACTTAAGGATCTGAGCAATTCTGACATTTTTGACTACAGTATGTCTTTGTTCAACAGTGTTTTCCCTCTAAGGCTTTTATTTCAACCATACAAATTATATATTATTTTTTCACACACAATTAGGGCTTTTGTTATTTACCACATTAATATGGATAACCCACCATTTATTTTATTAAAATTAAAGAAAACTTTAAAAAAAAATGTAAAAAAACACATTTTTATTTTTTCTCTTGTTATAATTTGGGCGCAATGGGTTACATTTTTATGGAGACTGCATGAAAGGTATCACCAGTCATTCATACCTACAAAATGGGCAATTTTAAATGGGCACTGGAAATCCCCATGTCCCTCTTTCCCTCCCTATTTTTCCTCTTTTTTATTGCTAAGATTTGGTGGTGTGTATAAATGTATTACATTGCTCCACAACAATAAAACTCCCATTATTTTTTGTTTAAACTTCAGCTGATTTGTTTAATAAATAGTATATTTAAATAAAATATTTGTTCTGTTTTAAATGTATTTAAAAAAATTTCAAGTTGCTCTTAGCAGGTCAGAAATGGACCTGCATCCAGCCTGCCCCCAGTACCAGCACTGAAGGGGTTAAAACCCCCAGCTATTGTCTGATTTTATCTGATTTTATATCTGCTCTCTGCTTCTATCTTCCTTATTCTCATAGTAAGGAAGAGAGAGGCAGAGAGCAGTCACAAAGGCAATGTGTAAAACACATTGCCTTTGTGAAAGAAAATGCAGGTACATGTGACCACTGTAGTAGCAATCACATGTACCAGCAGAATAGAGAAGGACTGAAAATGATCGCTCTGGTCCTGGAATGTTCAGTTTCAGTCTGTGCTGCATGATAGTAGCACTCAATGAGGCACGCTGCTATCATTTAGCCCATGACATGCCAGTACCGTCATGGGTCCTTATGGGAGGTTTACCCATGATGGCCCTGGCACTTCATGGGTCTTTAAGAGGTTAAAAAAAATTGAAGATTATACTAGGCTTCAAGCATGAGGCAGTGGACATATTAGTGAAAGGGGTATATGTAGTCTTGTTTAAAGTTGATGCATGAAAGTCATTCCCCTCTTTGTATACAGACCCTTGGTAAGTCCCTTGTACATTTCTTCCCAAATATGGAGAAATTGATTATATCCCTAGATTAAGGATTAGGAAGTATAAGAGGAATTTTTGGTGGGATTAGTAGCATATGTAGTTTCCTAGGATTCCTTAAACTTTTAATGATTGTTATAATTGGTATAATTTTATTTATCATTATTACACAACATTTGTGTTTTCTTCCTAAGGGAAAGTAGAGGAAAATAGAATGAGAAAACGTTCTCTTATGAAATTATGCTATGCACTTAGCATTTTCCCATAATCAATTTAGAACTTTATAAGCAAGTATTTGTCATTGAAGAAAGTTTCTAAAATTAGTCAACTTAATAATTAATATTATTTATATGTGTAAGAAATGCAAACAAGTACTTGAAGACCCTAATAACCTGTATGTGTTTCATAAGCTTATAGGTTTTGAAAATATTTTTCCTAAAAAGAGAAAGAAACCTTGGTATTTTTTATATTATTATCATACTAAGTACTGTTCTGTTTTGTTTAAGGAAAAGATACTCAAACCATTCCAAGGTCAAGAAGTTGTTTAGTCAATTTCCTAAAACACAATTTGTGTTACAGACATAATAATTAGTTTTGTACTTACATTTTAACAGTTATTTGTTACTGTGTTGATGAACCACATGAATCCCCATTTTATTCATTTATGAGATTTATGACACTATGGCCCAGATTTCAAGGCAGATGATAGTAAAAAAAGAAAAAACACTATCGGGTGCAGTAAACCATTTAAAGATATGTCTTATTAACAGCTAACAGCAGATCTCAAATCATTATGGATGATAATCTTACGTGCATTGAGACCTATGGAACAAGGCTCTCCAAAGCCATTTAAAGGAATGTGCTACTGTTACCAACAGAAAAACCAATATATTTAACGGGCAAAAGTTAAGATCCATTTTTGTTAGTCATAAAACACATACTGGTAAAAAAAAAACAACAACCCACAGTTGCACAAAATAAAACAGAGAAACAGCAGTAAACACACAACATATAGCACAAGTATGCCAATGGTAACATTAACCCTTGCAAAGCCAAAATAACACACAAACAATGCCCATGCACAACAAATAACTGTTGTGCACAACACAAAACCCAATAACACCACAGGCACAAGCTCTTCAAAATGCAGAAATGAACCCAAAGAGAAAAGTATCCACAACAGCATGTCATAGTACCTAATTTCCAGCAGAGCGTTCTTGCCAGCGAATTACCCAGTTCCTGACTGCTGTGGGGGTTCGTCCATTGCGGGCGTTCTGCTGGATTCCTGGACGTATCGTCATGATGTTCCTGTGGCGTCCATGGCCACATGCAGGGCTGTAACACAGGAGCAGCATGGCGAGGCACGGTTGATAGATACTTACCTTGTCTCTGCATTCTTTTCATTATATCGACTTTGGGGGATTACCCTGCCCAGCTGCTTCTGGTTTGCTAGACTTTTTAAGCTTGGCTCATTCATCTCTATGTCGCCCTTGCGTTGGTGTAGTCTAAGCTCGCTCAGAATCTGCTACCTGGCCGTTTTGCTCCTGCTGCGCTTACAGTGGAAATCAGTTTGTGTCTTTGTACCCATGGAAATCTAAGAACAATGGCATGATGTGGAGATTTAATTATTTGAAACCTTAGAGTTTCCGTATGTAATGTGCGTAATATGGGACGGTTGTAAAGGCCTGCATCGATTGTCTCAACCGCGAATGGAGATTCAAGTGGTACGAAAGGTATATCTTTGCTGGCTGCAAATTCCGCATCCATAAAACAGCCAGCAGCCCCAGTGTCCAAAAATGCAAGGACAGAAACAGATTTGTTTGCCCAGTAAATACAAGCCTCTAGTTCCAGTTTGTCAAACACTCTGTCTTGAGATAAAGAAACTTTACCAATAACTGTTCCTCTGAAAGAGGATGCTCTCCCTCTCCAAGATAGCCTCCACGAGGGCCCTGTTCTCCTCATTGGTGTACCGAGGATCCCTGAGCCTCTCCTCCTCAGCTCCGGCCTGCGAGGTGTCAGAAATGTGGCTGGGATGTCCTGCCTACGCTGCCACTAACTGTGTAGGGTGCTCCCGGACAGGTACCCCTCATCCCACTGGCATTTCTGTCCCTTTCCTCCGTGTGCTTCTTCTAGGCTGGGTTCCCCTCCGCCCCATGGATCACCCTCTCCCACTCCTACCCTGACCAGGGATGTCCTCCTGACCTTCCTCCTCTTCTACTACTCTCCCCATCCCTCTCTCTCTTGTCCTCCTCTCCTCGACATCATTCACCCACTCACACAAAGGCCCTCACAGACACACTCGATAGGTGTATATTTAAGAGCAAATCTAGCCAAACTTCAAACTCCTTCTACCTTGCTCCTCTGCATGCCCCTCTCTCTCTCTATCACTAGCCTCTGCTCCTGAGTCCTGTGCTCTAGCTTTCCAAAACTTGAAAAACAGACAAGGTGTGACCATTATTTTTGGGTATATATAGGTGTATTTGAACATATTTGATTCTTTTTATGGTCTTGGGAATAGCTGTGTGTTTGAATTTGTTTGTGCATCTATCAGGATTGTTAGAAAAACGTCAGCCTTTATGTTACAGTTTGACTTAAGACATGTTTTTTGGCTGATTAGGATGCAAGGTGATGCAAAAAAAAGGTGTGAAGCAGGTTTTTGTGTTACATATATTTGTTGGGCCTATGCACATTAGCTATTCTTGTAGACTACCTGTCAAATACGATGCAAAAGGGGAGAAAGAAAATCCTATATCAGCACCAAACCCTTGCCCTTAAGACTTAGGTGAAAATTGCTAAACAAGTGATGTGATAGAGATCCCAAAGTAAATAAAATCAAAATAAAATATAAACCTTTATTAATTATAATTAAAAAGCAGACAAATTTAAAAGAAATAAACTTCTTTCAATCTCCTAAATCTTTTTCTTATGGACTGAAACCAGTTTTAAACGTGTATTTTTGGTTATATCCTCCGTTATTTCTTGGAACTGTACAGTATATAGCCAGTATTGACTCAACGAGTATATTAGTTACAGTCAATTCACTTCATTGACTTATTCACTCTATTTTGGTTTTCAAATAGAGGTTACTCCTCCCAACCATTAATAAAAACATTTTAAATGATAATTACTTTACTTAAACCATAGGAGAGCTCAGAATACAGAATCTTATGCCTACTAGTCTCTATTATAAGTAGATTATTCTTTAGAGACCTAATATTTTTAATCAAGTATAGGAATGCTGCCTGTGTGATCAGTATCAATGTTGCCCATACGTTATGCACCGTGATTTTCGCTTCCTTAATTAATCAATCAATCATGTGTTAGTCTCAAGTGAAAGATATAACTAGTTCATCTTTACTTAAATGTATATTTTTTATATGCTTATTGAGTCACTCGAACAAACAGATAACTTATAGTACCAGATCTAATTTCACAGTTCCCAATCGGTGTGGAGTTGCTATAATGTGTCTTTCTTTAAATAGCTGCACACATTTAAAGTTTCAAATTAGAGATAGTCTGAGAGTAATTAGTGAGTTAGTCGTTGGGAGTCACTGTATTGGTGCACTGGTGATTGAAGAGCACACCACACAGACCAAAAATTAACTCATACAATACTAAGCCATCTCATACCCTTGCATATAGGTGTATCACTAAGGAATAGTGATAAGCGGTTTAACAGTGAAACCCCCTCTATTCTCGTATCTGTATTTGAAACCTGCTTGGTACAATACTATCGTTAGTAAGATATGGATCTAGGGATCTTGTGTTTCTACCTCCACTGTTAACTTCTCTACTAGCTCGTAGAGAACTTTTTCTTTTACAACATGATAAAGGACAAGCTAAAACCTTACTTTGGTCCTGTACATATGTAATGATCTAGTGTCTCTAAAAAAATGATAACTGTAGTCCAGTCAAATGTATTATACTTCTCTGAATTCTTGCGTCAGGGAAAGAGAAGCATACACGAATATGCTCCTTGTTGTTAAAATCTTTCAGTCTCTAATAATAGACAGCAAAAATGGCCAAAGCCAGTTTAAAACAGGATCTATGAAGCCTATTAATTACTATAGATAATTGTGTCAAAAATGAAAATAGGGCACAAGATAGCCTAAGTATAGGTAGTTTTGCACCTTTGTTTATATATCGTTAATCTGCTGCCTGACTATGAACTAGTAGAGAAATTCACACTGGAGGTAGAAACGCAAGATCCCTAGATCCATTTCTTACTAACGATAGTATCGTACCAAGCAGGTTTCAAATACAGATACGAGAATAGCGGTATTTCACTGTTGAACTGCTTATTGCTATTCCTTAATGATACGCATATATGCAATGGTATGAGTTGGTCTGGTATTGTATGAGTTAATTTTTGGTCCATATAGTGTGCTCTTCAAGCAACTGAGGCACCAGCGCACCAATACAGTGACTCACAACGACTAACTCACTAATCACTCTCAGACTATCTCTAATTTGAAACAGTAGATGTGTTCAGCTATTTAAAGAAAGAAACATTATAGCAACTCCGCACGGATTGGGAACTGTGAAATTAGATCTGGTACTACAAGTTATGTGTCTTTTTGAGTGAATTAATAATCATATAAAAATATACATTTAAGTGAAAATGAAATAGTTATATCTTGTACTTAAGACTAACACACGATTGACTGATTAATTAAGGAAGTGAAAATCATGCTGCATAACGTATGGGCAACGTTGATACTGATCACACAGGCAGCATTCCTATACTTGATTAAAAGTATCAGGTCTATAAAGAATAATCTACTTATAACAGAGACTAGTAGGCATAAGATTCTGTACTCTGAGCTCTCCTATGGTTTAAATAAAGTAATTACCATTTAAAACTTCTTTATAAACGGATGGAAGGATTAATCTCTAGTTGAAATCCACAATCGAGTGAATAACAGTTAAAGAAGTGAATTGACTGTAATTACTATACACGTTGAGTCAATACTGGCTATATACTGTACAGTTCCACAAAATCACAGTGGACATAACCAAAAATACACGTTTAAAACTGGTTTCAGTCCATAAGAAAATGATTTACAAGATTGAATAAAGTTTATTTCTTTTAAATTCGTCTGCTTTTTAAATATAACTAATAAAGGTGTATATTTTATTTTGATTTTATTTACTTTGGGATCTCTATCACCTCAATTGTTTACAATTTTCACCTAAGTCTTAAGGGTAAGGGTTTGGTGCTGATATAGGATTTTCTTTCTCCCCTTTTACTTTGAATATTAATTTCTTATCTTAGCACATTCCCACTGCCAGAGCTAGGCATTCCCAAAACTCATTTGACAGTGCACCAATCTTATCTTTTCTGTCGAATATGACGTAAATCATGTAATATTTTTGGGTGATGTGCCTTTTTCAACGGTTTTAGTGTTAACCTTTAAATCTGGACATTTTGGAAGCCACTGATTATGAGAACTCACAGTATTGTAGTTGATTGTCAGTCCACAATTAAAGCAGATGGTTCATGGACAATCAATTAAATTAAATTCTGGTTATCCAATGGTTAATTTGAGTATTCAATGTTAAATGCATTAATGCTGTTTAAAATATTGATTTTCTTATAGCAATGTGTTTACACAGGTCATTTTCAGACATAATTTTCTTTTCTGTCTTAGCAAGGACATATTCACCAGAGTGTTGGTGTGCTACTTTATATTTTTACAAACTTTCAAGGGCATGTATTATCATATCTTGTGTTTACAGAACATCTCCTGTCTAACTAAACCTCTTTTTACCTACAGGGTTTAACCCTGTTTATGCCAAATCATTTTAGTGCACAAATCTGTTAATGATACAGTTAATGTTCTGGTATAAGCAAAATATATCCATAGATATACATAAACTAATGTAGTCTGATGAAACACCAGAAAAGGCATGGTAAACTGTACTGATAAATTAGCCTACATAAGAGATATGTGACATTCTGTGTTATGAAGAGAGAGACAGACAGACAGATACTCTTTGCAAGACTAGTGATCTGTCATAATTTTATTATTACAAGCATATTATTCAGTTACACTTTTCCAATTATATTGGATGTACGAGAGTTCTAAGTCTGTGAATCCATCGCTAATGACACTGGATCAGACTTCTGCCTCTATCATCTCTTCTTGAGATGATCATATATTTGAGGTCACACATGGTAATGTTGGCCTCTATAAATGTCTGCCTACTGGTTTATCACTGTGCTTTGACCGCAAAGTGTCTCTGATGGTTGTGTGGTAATTTACCATAAGCTCCTTAAACATAGTAACAGTTTTTTCTATATACA
Organism: Rhinophrynus dorsalis; assembly: GCA_037306005.1. Classification (NCBI taxonomy): domain Eukaryota; kingdom Metazoa; phylum Chordata; class Amphibia; order Anura; family Rhinophrynidae; genus Rhinophrynus; species Rhinophrynus dorsalis. The sequence goes on along the minus strand of CM074720.1, from coordinate 310,251,594 downwards.
TCAGGCTGCATGGGACTGGATAAAATATATCAGGTACTTACTAGTACATATAAGTTTGTATTTTATAATAATATTTTTTCCAGTGTGTGGGTGTGTACAAGAGTCTCCTCTAATAAGATTCCTATCATGGTGCCCGTGCTCCCTTGTTTTTGTTTTCCTCTCAGTTATCCTGTGTAGTGCTCCAATTGGCTGTCCTGTGTTGATCCCGCCCTATATGGTCTTTATATACTGGGCTCCTGCACCCACACAGTGCCCTGTCGTGGGGTTCCTGTACCAGTGCTAGCTTACTGCTCAGTGTTTCCCAGTGTACCGACTTGACCTGCCTGACTACTCTTCAGTTTCCAGCTCCTGTGTACCGACCCGGATTGCCTGACTTCTCTTCAGTGCCTGCTCCTGTGTATCGACCTGGCCTGGCTGACGTTCCTGCTCCCGTGTACCGACCCGGCTTGGCTGACATTCCTGCTCCCGTGTACTGACCCGGCCTGGCTGACATCCCTGTTCCTGTGTACCGACCCGGCTTGATTGATGTTCCTGCTTCTTCAGCTAGTTGTTGCCTCGGTGACATTCTTACTCTGCAGGTGATCCAGTTGCACTTGCTTACTAGCACTTGAGTCAGTTCTGTTTCTGCTCCTGCAGGTAGCTAGTGTCCGCCTACGTTACTACTCCGGCAGTGTGCCTTTGGCCTAGTCCTCCGTTACTGATCATACCTGTTGCAAGTGTCTGCCTCCGTGATTGCTCTGGTAGTCACCATTGGCTTGTCCTCTGCTACTGTTCCTGCAGGTTGCTAGTGTGTGCCTCCGTTACTGCTCCGGCAGTGTGCCTTTTGCCTAGTCCTCCGTTACCGCTCATACCGGTTGCTCCGGTAGTGTGCCATTGGCTTGTCCTCCGTTTACTGCTCCTGCCGGTTGCAAGTGTCTGCCTCCATTACTGCTCCGGCAGTGGTCACTACACTATATCTGTTGTACTCTGGCAGTTCACATTGTTCTGCTAGCCTTGGGCGACCTGATGCTCTCTATAAAGTGCTATCTCAGTACCTTCACACATGGGACTGTTTACACTCATTGATGAACTTTAACTCCTTATCATGGTGTCCGTGCTCTCTATGCTGCTCTTGTCAGTCTCTGTTGTGATGCGCTCCTATTGGTTCAGCTATGTTTGGCCCGCCCAGTATGGCCTTTATATACTGGGCTCTGGCACCTATCCAGTGCCCTTTCGTGATGTTCCAGTACCAGTGCCTACTAGAGTTGCTTGTATTCCTGTGTACTGACTTGTCCCATTTGACTACTTTGCTTCTTGTCTCCTGCTCCGTGATTCGAACCGGCCTGGCTGATGTTCCTGCTCCGTGACCTGACCCGGCTTGTCTGACGATCTATCACGGTGCCCGTGATTGCTGCAGTTCTCTGTCTATCACCTGCAGGGGGCTCCCATTGGCTGTCTGCAGTCAGCCCGCCTCTGGTTGCCTTTTTAAACTTAGTCTGGGCACCCATTATTTGCCCTTTCGTGGTGTCTCTGACAGCATTCACTTTGCCTGTTTGCTGAAGCTATTGGGCCTGTTCCTGAGTTCCTGAGTTCTTGAGTTCCTGAGTTCCTGAGTTTACCTGTTCCTGTGTTCCTGCCTGCTTGTCAGTTTCAGTCTGGTTCCGGTTGCTGTCGTTCCGGTTGCCAGCCGACTTGCGGTGCTCGTCCCGGTTGAGACTCGGCCTGCTCCTGCTGTTTCCTGTGTTCAGTTCCTGTGGCGATTTTTCTCTCCTGTCGCTCCGGCGACATTCTGTCTGTTGGTCCCAGCGTGCGGACGCTGGTTTACTCTATTAGCCTTGCGGCTCACAATACTGTCTGTTGGTCCCAGCGTGCGGACGCTGGTTTACTCCATTAGCCTTGCGGCTCACAATACTGTCTGTTGGTCCCAGCGTGCGGACGCTGGTTTGCTCCATTGGCCTTGTGGCTCATTCTACTGCCTGTTGGTTCCAGCGTGCAGAAGCTGGTTTACTCCATTTGCCTTGCGGCTCAAGGTATAGTTGTTGGTCCCAGCGTGTGGACGCTGGTTTACTCCCTGACTTGCAGTCAGGCTTCTGGTGCTTTCCAGTCCTAGCAGCACTTGTTTCAGATGTGTACCGACATTAGCCTCTCCTTGTGTGAGACAGCTTGACCGTATACTCTATTTACCATCCTACTGTCATTGTCATCTGACAGTCACTGGTCTTAGTGGTGTCTCCCTTCTTGGGCTGCCCTGCCCGGTATTGGTAAGGCCGGTAGAACCTTTCACGTTGCCACCTTTAGGTTGCCTTACCCGGTATTGGCAGGGCCGGTAGAGCCTATCCTTGGGTATCCATTCTGGGCTGCCCTGCCCGGTATTGGTAAGGCCAGTAGAACCTGTTACGCTGCCACTCCACGGTTGCATTACCCGGTATTGGCAGGGCCGGTAGAGCCTATTCCTTGTGTATTCCTCAGGCTGCCCTGCCCGTTATTGGTAAGGCCGGTAGAACCAGTACGTTACCATGTTACGGTTGCCTTACCCGGTATTGGCAGGACCGGTAGAGCCTACTTGTCACTATTCCTTCAGTATCGCTTGGGTTGCCTTGCCGGTATTATTTGCAAGGTAGAACCTATCTCTATTGTCAATTGCTTATATATATGTGATGTTTGTATGTGTATGAAAACCCTATGGGATTGTGTTAACTTTTCAATAAAGTTATGTTTTTACCTAAACCTTACATCTGACAGTCTTAACAAACCGTGACACGTTCCTGCTGTGTCGCTTGGGCGACATTCTGACTTCTGCTGTGCCTGAGTCCTGCCTGGCAGAGTATCAATGTTGCCTCCGTTACTGCTACGGCAGTGTACCATTGGCTGAGCCCTCTGTTAACTCTTGTAGAGCCTCCGTGCTGCCTCCGTTACTTCTACGGCAGTGTGCCATTGGCTGGGCCTTCCGTTAACTCTTGCCGAGCTTCATTGTTGCCTGTGTTACTGCTACGGCAGTGTGCCATTGGCTGGGCCTTCCGTTAACTCTTGCAGAGCTTCTGTGTTGCCTCCGTTACTGCTGCAGCAGTGTGCCATTGGTTGAGCCTTTCGTTACTCTCGCAGAACTCTGTGTTCCCTCCGTTACTGCTACTGCAGTGTGCCATAGGCCTAACTATCCGTTAAGCTCCTGCAGAGTATCATTGTCGCCTCCATTACTGCTACGGCAGTGTGCCATTGGCTGTACTCCTGTTCAGCTCTTGCAGAGTATCATTGTTGCCTCTGTTACTGCTATGGCAGTGTGCCATTGGCTGTACTCCCGTTTGGCTCTTGCAGAGTATCATTGTTGCCTCCGTTACTACCACAGCAGTGGGTTTTAGTCTCAGCTCTGCTCTGGCAGATTACAAGTGCTCTAGTCTCCATTCTTGCACTGCAGTCTCCTACTCGTTGCTATTCCATCATACTGGGCGTTACTAAGAGAACTCATCACAGACTTCTCTACACAGAGACTGATTACACCTATTGGGATTTTAACTTATGCTGTACTGCTGCTCTGGGTATTCACCCTTTCCTGCCTGACCTGTGTCAGTATAAGACCTCTCTTGCTTCCTATTATACTGGGCCTTTGTAGGCATATGCATCATATACCTGTATCTCTTTATGTTTCTGCTGAGGTACAACAAGGCCTGTGAAGGGTACTTGATTATTGTGTTTTCAATAGAACTGTGTTTTATCCTAAACCACTGTGTCTGAGTGTTGAAAAAACCGTTACAGTACGAAAGGGCCATGACCTCAGACAGTAAAGGTGGAGGATGGATGTACATGAGCAGCATCTGGACCAGTTGGCACTGGCCATTCAAACATTACTTGAGCGTACAGTACACCTCGATAAGCCAATTCAGAATCCGGTGGTTCCCCCAGTCTTGACACCGGAGAGTCATTTCCTGACTAATGTTGCCCCAGCTAAAGGGCTAACGGCGGCTGCGCCACTACCACTCAGATATGACGGTGAACCCACCCTGCACAGAGGGTTTATTAATCAATTAGAGATATTTCTGGAAATACTCCTCATGCCTTCCCTAATGACCTTAGCAAGGTTGGGTTCATGATATCATTATTGACAGGCAGAGCCTTGGCATGGGCCAATCCATTGTGGGAAAATGCGAGACCTTGCACTCGGGGCTTCAGGGAGTTTGTAGGAATGTTTCTGAGAGTATTTGAAGTTCCTGGTAGAGCCGCCTCTGCTGACAAACGATTGATATAGGTACAACAGGGTAATCGTACCGTGGGCGATTATGCCATACAATTCCGTACATTGGCAGAAGAGGTAGGATGGAATAACGAGGCATTGGTGGCAGCCTTTGCTCAAGGTCTTGCCGACCACATTAGAGATGAAATAGCTGCGAGAGAAGTACCCAATGATTTAATTTGGACGAGTACATTGATTATGTTATCCTCATTGACTCCCGTATATGTAAGAGACGTATGGCTAAAGTCCGTAGGCCACAGCCTAGAAACTATGGGCAAAGCAGTTTTTTAACCCACCCATGCCTCCCTCGCCTCCCATGCCTCCTGACCATATACATGAGTCTAGTGAACCAATGCAACTCTGGTTCACCAAACTGACTAAGGAGGAACGGCACACCGCAGGAGGCAGGGCTTATGTTTATACTGTGGCAAAGCTGGGCATCTATTACGTACCTGTCCTGTACATCCGGGAAACAAACGCACCTAGGGTGCCTTGGGGGACAGGCCCTAGGAGGTGTTCAGCAGTCCCTAGATCCAAATATACAGAAACCCACTAACCAGGTGGTATTTTCTTGGGCAGAACAGCCAGTTGAGGTTCTGGCCCTGGTGGATTCCGGTGCAGCTGGTTACTTCATGGATAATTCATTTGCTGCGTCACGGAGCTGGAGCACAGGAGCCCCAGAATACAGGCACACCGGAACGCTGGAACACTGGAACGTTAACGTACAGGAACACTGGAACACCGGAACATTAATGTACAGGAACACTGGAACACCGGAATGTAGCATACAGGAACACTGGAAACAGGCCCAGAGATCTGACAAGCAGGTCAGGCAGAGTGGAGTCAGAGACACCACGAAAGGGCAACCTGGAAGTGCTCAACCTGGGTTTAAAAAGGCTGTGTGAGGAGGGCTAATGACAGACAGCCAATCACGAATACTCAGCAGGTGATAGACACAGAGCAGCACGAATCACGGGCACCGTGATAGAGAGTTTCACAAGTCCAAAGTGCCTTTCTTGGGTTTCGTGATTTCTAATGATGGCATTGCCATGGACCAGGAGAAACTCGCAGCTGTGTTACAATGGCCACGACCCAAGGGGTTAAAAGCTATTCAGCTCTTTCTTGGCTTTACCATTTATTACAGGAAGTTTATCCAAAACTTCTCCACGATTGTTAAAACTCTGTCTGACCTTACGCACAAGGGTGCTAATCCATCCCAATGGTCTGATGCAGCTGAGTACACTTTTGAAACATTAAAATCTGCATTCGCATCTGCTCCTGTACTGTCCCACCCCAGCCCTGCCTTTCCATTCACATTATAGGTTGATGCCTCTGAAATTGGGGTAGGAGCAGTACTGTCTCAGCGCCCAGTTGCGGGGGGCACCTTGAGACCATATGGGTTCTTCTCAAAGAAACTTTCTAGTGCCCAAAGTCAATATGAAATTGGTGACAGAGAACTCCTGGCTATCATTCTCACCTTAAAAGAATGGCGTCACCTACTGGAGGGTACCAGAACTCCTGTATTAATTTTAACTGACCACAAGAATCTGACTTATCTCTCTGAAGCGAAAAGATTGTCCTCTCGTCAGGCCAGATGGGCACTGTTTTTATCTCGCTTTAACTTTTTAGTATCCTACCTGCCGGGCTCAAAAAAGTTAGGGCTGATGCACTGTCTAGACAATTTGGGCCAGAGATGGAGAAGGATGAGCCTCCCGTACCTATCATTCAGCCTGATCGTATTCTGGCTACATTACGCACTAGTATCACTTCCCCACTGGGGGAAGAGATTTTGGCTACCCAGGCTACGGCACCCCCAGAAACCCCAGTGGGCAAGTGTTTTGTTGATGAGCCATTTTGTACCCATTTGCTTGAGACATATCATTCGTCTAAGGCTGCTGGGCATATTGGGAGGGATCAATTAATATGGTGTCACGGTTTGTTAAGACTCTCAGACGTCAAGTTAGGTAAAAACACAACTTTATTGAAAAGTTTAAGACAACCCCATAGGGTAACATACAAGTTCATACATATAGATTGCAATGACAGGAAACAAGCAATGGTAATAGTGATAAGGCTCTACCGGCCCTGCCAATATACCGGGCAAGGCAGCCAGGAAACTGGTACAAGGAATAGATAGGCTCTACCGGCCTTGCCAATATACCGGGCAAGGCAGCCAGGAAGCTGGTAAGGAATAAATAGGCTCTACGGCCTTGCCAATATACCGGGTAAGGCAGCCTGGAAGCTGGTACAAGGAATATATATGCTCTACCGGCCCTGCCAATATACCGGGCAAGGCAGCCTGGAGACTAGTACACAGGGAATTAGTAGGCTCTACCAGCCCTGCCAATATACCGGGCAAGGCAGCCTGGAGACTGGTACACGGGGAATCAGTAGGCTCTACCGGCCCTGCCAATATACCGGGCAAGGCAGCCTATAGGCAGATAGCAAGTATAAAGGCTCTACCAGCCTTGCCAATACCGGGTAAGGCAACCCAAGATGGTACAGCGAGGAATGGGTTCTACCGGCCTTACCAATATACCGGGCAAGGCAGCCTAGTACGGAGTGGATGGCAACCACTAAAGCCTCAGTGACTGGCTAGGTGGTACAACAGTCACAAGGATGACATGCAGAGGCTAAGGAGTTAAAGTGGCAAGCCAAGGAATTAACAGGAGACCACCAGTACCCGCGTACTGGGCAACCAACAGAGCTGCCTAGGACTTTGACAGCAGAGATAGCATAGAGAGAACCAGTACCCGGGGACACAATATCGCTAAAATGGTACAATAGTACTTGGATGTAGTGGAGCGAACCAGTACCCGCGTACTGGGAGGCCAATCTCTCATCCGGTGCACCAGCAGATGGAGAATAGGAGCAAGCTAGTAATCACGTACTGTAATCATTAACTGTACCGGTGCAACGGCAGCCGGTAGGTGGTGGAGCAAACCAGTACTGGGGAAACTGTCTCTCTCTTCCGGTGCCCAGCAACCGGTTGAATGTAAGCAGACCAGTACCCGCGTACCGGGAGCACAAAACTCAATTGGTGCAACAGCAGCTGGATGGCTATGGAGCAAACCAGGACCCACGTACTGGGGACACAATACACAAAGTGCAACAGCAGCCGGGTGGCTGTGGAGCAAACCAGTACCCACGTACTGTAATATAACTGTACCGGTGCAACGGCAGCCGGTATATGGTGAAGCAAACCAGTACACGCGTACTGGGTAAACTGTCTCTCTTCCAGTGCACAGCAGCCTGTGAATGTAAGCAGACCAGTACTCGCGTACCGGGAGTACAAAACTCTACAGGTGCAATATCAGCCGGGTGGCTGTGGAGCGAACCAGTACCCGCGTACTGGAGCTACCAGCAAGGAGTAGAAAGGTCTCCAAGGCGACTAGGGAGGACAGCCAACTACAGGCGATACTGGATCAGGAGCTCAGCAGATGGAACGACCACAGGCGATACTGGATCAGGAGCTCAGCAGATGGAACGACCACAGGCGATACTGGATCAGGAGCTCAGCAGATGGAAACAGGAACCAGCACTCAGACGGTCAACCGGATCAGGAACGGCAGCGGGGACTGGCAGCAGGAAGCAGCGACACAACAGCAACTTCAACCAGATCAGGAACGGAAACAGGAACCAATGGACAGGTAACTCAGGAACTTTGATGATCTCAGGTAGCAGGAACATAACCAGGGGCCCAGGAAGCTCAGGAACACAATGGAGATTCGAGCAGCATAGAGACAACAAGAAAGGGCAACCAAAGGGTGCCCAGGCTCAGTCTAAATAGGCAATGCAGGGTGGGCTGAACACAGACAGCCAATGGAGAGCCCCCTACAGGTAACTGACGCACAAAGGCAGCAATCACGAGCACCGTGATATATGGTCTGTCTCACAAGTATTTTGGTGGCCCTCCCTTAGAGCCGATTGTTCCGCATTCACTGCAGCCTGTACCACATGTGCTCGTGCCAAAACCCCCAGACACCTCCCAGAGGGCTTACTCCAACCTCTACCTAATGGCGAACGTCCTTGGTCCCACATATCCATTGATTTCCTGGGAGAACTGCCAGTGTCTAGGGGTTACTCGTTTATTCTGATGGTTGTTGACAGATTTTCTAAAAGAGCTCATTTCGTACCCCTTTCGGGCCTCCCTTCAGCCCAGGAGCTGGCAGTGGTCTTTGCTAGAGAAGTGTTCCGGTTGCATGGGGTTCCTAGAGTTGTGGTGTCCGACCAGGGGAGCCAATTCGTGTCCAGATTCTGGAGGGCATTCTGTGGCCAGATGGGCATTCAACTGTCCTTTTCCTGCTGGGCATATTGGGAGGGATCAATTAATATGGTCTCTCTCGCAAGTATTTTGGTGGCCCTCCCTTAGAGCCAATTGCTCCGCATTCACTTCAGCCTGTACCACCTGTGCTCGTGCCAAAACCCCCAGACACCTCCCAGTGGGCTTACTCCAACCTGTACCTAATGGTGAACGCCCTTGGTCCCACATATCCATTGATTTCCTGGGAGAACTGCCAGTGTCTAGGGGTTACTCGTTTATTCTGATGGTGGTTGACAGATTTTCTAAAATGGCTCATTTCGTACCCCTTTTGGGCCTCCCTTCAGCCTAGGAGCTGGCAGTGGTCTTTGCTAGAGAAGTGTTCCGGTTTCATGGGTTTCCTAGAGTTGTGGTGTCCGACCGGGGGAGCCAATTCGTGTCCAGATTTTGGAGGGCATTCTGTGGCCAGATGGGCATTCAACTGTCCTTTTCCTCCACCTACCATCCCCAGACCAATGGGGCCGCTGAGCATGCCAGTCAGGGACTGGAGCAGTTCCTGCACTGCTTTGTTACCGATCATCATGACAATTGGGCAGACCTGTTGCCTTGGGCAGAGTTTGCCAGGAACTGTGCAGTTAATTCATCGTCCAGGAGCTCCCTGTTTCTCATCAATTACGGGTTCCAGCCATGCCGGCTCCCGGACTCATTCCATTCGCAACAGATTCCAGCTCTGGACGAGCATATCGAGCAATTCCGCTCCACCTGGGCACAGGTTCAGAGGGCCCTCAGTCAGTCATTTCAGCGTCATCAGCGACATGCCAACCATAGACGGCTGCCAGCGGTCTCCTTCCAGGTTGGGGACAGGGTATGGCTCTCCTCCAGAAATCTCAATTTGCAAGTTACATCCAATAAGTTGGCTCCCCGGTTCATTGGCCCTTTCAGGGTGATCCGTAAATTTAACCCTGTCTCATATGCCTTAGAACTTCCGGCATCTATGCACGTACATAATGTGTTCCATGTATCCTTGTTAAAACCTCTGGTATGCAACCGCTACACTACCACTCTGTTGGTGCCTGGTCCTGTGGATGTTCAGGGCCAAGAGGAGTACGAAGTTCAAAGCATAATTGATTCATGAAGATTTAGAGGAAAATTGCAATATTTGGTCCACTGGAAGGGCTATGGCCCTGAAGAGCGTTCATGGGTTGATCAGAAGGACCTTCATGCTCCTAGATTATTGCGCAATTTTCACTCTAAATATCCCCAGAAACCAGAAGAGGGGGTCTTTGTGAGGGGGGTACTATCACGGTGCCCGTGCTCTCTGTGCTGCTCTTGTCAGTCTCTGTTGTGATGCGCTCCTATTGGTTCAGCTATGTTTGGCCCGCCCAGTATGGCCTTTATATACTGGGCTCTGGCACCAATCCGGTGCCCTTTAGTGGTGTTCCAGTACCAGTGCCTACTAGAGTTGCTTGTATTCCTGTGTACCTACTTGGCCCGTTTGACTACTCTGCTTCTTGTCTCCTGCTCCGTGATTCAACCCGGCCTGGCTGACATTCCTGCTCCATGACCTGACCCAGCTTGTCTGACATTCCTGCTCCGTGACTCGACCCGGCCTGGCTGACGTTCCTGCTCCGTGAACTGATCCGGCTTGTTTGACGTTCCTGCTCTGTGATTCGACCCGGCTTTCCTGTTCCTGCATCACTGTGTCGCTTGGGCGAGTCCTGCCTGGCAGAGTATCAGTGTTGCCTCCGTTACTGCTACGACAGTGTGTCATAGGCTGAGTCCTCCGTTAACTCTTGCAGAGCCTCCGTTACTGCTACGGCAGTGTGTCATTGGCTGGGCCTTCCGTTAACTCTCGAAGAGCTTCATTGTTGCCTCCGTTACTGCTACAGCAGTGTGCCATTGGCTGGGCCTTCCATTAACTTTTGCAGAGCCTCTGTGTTGCCTCCATTACTGCTACGGCAGTGTGTCATTGGCTGAGCCCTCCATTAACTCTTGCAGAGCCTCCGTGTTGCCTCCGTTACTGCTACGGCAGTGTGCCATTGGCCGGGCCTTCCGTTAACTCTAGCAGAGCTTCATTGTTGCCTCCGTTACTGCTACAGCAGTGTGCCATTGGCTGGGCCTTCCGCTAACTCTTGCAGAGCTTCTGTGCTGCCTCCATTACTGCTGCGGTAGTGTGTCATTGGTTGAGCCTTCCGTTACTCTCGCAGAACTCTGTTGCCTCCGTTACTGCTACTGCAGTGTGCCATAGGCCTAGCCATCCATTAAGCTCCTGCAGAGTATCATTGTCACCTCCGTTACTGCTACGGCAGTGTGCCATTGGCTGTACTCCAGTTCAGCTCTTGCAGAGTATCATTGTTAGAAAAAGAATATACCCACGCACTCTTCAAGTGAATAACCCAGACCTCTTGATAAACACAGTCTGCTCAGTAGGGTGCTTCAGGGAAATTAAATTACAAGCACAAAAGACAGAACAAAAGAAAGAAACCCTGATATGACAGCACACCTACACATGCTAATTACTGTGTTGTCATGGTCATATAATAATTTAAAATTCGATGCCATCAAATAGTTGGAAATACCACAATCAATAAAACCTAACTTTTATTTAGTAAGGATTAAAAACAAAATTTCTAGAAACTCGTCATATATTTTTTAATCACCTAAATATAATGGACAGGGAATTGACCAGTATACTGCTGGATCGTTTCCTGTTTACTCTGTATATGTACTGCAATCAATGTTGCCTCATCAACATTCGTATTTCTAATGTATCCAACCGAATCTGGTCACTAAAATGAAGGAATTATTAAGTGTACCGCCGGGGCATTAACCGGCTTGCCAATATCACATATCTATTTGTAATGTTAGATCAAGGATCTAGCTACTTAGTAGCGAGAAGTTCATACTGCTGGGGCTTTATCCGGCTTGCCAAAGAACCGTTACTGAGTTATGTCGAACATCAGTATCTCAACATATAATATGTTGCCAGATCATTATCCCAAAAAAATACTGCCTTCGGCATTGCTAAGTTGTATTATCAGAGTGGAAATACCCTATCTATAAATACTATACCGGGGCATATCCGGCTTGCCACTATCTCTAGATCACAAACCTGATCTATCCAGGTACCGGGGCACATTCCGGCTTGCCAAGAATCTACCTAACGCTCAAATCTAACTGAGGTAAAACATATACATCTCTGCATTAGGATCTACTCCATCTGAATACCGGGGCAAAATCCGGTTTGCCAATATGCTGTCTCCCACTCCACTCCGATCCAGCTACGGTTCACATCCACTCGACCCCCAATAATTCATACCGGGGCATATCCGGCTTGCCATAAGTATTAAGCTCGTTACTATAATATCCTATCACTATCAGATTCAAAAATCTAATACCTGTCAAGGTGAATGAAAAAAATAAAAATGATTAAAAAGAAAAGAGCTTGACGCACGTTTCGTATTAGAACTTCTTCACAGCATAATCATAATGACGAGTTTCTAGAAATTTTGTTTGTTTTTAATCCTTACTAAATAAAAGTTAGGTTTTATTGATTGTGGTATCGAATTTTTAATTTTTATGTGACCATGACAACACAGTAATTAGCATGTGTAGGTGTGCTGTCATATCAGAGTATCATTGTTGCCTCTGTTACTGCTACGGCAGTGTGCCATTGGCTGTACTCCCGTTTGGCTCTTGCAGAGTATCATTGTTGCCTCCGTTACTACCACGGCAGTGGGTTTTAGTCTCAGCTCTGCTCTGGCAGATTACAAGTGTTCTAGTCTCCATTCTTGCACTGCAGTCTCCTACTCAGTGCTAAACAAAAAACAAAAAAAAACAAGAGAGCGCAATACGCCTCTAATTGTAATATTATAATGCAAATCTATGCCCCACTCCCGATAGTTATACTCACAGGAGTAAGAGGCTATGACCTGCCTCTGAGGTTACTCGCATAGACTGGTATAAGCCCCAGTCCGGCTATCCTCCGGATACCACTGGAAATTTTCTCCTTCAACTTCCGAACACTCTCAATTACTTCCAACACTTGGTGTATGAAGTGGATAATGATTTATTATATATTAAAACAAATATAAAACCATAATAAACCCAACGCGTATCGTGAGGTACTCCTACACTTCATCAGGGGTTAAACTCTGCTTACCAACAAACAAGTCTTATATAGACTATACATAATTATCGGGGCCAATTGAAGCGCCACGCTACTTACGGTTTGCCCGGCAGTCATCCAGCACTAAGAAATCACGCCTCGCTTACAGAATAAACGGGCTATAGGGCGCTATACGCAAAAATAATAGAGCCAAGCCTCCATCTCACAGCTAAACAAACGTTGCGAGACGGGCCATGAGCGGCCGCGGGCCAATCCCAGCAGCGCAGCGCTGTAACTGAACCTCCACAGGCTTTCTATTGGTCCTCGGCAGCCTCAATCTTAACAAAAAACAATGAATAAAGAATGATAATGATATCATAGCATAAATATATATTCGCTTAATAGATGTCACAGTGCACTCTAAAGCGAGTGTACCGTCCCATGCAACATACTAAGTATATACTCACTGACACGGAAATCTTGGTGACTATATACTAAATAAATGCATATGTATACCAACCAGTGATAGAAAAAATAACTCATCAGTACATATCTATTAAAAATGAAATGGATCCTTAAATAAAATGATTAAATAAATCATATATGTAAAACATGCATATAGATAAGACAAAGACCCTTATATGTACCTAATAAAAGACAGTGTCATAAATGACAAAAAACTAAAACCTTACATAATAAAATCCTATCTAAAACTTTAAACTCATATGTAGTAGTGACAAAGAATCATGGAATATAGTCAAAAACTCATCTTTATATCTAGGAGATAGGTATATTTTTAGCAAACTTACATAGCTATAAACCCTAAATCTACATGAGGCACTGTACATCAATATCCTCATTTAACCCTTGGGGTGCCAACGTACCCAATTTATAGATCCAAAAAGTTTCTCTCATTCGTAATTGGGTTAGCCTATTTGCAACAGACTGATCTATAAATTCAAGTCCCATAGTTTTAAAATTCTCAATTCCTCCCTGTGTACATAAAGAGAAATGTCTGGGTACTCCATGATCACATTTTTTCTGGCTAATCCCTCTTCTGTGTTCTCCAAGTCTATCTCGTAGGTTGCGAGTAGTTCTTCCTACATATTTTTTTCCACACCCACATATAATCAGATAGACTACATACTGTGTTTCACAATTTATAAATTGTTTTACTTTGTATCTTTGTGTGTTATCATAATTGGAGAATTCTGAAGTTCTATGTAGCATATGTTTGCAACATAAACATTTGCTATGGTTACACCTGAAGTTTCCAGTTACTGCTAGTGTATTAAAAAGTCCTTGTTGATTAGCCAGACTTTTTGGTTTACTGGGGGCTATATAATTTCTTAAACTTTTATTTTTCTTATAAATTATTCGGGGTTTATCACCCAACTTGTGTTTCAATAAGGGATCTTGTTGTAATATATTCCAATTGTTCTGGAATATTTTTTTAATATCTGTCGAAAGCGCATTGTACTGAGTGATTATAGGAATCTCCTTCATCATCATGTTATCTTCCATTGTCTCCTTCACATTCTTTCTATCTTTGGGTTTCAACAAATCAGTTCGATTCAGGCGGCTGGCTCTAAGGGCTGCCCCCTCAATCAAACTGGTTTTATATCCTCTTTCCATAAGTTGACTCTTAAGTACCTCTCCCTGTCTCCAATACTCGTCTATGGTACTGCAGTTTTTGCGTAAACGATAGAATTGTCCATATGGTATATTATCCAACCATTTCTTATAATGGCAACTCTCCGCTCTTAAGTATGGATTAGCACTAACTTTTTTTCTATGTATAGTGCTATGTATACGTTCTTCTGTTTTAGCACTCAATTCCAAGTCTAAAAAGCTTATGGTATGTGATTCAATGCTATGCGTGAATTTGATCCCAAATGAGTTGTTTTCAAAGTGATGAATAAGATTTAAAAGTTCAACTCTATCTCCTTTCCAGATCATCAGAATATCATCTATGAAACGGCCATAGAAGACAAGGTTCTCTATCCATATGTTATTATTCCATACATAATGCTCTTCCCACATACCCATAAATAAATTTGCGTATGAGGGGGCGAACCTAGTCCCCATGGCCGTTCCAAGTATTTGTAAGTAATATTCCTTCTGAAAACAAAAGAAATTATGATTCAATATAAAATGAATACATCTCAATAGAAATTATTTTTGTATATCAGCCATCTCCTCATATATACAAAAAGAATTTCTATTGAGATGTATTCATTTTATATTGAATCATAATTTCTTTTGTTTTCAGAAGGAATATTACTTACAAATACTTGGAATGGCCATGGGTACTAGGTTCGCCCCCTCATACGCAAATTTATTTATGGGTATGTGGGAAGAGCATTATGTATGGAATAATAACATATGGATAGAGAACCTTGTCTTCTATGGCCGTTTCATAGATGATATTCTGATGATCTGGAAAGGAGATAGAGTTGAACTTTTAAATCTTATTCATCACTTTGAAAACAACTCATTTGGGATCAAATTCACGCATAGCATTGAATCACATACCATAAGCTTTTTAGACTTGGAATTGAGTGCTAAAACAGAAGAACGTATACATAGCACTATACATAGAAAAAAAGTTAGTGCTAATCCATACTTAAGAGCGGAGAGTTGCCATTATAAGAAATGGTTGGATAATATACCATATGGACAATTCTATCGTTTACGCAAAAACTGCAGTACCATAGACGAGTATTGGAGACAGGGAGAGGTACTTAAGAGTCAACTTATGGAAAGAGGATATAAAACCAGTTTGATTGAGGGGACAGCCCTTAGAGCCAGCCGCCTGAATCGAACTGATTTGTTGAAACCCAAAGATAGAAAGAATGTGAAGGAGACAATGGAAGATAACATGATGATGAAGGAGATTCCTATAATCACTCAGTACAATGCGCTTTCGACAGATATTAAAAAAATATTCCAGAACAATTGGAATATATTACAACAAGATCCCTTATTGAAACACAAGTTGGGTGATAAACCCCGAATAATTTATAAGAAAAATAAAAGTTTAAGAAATTATATAGCCCCCAGTAAACCAAAAAGTCTGGCTAATCAACAAGGACTTTTTAATACACTAGCAGTAACTGGAAACTTCAGGTGTAACCATAGCAAATGTTTATGTTGCAAACATATGCTACATAGAACTTCAGAGTTCTCCAATTATGATAACACACAAAGATACAAAGTAAAACAATTTATAAATTGTGAAACACAGTATGTAGTCTATCTGATTATATGTGGGTGTGGAAAAAAATATGTAGGAAGAACTACTCGCAACCTACGAGATAGACTTGGAGAACACAGAAGAGGGATTAGCCAGAAAAAATGTGATCATGGAGTACCCAGACATTTCTCTTTATGTACACAGGGAGGAATTGAGAATTTTAAAACTATGGGACTTGAATTTATAGATCAGTCTGTTGCAAATAGGCTAACCCAATTACGAATGAGAGAAACTTTTTGGATCTATAAATTGGGTACGTTGGCATCCCAAGGGTTAAATGAGGATATTGATGTACAGTGCCTCATGTAGATTTAGGGTTTATAGCTATGTAAGTTTGCTAAAAATATACCTATCTCCTAGATATAAAGATGAGTTTTTGACTATATTCCATGATTCGTTGTCACTACTACATAAGAGTTTAAAGTTTTAGATAGGATTTTATTATGTAAGGTTTTAGTTTTTTTGCCATTTATGACACTGTCTTTTATTAGGTACATATAAGGGTCTTTGTCTTATCTATATGCATGTTTTACATATATGATTTATTTAATCATTTTATTTAAGGATCCATTTCATTTTTAATAGATATGTACTGATGAGTTATTTTTTCTATCACTGGTTGGTATACATATGCATTTATTTAGTATATAGTCGCCAAGATTTCCGTGTCAGTGAGTATATACTTAGTATGTTGCATGGGACGGTACACTCGCTTTAGAGTGCACTGTGACATCTATTAAGCGAATATATATTTATGCTATGATATCATTATCATTCTTTATTCATTGTTTTTTGTTAAGATTGAGGCTGCCGAGGACCAATAGAAAGCCTGTGGAGGTTCAGTTACAGCGCTGCGCTGCTGGGATTGGCCCGCGGCCGCTCATGGCCCGTCTCGCAACGTTTGTTTAGCTGTGAGATGGAGGCTTGGCTCTATTATTTTTGCATATAGCGCCCTATAGCCCGTTTATTCTGTAAGCGAGGCGTGATTTCTTAGTTCTGGATGACTGCCGGGCAAACCGTAAGTAGCGTGGCGCTTCAATTGGCCCCGATAATTATGTATAGTCTATATAAGACTTGTTTGTTGGTAAGCAGAGTTTAACCCCTGATGAAGTGTAGGAGTACCTCACGATACGCGTTGGGTTTATTATGGTTTTATATTTGTTTTAATATATAATAAATCATTATCCACTTCATACACCAAGTGTTGGAAGTAATTGAGAGTGTTCGGAAGTTGAAGGAGAAAATTTCCAGTGGTATCCGGAGGATAGCCGGACTGGGGCTTATACCAGTCTATGCGAGAAACCTCAGAGGCAGGTCATAGCCTCTTACTCCTGTGAGTATAACTATCGGGAGTGGGGCATAGATTTGCATTATAATATTACACTTAGAGGCGTATTGCGCTCTCTTGTTTTTTTTTGTTTTTTGTTCTGCAGATTTGACTGTGAGGAAGTGTACTAACCTCACTACAAGTGGAAGCTGCAACGCCTTGAGCACCTTTGATTTACATTGTTTCTCCTCTCAAGCTAAGCCACAGATATATGTTATTAGATTGTACCATATATTAGTCCAGTAGAGCGCTCCAGTAGTTTTAGTATATCCTACTCAGTGCTATTCCATCATACTGGGCGTTAATAAGAGAACTCACCACAGACTTCTCTACACAGAGACTGATTACACCTATTGGAACTTTAACTCATGCTGTGCTGCTGCTCTGGGTATTCAGTATAAGATCTCTCTTGCTTCCTATTATACTCGGCCTGTGTAGGCATATGCATCATATACCTGTATTATCTCTGTATGTTTCTGCTGAGGTACAAGAAGGCCTGTGAAGGGTACATGATTATTGTGTTTTCAATAAAACTGTGTTTTATCCTAAACCACTGTGTCTGAGTGTTGAACAAACCGTTACACTCCTGCAGTACCAGAGTCCTGGGAAACTTACTCCTCTTGCCTGACCTGTGTCAGTATATACTGCTTGTACCTTTATTTTGTACTGGACCTGTGTGGGCAATTGTATGATTAACCTGTCGTGTGTCTGTATTATACTGCCTTATACTACAGGACCTGTGAAGGTTCTTATTGTATTGTGAATTCAATAAAACTGTGTTTTTATCCGAAACCATTGTGTCTGTGGGTCGAACAAATCGTTACAGTACGAAAGGGCCATGACCTCAGACAATAAAGGTGAATGTAATACACAGAACATCCACTGGAGGATGGATGTACATGAGCAGCTTTTGGACCAGTTGGCACTGGCCATACAAACTAATCTTGAGCGCACGGTGCACCTTGATAAGCCTTTTCCGAACCCGGTGGTCCCCCCAATTTCGACTACTGTTGCCTCAGTCAAAGGGGTAACCGCTTCTGCTCCGTTACCACTCAGATATGATGGTGAACCCACCCTGTGCAGAGGGTTTATTAACCAACTAGAGATATTTTTGGAGTTAACCCCTCATGCCTTTCCTAATGACCGTAGTAAGGTAGGATTTATGATATCACTATTGACGGGCAGAGCCCTGGCATGGGCCAGTCCCATATGGGAGAATGCTAAACCTTGCACCAGGAACTTCAGGGAGTTTGTGCAGACATTTCGGAGAGTATTTGAAGTTCCTGGTAGAGCCGCCTCTGCTGCTAAACAATTGATGGAGATACAACAGAGCAATCGTACTGTGGGCGACTACGCCATATAATTCCGTACATTAGCAGCAGAGGTAGGTTGGAATAACGAAGCATTGGTGGCAGCATTTGCCCAGGGTCTGGCTGACCATATTAAAGATGAGACTGCAGCTAGAGAATTGCCTAGTGATTTGGATGAATATATTGATTACTCTATTCTGATCGATTCTCGGATCCGTGAGAGAATTGTGGCTAAAGACCGTAGGCTACGGCCTAGAAGCAGCGGGGATAGCAGTCTTTTGATCCCTCCCACCCCTCCCTCTCTGCCCAAGCCTCTTGATCTTAAACAGGAACCCTGTGAACCTATGCAACTAGGAATCACCAGACTAACCAAGGAGGACCGGGCACACCGCAAGAGGCAGGGGTTATGTTTGTACTGTGGTAAAGATGGGTATATGTTACATACCTGCCCCGTATGTCCGGGAACTAATGCACCTAGGGTACCTTGGGGGACAGGCCCTAGGTGGTGTTCAGCAGTCCCTAGATCCGATTATGCATAAACCCACAATCCAAGTGGTATTTTCTTGGGCAGAACACTCTGTGGAGGTTCTGGCCCTGACTGATTCCAGCACAGCCGGTTACTTCATGGATAGTTCCTTTGCTGTGCTACTTAAAATTCCGCTGGTTAGAAGGGAATCTCCCTTAGTCATTGAGGCCATTGATGGCAGACCATTAGAACCAGCTCAGATTACTATGGAAACTATTCCACTGTCTATGACGATTGGGGACCTCCACATGGAGGAACAGCAGTTCCAGATAATTTATTCCCCTCATCATGCGGTCATTCTGGGGTTCCCTTGGTTGTATCTGCATAATCCCCAGTTTGACTGGCAGAGTTGTGAGATTACTTCATGGTCCCAGTATTGCATGAAACATTGTGTGACACATCCAGTTAAGATCCTGTGTACCTCTCCCTCCGTGCCAGCCGAATACCACCAATTCAGTGACGTTT
Source organism: Rhinophrynus dorsalis (assembly GCA_037306005.1). Classification (NCBI taxonomy): domain Eukaryota; kingdom Metazoa; phylum Chordata; class Amphibia; order Anura; family Rhinophrynidae; genus Rhinophrynus; species Rhinophrynus dorsalis. The sequence continues at coordinate 310,232,137 of CM074720.1, read as the reverse complement.
TTAGTAAGGGAGAGGCTAGCACTTTGCCCCAGCACAGAGCATACGATTGTGTCATTGATTTGCCCCCGGGGGTGGTGCCCCCTAGGGGATGCACGTACCCACTTCCATGAGAGGAAAATCGTCCTATGGAGGAATACATTGAGGATGCCCTAAAAAGAGGGATCATTAGAAAGTCAACCTCGCCTGCTGGTGCTGGGTTCTTCTTTGTTAAAAAGAAGAGTGGCGAGTTAAGGCCGTGTATTGATTATCGTGGACTAAATAAATTGATGTCCAAGAATGCCTACCCCATACCACTCATCACCAAACTATTTGACAGGTTAAAAGGTTCTTCCATCTTAACAAAATTAGATTTACATGCTGCCTATAACCTGATCAGGATAAAAGCTGGGGATGAGCGGAAAACGGCATTTAATACCAGATCCGGGCATTATGAATATCTAGTTATGCCATTTGGTCTCTGTAACGCACCTGCGGTGTTTCAAGAATTTATTAACGATATCCTCCGTGTTATGCTACAATCCTGTGTAGTAGTCTACCTTGATGATATACTCATACACTCGGCTAATTTGTCCCAACACATCAAGGATGTGTCCGAGGTGTTGCTTCGCTTACGTAAAAATAAGCTATTCTGCAAAATGGAAAAGTGCGAGTTTCACAGGTCCAAAGTGCCTTTTTTGGGTTTTGTGATCTCTAAGGAGGGTATTGCTATGAACCAGAAGAAACTCGCAGCCGTATTACAATGGCCACGGCCCAAAGGGTTAAAGGCGATCCAGCACTTTTTGGGGTTCGCCAATTATTACAGAAAGTTTATCCAAAATTTTTCCACTATTGTGAAGCCTCTGTCTGACCTCACGCACAAGGGTGCTAATCCTTCCCAGTGGTCTGAGGCAGCTGATCATGCCTTTGAGACACTGAAATCCGCATTCGCATCTGCTCCTGTACTGTCCCACCCCAACCGGTCCCTTCCATTCACGTTGGAGGTCGATGCCTCTGAGATTGGGTTAGGGGCAGTACTATCACAGCACCCGGTGGCAGGGGGCACTCTCAGACCATGTGGGTTTTTCTCAAAAAAGCTGTCCAGTGCTCAGAGGCATTATGAAATTGGGACACAAAACTTCTGGCTATCATTCTCGCTTTGAAGGAATGGCGTCACCTACTGGAGGGTACCAGAAATCCTGTGCTAATCCTAACTGACCACAAAAACCTGACCTATCTCTCAGAGGCTAAGAGATTGTCCTCTCGTCAGGCCAGATGGGCTCTGTTTCTATCCGCTTCAACTTCGTAGTATCTTACTTGCCGGGTTCCAAGAATGTTAGGGCTTATGCCCTGTCTAGACAATTTGGGCCTGAAACAGAGAGGGATGAGGTCCCGGTACCCATTATTCTGCCTGACCACATCCTGGCTACCCTACGTACAAGTATCGCTTCGCCACTGGGAGAAGAGATTCTGGCTACCCAGGCTACGGCTCCCTGGGAAACCCCAGTGGGCAAGTGCTTTGTGGATGAGCCATTCCATACCTGTTTACTCGAGATGCATCACTCATCTAAGGCTGCTGGGCATATTGGGAGGGATCAATTAATATGGTCTCTTTCACAAGTTTTCTGGTGGCCCTCCCTAAGGGCTGACTGTTCCTCATTTACCGCAGCCTGTGCCACCTGTGCCCATGCCAAGACCCCTAGACACCTCCCAGTGGGCCTACTCCAGCCAGTGCCTAATGGTGAACGTCCCTGGTCCCACGTATCCATTGATTTCCTGGGAGAACTGCCAGTGTCTAGGGGTTACTCATTCATCCTGATGGTGGTTGACAGATTCTCGAAAATGGCTCATTTCGTGCCCCTTCCTGGCTTTCCCTCTGCCCAAGAGATGGCTGTTGTTTTCGCTAAGGAAGTGTTCCGGTTGCATGGGGTACCTAGAGTTCTGGTGTCCGACCGTGGGAGCCAATTCGTATCCAGATTTTGGAGAGCATTCTGTGAACAGATGGGCATTCAACTGTCCTTTTCTTCTGCCTACCATCCCCAGACCAATGGGGCCGCTGAGCGTGCCAATCAGGGACTGGAGCAGTTCCTGCGCTGTTTTGTCACCGATCATCATGATAATTGGGCAGACCTGTTGCCATGGGCAGAGTTCACCAGGAACTGTGCGGTCAATTCATCGTCCAGGAGCTCCCCGTTTCTCATCAACTACAAGTTCCAGCCATGTTTGCTCCCGGACTCATTCAAGTCACAACAGATTCCAGCTCTGGACAAGCACATCGAGCAACTCCGCTCCACTTGGGCACAGGTTCAGAGGGCCCTCAGTCAGTCATTCCAGAGTCATCAGTGCCACGCTAACCGTAGACGGCTGCCAGCGGTCTCCTTTCAGGTTGGGGACAGGGTATGGCTCTCCTCCAGAAACCTCAAGTTGCAAGTTCCATCTAACAAGTTGGCTCCCCGGTTTATTGGTCCATTCAGGGTGATCCATAAAATGAACCCTGTCTCATATGCCTTGGATCTCCCTGCGTCTATGTGCATTCATAATGTATTCCATGTATCTCTACTGAAACCTTTGGTATGCAACCACTACATTACCACTCCTGTGGTCCCCAGTCTGGTGGAGGTTCAGGGTCAGGAAGAGTACGAGGTTCAAAGCATTATTGATTCACGCAGATTTAGTGGAAAATTGCAGTACTTGGTCCATTGGAAAGGCTATGGCCCTGAGGAACGTTCCTGGGTTGATCAGAAGGACCTTCATGCTCCTAGATTACTGCGTATTTTTCACTCTAAATATCCTCAGAAGCCAGGTCCCTCTTCCAGGAGAGGGGGTCTTTGAGAGAGGGGTACTATCACGGTGCCTGTGCTCCCTTGTTTTTGTTTTCCTCTCAGTTATCCTGTGTAGTGCTCCAATTGGCTGTCCTGTGTTGATCCCACCCAGTATGGCCTTTATATACTGGGCTCCTGCACCCACACGGTGCCCTTTCGTGGTGTTCCTGTACCAGTGCTAGCTTACTGCTCAGTGTTTCCCAGTGTACCGACTTGGCCTCCCTGACCACTCTTCAGTTTCCAGCTCCTGTGTACCAACCCGGATTGCCTGACTTCTCTTCAGTGCCTGCTCCTGTGTATCGACCCGGCCTGGCTGACGTTCCTGCTCCCATGTACCGACCCGGCTTGGCTGACGTTCCTGCTCCCATGTACTGACCCGGCCTGGCTGATGTTCCTGTTCCTGTGTACCGACCCGGCTTGATTGATGTTCCTGCTTCTTCAGCTAGTTGTCGCCTCGGCGACATTCTTACTCTGCAGGCGACCTGGTTGCACTTGATTACTAGCACTTGAGTCAGTTCCATTTATGCTCCTGCAGGTTGCTAGTGTCCGCCTCCGTTACTGCTCCAGCAGTGTGTCTTTGGCCTAGTCCTCCGTTACTGATCATACCTGTTGCAAGTGTCTGCCTCCGTGATTGCTCCGGTAGTCGCCATTGGCTTGTCCTCCATTACTGCTCCTGCAGGTTGCTAGTGTGTGCCTCCTTTACTGCTCCAGCAGCATGCCTTTGGCCTAGTCCTCCATTACCGATCATACTGGTTGCAAGTGTCTGCCTCCGTGATTGCTCCGGTAGTCGCCATTGGCTTGTCCTCTGCTACTGCTCCTACAGGTAGCTAGTGTGTGCCTCCATTACTGCTCCGGCAGTGTGCCTTTGGCCTAGTCCTCCGTTACCGCTCATACCAGTTGCAAGTGTCTGCCTCTGTTATTGCTCCGGTAGTCGCCATTGACTTGTTCTCCATTACTGCTCCTGCAGGTTGCCAGTGTCTGCCTCCGTTACTGCTCCGGCAGTGTGCCTTGGGCTTAGTACTCCATTACTGCTCATACCGGTTGCAAGAGTCTGCCTCCGTTATTTCTCCGGTAGTGTGCCACTGGCTTGTCCTCCGTTTACTGCTCCTGCCGGTTGCAAGTGTCTGCCTCCGTTACTGCTCAGGCAGTTCTCACTACATTATATCTGTTATACTCTGGCAGTTCACGTTGTTCTGCTAGCCTTGGGCGACCTGAAGCTCTCTATAAAGTGCTATCTCAGTACCTTCACACATGGGACTGTTTACACTCATTGATGAACTTTAACTCCTGCAGTACCAGAGCCCTGGGAAACTTACTCCTCTTGCCTGACCTGTGTCAGTATATACTGCTTGTACCTTTATTTTGTACTGGACCTATGTGGGCAATTGTATGATTAACCTGTCATTTGTCTGTATTATGCTGCCTTATACTACAGGACCTGTGAGGGTTCATATTGTATTGTGAATTCAATAAAACTGTGTTTTTATCCTAAACCATTGTGTCTGTGAGTCGAACAAACAGTTACAATTCCTACAGGTAATAGTCACTGTGCATCTAAAGCACCGTTTTTATCAGAGGAAAGCCAGGAAGAATAATTGCTAGTATAGCAATGTTTAGGATCTGATAGTACTAGTTTATCCCACAGGTTTTGACTACGTTTATAGCTGAATAGGGGTTGTTGAGTGAACACAGGTGAAAGAGTAGGGTCTGTGGATATTCTGTCCCATCTTGGTTTAATGTTGTAATTAATCTGTGGGCTTGTTGCAGTATAGGCAGTAAAGCCCAAACAGTCTTGATTAGGTATAGTTTGCCTGGATTTGAGTAATATTTGTTGGGAGAACCTGAACGCTTTGTTATAGGCTTGTTGTACGGTATCCTGTTTGCACCCTCACTCCAAAAAACGTTGTATTAACACCTAGGCTTGAATGATGGCTTGTCGGTCAGTGTTGTTTCTGATATGTAGAAATTGCGAATAAGGTTCCCCCTTTTTTAGTATGTAATAGATGGAAACTACTGTAGTGAAGTAATGCATTTCTGTCTGTGTCCTTCTGATAAGTGCTAGTGCCAAGGCAGTTGTGGCTCTGGAACACTGTAAGATCCAAAAATTTGACCTGGTAAGGATCAGTGGACCAGGATAATTTAAATGGACTGTCAAGTGAGTTAAGGTGTTGTACAAAAGACACAAATGACTCCTGGTTGCCCTTCCATGATAGAAACAGATCAACTATGCACCTTACAAAGAAATGAATGGAAGAATTCAACAGTGGAGACAGATGCACCTGTTCATACTGAGCCATGTACAGATTAACAAAAGCTGGTGCACCTTTCAAACCCACCAAAGTGCCTGAAATTTGAAGTAATAATCAAATTCAAATTGGAAGTAATTCAGAGTAAGACATGCTTCCAGGAGAGATTTCAAGAATTTGATGGGTGGATGTGCACCAGATTTTGGTGTATTGGTTAAAGCCAACATGACTGCATCAATGTCATCCTGTGTGAGTTTAATGGTATATAAGGATTTTAAATGCATAGTCACTAGTAAGATCTCATCACTCAAATTATCAATAGTCTGCATCATATTGATGAAATTCGCTGTGTCCTGCATGTAAGATGATATTATTTTTACAACGGGTTGAAGCAAGAAATTCAAGGATTGGGCCAATGGTTGGCGGAGAGAGCCCCTGTCCAATACTATAGGTTATACTGGTGGTTGTACTGGATCTTTATGTATTTTCATTAATGTATACAGAACTGGACAGGCCGATAATTCCACTGTGAAAAATGTAAAAGTGGGTCAATCAATCCAACCATCGGACAAGCCCATATTAAGGATTTTATCAAAAAATACATTTGTGGCGATTGACTGGGTCAGTAGTGAGTTTGAGATAAGTGTGTGAATCCTGTAATTGTGATAGGATCTCTTCCTTTTAATAGGAATAGTCCAATACCACAATGGCACCACCCTTGTTTGCTGGGCAGATAACAATGCACGGATTGATGGATAAATTGGTGATATTTAGTCTTTCTAGTTTGTAAAGGTTATTGTGTGGTAGATGAGCAGGTGGAATTTTAGAGTCACAGGTAATTAATCTAGTGAAAGACTTAATGGCGGGATTAGTGTGTATGGGCTCAAAAGTATTTTTAGGTTGAAATGGTTGTGGAATGGAGATTGAGGTTTTGAAGTGACTGCAGAGAATATCATGCTGGAATTGCCACACTGTGAATGTAAGCCTATGGACTGGTGTTGCACGTTTTTGTGTGAACCAAGTTGCCGTCTGGCAATCCACGGGACCCCACATCTTTTGTGTTTGTTTTTAGCTACATTATATCATGATTGCTGCTTATATCATATTTTCTGACAACACTGTATCCTTTGAATTTATTTTCATGTCTATACACACAATTCATTATATTCTTTATTCTATCTTACTTTATTTCTCCAGATAGCCATTGGTCGGCATCCCCTACAGTCGAATTCAGGACCTCATGCTAAGTTTAGGCCACGTAGATCAGCATTCTTGAGCCTTTAAATAGCCTGTTATATATATAATGTGCTACTAATGAACTAATCATATATGGTTTATATAACTTTATAAGCTATGGTATATGCATAATAATTATTTATACCTGTTTAAACAAATTTCTCTTTTAACACTTTCTGTGCTAGGTCATTCACATCTACTCATTTTGGCAGCCAAATTAGCTGCTGGTGTTGTTTCCCACTACTCCAAATAATGCTGCTTGTGCTTCTTTCAACTGTGGATTTCTTCACTCTGCAGCAGAATTAAAGCAGACTTTCTCACTTCCATAGAAAGATTAGGTAAAAATTGTTAAATCATAATGGGAATTTCATTGGCGGTAATGAAAAGGCAGACATTTTAAAACCTGTTTTGTTTTTTACTGTGAAACTTTCTGCATAAAGAAACTGATAAAGGGGGCATCCTTTAAGCCTATGAAAACGGGTACTCTCAACTTATTTACACTAAGTGCTGTTAAGGATTTGAATGTCCTTGCCTCTGGAAGCCGTGTTAACAGATAAGGTAGATATTTTCAAAAAGTCGTTTACCTTTTTATCTGAACAGTTTAGATAATTATGAAAGATGGTTTCAGGGCAGACAGGATGTAGATACAGGAATATAGCTGGCCCCATGGAATGGGGAAGGATTTTTTTAACCATTTGGGGAATAACTGAAAATGGTTTTAATTGCTTCTTTTTTCTGATGGGGGTTGTTTTGCCCTAGACCAACAAAAACAAGGTATGACTTGATGGATGCATATCTTTTTTTTCAACTTCAACAACTATATTACTCTCTTTTTGTATATAGCAAGAAAAGACCTAAATTAAATGTTTTTGATAAATAACATTTTACCGATAATTTAAGCATTCAGTAATTTAACATTAAAGACAGCTTAGTGGCTGGGTGTGAGTCCAAGCCTACTTGTGGCTATGCATGTGCAGTAAAAACAATAATAGAAAATGATATCAGCTTACCATTATTTTCCTTTCCTGGTCAACAAAGGGTTAATGCCTAAATCAGCTGATTAGACAGGAACTCTCCCAAAGCAATACATTCCTCCCCTTTTAGCATAGATACAAAAATAAAGAGGTAGGGGCCTGGGGAAGATTGATGACACTTAACCAGGAAAGGAAAACAAAAGTAAGTTGACAGAATTTTCTACTTTCCTATTATGGTTGGCAATCTTCACCAGATGGTAGTAACCCAGCAGTACCCCAGGAAACAAGGGGGTAGGGGTCAAAAAAGAAAAGCACAGACAAAAATGTATAACCAATAAGAATGTATTGATAATTAGTGGATACAGCCACTTCAAGAGCAAAGGAGGATGGGTTTGCAGCACAGATGTCCAGACTGTAAGTTTCATGGAGGTGGAACTCTATGCTGCTGATTTACAGATGTTATACAAGGAAACTGAAGCCTGATTCACCCAGGAGGTAGATAATGCCCTGGGGGAGTGAGCTCTGAATCCTTGTAAAACAGGAACCATTTTCGATTTTTATGCTTTCCTGATGTAAATGACAATCCATATAATAATCATCAGCTTCACTGCCTCCTGAACCCCTCTGTCCTTATGCCACCCGTGGTGATGATCTTCCAGGATCTAATGACTAAATTATATTTTTTGACCAGATACTCTTCCTTTTCTCACCCAGCAATGCTTTGAAGAACGTAATTGTAGTCTCCAGACGGAAGCAACTGTCCCATTATTGTAGGAAGACCACCTGAAGAGACCTCATGCTCTTGGGCCATTTTACCAGCGGGTGGAGGACATGAGGCCCAAGATTTTCATAAAATCCCTTGCTGTCTTATTCCTACTGAGAGAGAAACTTTGGCCTGTGCGGTGATGAAATGGCCTCTGAGATAAGTCATTCGTCTTGAGGGAGTCAAGCTGCTTTTAGAGATGACGATTAGCCATCCCAAATGAGTTAGAAGATTAATTGCTTGATGCTGAAGGAGTCTGATAGGATTAAAATATAATCTAGATAGTGATAGATAGCTATCAATACCTTGCTCTCTTAATATTGCAGTAACTGGAAACAAAACGTTGGTAATTGATCTTGGAGAAAAAAATTCACTTTTATCTAATAAAGAAACTTCACCAATTAGTGCAATGTGTTTTGGAGGCCAGATCATGACCCATAACACTCCAGATGACTGCAAAAAATAAATGCATCATCAATATAAATAAAGGAAAAGGAAAGAGAAACCAGGAAAAGAGAAGAGGATAGAGGAGATATACAAAAGCTCACAAGAAAAAGTTACTAAAGAGTCTAAGCAGCAGACAGAAGCTAAACACACTGAGTTACAAAGCAGCACAGCATCAACAGCAGCAGCAAAAAGACATCATTCCAGACCTCTTTCTTGCTCTCAGACCTAAGATATCAGCAATCATATAAGTAGGATGTTCCTGACCCAAGATGTCATTGGACATTACAGGCACCAGGAAGCATTGTGGTCTACAAGCAGGCCAAACGGCATAAGGTCACAGCTTGTCCACACTTGTAAAGGGACTACACCCCTGTGAGCCATAAAGGAGGAGTTTTGACACCAGGGAGGGTCAAAGCAGCCGGAAAACTCTTGACTTAGCTGAATACATCAATAAAAAAGACAAACTGGGATGGAGGAAGGACAGAATTTTTTGCTTTGGTAGAGTTCCCATCCAATAAGCTGAGTAGGAGTTAACACTGTAGTGAAGGCTGAAGACCATGACCAGGAAACTATTTTTACATCTGTAAAATTACATAATCTATACTTTTTATAACATACAACATGCCATATATTGTATAACAGACCTTGTAATGCAGCATGATATTTAGTGTTTGAGTAGAAAATGCTTTGAAAATGATATGCATCAGTCTCTCATTGACCACCTTGTAAGATGTTGCACACATACTTCAATAATTTTATTTAGTCCTAGTTTTCCAAAGCCAGATGTGTTTCTGCATAAATTTTGCAACACTGCATAAACTGCTCATGTCTGATTAAATCAGAAGAGGAGCAATTATGTCAGATTATTCTGAATTGTGAAGTAAATAAATTACAGGTGCAATACAGGAAGGAAAAGAAAATTACAGTCTGTGGGTGTGACAATTAATTTTTAAACTGACAGCTTATCATGCTGAGCTGCTATTTTAGAGACACAAAACTAAAAGCAATAATAAATTAAAAAAAGGGGCTAATACTTATAAGTTGCATAATTAAAGGGGAACTCTCACCTCTATTAAAGTCCTTATCTTAATGTTCCATCTGAATAAATCTTCAATCCTTTTTTTTTTTTTTTTTTTTATTTCATGCAGTTTAGTCCGAGACCTAAGCTTTTGAAATTAAGCTTGTGATGTCAGTTCAGGACAGGCTCAGTACATCTCCGTACCGCAGCCTGTTAATCTTTGCCCTCCACAGTTGTTCCTCAGTCCCACCTCCTCTGATGATGTAGGATTACGGCATGTGACATGGAGCGCTCTCTCTTGCAAAAGAGACCACTCCAGCTCACATGCTGGATTCCTCCTTCAGAAGAAGAAGTGATAATTGGAAACAGCAGGGGAGGGCAAGAGGTGCAGCGTGTCCTGAACTGAAGTCACAATCTTAATTTCAAAAGCTTAGATCTCAGGCTACACTGCATGAAATAAAAAAATAAAAAAATATTGAAGATTTATTTAGATGGAACACTAAGATAAGAACAACTCAGCTGGTAAATGCACCAGCTGTAGAATCTGTTCAAACCACAAGGTCACAGGTTCTAGTCCCGGCAAGGTCAGCTCAGCCTTTCAACATTCTGAGGTAGATAAAATTAGTACAGGACATACTTGAAAAAGAGAGATAATCTCAAAGTATTCTTCCTGGTAAAATACTTTCTCACACAGAGGTAAGATTTCCCCTTTAAAGTAAAAGTCAAACTCTTTTTTTATTTTTTATGTTCTGCAAGTGCATAAAATGTAAAGTCAAATTGTCTATACATTTTTAATATCATCCTTACCTATTCATTTTCACTTTTATGTCCTTGACAGTGAATTGAATTTCTGTTTCCAGAGAGCTTTAGGTAAGGGACTGTGTGTGTATATATAAATAGATAGATAGATAGATAGATAGATAGATAGATAGATAGATAGATAGATAGATATAGATATATTCTCATGTCACTGGGTTATGAAGCAAAGATTGGACTTGATGGACTTGTGTATTTTTTTAACCTAATTTATTATTATGTTGCTATTTATATATATATATATATATATATATATATATATATATGTATACTAGTTGAAGAGCCAGTGCCACTGCCAGCTGGTCGCGGAAGGAGCGTCCAGCTCTGTATCAGCTGCGGCACGGGCAGTCTCTACTGCGTATGACTTTGTCGTTACACATGTTTTAGCAAATTATTATATAGGAGATATATATATATATATATATATATATATATATATATATTCATCATATTCTTATGTAAATACCTGCAGTAGGGTTTTAATTCTTGGAAAAATACAGCTCTGGAATATTTAATTTTAAGAAGAATTCACTTTTAAGCAAACCGTTAGCAACAGAGGACATTTTTATAATGCATTCTATAGGAGAGCTTGACCTTACAACTCTTTATAGTGCCTCTTGGTGACCACAATAAGCACTGCAGTTTAATAACACAATTTCAGTTGTAGTTACATTTGAATAAAGCTTGTCTCAGGACTAGGAGAAGCACTGTTTTATTTGGTATGAGATTGTCTCCACAATATATATGAAAACCTTACTGCTCTTTTGAAATAGGTGATTATGGGAACTTGAAACAGAAATAATGCACGTATCTCGCTCTTTCTTTTAAGAATATAAAATAGTTTTGTGTCTAGGGTAACAAAATTGACCACCTGTGGCAAACCAACAGGTCTTGCATGCAAGGCATAAAACTAGGAATCTGAAACAATTAAAGTTATATAAGCAATCCATGTGAACTATCCCAAAAAATCAAGGATATCTGTATGGTCAATCTTCTTGTCACTGCAGGAAAGAGATGCTCACTGGCTATAAGCAGAGATAACCTTGTTTAGTTCCCAGTGTCTGCACCTTGTGACATCAGTCAAGTCACTTTATCTCCCTTTGCCTCAGGCATTAAATATGTAGACTGTAAGTTTTATTGGGCAGGGCCTCATTGTGCCTGAAAAGATTTGTATGCACAGAATTAGGTAAACAGATTTTCCAGAAAGCCATAAAACTATGACAAAATGAAAAATGTAATTATTTTGCTGAGATATAACTATTTAATGCTATCTGTAAGGTGCAACTTATTGTCTGATATTCTTTGAAGGTATAGTTGCACAGAATGACAGCATTTTGGTTTGTAAATCACAGCATGTAAATCAGAGAGAGAGAATTAAATGATGACTGCATTTGATTTCCATATGGATGAAAGACACACTAAATCTAGATATCTGTAATCAGTACAAATTGTAGTATAATCATGGCACTGATGTGCACCCCATATATAGACTCAATTATAAATAATGCACGGATGCAAGATAACATGTTTGTTAGAGAGAATCATAAATTAACTCATTGAGGACCAGAAAAGTGTGCAAAGCCTTGCTTTGCAAGTGGTTTCACATGCCTCTGGTTCTCAAAAGTTTAAAAATGGTCATACATTTTTAAAATAACACTGCACTAAATGAATACATAGGACTATTTATTCAAAAACTGCTCCAGAATTGCACCACTTAATCTAACTGAATATGGCCCATAGTATACTGTTTATTTTCCATTCCTTATGATATGTGTGGGAAAAAAGTGTAGTTTAAGTACACGTGCGGTATATTTCAGATTGAAAATATTATTTTTCCTAACAATTTCAGGAGCTTGATTATTGGTGGATGCAGTCCCAGATCTAAATTTCTTTGCAAAACCACTTACTTGTTTTGACTTGCTGTGAAAAAATGTCTCTTTAGCTTAAGCATGTGTGAAATGAATCCATCAAATATAGATAAGGACAGCACACAGAGAGCATGCAGAACACTCACCCTAGCTGACTATAATTCTGAGTATACCCATAAAGCTTTAAGAAAGTAAGGCAGTAATAAATATACAGACAGGTAATATGGAAACTAAAGATAAGAGAGAAATATGTAGCCATCTGTAATAAAGCAGGATAAGGTAGCAGTATATATGTCTGGTTGAGCAGATACAGGAATTAGACATGTAGTTTATGTCTGCACTGATGAAGCTTGGTTAAGAAATTGTCAGGTGATCAATACAGATAGTTGTTTCCAGTTCATGCTGAGCATAATTAGTATGTCAACTATATTTATTTCAAGATACAACAAAATGAATGCTTTACATTCAGTGACAGGAATACAAAGTAGAAAACAACCAAATTCTGAGTAATTGAGTAAGAGCAGTCAAATTTGACTGGTTTTATCAAAAAGTTTAAGAAAAAAGCTTTCATATTTGGCTCCTTTTACTTGACTTTAGCTTGCATGCAGCATTTAAAGTACCTTTTTTATATAATATATTTTAGTATTGATATGGACCTATATATACTACTAAGACACTGAAATTTAGCAAATAGGATGTGAATAATGAACCAAATACATGCTTATTTGTAAAATCAGCCTTGTATGTGGTAAAAAAGCATGACAACAATACCTGCTTGTGTACAAACATATATCTTTGCATTGTTTTTCTCTCTAAAAACAAGATAAATCTCAATGTAGTCTTCCTGTTAAAACACTTTCTAAATATAAATAAATAAATAAAATGACATGGTTGAATTAAAATTTGCTGCACTTTATTTTAAAGACAAAGTGGAGCACTTTTGGGGCAAATCAACTGTGTCTTAGTGAGCAAATACAAGTCCCCATTGATATAATTGGGACTTTTAATTTCTTGAGGTTGCCAATGCATTGTGACGCCATGCATTTTTTAGAACTCTTTAGCATTCTATGGGTTAAAAGGTTAATTTAAACACATGAGAATCTGGAGAATTTGTATCTGTCGCCTATAATGCACTTGGTATGCATTAGAATTGTTCCATTATGTCTTCATAAATAAGGCCCAGTGGTTCATATGTGGTTTTGCACTATTATCATTGTTTAACCCGTTGAATGTTAAGAGGTCTCAAGTGCATTGCTATGAAATGAATTGTTGACCTCTCTACATTTCAAAGAATAATCTTGTGGTTTGTTCCATAAATATCTGTTTCTATCATGACTTGCCTACCCCATTTATCTGAAAGTTTAAATGAATAATAGAAGTTAAGAATGAAGAAATAATTCCTCTAGGAATAAGAGGAACTGCATTTTGAGTCACAAGGATTGAAGGTAGCCTTAATCTTTATTAGGACTAGGAATGGGCAAAAAGCCCCGTTTTGTTCCCACAGGAGATTTTTCCCATTAAGAAACCCATAGATTTTCCACCATTTGCTAAGACAAAAATGGTTCCAATTCCCACCTATGTTATTCAATGGAGTGAAACTTTCCATCCACGTACTATATAAAGCCATATTTTCTCGCAGTACGGTATGGCATAGTTCAGAAGAAAAGGAGAGTTGAAGGAAATAGAGAGAGAAAGTGAAAATATAAATTTAAATAAAATATAAAAAAAAAAATAAAGTGGTTACTGGTTCATAGTGCTGGCCACCACTATGACCACCAGCAGTGTTAAAAAAAGAGAGAAGCTGCATGGACCCTGAGGCTAGTGACACAGATGAGGAAAAGGAGGAGGGGAAGTAAACAGCAGTGGCACCAACAATGCTAAAGGGACTAGAAACTCACATTCCCCAGACCCAATGATGGCCAGTCCCCAACATTGTCCCATAGCACTTAGCATGGGGGGATATTTTGAAGAAGATAAAACTGAGAATCAGCATGAGCAGTACAGCTCATCTGCCTGTGTCTGCTGCTAATGCTGCCAGTGTGCCTTTTTCTGAGGAGGAGAAAATGGCAAGTGTGACAGCAGGGCAACCTCAGCCACGCTTGTCTTACCCAAGCAGTCACACCACCATTAAGCAGCTAGAGACTGGCGGGGGTCTTGATGAGAGTGAGGGTGGTGGTGGTGGTGGAGCAGCTGGGATTAGCTAGATGGCTCCTGATGTTGCTGCTGAGGTGGAAGGGGAAGTCAGTAAGACCTACAGTCAAAGGAGCCCACAAACCTCTGTCTCTATGATTCACACTCCCCTGTGGAATTATCACGAAGAAGTCAGAACTAGCTAGCAGTATCTATGGCTTTGTTTGTGGAGCTTCCTGTCAAAACTCTGCATGCACAGATGGTGTGCCGCTGGTATGGGCTATCCTGCTGCTGTTATTTAATAATACTTTAAGAGCCAGAGGCAACATTACTGGCTGTCACCTGATGCTGCAAGCTAGTGTTGCCCACTGGTGGGGGGAGGAAAACCCAATGAGGTTTCTGTCAGCCCTTTTACCACTACACTAACTACATGTAGAATTCTTGTACAACCAACCTTGAAAAAGAACTGTAGCTTGGGATCTAGCAGCAAAGAGCGACACATGACATCAATCCTCTAAAATCTAGGATTTCCAACAAAAGAACATGGCAGCATGTCAACTGCCAGTATCTTGACAATGTTGCCATTCCACGCACCTACTTTGGGATTATTTTTGCGAAGTTTTTTAACTCCTTCCCAAGAACTCAATAAGTGTGGATTGGCAGTACATGGCAGAACAACACTGTAATGTTATTGCTTTAACAACATAACTAGAGGAGGTGTTGGAGGTGGCAGCAGCATGTGGGCAAACACAGAGTCATATTCCTATACAACTGGAGCCATAGGTGTTATTTTTGTAATGAACAAACTCTCTGACACATCATTATCAATACTTCTATTATGTGTTAGAGATCACTGGGGAACCTTTAGCAGTGCTTCTGCTGCTGCCAGTTGTGTTGATGGTGCATTTCGCAGTCAGACCAGTGGTTGTGCTTCTGGAGGGATCTCAATGAGGCGATGCCTAGCTGTGAGCCTGCTTTCCACCTGCTCACAATAGACGGAGACATACTTAGCTTTTGGACCATGAGTGAAATTTCTTCATACAGAGGACTTTATAGACTGTGCTACTACTACTACTCGGGCTAGATTTTGCTGCAACTGTACTACAACTAGGTGTCAAAGGTGCTGCAATTCCAACAGTAGCAGAGGCACTAAGTATTGGTAAAGTTTTGTTGATAACCTGTGCTGTTGATGGTTACTCAACAGTATTGCGTGTGTGTATGTGTCTGAGTGAGACTTCGACTTGGAAGCTGTAATGATGCTGATAGTGACTGAAAGAATGTGCATTTTTGGCATCTTTGCTTGTCTAGGGTTAGAGTTTCCAACTGTTTTCTCAAACAGTTTATAGACAGACCCAGTGCTTTTTTTTCAGTGGTGAAAGATTGAGCCTTTGTCTTTCAGCTAACTTTCTGGCCATGTCATAATCTCACTCACTCTCAACTTCATCTGTATCTGAAGAAGAGGAAGATGCCAGAGTGATATATTCTAGATCCACATCATCATCATCATCATCAGTCATTAGGTCATCCACAGCATTGCACGCCACTTCTTCCCAACTACTTTTATACTCCTTTAGGCTTTTGGAGGTCTCAGACAATTTCTTTTTTATTTTCCCATTTGAGGGATTTTCACAATGTTCGCTACTACTTTCAGGACTGGTGTTTTTGTGCATGTTTGTCTCACTGTCAGATACAGCCATTGGTTGATCTTCTACACCTTCTTCCACTATACCATCAACGCTAGAATGCAACTCATTGTCATCTTCAGTGGTTTTAGATAGTTTATTAATATAACTGATCCTGGTGGTGATGGAACTTTTTGTGGGGCTTTGACAAACTGCACCCTACCCCTTTTGTGTTTCCTGGAAATTGTTCAACTATTGTGTGTTTTTACAGTAAAGTAAATGATAGAACTAGATAATATCCTTTGCTGCCTTGTTGTCACAGCTTACCTTGGTTTCAGCTGCCGATCATGCCTCATGGATAACGCAGAAAGATGGCAGCAGTTGGACGCATCAGAGCTAGATGAGTTATCTGCAGGCGCGAGGCTTCAGAGTATAGCAGGCCTCTGTTTTATGCCATGCTTCCTGTAGTCTCCTCCTACCTACTTCCTTCCACTGGGCCTGCTCCTCCTACCTACTTTCTGAGGACGGGTTTAAAGGGCAGTCTGACTCCTGACTCAGTTGCCCTTCCATTGTTGTACAAAGCAGTTCTGTGTCCTTTATGCTCTGTGTATGACCTGGCTTGTCTGACCATCCAATCTGGTGCTGACCTGTGGCTCTGTCTGACTATTCTCCTGCCTTATCCTTATTGTGGACACCCAATCTGGTGCAGACCTGTGGTTCTGGCTGACTACCTGAACTGTGTATGATCTGGCTTGTCTGACTACCCTCTCTGGTGCTGACCTGTGGTGCGGACCTGGGACTCTAGTAGACTAGCAATTTATTGACTGCAGACGTGAGTCAAGCTTCGCTTTCTCCATACTGACTGCAGGCGAGAGTCAGATATCCTCTGCTACATTGCTGACACTGGCATGAGTCAGGGAGCTCCTCACAACGTCGGATCAAGATTCTGTGTTCCTGTTCCTGCTCCTGGTTGCAGCAGAGACTACCAGTGGCTGAGGCCTAGTCTCCAGCAGTGTCCCCAATCTGGGCAGCCTACTATTTCTGATAGCAGTGCTTGATGGCTTAGGACCCTCTGATTGTTCTTACTATATTTCTATTATGTACTACCTTACTTATATTTTAATAAATTGCATTTTACTATACCGTACTGACTTCTGAATATCTTGTCACACACCCAGATTCCCCTAGCACCGAGATACCAGCCAGATCAGGAAGGAACTTGAATCATGGCTGCCTGTGTCTTCCCAGTTGCTCGGTCACAAATAATTTTGGGTTATTATGGTAAATCTCCCTTCTCACACCCTCAGACTTTTCTAGCACAGAGGTAATAGCCAGATCAGGAAAGAACTTGAATCACGGCTGTGTTTGTCTTCCCAGTTGCTTGGTCACAAAGAATTTTTGTCCCTTCTCACACCCCCAGACTCCCCTAGCACAGATATAGCAGCCAGACCAGGAAGAAACTTGGATCACAGATGCCTGTGTCTTGCCAGTAAAGTCACACTGAATTTTCGGGTATTTGGGGTCATCCTCCTTTCTCCCTTCCTCTCCACCAGAGTGCCTCCATATTCCCCAAACACAAATAATAGATTTCCTACCTACAAGTCTCCCCAAACTAAACTTCAACTCCACTTTATTTGCCTGTGCTCTTTAGCTCAAAAAAGTGCTGATTTCTCTCTTGCTAACAAACACAGAATGGCATGCTGTGGGAACCTGACACCCCTTTTATAATATGCCTGCAGGAAAAGAATGGAAACTTACTAGGTGGTAGGGGGAAATTCAGACTTCCCTTTGATTTCAATCCAATGAGCTAAGTGGGTGGAAAAAAGTGGAAAATGGGCACTTTTCTCAATAACTGTCCTTCTTGCCAGGAAGTGGCATTTTTTTCCTGCTTCACTTTTGAGGCAATAAAAACAAAAGTGGAAAATAGGCACTTTTCTCAAAAAATGTCCTGCTGTGTAGGAAGTGGCATTTTTTTCCTGTTTCACTTTTGAGGCCCATCCTTAGTTTGGACCACTTTGTCTCTCACATTAATTTTCTTCCTGAATTTAGTTTCAAAAGATTTGTCAGTCTTTTTCCAAGGATTGTTAAACATTTAAATTATGTTATCTTTAAGGGGTTGGAGGTATACCACACGATAATTTAGGACTGAACAGGATAGGTAACAAAGTTATCATTACTTTTACAGTTATTATTATTATTCTTTATTTATATAGCGCCAACTAATTCCGCAGCGCTGTACAATTGGGGAATAGACATACAGAGGTATTAAATAGTACAATCAGATGTGTAGAACAGGAGGATCAGAGGGCCCTGCTCGTGAGAGCTTACAGTCTAGAGGAAGGTAGGTTTGATACAGAAGGAGTAAGTGCTATTGTGTTTAAGTGCCTCCTGCCACATGAACTGCCAGTCAGTGGGTGGGAGTGAGAAGTGCCATTGAGTGCAGTAGTCCGTGCAAGGGGTGAATCTTGGTGATGATGTTTATGGAGGCAGTTGAGTTAAAACTATTAAGTCAACTAAAAGATATTTCTCTTTTTTAGTCTGTTTTACAAAATGATCTTTTAATCCCTTATGGGACAGGGAGGAGTGCAACATTTTGCTTTGCAATGCTTTCCACACTCTGGTCCTTAAAGGGTTAATGTTTGACTTATGGCAGAATTTGTTGGTATCTACAAATTAAATGAAAACTACTGGCTATCTTAGAAAGAACAAAGAGGCATTTTACAGTGGTGTATTAATTTAATTATTTCTTACTGTTTTTCAATATTTGAGTCCGGAAACAGGAAAGTCTTTCTCTGAATGTTTCTTTTCTTTTATCTACATCCTCTTCTTGTTCTAATAGTCTTTTCTTTGTTAGTGTCTCCCCCCCCAAACACCCCTTATTTTTCAGTAAATAAACCTATATAATTTGCCAATGGTTACAATAATATAATATTAAACTGTAGGTCTTTAATTGTCTGCTAATGGTTTATAATCATTATATTGGTCATAAATTGCTAAATGGATAGGGTAAGGGACAGACTAGATGGATTGATTGTTTTTTTATCTGTCAACTATTATATTTCCATATATAAAAAACAAACAGAAAGTGCAACTCCCTGTGCATTAAGCCATGCATTAATCATGCCACATTAGCAATCAACGCCACCTTATGGTGGTGTTGATTGCTGATGTGGCATGATGTCTAGCCTTGGTGAGTACTGTTGCCAGTTTTAAACAGCTTTACACATTTTCATAGACAAGCTGTTGGTGTCATCTGAGACATATTATGGCCAATGACAATTTAATCATCTTCATTCTTGATAAATGGAAAAATGAGACCTGATTACACAGGGCAGTAGGAAGGGCTTCTACACAGGCTGTTGACAGTATTCTACCTGTGAGTAGCCATTTGGGATGTATGCATTCTGCTAGAGTTTTACTGATAGTTTGCATGTTCTGCTGAGTGAAAAACCCTACAGGTCCCTTGTGCTGACACTAAATTTTCGGCCCCTGGGAACATATAAAGTGTCCATTATCAAAGATGTTTTTCTGGGGACAAAGGGCATAAGTACAGAGGGGTGCAGAGATTGCAGTTGTGCTACAATCAAGGGGGCCCATCTGCATTACTGTTTGAAACTCTATGGTAAGAGCCATAACAGATACTTTATATGTATGTTACTACATACAATCACTAATTGTTAATTATGTTTATCATTAATAAAACTAGGCATTAGAGGTAATAAATATTATATGGTATTATAGATTATTTGATGTTATTTTTAATTGGTTCCTATGTTTATATAAGAGAATGGGAAATGGTGTGCTATCTAGGAAAGGCCGTTACTGTGGCACACTGTAGTATAGTTTCAGAGCACTCTGGGATATATTAAATGTTTTCTTCTAAATAGAAAGTAGTGAGGTAAAAAAGTGTGATTACATTGAAATCATTGTCTGCTTGTCACTGCTAACAAAGGTACCAAGATTAGCTGTTAACCTTCCTAGCAATGGTCCATTAAAATATCTAGTAATAAAGATGAAAGTACATGCTGAATTTCCAAGATATCTTCAGCTTCCACTAGTTGATGAAGAGTACACCTTTCAGTCAGTAGCAAGTGCAGGGGCTTCTTAAAACTCAAAGTCAGTCAGTGGTTCCCTTCAGTAAAGGAATTATTTCAATACAAGAAAACTTACTTTTCCCCCCAATACATTCAATTTGAATATGAGAGGTAATTAAGGACAAGGTAAAAAAAAATGAAAAAAAAAAAAACAGCTCTATTAACCCTTTGAGTGCTGGATGGGTATCCAATGCATTGCTTTGCTATGCGCTGGATACCGCCCTGGCACTCAAAGGCTTAAATTCATGAAATGATTATTGCAGAGAGAAAACTTCTTAATTTCTAAGTACTAATTGCAATGTAAAATTGATGTTCTAAATGCATGACATCTAGCAACAGGCACTAACAGCAGCATGAATTTAATTTCCATGTTATTCATGTCTAGTGTCTCTCACATTCTATGACATTTTCTTACTGTTTCTCATTTGGATTACAGAGAGATGATAGGGCACTGTGTGGCCTCATTATATCCTGACACCTCTGAGAAAGTCTATCGGAACAGAAAAAATTTGCATAATGGACATTTAAAATGTATCAAAAATAACATTACAGCTGAGCAGCTTGAGGGAGGGTGGAGTTTTTTTAATAAAAATATTTTCTGGTGTCACCCAAGTAAAGTGAATAATATTAAGGGTACATTGATATTCACTTGTAATGAGATTTTAAATGTTAATCTAGATCTTATACTTAAATGGCAGGGAAGAAAAGAGATGTATTTTTGTGCTAAGCATCTTTCTCTTGGCAGGGTGTAAAAAAGAACATCCTTAAGGTGTTTGAATTGTATGTCTGACACCTGTTTGGATGGATACATTAAATTCATAGCACTTCCACTTCACTTAAAAAAATGCTAGTAGCATATCTAGGTGAAGTAAAACCCCACATCTGAAATGCTACTTTTGTAGTGAATGTTATAATTATGGCACAAAGAAAATATCATTAGTATCCTGTCAGAAACATACAAGCCTTTCAAATAAACACTTCATTATAATGCAGGCTACAGTAACAGAGAAAATTCTACAGAAAGTATACATGATTGTAAAGCAAAAATGGTAACTGCACACATGGCATCATTTGTATCAGAGAAAGTACATTCCTTCTTCTCTAATACATTTATAAAGTGTTTCTAATTCTGTTAATGCACCAATGTTGTTTTGATACTTGTAATAAAGGTTTGCTTGGTTACAATGAAATATTGGCCTATAAAATAAGTTATTTCTGTTTATCTAAGACTGATTTTTGGATTTATTCACAATTGATTAATTTATACCATAACATGATTTTAACAGTTTATATGATAATCGTTCCAGCGTATTCCCCATTTTATATACCCTTGTTCTGGTCAGCTATTTTTTCAGTGTTAGAGCCATTCCTATCCATGCTCTAGTGTTCACCTAGCTTTCAGTCTTCATTACTTCATGTAATAAGATCACTTATTATATTAATTGCTATTACACCCAGTTTATGCTTTCTAGATTCACAAAGATTTACAAAGACAATTTAGAAGCTGTGCAACACTCAGAGAAGATCATAGTGAAGCTTGTGAAATTGTAATTAGTGAAGGCAGTTGTAATGAAGATGGATGCAATGAAGGTGGTGGCACTGGGGACAGAGGCAGTGAAAGCAGTACCATTAAAAGTGAGGGTGACTATGGTAAAGGTGATGCCAGTAATAGCAGGGATAGAAGTATTGAAGGCAGTGGCAATGACAGTGAAGAAGAGGTTAGTAAAGGTAGTGTAAATAGGATTGTGGGTAATGAAGGTACTGACAATGGTAGTGAGGCAAATAAAATGAAGACTAACAAGGTTTGAAAAGTTCCCTATGTTATATTTCCATGTGTATTAAATAATCATATTCATCTCAGATTAATTATTTAGTGTTCAAGTTCTTTCCCATTAGTAGTAACAGACCATATGTTGGGTACCACTTGTTTGTAAAAAACACATGGCTTTTACAGGACTTCATCTTTGTGTGTGTATTGGGGGAATCCATGGTGCTGAAATACCCTCTAATAAAGAAAACCTGTAATTTACAAAATCAAGAGTTTTATGATCCTAATAAGTTTTATGCATATGACTTATTGTTAAAGTAAGATTAAAGAATGTACTTTTTTTCATAAAAGTGTGCATATGATTTGTGAATATAATTATTTCTAGCAAAGAAGAATACTACTCTCTTGAGAAGAACTGAATCCATGGATATAAAAGGCAATTTTATTAGCAAACAGACACTGAACATACAGATTAGACAGTCTCTAGTGTTTTTCACATATAGGCTTAATCATAGAACAAGTCCAGGCTTCCTGCAATCCAGCTAATTTGAAAAATGTTGTCACACCACTCTGGCAAAGTAATTATTTGGATATGATATATATATATTTAACATGATAGTACACAAAATACAATGCAACAGATAAAGTCTCACAAATATGTATTTTATCTTGTATTTTCAACCCAGCATATGCACTTAGACATAATATGTGACATTATTCTTTTGCTACAGTTCTCTGGGGACTCTCTAGGACATGGTGATGATCCAGAATACCTCCTTCTGAGAGATGGACAAATCCACACCTCTAACAGGCAGAATTATTCATCTCAGCTCACTACACAAAGAACCTCAAAAGGTTATAAACAATGCTCAAGACAGAAATGCTATGCAACGCCATCTTATGTTTGTTGTACACGTTTCTTATGTTCTCTCTTATGCCCTCTTATGAGCAAAAGATAGTTTTCTCCATTAGGACTGGTAGATCTTTTTTCATGATTTTTTTTTTGTGGGGTTTGGTTGAATTCACTACTGTAAATTAAGGACTATTTGATCTCCAAATGTACCCTCCTCTGCTTTATGCGCTGCTTTTATATTTATCTCTGATTTTTTAAACGCAGACAAAATTTTCCTTTAGAGAGGTGTAGTTCCAAAGGAAACCCACTGATTTACTCCAAATAAGTGGATACTATATCAATAGTTTTTTTGTAGAAGTTTTACAGGAACAATAAAAAAAATGTATTTACCAGTCTCAGATTGTGTCCTGATCTGCTTTGTATAGTATTTCATTTGTCTGGATTTCCTTCTGTGATCATTGAAAGCTTTTTCTGTGTTCCTTTCCTTTTCTTTATATACCACCAATATATAACATGAATATAATTTCCCATTGAGTCTCAGACTTAGTAACGGATATAATATATATTTCATGTTTATAATATGAATCTATTTTTCTATGTTAATACATAGTTGATGAGGCTGAAAAAAGTCATGTCTCCATCAAGCCCAGCCCATGAAGAATATAAAGAATAACAAAGAATAGTGTATGTGCTCTCTTTAAGGCCTAGTCAGGGTTATAGGTCAAAACTCATGAAAGTCTGTTCCAACCTGGTATAAGAATGTCTATTCATTAGCACACAGACTTTTAGTCTGCACTTCTGATTAGAAAAAAAAAATAATAGCCAAGAAATTATAAACTGAGAGTCAAAATGTCTTCTACATATCCATTTCTATTGCAGTGGTGCACAAAGGAGAAATACTTTGACGATATGGGAGTTAGGAGATGATAGAGCATTGCAGTACCACCACAAACTCTAACACCAGCATTAGACCAGTCTGGACAGACACATACAGCAGCAACATTGGGGGCTGACCTAAGTCACCAAAATAACGAAAACTCACTGCGATCTCTGAGGAAGAAAAACCTGTGGCTAAACATTATTTTGCTGAGAATCATGCAGCCATTAACTACAGTTTCATAGGAATCAATCATGTACCTTCACTTAAGAGACTGTGCAAAAAGATTACTCCAAAAGGGTTGTTTTTGCACCAGGGAGTTGAATACTTTTACTCCATCTGGGTTCAATGAGAAAAATGTTGTTTTTGCCAGATCGTCACATTTTGCCACAGAGTTGTTTTTTTGCCAGATTGCCACATTATTGTTGACTATAATTGCAAAAAATGACACCTGCATACTGGCCCTTAGTCTCCTTCATAACATCAAGGATGGGAGAGATTAAAGAAACACTCTCTGCAAACACACCTGCCTGCTTTGCTATCAAAAATGGGAGAAATACATGTGATATATCTGCCTGATCAAGCTCGGATCACTCCTAATTCTAAGTAGTGGAAAGAATGAGGACATTTTCACTCTAATTGTGAGCATATTGAATCTTTTTTTTATCCAGTGATTATTTGGGATTCTTAGTCCTATTTTACCTATATTCATATTATTTTCGTGATTTATATATCATTGTTAATAAATAGCTTTTCATTTAATGTATGGAGATTATTACCACTCTCGTTGTTATCTAGAATATATATATTATTGGCCGGAGAAAAAAAACAGGGTTACTCTGAGAACACAGCTAGTTGAATACAATTTTTTAAACAAGCCTGTATTTTATTTTGTATTACTTAAATTAAATTCTTACTTTACAAACTGAACAGCATGGAAGACAATCATTTTAAGTTCAGTATTTTCTTCTGCAGTAGAAATACATTTGTTTGCATTGTAATTTACTGTACTTGAAAAGCTTGATTAAACTGTAGACCAGAGATATAGTGTGTGCTTTGTTATTTGAAAATTGTGTTAAAAATGAAAACAATAAAACATATAAGGTCATTAGACAATGAGAAGGTGCACTGGAGAATTGTTGCTAAGAGAACCAATTCTCACATTAACTTTTTTTTAAGTGGCTAAATCAAATTATACTCATTTGTTATGAATGTACATAAAACAACTATTTTTGCACCTTTAATTAATCTCTCTTATAAAATAACAATTTAACACTTTAGTTAAAACAGAAACCTTAAATAATTTGCAATTCACATATTAGAATGATTGTAACAACATTTAAAAGTTGAGTTTTATGTGAAGGATATTCTGTGCACACACACAGATATATTCAGTTGGACTCAGGCTTGGCACTATGAGAAACAATGAAAGGCACCTACAGTGCCCTTAATACTGTATGTAGTATAATGCTACTCATGTGTTGGTTTTTGGACAATATTCAGATGGGCAAGTCAATGGCACAGTATACAGGTGATGTTATAAACCCATCACCATTCAGGCTGCAGTTTGCTCTTTAGGCCTAACATAATCTCCAGATCAGCCTTTGTTTTGATGAAATCCATGGATATGCAAACAAAATTAACAGAGGGTGCACTAGTGATATAAAAATAAGCTGTAAAAATATTTGTTACAGAGCCTCATACACTGGCTCTGTCCTCAAAAATCCTATTTAAATACATATAATCAATTAGAATTAGCTTTGCTTCTCAATAAAAACAGACTGGTACTTAAAAGAGAATTGGATCTAACACTATTCACATAAAAATATGCATACACACACTTGTGACTTTCATAAAATAAAATGAAACTAAAACATAAGAAGTATAAATATGAATGAAATATATTTAAAAAACTCTCAAATCTACAGTGTGATACCATCAGAGAGGCCATCAGTTTTATCCCCACAAGTGCCCAGTTCCACATTTAAGACATTGCATACTAAGTCATTTGTAAAAAATCATTCTAATCTAAAGATACTTTCAAAATTCTCTTATATGAACCATAGTAAATAGACCTTATAACATTAACTCTATGATCATTAGTCATTTACCCTGGAGAGACTAGAAATATGACTGTGATATGTCAGGTTTAGAGTATATGTCATGCACATAGTCCCTAAAAAGAAGACATTTAAGAGTTTAACCATTCATTGTACTACCATGGATAGAAACCAAAATCTATACCCTATCCTGATATGCCAAAAGAGGTTTATGATAAAAACTGTCAATATGTTATTAACCATGGCACATGAGTATGCATACAGTCGTGCTTGTAGACTTTGATGCCTAAATCAATTACCCCTTGAAATGCTTCAGACATGACTTCCTGGAGACCATGAGCTTCAGAGGTCTTACCTAGTTTATCCATGAATAAATCCATGCTAGACTAAATATTATGACCTTGTACTATGTTTTAGAATATATATGATTATATTCCACACATATGTTTGTTACTTATACACAGTCCGCATAACTGTGGCAGCAGCCAGCCCACTTCAGCATCTGCATATCACCTCTAGAGCCAATTGCCAAAAAGCCCAACTTAATACTAGTTCTGGCAGCAGTAAAATTAGATAAACAGGTTTAACAGGACAATTCTGTGTTATAGTCTGCCATTGATATTCTTAAGTGCCTAAAATGATTTGTAAAACTATTCTCTCCTCAAAAGCAGGGTGCCACTGTGGGATAGACCATTTCTGAAGAAATGTACCAGCAAGTGACTTTTTATTATCAATGTCCCTCTGAGGATAGAAGGATATTTGTGCAGCTCTAAAAGCTCTAATAGCTTGTAAGTGAGTTTCCATATATGGATTAAGCCTACATCTATCTTAAGGAAAGGAGCAACACTTGCTACCTGAGCAGGTTACATCACCAGATTGCTTCAGCATACCTGAAAATAGAGAGAAAGATCTTATAAGGACTTCACAAGTACCCGCTCATAGTCGGGGGGAACAAGGATACCTGCCCGTGTAAAAGGAGTGGAGGGGGAAAAGTCGAGAGGATCATAAACCTGGCAAGTACATATTTGATACCGGGAAATTTGTTACCTGCTGGCGCCCTGACAGTGAGTCCTAACAGAAGGGTTTGAAGCACATACTGTTTCTATTGAATTAACCATATGTTGCCCTTACCTTCATCTGCTTAATCATTGAATACAACAAAGTAACTGGCTTCAGAAGTAATTCACAACAGATATACAGCTGCATGTTATCCTTCCCTTTATTCTCAGTCTGAAGATAGATCTTGATTCTTTTGGGACTTTTTATTATTGTCTAGACATTATTGTCTAGATATTTCTGGTATATTTGCATTTAATATTGTATACTTATTATGTGTAGTTTATAACTATTTTACATTTTTTATTGTTTAAAATAAATATATTTAGTTTGTATCTTTGTGCCATTTATATTTTATATTATATATATATATTTTTTATTAGATCTAAGCGCTTATTTCCTTTCTTTGTTTTTGCTACTTGACAATGACTATTGGCTCCTTGGTCACAGTGAAATAGAGCAGCTGGATCTAATTTTATAATAGTGTATAGATAGAGCGCCATTCATCACCATATTTTTTGCACCAAGCCAAGGCTGAATATTGATATATCAAATCTTCTGCTTATGGGAAAGAGTTTGGAAAGGGTTATTTTGAGCTATCACGAGGTGTGACTCAAGTCTACTAGCTACTTTGATGAGATCCACTTAGAGTTACTGCCTGTTAGTTCTTGGCATTCTAGACTGCTATTCAGCCTTCCCTAGGCAATGCTAGGGATACCTATGACTTAAACCATGGGCTGCACTTGCTGAATTCACTACCTATTGACTACAAGTGTTGTACTTGTAAAATCAAACACAAGGTATCTATAGGAGCTATGCCACAGCTCCTGGAAAATGAACTACAAGACTTTAAAACTTTGCAGATCAGTCTAACCATGGGGTTCATTTTCTGTCCATCTCTGAACTCTCTGACTGATCAGCTGGGGCACAAAAAGCAGTTCTGGCTACAAACTCTCAAGCTCAAACATTCTCCCTGACATTCACTATTATTATTAGTAGTATTGTTATTATTATTATTATAATAAGCAAATAAACAATATAATATATATATTTATAACAATAGAAGCTCACAATTTAATATGACATTTTTATCAACAACCCAAGTTTTGTCTTTTTTCATTCATCATTAAATTACCTTTCTCACAGTTACTTCACACATGAAACCTAAATGCTATATTTGTTAATCACTTAGGAAAATATCATATCCCATTTAATTTACTACAACTTTCATAGAGCATGTGCTAAATTAAGCCATTAACTCCTTAAGACTAGTAGTTATATTGCACCTAAGTTTCAGGTTTCTTTTTATATTTTTGAGAAATGATGTTTCACTGGTTTTTGCTTAGTGCATCCATGCAAACTATATATAGTATAGAATAAACTTTAATTTAGAGCCATATCTAAATAGTTATTGCTCATGTTTTATTTATAAGTAAAAATACATATGAAAAAACGTTTTTAAGCATTCTACCCTTCATAGTTTGTGTGCAACTGGTGGAGTTGTCCTAAAATACACAATCAAATTCATCTAGTTTTCTAGTTTATGTATTTTGGCAGATAAGGGTTTAAATTTATAAAATCCTTTTTATTTTGGGAGTATACTGTAAATATATTTGTGTTTTTTGCATTTTAACATGAGGGTACAGCTAAGCTGTTTCAGTAGCCCTTACCCCTCAATCTGAAAAACAAACTATAGTATTCCCTGGCCCCTTTAAATGTGAACTAAGTTTCACATTGAGAATCGTACTACTGAGAACAGGCACACATTGAGGTAATTTTATTATGGAAATATCAGTATGGGGGGAGCGTGACCTGGATGGCAATGGTGTAGGACGTGCATCAAGTGAGCTCCAATACACAGAACATTAATATCTGTCTTTCATACCTCAACAGACTACTATTTTTGGTGGAAAACTTTATGAACCTTTGCGGAGGTGAATGAAAGAGAGAAGGGGTAAAAATAAGCTCTCATCAAACCGCATTACCAATTATACCTCGTGTGGTCCTGAAGCTCTGTAGAGCCAGCCAAATCTACCTGCGCCATCAGCCTCTTCCCAACCCAGAAGACAGACTGCATAGCGGTCACTGTGATGTAGCAGTTAACTACAGAAAATTCTGGTGAACTTCTGACTAGAATCACCATGGCAATGGATCCCCCTCTGAAAGGAGACCTCATGGCTCTTCTCACTGAGCTGGTGTCCAAAGCAGACTTAAAGGGACTAGTTTCCAAAGAGGGCCTACAATTTTATTCTGAAGACCTCAAGCAAACTCTGCTCTCTCAAATATCTACTATTATTGAAAAGTTATCTGAACTTTTGCATCGTGTTGAACTCCTGGAGGAGGAAAAAGAGGCCGCAATCCAACATGCTTCAGCACTGGAGCAAACCACTGAGGAACAAGCAGATTGCATTCAGAACCTAAATCTTAAAATAGACAAATTGGAGAATCCTAGCAGGAGGTCAAACATGCACATAAAAAAAAAGCTGCCTGAGACGTTTCACCAAAAGACCTTCAGAACACTGCTTCAACTATCTTCTGTACCATTTAGGAAACTCTTACAAAGTTGCAGTCTACATTGAATGCATGATCCATGATGGAACCGAAATATCCCTCTTCGATCTCTCCAGGTATACCATGCAACAGAGGCGCACTATTAAACCTCTTATAGACCTGCTGAGACACCAGCAAATTCAATACCGTTGGGGATTCTCATTTTCCTTACATGTCTCACACGTTGTGAAAACAGCTGCCCTCAGATCTGCAGCTGAAACAAACACCTTTTGTATGGCTCTGGGCATCTCTCCCCCCACAATGGCCCAACAACAGATGCATATGGCCCAACAAAAATCACAAAAGCATTCTGAATGGCACATGGTGGTAAGGGGATTAGTCCACGGACTATTTAAAAAGGCGACCAAGGTGAACCATACAAAAAAGGGGCACACATTGAGAAAATCATACTTTTAAGAACCATGAATGGTTCTCAGTATTAAGAAGGGATCCCAGGCTGTCTTGAGTACACACCAGGGTACCTTGTCTATACTAACATAACACCCTGTTCTCTTCTTCATTGTAATGCACTGATATAATTTAAAAATGTTTGTGAAAGGAGCAAATCTTATTAGCTTCCTTCACTGGAAGGAGATGTGAGCTATGAAAGCCAACTGGTTTTAGTCTCCTGGTAATATACTTGGAATGCTAAATAAAGTAAACAAAAGGAAAGTCTGCACATCAGATCCTGACTTTTACAAATAAATTACGTAAGACTTGCTATAAATAATAAATGGTGGGGTTTTAGTTACATGTTTTGGACAAAGGCATGAAAAGCTTGCCTGTCCAATCAAGGCATGCCAGTTTCAGGCAAGTCCCTATCTGCCTCCAATCTGTGAACTTGTATTTAGTATAATCCAATTAAAAAGCAGTCATAGGTAAGGATGGCTGAAAATTTTCTCAAACAAAATCGGCGAATAATGTCATTTCCCGCTTGCAAATAATTTCCTGTGAAAAGTGCAATTTTTCAACTTTTTTGCCTAGCTCATTTAACCCCTAGAATGACAGCTACTTACAATGTACGAGATTGGACAGCTGTACCTGTTGTGCCAAGCTTGTACGTTGTATATCTAAAATGCGGTACTGCATAAGCCAGAATAACCAGCTTGCAGTGGCCACATTTTAAATTAAATGTAGTCTGGCACTCATGGGTGGACATGAGGGTCACTCCTCATGACCCCCCCAGTTATTAACCCTATGAGTTTGCAATGCGTTGGAGACCCCTGTGGCACTCACTGATTCACTGTGGCACTCACTATTTTTGGGTTCATATTTATTCACTAAGACCTCATTGGGGGGATCAGGAGGGGTCCTGATGCCCCTCAATGAGGTCTATGTTAAAAAAAATAAATAAATAAGTAAAAAAGTTAACCATGTGTGTGCCACAGGGAGGGGGTCCATTGCAGACCTCCCTACTGTGGCATACACAGGACTTTTTATTTTTTACTAATACCTCATTGGGGGGAGGATCAGAAGGGTTCCTGATGCCCCTCAATGAGGTCTATAATAAAATAAATAATAAAAAAATTAACCCCGTGTGTGCCATGGGGGTCCAACACAGACCCCCCTCTCCTGTGGCATATACAGGACTTTTTATCATTATTTTGTAATCCAAGCTTATAGGGGGACCAGCAAGAATGATCCATATGGCCCCCCAACAAGCTTTGAATACAAAGTAATGACAGAAAAAAAAACAACCCTCTGTGTGCCACAGGAGTCGAATGCATTCTTTGCAATGCGCTGGAGACCCTTGTGGCACTCAAAGGGTAAGTTCATCTGGGGCAATATATTTTTTTTACTAAGACCCCACTGGGGGGGATCAGGAGGGGTTCTGATGCCTCTCAATAAGATCTATAATTAAAATAAATAATAAAAAAAAATCTAACCCTGTGTGTGCCACAGGGGCAGGGTCCAACACAGACCCCCCTTCTGTGGCATACACAGGACTTTTTATCATTATTTTGCATTCAGAGCTTGTTAAGGAGGTCATCAGGAGTGGTCCCAATGCCCCCCTCAACAAGCTCTGAATACAAAGTAATTTTTTTTTTTCGAATTATTATTTTGTTTACACCATACCTCAATAAAAAAAAAATATTTAGAAACCCTTTGTGCCCCCAAAGGAGTCCATTGCAGTAATTTGCAATGCGTTGGACCCCCTGTGGCACAAACTTGTTGGGGTCATTAGGAATGGTCCTGATGACCCCAAAAGGTATGAATAAAAAATAATAAGAGAAAAAAAATTAACTCTTTGTGTGCAACAGGTGGTCCAATGCATTGCTTTGCAATGCATTGGGCACCCTTGTGGCATGCACACAAAATGCCTCCATGTACCCTAACAACCCTGCCTTGTTCCGCAGCTCACTGTCAGTTCCTTTCCCCCAGCCTGACCCTCCAGCCTGTTTCCACTGCCTACTGGTAGACTCAAAGTACCAGTATGCACTGGATTCAGGGTGGGAATCAAATTGTATATGGGGGGACATAGAGTGCACACTGGTAATCATAGACTCTTCCATATGCACTATCTGACTCACCCACCACCACCACCATCCTTGCTCTGCTGCCCACTAGTAAACATACCCACATACACTGATTAAGCCCCTCATCCCCCTCTCCCACTTGGTTACACTGGCAGTCACAGGTCCGCACAAACACTGGCTGACCCCCTAGCTTGTTTCAACTGGTAGTCATAAAATTACACACACATACTGTTTTCTTCCCCATCCTTGTTCCTGGTAGGCACGCTCCTCGCACCCAATATGATATGTCAACCCACAGCAGTGGGGTACCATTTTTCATAGGCTGGCAGGGGGTCCTCCTAGGACACCCCATGGCATTGAACCATTTTATTATCTTTGAACTGACTGATGTGTAAAAAAAATTTTTGTTTTTTTCACGCAGCACAACATTCCAGAAATAATTGTTCTCTACTTTTTCTTAACTTCTGTAGCTGTTTTAACCATTTTCATACACACAAGAATATTTGAGAAAATATTAGATAAATCAGAGGTTGTAGCAGGTATAGTTTTGTACTTCAAGCACCCCCTAAGGTAGGTCAGCTTATACCAATGGGGTGCCATTCTTCTCCTAAGAGCACTAGCTAACAAATACAGTGGGAAATCCCATAGTTTTCACAGATTTCAGTACATCTGAAGGGATATAAATGTAAAAAATTCCTATATCGCCTCCTTCTGGAAACATTTGGGTACACCAGGCTTGGGGTAAGAAGGCAGTTCACTCCTCATTAGATGCAGCAGGTTGTCTTCTTTCCAAAATGGTATGGTTTGTGTAGGCTTTCTTCACTTCTGTAGTTGTTATAACCATTTTTGTACAGACAAGTAATGTTTGAGAAAATGTTAGAGGTTGAAATAGGTGTAGTTTTGCACTTCTAGTACCCCCTGAGATAGGTGAACTCATACCAATGAGCTGTTATTTTTCTCCTAAGAGCACTAGCTAATGAATACAGTTGGAAATTCCATGGTTTTCACAGATTTCCATACATCTGAAGGGGCAGAAATGTAAGAAAATGCCAATTTTTTCTATAGTGCCTCCTTCTCAAAACATTTGGGCACACCAGGCTCGGGGTACGAAGGGAAGTCACCTCTCATTAGATGTGACAGGTTGTCTACTTTCCAGAAATATATAGTTTTTATATATAGTTATTGCACTGTTTTAGTGTCGCTTTACAACAAAAACCCTAGAATGCGCATATTAGTTCATAAAGTTAAAAATGCCATTTTGACCTCCTGGTGATTATGGCTCTGCGCTAGCCATGGACATAGGTAAAAATATACAAATTTGGTATTTTTTTACTCAGGGCTTTTTCAAATAATTGAAACTTTCACAATCAAGGTAAATGTTTTTGATACATAGTATGTGATTTTAGCTAAATAAGTAAATTTTCACTTTTTTGGTAATTATGACATCATAGCTTTTTGCACGATGCAAAATTCTCTTCATGTAAGGTACCACAAAAAAGGTCAATTCGTTCTAAAAAAAACAATATATAGTTTTCCATATGTAACTAGAAATCCCCAGAGGAAATCAAGCATAAACAGAAGGATAGCAAAAATGCTGAAAAAGTCTGGCCTGCAGGGTACAGGAAATGGCCCAAGCCTCTGGCACTGAAGGGGTTAATTGAAATTAATGGGGAAACACTGAATTTCCATACAACACATAGCAAATGTTATTTTATCTCCCAAAAGCATAGTATAAAAGGGGTATGAGGGTACCTATGTTGGTGGAGTGTGGGGAAAAAATCATTTGAACAGGGAATGTTTTTTTGGGGGGGGTTGTTTACTGGGATTGGGGGGACAGTTAATAAATAGATAAATACTAAATACAATTAAAAAAACCCATAAGACATGCCTCTGCCTGGGTTTCATTATTCTTCCTCCTCTTTGATCCCCGCCTCACCTCTTGTTGCATTTTGGGAGAGTCAGGAGGTACAGCAACAGCGGTGCCTGATTTCTCTGGTGGGTGTTTAGCTTTAGCATGTTTCATATAAATGTCATTGTGTCTGTGTTTCATGTGTGTTATCAGGGTGGTTGTGCCAAGGTGTGTTCCCTCCTTCCCCTTCTCACTGACTTGTAACAAATTGTGTACAGTGCGATTGTTGATGACTGCAATGTGCCTGCCCCAAGAGAAAAAAGTCCCACACCCATGACATTCTTGGAGAAGAATGGCCTCTTTCTTCTTGTCCTCCACATTCCCCTTCACTGACTGGAGCAAAGGATGATGCTGCTGCTGTTGCTGCTACTGCCTCAGAATCAGCACTGCACCTAGGACCAGGACTATTGCTACTGGCAAGTGGAACCTGTCGTAGTCCTGAATCACTTGCTGGCCCTATTCCCACTGTGTCCACAGTGGTCTGTGGCACACTAGTCTGTTCCTCACCATCCTTGCTTCCCTTGCAACTCAGCAGCATCAGGAATTAGAGACGTTGCAAACTCTGCAGATCCCAAAAGCTCACTGCTGGTGGTGGTGTTGATGCCCATCCTGATCCCTGTCTGCCATTCCTTCTCAGTTTGGGCTAAAAAGGCCATCAATGTCTCTTCCACCTCAGCTTCTCCACCATCATCACCAACACCAGTCTCTCAGTACTGCTGCTATTCTATTACAGACATCTCACTGGTTGGAGGATGTAATGAGAAATGTGACAGAGGGTCCCATAATGTCACTTGCCATTTCTTGGTGACCTGAAGAAGGCAGACTGGCAGCACTAGCAGCAGACACAGGCAACTGATATGTTCTCCTGGTGGTAGTATTATTGCTGCGAGGCAACAGTTCTGCCTTCTTCAGGCTCATGTTCCACCTGGACAAGAGGGGAAGAAGACTGCCAGGGTCAGGGGAATGGTGTGGGTTCCCTTGACTGGTAGTCTGGATGCTTTGGATTGCTTCCCCTACCACTCCCCTAAAGTTAGTCCCACCAGCTGCTTCACCATCACTGTCACTACTACTAACACCAACCACATAAATTTCAGTCCCTGAGTCTTCCTCCTTACAGTCACTAGTAATATGATGATCACCCCTCCTTTACTCCTAACACTAACAAACTGTTTGGACCTTCTTGGTAGTAGTACTAGTGGCGGGACTGCTTGCAGATGGCAAGTGTGACTTAGGATCCCCTGCTGTCACACTTAGCATCATCTTCTCACTGGCAGTAGGTTCAGCACTGGCAGCAGGCACAGCACTGGTGGCAGGCGCAGCAATGACAACAGGCACAGGTAGCTGACCTGTCCTGCTCTCACTACTACACTCTTCTTCCTCCTGTGAGATTAATTTCCCAAAGAGCACTAGGGGTGATTTAGGGGGACTGGTCAGCATTGGGTTGGTAGTGGTCACTTCCTCCTCAGACACATCAGTTCCCTAAGGGTCCTTCCAGCTCCTCCTTTCATTGTTTGTAAACCTGCTCATAGTGATAGCAGTCACTGTGAGCCTCTCCTGCCTCAATGTTGCTACAAATATCACAGCACAACAGAGCAGTACCTCTCTCTTGCTCTGTAGCTGCATGTATTGTGCTGCATGTATTGTGTTTCACTATATGGAAAATGGCATGTTTTTATTGTGGAAAGGCGAAAAACATGGTAATAAAGGGAAGAAAACTTGGGCAAAAATGGCATAGATTTTAATCACTCTATTTAAGGTGGATTTTTCCATGAAAAATTGGACAATAACGTGGTTTTCACTGGAACACAACGGGATCTTTCACCAACCCCTAATTATAGGCAATTTATCTGTATAAATCCAATACCAGTGTGAAGAACCAAAAATTTTATATCTAATCTGCTGAATAATAAATGATACCCCAATAGGATGTAATAAGGAAAATACTGAATTTATTAAGAATATAAAATGGTATAAAAGTAACCAATATGGCAATCTTATAAATATCATTGGAAATATGTAAAGGGTAATTGCTACAGATACACATAGCCTATCTCCCCCCATATACTAAAACCAAAAGGCTGATAGATATACAATACAAATCCCCCCTATACCAACGATACCGTAGATACCACAATGTGTTAGAGACAACCGCTGCAAATGTGCTCCACCTATCCCTGTTCGGAGCAGTGGCACACAATTTAAAACAGGTGTATCAACATAAAATAAATACAATGTATATACATATATATTCTAATATATAAAAAATATACGTTAAAAAACAATAAACTCTCACAATTGGAGATTGCACTATACAATCATATGTCACTCTCCCCTAAATCGTATGATTAGGGCAGATGTATACTGGCGACTCCTAAGCGCAATGTCCAAGTCTACTGTATCTGCAAGGAGTAAATGACCGCAACCCAATCCTGTGCACCAATACTACATTCCCATGACCCGGACCTTAGCCAGTCAAAACCCAGGAACCGGCCAGAAAGAATGCAGTCCCCTAGGGCACTGGAAAGTATGCCCAAATACTGGCCGCACACCTGTATCAATATCAAATGAACAAATAGCTGAATACATTGATATAATATATATTGAAAAAACGTCCCAAAATAATATTTGTGAAAATACGTAAACCACATGTGAAGTGATACAAAGAATGGTACAAATAAACTAATCAAGGAAAAAATACTAGTCTGTATTAAATATATTTACAAACAACCCTTTCATCAATTTTTGACATATGTGAACTCCATGGGAGAAAAATAAAGTGCATATATTCACAAAAAATAATAATAATCGAATGACTCCACAAACTCCTCTCAATTCCAAACATAAAGGTGATATGATGATTTGATGAATTAAATTCATTAAAGGTAATGAAGTTAGACAATGAATCGGTGAATGACTCCAAAAGTTATCTCAGATTTAAAAATAATGTGATGAAATGATGAATAAATGAAGTGAAGGTGATGAAATGGAACAATACTTCAACTTACACTTTGATGATTCATCCTGTTCCAGTGGTTCCCACTATCATTCTCTGACCTGTCCCCTGGCATTGAACAGTGCTGCCGGAACTCACAATAAAGGTCACTATTTGGACTTATTATTCACCAAAAACCTTTCAGCTTCTAACTTCACAATTTTCCAATTTCCTCTCTCTGATCATCATCTTATCTCCTTCACACTCTCTCACACACCTTCCCCCGTACCCCCCAAAACACTTCTTCACCAGGGACCTACACTCTCTCAACCTATCAGACCTAGCATCCCCTGTACAAACTTCCCTCTATTCACTCTGCTCTACTAGTAACCTAGACTTTCTTGTCCAAGAATATAACACTACACTAACTTCCTCCTTGGATCAGCATGCTCCTCTACAACTTTAGAAGTCCCATCCCAAGAATCCCCGACACTGGTTAAACTCATCAACCATCATGTTACGTACATGTTGTGCTGCAGAATATCTCTGCTGAAAGTCTCATTCTGTTGCTGACTTCCATCATTATAACACTACTCTTCTAACATATTAACCATTCACAAATCTGCTACTCTTTTTCCAATACTCCACCTGACTTTGCTGACTTTTTAAAGTCCACTCGCTAAACCATACCCTCCACATCCTCTTTTCCAGCACTCCAATTTTCTAGCTCACCTCTGGCCACTCTCAGCTAGTTGATTCCTTTTAGAGATCAGGAAGTATCTCTGTTACTATTCTCCTCTCCGTCCACTACATGCCCCCAGAATCCCATGCCCTCTCAAATTATCAAGGCTCTTGCAGATACTCTTCTTCCCAGATTTCTTCTTGAACCTTTACTCCCTCGTTCAAGCATGCAACAGTCAAACTTATACTCAAAATACTGTCCCTCATCCCACCTGTCTTTTAAATTACTGTCCAGTTTCTCTTAATGACTTTAAATCTAAGATCCTGGAATGACTTGAATTCTCAAGATTACTCACTTTCCTAAATTGCAAATCTCTTCTTAACCCATTAGTCAGGTTTCCATTCCAACTACTCCATAGAAACAGCCCTAACAAATGTAA
Organism: Rhinophrynus dorsalis; assembly: GCA_037306005.1. Lineage (NCBI taxonomy): Eukaryota > Metazoa > Chordata > Amphibia > Anura > Rhinophrynidae > Rhinophrynus > Rhinophrynus dorsalis. The sequence continues at coordinate 310,194,522 of CM074720.1, read as the reverse complement.
CTAATGACCTATACAAAACAAAGGACAATGCAGTATACTAATCCTACTAGACCTCTCTGCTGACACTGTTGATCACTGGACATTCTATATACTCTTGGAATCTATGACACAGCTCTAGAATGGATTGCCTCCTAACTCTCAAACTGATTCTTTTTCTAATACCTTCTCTCTTTTCATGTCCTCTCAGTGAGTGTTTCCCAGGTATTAGTACTGGGACCACTTCTCTTTTCCCTTTATACCCTCTCACTTAGTGACCTTACCTCATCTCTTGGCTTTTATGCCATGTGTACACAGATAACATGGAAGTCTTCCTCTCTTCCCTTGACCTCAAGTCATTCAGTGTCTCATGGATGGACCAACACCATCTTAAACCAAATATGCTGCATTTCCTCCTAAGTCCCACCTCCAACCCCTTTCTCCATCACAGTTCACAATTATACTATTCAATCAGTAACTTACTACATCTTATCTTTCTCCACTTCACCTGTTCTCAGATCATCTGCAAGAATAACTATCCTTATTCCCAGATACCTGCCCTCTTATCTGCTCCTGAAATTCCTCTTTTGGCTGCCAATAAGTTCTCATATTTCCTACAAAATTCTTCTACTCACTTTTAAGTCACTTTCTTCTTTGACACCCTCTAACATTTCTGCTCTTATCTTCTACTACACCCCTTCACGTCACACTTGTTCTTCTCAAGGATTCCTTCTGCCCATGCCCTACACTACTCCAGCCATCTCTTAGGTGCAATCATTTTCACTGGCTGCATCTTAACTTTGGAATGCCCTCCCTATCACCAACTGCATGTCATCCAAACATCACTTTCAAGCATCTCCTAAAAACCCACCTGCTCAAGGAGGCATCTTAGGAACAATATTCTCCTTGTACACACTGACAGTTATATCAAAATCATAATGCACCTCCCTTGTACTTGCAGATTCACCTCCTGCTGTCTATGTATGTTGTCACGATTATTGGATTATTGAGTCCTCTTCCCAATATAACTCCTTTACTGTACTTCTTCTCCCATTGACAATGAAATGATCGCACTTTACACATATACTCTTATCCCTGTCCTGTATTTTTTGCATTCTACCATTACTATTTCTGTAGTGCAATATAAATGTATGGCTCTATCTAGATAAAGATAGATAAATAGATAGATAGATAGATAGAGTGGAAGCCTCATATCCTTTCTATTATATATTTTTTTAAGTTTGTCTATAATAGCAAGCATCTTCAAGAGATTCATGTTTTTTTGGATTCCAAATGTAATCAGTCATTTTCTGTGTTTCCTGTTGCTGATTCACTTTACAGCAGTCTGGAGCTATGTGAGCAATAACATATGCCTCTATATCAAGTATACATGTATCAGAGGCAAACACAAAGGTATAATTTACTAAGCAGAGGACAATATGCTATGTAATATATGTCAAGTAAAATACATTGACCATCCCTCTGGTCTTAAAAGGGGTTATTATTAGAGTGGTGTTCAACATATTTCAAAACAAAGCGATAGGCACACTTCTAGAACTCTAGTTAATTTCCTTATGTAAGTTACACCAGGAAACATGGAAATATTAGCAAAAGCAGACTTTTCAGTGAGAAAAATCAAACTCCACACTTCTGACAAACATGCTGTATATGAATTCACAGTTTGAGAATTTGTATTCCTGTTGCCATAGACTAACATGGGTAATAAAAGCTGGAGAACTGGCATAAAACTTAGCATGTCCTATAAGCTATTCAGTGATAAATGACAGAGTACAGGTTTACTAATGCTCGTTGATACATTACAAATTGTAAACACAACAGACCATCTGCTTATTTTCTATTTTTCAGTTTGAACTTTTGAAATTTATTTCGTGAACCCCTTTGACATTCAGAAATTGCAGCCTCTTGCTATATCCCACAAAAAATATGTAGTTATGCTTCAGTATTTAACATAGCACAAGCTTAATTTAATACATTATGAAAAAGGTAATGGAATGGCCTTTCTTCATGTCCTCTTGTATGACAGATGCAGTATGTATGAGCACTTGCTATGCTTGTGCATCTCAAAAACGTAATGACAAAAAATTGAAACACCATGAATATTGACTTGATAGTACATTATAATGATGAATTCTGACCACAATACTGTTAATATCAATTGTCAGTTGACTTTCACTATACAGAATTCCTAGCCAGTGAACATCTCTACAAATATTGTGCACAGTGCATTTCCTTCACCTAACAAATTCGGTCCAGATTTTAATAGGAATGAGTCCACCCAAAGCACTAGGTCAAAGAGATGTTTATGTTATATGTTAGCTGATAGTAATTGTTGTTTATTTTTAGAGGTCAAGAACACATTTTGGTTGGGGGTTGCAAAAAATGCTGACCTATCAGGAAACAGCTTAAAGTGGAATATATCTACCTGAGAATGAGAATTGTAATCCAAAACTGCTGGTCAGGCATGCCTGGATTAAAATGTAAATTGGCTTTGAGTAGATCATAAATAACTGAGGTCATCATGACCTTTGTGGTCCACTGTTTCCACTGTCCATGACTCAAAGCATCTAGCTTAGGCATTTCAAACTTAAATACAGTCAGGACCACATGCTCAATTACCAGTCTGCTACTGCTTCCTCAGCTTTGTTTCACTGTCCAGGGATATCCGCAGAACCACTATACATGATGTGCTTCCCCAGCCTTGCCCCTGTAGTAGCCACTGAATCATACAAACACAGTTTGACACCTCCAGACTTTTTTTTTTACTTTTCCTAATCATAACTCTACTTGCTTCTCCACTCATATCTCTCTCACCTCTTTATCCCTCCAAGAGTCTCCTCCCACACTCTTCTACACCCCTCAAGGTCTCTGTCTCCATCATCAGATCCCCCCACACATCTCCTCCAGCAAGGCTCTTTCCCTTTCCCTGCCCTCACAAACAAACCTCTTTCTAAACCTCTGCAGGGTTCCCCCATCCACACAAACACCTGTGACCCTCCCCAACAGATTTCAGCCACTATAAACAGGTGTCCATCCTCTCAACTGCACCACAGACTCACATTATATAGGTACAAAAAAAATGTTTAGCACAAATCGAGCTAGCAACAAGTGGATCAATTCTGGGTCAATTTGCAAATCAAGCACATCATAGAGAATAAATAAAAATTGCCACTGATTAAAAAGGAGGCATTTAAAGCTAATGTTTGCTTCGCCTTGAAGACTGCTCTAACGTTCAGGGAGTTAAAATCTCAATTTAAATAAATTAAGATTTGTAGCATTTCCATTCCTCCCTGTGGTATAGTTGTTTGCTCCAGAATTACTTGTCTTTAGATTGATGAATAAGGCCCAGATTGTTCTGGAGAGGATAAAAACAGATGCATTAACCAAAAGTGGTACAATTTTGGGGTGATCCAAGTACACCATAGTAAAGAAATAAAAATGGCAAATGCACTCCCTAACTAGAGGTACAGATGCTTAAATGTAATGTAAGAGAAAGGTTTACGTCACTGAGTGAGTGGTAGATAGATGGAATTAGCCTACCAGCAGAAGTGGTAGATTTTAATACAGTGACAGAATGTCAGCATACATGGAATAGGCATAAAGCTATTGTGAACATAAGACAAGACCAAGAACCAAATAAGGTTTGAGGTTTATACAGTAGGAAAAATGGGTAGACTAGAATGGTTCTTATGTGTAGTCAAATTCTATGTTTCTATGTTTATGTGTTAGAGACACATTCTAGCATTCAAGAGGTTAAGGGCCCCATTTATAGCAACCCTAGGCTGATAAAAGAAAGGTGGGTGAAGATGCTGGGGTACAGGGCATTCAAAGGGATAGTAATACTTCGTTTTATCTTTATTTTATTTTGTAGACATTAAAAAAAACATGAAGAATGATATAAGTCTTAACTCTCAAACCTTTATGGTTTGAGAGATATTCACAAGCAAAGTTTCCCCTCCCGCCGCCTTTTACCTAGTGTAAGCCATCTCTCCTCAGATGTGGAATCTGGTTGTAAGACTAGACAAATAACAGCAGGGGACAATCTTCTTCCTATGAGAACAATAAAGGCCCTTGCCCCTTGACAAGTTTTTCAGTTTTTTCCCTTATCTTAATTGAAGATTGTCCCTCTCTGCAATCTACATGGGCACCTCCCACCTGATCTGGCTGAACAGTGTTACATCAGTAAAAGGGGAGGGAGGGGGATACTTTGTCATTGAATTACTCTTGTGCTACAACTCTGACAGAATTGAAATAATACTCTCCAAAGTCCAAATACTTTGATGATTAATTAGAGCTGTTTTTATTATGAAACATTACTATCCCTTTAAAAAGTTTCTCTCTACTTAAGTCTGCAATTTGGAAATTGCCAGCCTGCAGGGTTTCACACGACTGGTCTATCTCATTCATCCTACTATTTGGTATATAGTAAATAAGAATGTAAACAGGGCATTTGTGAAAATATTTACCTTATCCCGTTGGATTTCATATATTTTGACTTTTTTCTGCAAACCAGAAACAGCAGATCCTGCAGAACAGTTCTATAAACATTTAAAACAATTACACATTTAAATGTTTTTGACCTTTATATTTCAAGTAAAGTTATATTTAGAAGCTTCAGGCACTTTTTACTAAAGTAGTACATCTGTCTGGTATGTATATATAGATAAAGGCTCAACAATCTTCTTCATTATGAAAACTATATATTGTAATGCTCGTCTTGCTGAAATAAGGGTGTGTGTTTCTTTTTTAATAAACTAAATAGCAGTACTTTATTTTGTTAATCGGGTGGCATTTTATTTAGAGAGCGGCAGTCTGCGACTCAGGTTCTCCCATAGCGTGTTTTATTCTATAGGAAAAAAGACATAACTTATTAATTTTTCCATAATAAAATGTAACTGTTCATTTAAATGGCATGTTATTAAGTGATTTTTTTTTAATTGCTTTTCTAAGTATTAACCCTTTGGATACCAGAGGGGTATCCAATGCATTGCTTTGCAATGCATTGTATACCTGTCTGGCAATCATAAGGTTAAACATATTAGTATGTTAACTGTGATGCCACATAGACTAATCTTTAACTCTACCAACCCATAATCTGCCCAGTAAATGCTGAAATGTGGAAGTAACGTTGTCTTGATCTGTAAGATCTTGGCACTGCTGTACAAAAGGCAAGACAATTTTCTTATTTAGCTAAGTTACTGACCTAAGGTGGACATTTAACCTTTTGGTAACAGAGCTGATAAATTTGTTATAGAGACTAAGCAGATGATATACTGGCCAACAAACTTAAAGATAGAAACATGAAATTCACTTGAATGTGAATCAAGCTTATTATCTTGCCCAAAGTGTTGAAGCTGTTTACATTTTATACTTGCCTGTATGATTTAGAAAATAAATAACAAAATATTCTGATTGCTAAAGTACTCATGCATATAGAAATTCTGGCTTCTAGATATTTCTCCTTTTGATGTTGTCCAATTAAATGTGTCTGTTTCAGAAACAGAGGCACACTCAAATCGCTGTAGTGAGTAGAAAGCTAATTGAAATCCCTCCACTTATAAATCTATCTAATGTCTCCCAATTTAGCACAGAACCTGTATTTGTACAAAATGCCACAGCACACACTGCTTCTACATTAACTACCAGAGTACTTAAAGTGTTTTATTTTTGACTCTCAGCATATAATACAAGTCTCTTATGCAGAGTTAAGCAGCAGTAGTCTCAAATGCCACTGACAGGCTAAGTTTTCAAGACCTGTTATTTGTACAATTGGGTCCGGAAGCAGCACACATTTAGATTTATTGAGTTGTGCTGTAGTTTTGATATATATATATATTTATACTATTAGCGGTATGGCTTTATGACCCATGCTTTAAACCAAAATTTCTTATTTTTCATCTTTAGCAACTTCCACATATGGAATATGCATTTTGTGTTTTTGTTTGTTTGGATTTTGCCTTACTTACTTATATACGGGTGGGTCAGTCACTAGCTGAATTTGACAGATCCACATATAGTAAAAGAAAAGCAACCTGTGCTCTTACTTGTATATAATGATGACTAGAAGACACAGGTAAGGAGCGCTGCACGGACTCACCGAAGCTTCATAGACCCAAATAAACTTCTGTCATCTTAAAATCTGCTTTATTATTATCATCTTAAAAGCATCGGGATATACACAGAAGAACAATGGATGTCACAGGTAACAATGATGGTGATCCACCTGACATGTTTCGTGGGAAACCTCTCACTTAATCATAGACTTGAAACACCATCAAGCAATTCAGACTTATATAGCAACAACATATAATAAAATACCGCCAAATAACGGATACACATTTGAACTGATTGGAGGGAAGTAACCAATTAACTTCAACCTCTCAAGCATTTTAACTCTTAATCACTCAGTTCATGATGAATCATCAAATACCTAACAGTGTACCTTAATCTACACGTTATAGTCAATTGTAATAGATCAGAATATACATATAAAGCCATATGCGTCAGAAATGCATATTGCACATTGGTTTATGGCTGATGTGCAATATGATGTGCTGGTAGAAATGTGCTGGTAGAAAGTACTGGAAATAGTAGACAATTCTATAATTTTCAAAGATTTTAGCATCTTTGAAGTGGTGGTAATGTAAAAGTCGTGGAAATATTTATGTACACCAGCCTAGAGGTAGAAAGTCAACTTGGTAAGGAGCGCTCTATGGACCTGCAACGCTCCAGAACATCCAAACACTCCACATGGCAATGATGTAAAAAATATCCAATTTTATTGCAAAATACAAAAAACAAAAACACTGTAGTGGAGGATTCAGGAAACGTAGTAAAGATACAATAACTACACAAACCGCCTAACGCGTTTCATGTAAGGTTTACATTTAATCATAGGCTAATTGTGTGGTGTGCTAGAGTAACCTTTATAGTTACTTACACAGATGTTCCAATTACCAAATTAGGCTTCAACCCCATAGACGCTATATCGAAAGGTCAAATAATCAGTAGTATTTCTGTCGTTAGAACACCGTAACTCAAACTACGGCATCACACCCGAACCAGAAAGACTGACTCCAAATCTAAAAATGGTGTTTAAACAACTTCATTAGTAAAGTATACTATTCACCATTTCAGCGCAACATCTAAAGGTAAATAATTACCAAAGTTAAACACATACTTCACTTATGTCACATAGTCAGCTTAAGAATTAACAATAGACAGAAATATACATACAAAACAAACTTCTTGCTCTAACCGCGAGCCATAAATACACATTAAAAGAAACCCCATTACTGACTATAAAAAATACATCCATATGATATATGTAAGTATTATCAATGTATAAGAAAAATATATATCATACATTGCATGATATTCACATGTGTGTTGGTCTTCCAACATTCACTGATACCACTATATATATGTGTCACTAAACACATAATAACCATATCCACATGTCATAATTATTAGAGCATGAGTCAGCCAAAAGAGACCATAGCAATAGATTTATAAAGAAAAGGCAAGGCAGTAGATGTAGTATATCTAGACTTTGCAAAGGCATTTGATACAGTACCACACAGAAGGCTGGTGTATAAAATAAGGAAATTGGGGCTAGGAGATAACCTTTGCAATTGGATACAAAACTGGTTGAAGGATAGGGAACAGTGTGTGGTTGTAAATGGAAAATTCTCCAGTATAGTTAAAGTGGAGAGTGGAGTACCTCAGGGTTCAGTATTGGGTCCGCTGCTTTTTAACATGTTTATAAATGACCTGGAAATAGATATAGAAAGCAAAATATCAATATTTGCAGATGATACTAAATTATGCAAAGTCATTAATTCAGAACAGGATATTTTCTCTCTACAGAGGGACTTACATACAATGTCAGATTGGGCAAACATGTGGAATATGAAGTTTAATGTGGGGAAGTGTAAAGTCATGCATTTGGGAGGAAACAATCCCAAGGCTACTTATAAACTTAATGGAATAATTTTAGGTGACTCGTTGCTAGAAAAAGACCTGGGTATCCTTGTCAACTACAAACTTGGAAACAGTGACCAGTGTCAAACAGCAGTAGCAAAGGCAAACAAAGTCCTGTCTTGCATAAAAAGAGGTATTGAAGCAAGAGTGGATAACATTATTTTGCCATTATACAAATCATTGGTAAGACCTCACCTTGAGTATGCAGTGCAATTTTGGGCACCGGTTCTGAAAAAGGATATACTAGAACTAGAGAGGGTACAGCGGAGAGCAACAAAATTAATTAAGGGAATGGAGGACTTGACATATGAGGAACGACTAAACAAACTTGGTTTATTTACTCTAGAGAAAAGACGACTAAGAGGAGACCTTATCACATTGTACAAGTATATGAGAGGTCAATACAAGGATCTCTGCGGTGAGCTATTTATTCCAAGGCCTGCTCAGGTGACCAGGGGACACCTCTTGAGATTAGAGGAAAGGAGGTTTAAACTTCAGCAGAGGAAGGGTTTTTTTACGGTAAGGTCTGTCAAATTGTGGAATTCATTGCCCAGGGAGGTAGTTATGGCAGATACAATGGACACATTTAAGAGAAGATTAGATACATTTCTTTCAAAAGGGAACATACAGAGTTATACTGTTTATCAGTAGGCAGAACAGGAAGGTCTGATAAAGACTAATTTAATTGGTAGCAGGAAAGCTATAAAATTCTTAGTTACTGAGGTATGAAGCGAAGGTTGAACTTGATGGACTTGTGTCTTTTTTCAACCTAATTTACTATGTTACTATGTTACTATGTAAAAGCTCAAGAAATGAGCAACAAAATTAATATATAGGCATAATACAAGTATAAATAAATCTATCTATGTACAAATAGACTGACATCATGTTCCGAATTTAGACCAGACAGTTTTCAGGTACACAGGAACAAAATCCATCTTATTTCAGCTTTATCTAATAGAATTTGAATATCTCCTCCCCTCTCATGTAGTGTGATTCTCTCAATGCCCCGAAATGAGAACATATTAATGTCCCCATCCGAACAGTCCAAAAAATGTTTGCCTAATGGTTAGTGTGATATCTTTATGTTTAATTGCAAGAATATGCTCCCTTATACGATCTTTCAAAGGTCAGATGGTACGAACCGCGTACTGTTTAGAGCACTTCAAGCAAGTAACAAGATATATCACATAACTAGTTCTGCAGTTCATGTATTGCCTTATAGTAAAAGACTTGCCATTCACTGAGCTAGAAAAAGTCTTACCTACATCCACCAAAGGACATACTAAACATTTCCTAGCTCCACACTTATACATCCCCACAGTATTTAACCAAGTGGGTACAGGACTGCATACTGACTTAAACAAATTGGGGGAAAGAATGTTTCTTAAAGTCGGCGCCTTTCTAGTAACAAATTTGCAACCTTGTTCTAAGTGTGGCCTTAACAGATTATCACCCCATAAAATGGGCATATATTTATTGATAATCCCTTTAATGTTGTTAAATTCTGAGCTATAATCTGTAACAAACACTGGAATGTTACCATGACTTTTTTCTTTTCTATTCCTACCCCCCGTCTGTCCTTGTATTAAAGACATACGGTCAGTAGATTTAGCCCTACTATATAGGGGTAGAAAGTCAAATAACCCCTCATTTGAAGTAGGTCTATTTTCCAAAATCGTGTGATTTGCATACCTTTCCTTCATATCTCTAATAATTAGGACAATTTTAGTGCAGGCATATTGCGCCTCTGGCACCCTCTATCATATGTCATCCAAACAAATGGGGTATCATTTTTCTTGGAGAAGTACCTAATGATTGCAGTAAGAAATTGCATTGTTTTATAAGATGCTAGTACATTTAAAGGGGTGGAAATGTAAAAAATGCCTATTTTTTCATGTAGTGCCATGCTCTGAAAACATTTATGCATACCAGGTCACAGGTAGAAAGCCAAATTGCCTCTCATTTGATGTGGAGGGTTGTCTACTTTCCAAAATGGTGTGCTTTGTCTACCTTTTGTCTACCTTTTTGGGACAACCATTTTAGTAAAAGCAAGTCATGTTCAAAAAAGCTAAGAAAAATTAGTGCTTGTAGTTGGTGTAGCGTTGTGCTTCTGGTATCCCTAACAGTAAGTCAACTCATATCAAAGGGGTTTTTGCTAATAAGTACAGTAGGAATTTTCATGGTTTTCAGAGATTTCAGTACATTTGATGTGGAAGAAGCATAAAAAATGCCCTTTTTCTATAGCATCACCTTCTGTAAACATTTTGTACACATTAGGATAGGGATAGAATGGCAAGTGATGCCTTATTCGATGCAGTGGGATATCTACTTTCATAGTAACATAGTAATTTAGGTTGAAAAAAGACTTGCGTCCATCTAGTTCAACCCTTTTCCTATTCCTGTTTACCATAGTTGATGCAAAAGAAGGCAAAAAAAAACCCCTCAATATAGCAATTTCAAATTCTGCCTTGAATGGGGGGGGGGTCCTTCTTAATTCCAAATGGCAATCAGATATCTCCATGTATCAACAAGCCCTAACTAAATATTAATCCCAATGCTAATGTACATAATGTACATATTTATATAGTGTTATCATATCCCCTCTAAGACGCCGTTTCTCTAGTGTGTACAAGTTTAACTTTTCTAGCCTTTCTTCATAACTAAAACTTTCCATTACTCTTACTAGTTTTGTAGCCCTCCTCTGCACTCTCTCTAGTTCCATAATGTCCTTTTTCAGAAAGGGAGTACAGAATTGAACAACATATTCTAGGTGAAGTCTTACCATGGACCTGTAAAGAGGCATAATAATATTTTAATACATGCCAATATCTTATTGGCCTTTGCAGCTGCCAGCTGGCACTGCATGCTACTGCTAAGTCTATTGTCTACCATTGCTCCCAAATTCTTTTCATTTGTAGATTTCCCCAGAGAAACACCATTTAAACTATATGTTGCATTTTTATTATCATACACAAAATGCATAACTTTGTACTTGTCTATATTGAATCTCATTTGCCATTTGCCTGCCCAGTTACTCAATTTGTCCAAATCCTCTTGTAATGAAGGCACATCCAGTTCAGACTTTATTACCTTACTTAATTTTGTGTCATCGGCAAACACTGATACATGGCTCCCTATGCCCTCTGGGAGGTCAATAATAAACAAATTAAAAAGAAGAGGACCCAGGACAGATCCCTGAGGTACTCCACTTATCACATATAATCTTTCTTTGGAGAAGGCGCTAATTAACAATATATTCGTTCCAAATGTCTCTTCTTAAACAAGTCAAGTATACTAAGAGTCCAAGTCTAGGTCTTCCCTCTGAAGCTCACTAGTGCCTTTAACTCCCAGGGTGCCGTAACTGCTAGATGTCCACCCCACAATCAAAAAAGGAAATCCTATTGCTTGTAAATTAGAGTTTGGTGCTCGTGGGTTCCACACAGCCCTATAGAAAATACATACAAAAGAAAACTCACAGTATCTCAATCTAAAAAGATCGCTTTATTCAAAAACATGTATATATAAATCTCGTATATAGTTTGGGGGAAATATATCTCTAAAAATAAATCCAATAATAACATTCACATGAAATAAATGTATAGAGAAAATAGAATCATATAAAAAATAGCATACAGCCTATAGCCAAATAAAAATATACAGAGTATGGGCTATACAAATACTCCGTCCTAACCTTAAAAAAGGGGACAATGATATTCGCTCCAAATATACTGCAGTTCGCCGGACGCGGAACAGTCCCACGTCTCTAATGTAGCATATACACAAGGTAACAAAGTATCACCCCCTGGATACTAGTGTCGTTCTGGAACAAATCCAGCACTGCACCGGTCAAACTGCCGTAACAAAAGAGAGTGGATCCCTTATAGAACAGCAGTATCAAAAATGTATAAGATGAATTTAAAATCAAACACTTACATAAATAATCAACAATGCGAAGAATAGTTCAAAGCTATACACCCATCCAGGAAATAGTATAACTCGTACCACGAACAACCACTGCAATGCATTTCACACCTCTCACGGTGCTTTATCAAGCAGATATAAAATATCATTACTTCTCAGCATCACCAGCTATTTAAATCTCTCTTGTCAGTAACGTGATTGGCAGACAGAGTTGATCCTAACTACGGATCCTTCCACAGGTCTAATCCAATACATCTCCTTCAAACTCCAAATGTCATAAGGGATAACAGGGGAACCATATATTTAACCTCTCAAGTACCAGAGGAGTATATATCACACACCGTCAAATACACAGTTCCCCTACCCTCATTCACAAAAAGGGGGCAAGCTCAGTGTTTTCATTTAACCCATTAGGGTATAAGGTATTCAACTTGAATATCCATACTGCTTTTTAAATCCCTTTTTGATCCCTTTTTAAATATGGTCACCACATCTGCTTTACGCCAATCCATGGGCACCATACCTGAAATAAAAGTATCCCTGAAAATCAAATATAATGGTCTGGCCAGGGCCTGGCTTAGCATTTTAAGTGCCCGTGGGTGTATACCACCTGGCCCCGGAGCTTTGTCTACCTTAACACCATTCAATTGTTTAAACACTTTTTCTTGTGTTAGCCAGTCCCATGCTTGCTGTGACTGTTCTGTAAAAGTAGTTTGCAGATTCTTGTCCATTGGGTCTTCCTTTAAAAACAGAAGAAAAGAAATTATTTAAAATATCTGCTTCTCTCTGTCCCCCTTGACCATCTCACCCGTTTCAGATAACAAGGACCCCACATTATCAGACTTTAATTTTTTGCCGTTAATGTATTTAAAGATTTTTTTTGGGTTGCTCTTGCTCTCCTTAGCAATATTTTTTTCATTCTCCAGTCTAGCTAATTTAATAGCCTTTTTACAGGTTTTGTTGACATTTTTGTATTCTGCAAATGCCTCTGCTGATCCCTCAGCTTTATAATGTTTAAATGCCACTTTCTTGTTATTTATTTCATGAATTACTTTACTGGTTAGCCACATTGGTTTTAATTTGCTTCTTTTGTATTTGTTTCCAGCAGAAATAAATTTATATGTGTATTTTTGCAATGTTATTTTGAAGGCATTCCACTTATCTTCTGTGTGTTTTAATGAAAATATTTTATCCCAGTCAACGAGACCAAAGGATAAATTAAACCTGCTAAAGCTGGCCTTTTTAAAATTCAATGTTTTGGTGGAACCCATACCAAATTGCTTTTTTGAATTAATCTCAAACGATACCATGTTATGGTCACTATTCCCTAAGTGCTCCCTAACTTGGATGTTAGAAATAAGTTCTTCATTGTCAGTTATTACCAGATCCAGACACGCATTCCCTCTGGTTGAGGTCTGCACTAGTTGAGACAACAAATTGTCATTCAACAAGTTCAGAAACTTACTGCTTTTAGCAGAATTAGCTATATATATAGTTATTGAGTCTGCAGGGTACAGAAAATTCCCCAAGCCTCATGTACTGAAGGGGTTAATCAAAGCAGTTTATAACTTTTGAACCACAGTCTGAGGAAGAGTAAAGATCCTGAAAATGTAGTCACATGAGAATGTTTATTCCTAATGTCTCTTTAGGTTGGGTTCTGGCTGTTGCAGTGTGAAACTAAAATTGGTCTATACACTAGATAAAACAAAAGTTATCTTAGATACAAATTTATTGAAACCCTCCATTATACACTGCATAGAGGAAAATAAAAACATTGTTTTCATCTGTCATTACAGATACAACATTTGTGTATTAAATGTATTGCAGAAGGATGTAAGGACCATGAGACAGCAGCAAGGGACTGCTTTAGTGTTTGTTTGTTTTTTTGGGGGGGTATCAATTTTGACTCTTATTGCTTTCTTCTTAGTTTAGTGGTCTGCAGCTGAGATTAATAGAGCTCTTCTGTATCAGTAATGGAAGTCATGTCTGCTATTACTTCAGGTGTGAGGACTGAAGATGAAGATTTAGACTGTAAGCTACTTGGGGCAGGGATCTCTCTCCTATTGTTTCTGTGACACTTATTTTATCCCCTTTTATTTATCGTAACATACTTCAATTGTATGTACAGTTTCTTATAAAATTATTATGTTGCTAAATTATTTGGACTAAAACCAAATATAAAAATTGTTTTAAACAAACCAAAAAACATAGGTATTTCTAATCTTTCACAAACATTACGACTTGCTAGACTATCTGCAAAGCCAACCTTATGAACTTTGGTTTTCTTCTGCAAGAGATTGTAAACAGGAAAGTCTTATGTGCACTTTAAGTGAATCATTTTTAAAGTTTAGATCTATGAACATACCTTGTTTAGCCATTTTACCATGACTTTGGCCTTATTCTAAATACACCACTAAATGTGTGATGGAATACATATCTCTTCTCACATGGAAAGGCAAGAACTATATTGGGCAATACTTTTTTCTACAACATAACAATGTGTTTTTGTAATCTTATTTTTACAGTCAGTGCAAAATGTTTTCTCCTCATTCCATCAGGGTAGACTCACAGCTTGAGAATATATTGCTGAATTTAGAAGTTCTATCAGGGGCACTACTGGAAACAAATATTTTCAGCTGTTTCATTTCCTCAGTGTGTAAATCAAAGCAAAAAGAATGAGATAGCCAGTCTCTGGGTTTCAAAGAACATGGACTCCCACATACAACTAACTATATAGCAAGATTGATTTGAGACTCTGAAAAAAAATTAACTGGATAGAAAAGTATCCAGAAATCTCCAGTTTCAAATGTATTTTTTTTTACTCCAACATTCCTATCATGAAAAACTCATATGACTGCAACACTACAGAATATTTTAGCACACAATATCTGACAATTTAAAGAAAAACTATTATTTGCTTTCACAGTGTCATTCGGTTATTTTTCCCCACCTTTCCTAATTAGAAGGGTTTTGAAAAAGAGCACCAAATCGATTTTCGAGCTATGTTCAAAGAGTGAAAATAGCATGTAATGTTCAAACACATACACACTGTCCTTCCTACCTTTACATCTGTGTCATATGGACAAGGAGATTCTCCTTCTGCTTTGTTGGATTACAAACTACTTGGAATGCTATTTGCAAGCACTTTGTCAAGAATATTCTTTTCTTCTAACATTATTTTAATTGACCAGTGGATGTACTTAATGAATAAAGTCCAAAGAGTAATTATTTTAGAGATGTTCTGTATTACTATGTATACTTTATATCTACTAATGAATAACTGTAGATTCAGTACACCATCAAAACACAAAAAAGTACATATTTTTTTCTCTCAGTTACCACGGATGATGGGAATGTGATTCAATTATGTACAATGTATCTCAATAAATACTGTTAAAGGGAAAGAAATGCTTAATATTAATATATATGTATTTCAGAGTTTATACTGCTAAATAAAACAAGAGTGCTTCTGTTGTTTTATTCAAAAGTTATTGATGTTCAAACTGTATCTTTTGATTACACAGACATGAGTGCCTGGACATTGTCTACCTTTCTTTTGTTTGATATGTATTTGAGTGTCCTGTGCCCTGGTACAGCTAGGAAGGGGTAAGATATTATCAACAACCCTCCATGGAGCACGTTATTTCCAGTCAATTTTCTCATACAGATATGGATACAAAACATGTGCATTTTAAATTTATATTGAATTACAAATCAATAAAGGACTTTCCATGATGATCCTTTCTGGGTCTTCGCACATGTAGAACATCTCCACCAGATTCCCTCTCATATCATGAATACAGAATTGCCGAACACCAAATTATTTTAGACAATTTTATTGTAGTTCATCAACTATGTAATAGGATATCTGCTCTTGTCTCTTGCTCAAGCTATAGTGAACATGGAACTTTAAATACAATAAAATACCTTATCTCAACAAGCATTTCCCCAACAAACATTGTGATAGCAGAACAGGCATACAATGAATAACTTGTATAAGCTGTTAAATAGTAAATATATATATATTTGTATTTATCACATACACTATGATATGACTAAAGGACAAGTGCAGACTCTGAATATTGATGTGCTGTTACACTGTTGAGGTACAACAATATAATTAATTTTTAAATACTTAAAAAAAAGTAGATATCTCTGTATTACAGATGGGTCAGGAATTTCGATGCAAAAGCTGGGAGTGGGAGGAATGTCTAACTTCTCCTACTAACTACTCCCTCAGCTTGTGGGATGCGGAGGGTAAAAAGTGAATAATCGTGGAATTTAGTTTATTTTTCTAGCTGCCATCACTTGGCACTTTGGTGAGGGTTCTAAGTATTTAATGGAGATCTTCCAATCTCCCCACCTCTACTCCTCTTTGAACTTTGGGTGAGAAGGGTGACAAATATTGGGCCCATTGATTAATCAGCTCCATAGGAATTTCCAAAGGGGTAGTATAACTCCCCAACACACACACACACACACACACAAAGACACACTCCATATCCAATTCATATAGGGTTGGGGGATTTAAATGAATGTAAATTGATTATCTATACCACTTGCCCATTCCTTGCCTTAGGGTAGAATTGATAGGTCAGTGTGGCTAAATGATTTCCCATTAACCCCATCCGGATGTGTTGCCCTTACCAAAGCTCACAACCCTTATTTCTTGGGATTAGTGATTATTGGATGGCTGTGTAAAATTGTCTACACCATTATATTGGTAAGTGTATAGTTAACACTTTAACCATTTGAGTGCCAGTACAATTAAAGCACTCCTCATGTGACTGGAAACACATACAGATAAGAGAAATAGTTATTCACCATCGGAACAAATGGACAATTATGTCACAATTAATAAAATAACACATTCACTGACAAATATTATAAAAGGAGCAGATATGGATATATGTTAGCCCTGCAACATGTTGTGAGTCACAATTATATATAAGATATAATTATGCCTCTTTACAGGTCCATGGTAAGACCCCACCTAGAATATGCTGTTCAATTCTGGGCGCCCTTTCTGAAAAAGGACATTACGGAACTAGAGAGAGTGCAGAGGAGGGCTACAAAACTAGTAAGGAGAATGGAAAGTTTTAGTTATGAAGAGAGGCTACAAAAATTAAACTTGTACACACTATAGAAACGGCGTCTTAGAGGGGATATGATAACACTATATAAGTATGTTCAAGGTCCATATAAAGGGCTCTCCAAAGACCTGTTCATTAACAGAACAGTACACAGGACAAGGGGCCACCCGCTTAGACTTGAAGAAAGGAGATTTAATCTACAACAGCGGAAGGGTTTCTTTACAGTAAGGACAATAAAGGTATGGAATTCACTTCCTGAGGAGGTGGTGCTATCAAATACATTAGATGCCTTTAAAAGGGGCCTGGATACTTATTTAAAAGAGCATAACATAGAGGGCTATGTACTTTAGTATTGGGATTAATATTTAGTTAGGGCTTGTTGATCCAGGGAGAAATCTCTTCTTTTGGATCAACGATGGTAAACAGGAATAGAAAAAGGGTTGAACTAGATGGACGCAAGTCTTTTTTCAACCTAAATTACTATGTTACTATGTTACTATGTTACACATTGGGAGTCAGTCTAACATGCTTCATTTCCTACAATATGGCTTTTTTTTTTTTACTTAGTTGATTAATGAATCCCTCATTTGTTTGGCAATCATTGCAGGCACTGTTGATATTGGTTGGGTGGATCTTAAATTAGTTTAGTGATTTGGGTGATTTAGTATGTACTTGTATTCTGTTTAATCCTTGAAAGACCATTAGACCATGTACATAAATTACCTCCTTTTTTGCACTATTACACAATAAGCCATGGATCTCAAATTGCATTCTTGAAGGCTGGTAGGGCAAAGAAATCATAGTATGTAGGGCAAGTGTAATATAAAGGGGCTCCGTACCCCTTCAAAGCTCCTCCCTTTCTTTCAACCTCCCTTATGTTATCAAATATAAATAATGCAGTAGACTTTGCAGTTCTATTATTTTGACCCTAAAATATATCTCACAAGCTCATATTTTATTCACTCTTTATTGCAATGCAAACTAGGGGTGGGCAAAAGTTGTTGCCGTGTTCCTGCAGGAAATTTCACGAAAACCACGTTGTTATCCGCTTTTTCACGGGAAAATCCGCTTTAAAACTTGCGGTTAAAATGTTTGCATCTTTCGTCCATTGGTCCAAATTTTTCTCCATTTTTTCAATGGCTAGAAAGTTTCCACCCATTGATTTAGGTTGTTTTTGCACTTCCGCTATAAAAACGTGACGTTTTCACCGAAGGCAGACACAATAGAACCAGCTACAGAGCAAGATAAACATGCTGTGCTGTTCTCTTGTGATATTTTGCAAAAAGTGAGGCAGGAGAGGCTCAGAGTGACTCCTATCACTATGAGAACCATTATGTGTCCACTGAGTCTGAGGAGGAAGGGACCACTACTGTACCAATGCTGTCCAGGCCCCCTAAATCACCTCAAGGGATATACAGGAATTTAATGGGAAGGGAGGGAGAAAAGGGTAGTACTAGTGAGAGCAGGACAGGTCATCTGCATGTGCCTGCTGCAAGACATGCTGCCCCTGCTGCCAGTGCCACCATTGCTGTACCTGCAGCCACTAGTGTTGTACCTGCTGCCAGATGTGCTGCCATTAGTGTTGAACCTGCTGCCAGTGCTGAATCTTCTGCCATTGCTGAACCTGCTGCCAGTGCTAAACCTGCCGCCCCCCAAACTTTGCCTGCTGCTAGTGTTTCTTGTAGTACTCGGGGGGGGGGGGTGAGGACAAAATTATGCTATGTTTGACAGCAGGGGACCCTCTGTCACATTGCTCGTCACCTCCTCCAAGCAACAATGAGATGTCGGGAATAGAGCTGCAGCATGTATGGACTAGTAGTGGTGGTGGTGTTGTAGAAGCTGGGGTGGAAGAGACATTGATGGCCTTTTTATCAGAAACTGAGAAGGAATGGGAGACAGAGATGAGGATGGGCATCACCACCACCACTAGCAGTCAGCTTTTGAAATTAGCAGAAATTGCAACTGCTCTAACCTCTGCTGCTGCTGAGATGAAAGGGAAGCAGGGTGCTGAGGAGCAGGCTAGTGTGCCACAGACCACTGTGGACACAGTGGGAATGGGGTCAACAAGTAATGCGGGACTAGGACAGGTTCCACTTGCCAGCATCAGCAATCCTCCTCCTGATCCTAGTTGCAGTGCTAAATCTGAGGCAGTAGCAGCAACAGCAGCAACATTATCCACTGCCAGAGAAAGTGAAGGGGAATGTGAAAGACAAGAAGAAAGAGGCCCTTCTTCTCCACCTGTTCCCTATCCCTCCCCCAAAAAGTAATGGGTGTGGGACTATTATTCTCTTCTGGCAGGCACAGTGCAGTCATCATCAACAATGGTACAGTGCAAAATTTATGACAAGTTAGAAGGGGAAAGGAGGGAACACACCTTGGCAGAACCGCTCTGATAACACACATGAAACACAGACACTATGACATCTACTCCAAACATGTTAAAGCCAAACACCTGTTACAGAAAGGTGGAGATCAAAGAGGAGGAAGAATAAAGAAACCCAGAAAGACACTGGAAGTTCCATGACGAGCCAAACAACTAGCTCGCCATCAACATCACCTTCTTCCTCTAGGGTAACAAGTACATCTCCTGCCAATCCACCTCATTCATTGGTACCTCCCCCGCTAAATGATAGCCACTCTGTTAATGTTAGGATTTGGCAGTTCATCTCTACCCATTGCACACTGTGTGGTACACTAACCACACATGCCAGTGTGGTGGAGGAGAATCAATACCAGGTCATCAGGTGGCATCTGAGGAGATTCCATCCCACAGAATATGCTAGGATTGTGGCAGGGAGGGTTCATCTTTACTATTAAACTGTCAGCAAGTTGTCATGCGTCCTTAGCGGGTTCTGGACAAGGGATATAGTGACAGCGGCAGTACTTGGTTTCTGGTGTCATGGTGTTTGAATACAGTTGTGCTCCCAGATGTTATTTACCACACACACACACACACTGTGCACACTGCAGTTGCTGATGGAAGCCACAGTTCCTGGTCTCAAGGGAAAAAAATATATTCAAATAACAACACATCCATGATGATTTTGGAGGGCGGCAGGTGGTAAAGATTTAATGGTCAACTTGTTCTTTTCTCCACATATACTGGGGGCTACTTATTCTTCTGCTACTGCCTCAGGTGCATCACTGGAGCCATTCGTGGTAAGTGGAACCTTCATCATCCATCTTCCATGTTACTGCTATTGTTGATCCCATTCCCTTTCAGCTGCCTAATCATCCTGCTGCTTAAACAACTCAGCAGCAGCAGTAAGAACAGCAGCTGCAACTCAGGAGGACATTTGACAGTGGCCACTGGCATTAGGCCAGTAAGGCATTTTTATTTTTTTCTCAGGGCTTGTGTTTTGAAGAAAAAAAAAAAAACTAGTCCTACAAGAAAATAAACAATTTTTGGGAGGTTTGTTCCTAACAAGCCTAAGTCCTACAAATCAATGTTTCCTTAGGATTTGTGCCAAACTAGCTTAAGTCCCACAAATCAATGTTTCCTTAGGGCTTGTGCCAAACAAGCTTAAGCCCTATAAATCAATGTTTCTTCAGGGCTAAGGCCTCTAATAAGTCTAAGTCCTACAAAGGCCTCTAACAACAAATCAAAGAAATCATCCTCTACAAAATACTCTATCAAGTGAAGTATCAGTCCACCCCAGTGGCAACTTATGTCAGGGGGTTCCTGTCTCTGTCACTTTAAATGCAAATGTCTTATTTTATTTTATCAAGAAAGTCCCACAAAACAAATTCCCTATTCAAATGATTCATTCATTCATTCACCAACACATGAACCCTACTCAGACCCCTTTATACCATGTCTTATGGATGTTATTTTATTTTATTTAGGATTTCTTTTTTATTAAGTGCCCCCCAATCCAAGTAAATAGCCCCCCAAAACATTCCCTGTTCATCTGATTCTTTCCCCACACCCCACCAACACAGGCACCCTCATGCACCTTTTATACAATGCCTTTGGGAAATAAAATATTATTTGTAATGTGTTGTGTGTAACTTCTATGTTCCCATTGATTTCAATGGGCGAAAAAAGCAGAAAATTGGCACTTTTCGATGGAAATTTTTTTGCCAAGCGGGAAGTGCCATTTTTCGCCAATTTCAGTTTGAGGTGGAAAGTTTTGCCCATCCCTAATGCAAACTACAATTATCCAGGTAAACTGCACTAAGAGATTGACCCTTTTAGGCCTAAGAGAGACTGGTCCATAAATATGTCACTATCATTAATGCACTTGACTCCTAGGACGCACTGATGTATAAACATGGCACCACCATCTTTAGCTCTATGAAGGACTAACCACATAACACTGACAATAGTACACTTTGGACCAAGGAAATACTGACCCATACACTATGAAATAGGAAAGACTAACCCATAAACATGTTATTATAATTATTACACTTTGGTCCTAGGAAAGACTGACCAATAAATGTCACTACCATCAGAGCACTTCCCAATGAAAAAGCACTTACCTATAATCATGTTACTGCAATTAGTACACTTTGGTCCAAGAAATCACTGACACATAAACATCACTATAATTACTACATTTTGGTACTGACCAATAAATATGTCACTGCCATTAGTATATTTTGGGGGTGCATAAAGTGGGAATGACAAAAAAGGGAGAATGGTGCCCCTGTGGTAATTGTAAAACAGTGTGCTGAGGTTTAGAGTGTGGTAGGCAGAGCTGTAGTGGATATAAAGGATGGTATATGGTAGCAGGAGGAATAAGGGGAGGTTTCAGTGGGCACACTGAAGTCATATTGAAGGCAACTGCTACTTCTACTCTATAAACTATTTTAAAAGACAGAGTCAATACTATAATATTTATGGATTTCAAAACATTCTAAAACAACATTAAGAAGTATATTTGTGCATGAATGATTTTTGTTAAGATACTAGGCATGCTCAGATTTTTATTTTATTAGTACACCTTCATGAAAAAACATTCTTCACATCAGTAGGGTACATTAGATTTAGATGACACCTCCTTAGAAAGATTAGCAGAGCATTGCACACACGTGAGACTAACCAAGTTACCATTATGATCCCAACAGATTAATGCAGTATTCTAGAAGTTCAAACAGAAATAATCAAGACAAAACTCTATAAAATCCAGCTTCTTTATTAAACATTCTTGTTTAAAAATTCAGTCATACATAAAGATACAAACAGATTCAGGGCTGCAAGAATATCAATCTGTTCCTTGGATGACATAGATGGCAGCAGAATATCAGCCACACGGGAGTAATGCAATAAGCTATGATAAAGAGGTAATGACACAGAGATAACCTCTCCAGTTACATTACTTCTCCAGTTCCTATGTTATTCTATACATCACCAAAAATAAGATTATTAGCAGGAATCAACATGGTTTTATGAGGAAAAGATCATGCTAAACTAATCTTTTCAGCATCTATGAAGAAGTAAGTAGCACCTTAGATAATGGTAAGGCAGTTGATGTAGTATATCTAGATTTTGTAAATGCATATGATACAGTGCCACATAGAAGGCTGGTGTATAAAATAAGGAAATCGGGGCTAGGAGATAACCTTTGCAATTGGATACAAAACTGGTTGAAGGATAGGGAACAGTGTGTGGTTGTAAATTGCCAATTCTCCAATTCAGTTAAAGTGGAGAGTGGAGTGCCTCAGGGTTCAATACTAGGTCCACTGCTTTTTAACATATTTATAAACGACTTGGAAATAGATATAGGAAGCAAAATATCAATATTTGCAGATGACACTAGATTTTGCAGGGTATTTAATTCAGAACAGGTTATTTGCTCTCTAAGAGGGATTGGGCAACCAAATGGAATATGAAGTTTAATGTAGGAAAGTGTAAAGTCATGCATTTGGGAAGAAAAAATTCCAGTGATACTTAATGGAATAATTTTAGGGGTCTCGTTGCTAGAAAAAAAACCTGGGAATCCTTGTAAACTACAAACTTGGAAACAGTGACCTGTGTAATTAATATTGGACAAATGCACTCTGGCTGTTGGGGCTAGTCTTGCATCATCTTGCATCGCTTTGTATTAACCCCCTTGAGGGATGACAGGCAGTGTTTGTTATTAGAATATGGAGCTTGTCCCTGTGATATTTTGCGTGTTTTGATTGCCTTGAGGGAAGAGAACAGTTGGATTGAAGTGATATCTTGTTGCCATGTTTCAATATTGCAGCAGTTCGTTACAGTGCTACAATGTTATAGTAGATTGATTAAACTATTGATATCAGTAACTGACTGCTGTTGCGAAATCAGCAATGAGATTGAAGGATATGTTAAGAGGTTAGTTAATGAGTATAGTATTTATATTTGGATATTAATACATTTGCGATGCGACTACTTAGAACTACAAACCATATGGAGCAACCATAGTTTGACTTTGCCTTTAATTTGGGAATTAGGGTAAAATCTTTAGTGTTTAATAGAGATTGATGAGACTATTGGGTTAATATGTCCAATCAGGAGAAAGTGTCTAGCACCTAATTGGTTTATGAGTATTTAAATACAGCCAGCCAATGAATGTGAGACTAAGTTTGATCATGAATAAGCTCAATTGTCGCATGAAATGCGTTGATCTTATACATTGTTTGTAACAGCTGCTGTACCCGCTCTGTCTCACCCAACTTACTCTCCCTTGAAACAACAAACAGCAAATATGATTTTAATATATTTTCACAATAAAGTGTTACGTTTTATATGAAGCTTGTTTGATATGAATAATATATGACAGAGGTGCGATATATATATGGGATGTCCTTTTGTGTATTTGTGATGATATTGGAAGTTTGGAGAAGCTATTTTCCCAACCGCATGCTGATCAGAAATGTTTCCTTGAGAAGACGGTATAGTCTTTAAGTCTGTGTCACATGTGGAAAGAATTGCCAGTTTTCTTTGGAGCCGCTGAATTGCTGTTTGGAATTTTGTCTTATAAGTCTCAAAGTACTCAATCATTTATAAAACATCAGTTTTAGCTTAGCATGAAATATTAAGGTGATTGTTTCCATATTATGGTAGTATAAATTTAGGACACATACCAGCTTGCATAGTAAGACACTTACTGCCACTGGTGTAAAGATCAGTGAAGTGAAGCTTTCCCACTTTGCAAAATAAGGGTCCTCCCACTGCCACCCTTACAGCTTAATTTTTTTATGTGTAATCTGTTTATAATGCTTTCTAATGGACAGATTTAGTCATAGACTAATGTTCTCCATACAAGGTGATAGGAACACAATAACCCGGTAACCACAAAAAAAAAGTTTGTTTAATTGTTAAAAAAGTGTGTACTGTAATAAAGTTATTGCGTTCCTTGTCTTGAACCAGTCCCACATTCCTGTTACCTTTGCTTTCCTGTGTCCAGTCCCTGCCTGTTTTTTGACCACTCTATTGCCTGCTGACTTTGTACTGCATTGCCAGCCTGTTTCCAGATCCTGCTGTTGCTGACCACTCTTGTGTCTGCCGTGTTTGCTGTCTTCCCCAGCCTGCACCCTCTTTGCCAGTTCCTGGAATCTGCGCATTGCATTGGTGAGTCTCCTACTCATTACTTTTGGATACATTCTCCCTGGGGTTGGTAGAGTTACACCTTACTGCAGTGGGTTATCCTGGGCCTTCTTCAGCTCAACCGGAGGGGGTCATCTGGCTTCAAGCCCAGAAACTTTATACGGCCCAGTTCGCAACACAACCCACTACAGAGGGCCTACAACAATGAGAACTAAACTCTAGCACCGCTCTCAAGCCTTCACCTACCAACCCTTGTTGGAGGAGTCTTACTACTCCTTGCTCTTTTGTGTGATGTTGCTTCCACTTGCCCTTGTGTCCTGTATACCCGTCTGGAGTTTGACAAAATTATACCCCTGTATCCTTGTACAATCACAGCTGAGTAATCAGTGTTTCCATAATTTTGATTGATCTGCATGTACTTAACTAGGAGTATCCTCAAAATATCACCTGTTGGCATATCTTGAGGACTGGAGCTAAATTCTAAGATTTTAGGTCTCTAGTAAGAAAGCGTGGATCAAGTTTATGTGGTGTATCAGCACATCTCTCTGGATCGGGTAGACTGCTTGTTAAAGGGAAAATTTACAACAGGAATGAATTTTTTTTTTTGTTGTTTAACCATTGGTGTAACCTATCAAGGTGTCTTATAAACAGCAGTCAGGTGTATTTAATTATAAATATATTTTGCATTATATCTACGATTTCTCATATGTAGTTTGCTCCTTTACAGTCTGCCTCCTGAGCTCAACTTCTCACTGCAAAACCCAAGGCTTAAATAGAAATTGAATGGCTCGTAAGAAAATCAAATTGTAATATGAAAAAATTAGAAATGGACTACAAGGGAGCGAAAATGCAAATCAAATAAGTAAATATAAATTCCACAAAGACAAAAATGGAGAAGGTGCCAAATAGTGTAGTACCTTAAAATACTTTGTAGCAAAAAGTAAAAAGAAGTATACTCAAATTGTATCAGCCAGACAACTGATATCAGGCAGTCTGACATTCAGGCATAAAGAGGAACCTAACCCATATCCAGTCAGGTGGCTTTCACAGGCTTTCACCGGAACACCTTTTCCTTTTTCCTTCTAAAAATGACTGAGAAAGGGAAATGGACTCAGAGGATGACCTGAAGACCAAAAACACAGCTGGGGATGCAAAGCTTCATGTCTGATTGTCAGACTGCCTGATATCAGTTGTCTGACCAATACAGTTTGTGAGTATACTTCTTTTAACTTTTGCTACAAAGTATTTTAGGTACTACACTATTTGGCGCCTTCTCCTCTTTTTGTCTTTGTGGAATTGATGTGCTGCTTAAAGTGGAGAGTGGAGTGCCTCAGGGTTCAATACTAGGTCCACTGCTTTTTAACATATTTATAAACGACTTGGAAATAGATATAGAAAGCAAAATATCAATATTTGCAGATGACACTAGATTTTGCAGGGTATTTAATTCAGAACAGGTTATTTGCTCTCTAAGAGGGATTGGGCAACCAAATGGAATATGAAGTTTAATGTAGGAAAGTGTAAAGTCATGCATTTGGGAAGAAAAAATTCCAGTGATACTTAATGGAATAATTTTAGGGGTCTCGTTGCTAGAAAAAAAACCTGGGAATCCTTGTAAACTACAAACTTGGAAACAGTGACCTGTGTAATTAATATTGGACAAATGCACTCTGGCTGTTGGGGCTAGTCTTGCATCATCTTGCATCGCTTTGTATTAACCCCCTTGAGGGATGACAGGCAGTGTTTGTTATTAGAATATGGAGCTTGTCCCTGTGATATTTTGCGTGTTTTGATTGCCTTGAGGGAAGAGAACAGTTGGATTGAAGTGATATCTTGTTGCCATGTTTCAATATTGCAGCAGTTCGTTACAGTGCTACAATGTTATAGTAGATTGATTAAACTATTGATATCAGTAACTGACTGCTGTTGCGAAATCAGCAATGAGATTGAAGGATATGTTAAGAGGTTAGTTAATGAGTATAGTATTTATATTTGGATATTAATACATTTGCGATGCGACTACTTAGAACTACAAACCATATGGAGCAACCATAGTTTGACTTTGCCTTTAATTTGGGAATTAGGGTAAAATCTTTAGTGTTTAATAGAGATTGATGAGACTATTGGGTTAATATGTCCAATCAGGAGAAAGTGTCTAGCACCTAATTGGTTTATGAGTATTTAAATACAGCCAGCCAATGAATGTGAGACTAAGTTTGATCATGAATAAGCTCAATTGTCGCATGAAATGCGTTGATCTTATACATTGTTTGTAACAGCTGCTGTACCCGCTCTGTCTCACCCAACTTACTCTCCCTTGAAACAACAAACAGCAAATATGATTTTAATATATTTTCACAATAAAGTGTTACGTTTTATATGAAGCTTGTTTGATATGAATAATATATGACAGAGGTGCGATATATATATGGGATGTCCTTTTGTGTATTTGTGATGATATTGGAAGTTTGGAGAAGCTATTTTCCCAACCGCATGCTGATCAGAAATGTTTCCTTGAGAAGACGGTATAGTCTTTAAGTCTGTGTCACATGTGGAAAGAATTGCCAGTTTTCTTTGGAGCCGCTGAATTGCTGTTTGGAATTTTGTCTTATAAGTCTCAAAGTACTCAATCATTTATAAAACATCAGTTTTAGCTTAGCATGAAATATTAAGGTGATTGTTTCCATATTATGGTAGTATAAATTTAGGACACATACCAGCTTGCATAGTAAGACACTTACTGCCACTGGTGTAAAGATCAGTGAAGTGAAGCTTTCCCACTTTGCAAAATAAGGGTCCTCCCACTGCCACCCTTACAGCTTAATTTTTTTATGTGTAATCTGTTTATAATGCTTTCTAATGGACAGATTTAGTCATAGACTAATGTTCTCCATACAAGGTGATAGGAACACAATAACCCGGTAACCACAAAAAAAAAGTTTGTTTAATTGTTAAAAAAGTGTGTACTGTAATAAAGTTATTGCGTTCCTTGTCTTGAACCAGTCCCACATTCCTGTTACCTTTGCTTTCCTGTGTCCAGTCCCTGCCTGTTTTTTGACCACTCTATTGCCTGCTGACTTTGTACTGCATTGCCAGCCTGTTTCCAGATCCTGCTGTTGCTGACCACTCTTGTGTCTGCCGTGTTTGCTGTCTTCCCCAGCCTGCACCCTCTTTGCCAGTTCCTGGAATCTGCGCATTGCATTGGTGAGTCTCCTACTCATTACTTTTGGATACATTCTCCCTGGGGTTGGTAGAGTTACACCTTACTGCAGTGGGTTATCCTGGGCCTTCTTCAGCTCAACCGGAGGGGGTCATCTGGCTTCAAGCCCAGAAACTTTATACGGCCCAGTTCGCAACACAACCCACTACAGAGGGCCTACAACAATGAGAACTAAACTCTAGCACCGCTCTCAAGCCTTCACCTACCAACCCTTGTTGGAGGAGTCTTACTACTCCTTGCTCTTTTGTGTGATGTTGCTTCCACTTGCCCTTGTGTCCTGTATACCCGTCTGGAGTTTGACAAAATTATACCCCTGTATCCTTGTACAATCACAGCTGAGTAATCAGTGTTTCCATAATTTTGATTGATCTGCATGTACTTAACTAGGAGTATCCTCAAAATATCACCTGTTGGCATATCTTGAGGACTGGAGCTAAATTCTAAGATTTTAGGTCTCTAGTAAGAAAGCGTGGATCAAGTTTATGTGGTGTATCAGCACATCTCTCTGGATCGGGTAGACTGCTTGTTAAAGGGAAAATTTACAACAGGAATGAATTTTTTTTTTTGTTGTTTAACCATTGGTGTAACCTATCAAGGTGTCTTATAAACAGCAGTCAGGTGTATTTAATTATAAATATATTTTGCATTATATCTACGATTTCTCATATGTAGTTTGCTCCTTTACAGTCTGCCTCCTGAGCTCAACTTCTCACTGCAAAACCCAAGGCTTAAATAGAAATTGAATGGCTCGTAAGAAAATCAAATTGTAATATGAAAAAATTAGAAATGGACTACAAGGGAGCGAAAATGCAAATCAAATAAGTAAATATAAATTCCACAAAGACAAAAATGGAGAAGGTGCCAAATAGTGTAGTACCTTAAAATACTTTGTAGCAAAAAGTAAAAAGAAGTATACTCAAATTGTATCAGCCAGACAACTGATATCAGGCAGTCTGACATTCAGGCATAAAGAGGAACCTAACCCATATCCAGTCAGGTGGCTTTCACAGGCTTTCACCGGAACACCTTTTCCTTTTTCCTTCTAAAAATGACTGAGAAAGGGAAATGGACTCAGAGGATGACCTGAAGACCAAAAACACAGCTGGGGATGCAAAGCTTCATGTCTGATTGTCAGACTGCCTGATATCAGTTGTCTGACCAATACAGTTTGTGAGTATACTTCTTTTAACTTTTGCTACAAAGTATTTTAGGTACTACACTATTTGGCGCCTTCTCCTCTTTTTGTCTTTGTGGAATTGATGTGCTGCTTAAAGTGGAGAGTGGAGTGCCTCAGGGTTCAATACTAGGTCCACTGCTTTTTAACATATTTATAAACGACTTGGAAATAGATATAGAAAGCAAAATATCAATATTTGCAGATGACACTAGATTTTGCAGGGTATTTAATTCAGAACAGGTTATTTGCTCTCTAAGAGGGATTGGGCAACCAAATGGAATATGAAGTTTAATGTAGGAAAGTGTAAAGTCATGCATTTGGGAAGAAAAAATTCCAGTGATACTTAATGGAATAATTTTAGGGGTCTCGTTGCTAGAAAAAAAACCTGGGAATCCTTGTAAACTACAAACTTGGAAACAGTGACCTGTGTAATTAATATTGGACAAATGCACTCTGGCTGTTGGGGCTAGTCTTGCATCATCTTGCATCGCTTTGTATTAACCCCCTTGAGGGATGACAGGCAGTGTTTGTTATTAGAATATGGAGCTTGTCCCTGTGATATTTTGCGTGTTTTGATTGCCTTGAGGGAAGAGAACAGTTGGATTGAAGTGATATCTTGTTGCCATGTTTCAATATTGCAGCAGTTCGTTACAGTGCTACAATGTTATAGTAGATTGATTAAACTATTGATATCAGTAACTGACTGCTGTTGCGAAATCAGCAATGAGATTGAAGGATATGTTAAGAGGTTAGTTAATGAGTATAGTATTTATATTTGGATATTAATACATTTGCGATGCGACTACTTAGAACTACAAACCATATGGAGCAACCATAGTTTGACTTTGCCTTTAATTTGGGAATTAGGGTAAAATCTTTAGTGTTTAATAGAGATTGATGAGACTATTGGGTTAATATGTCCAATCAGGAGAAAGTGTCTAGCACCTAATTGGTTTATGAGTATTTAAATACAGCCAGCCAATGAATGTGAGACTAAGTTTGATCATGAATAAGCTCAATTGTCGCATGAAATGCGTTGATCTTATACATTGTTTGTAACAGCTGCTGTACCCGCTCTGTCTCACCCAACTTACTCTCCCTTGAAACAACAAACAGCAAATATGATTTTAATATATTTTCACAATAAAGTGTTACGTTTTATATGAAGCTTGTTTGATATGAATAATATATGACAGAGGTGCGATATATATATGGGATGTCCTTTTGTGTATTTGTGATGATATTGGAAGTTTGGAGAAGCTATTTTCCCAACCGCATGCTGATCAGAAATGTTTCCTTGAGAAGACGGTATAGTCTTTAAGTCTGTGTCACATGTGGAAAGAATTGCCAGTTTTCTTTGGAGCCGCTGAATTGCTGTTTGGAATTTTGTCTTATAAGTCTCAAAGTACTCAATCATTTATAAAACATCAGTTTTAGCTTAGCATGAAATATTAAGGTGATTGTTTCCATATTATGGTAGTATAAATTTAGGACACATACCAGCTTGCATAGTAAGACACTTACTGCCACTGGTGTAAAGATCAGTGAAGTGAAGCTTTCCCACTTTGCAAAATAAGGGTCCTCCCACTGCCACCCTTACAGCTTAATTTTTTTATGTGTAATCTGTTTATAATGCTTTCTAATGGACAGATTTAGTCATAGACTAATGTTCTCCATACAAGGTGATAGGAACACAATAACCCGGTAACCACAAAAAAAAAGTTTGTTTAATTGTTAAAAAAGTGTGTACTGTAATAAAGTTATTGCGTTCCTTGTCTTGAACCAGTCCCACATTCCTGTTACCTTTGCTTTCCTGTGTCCAGTCCCTGCCTGTTTTTTGACCACTCTATTGCCTGCTGACTTTGTACTGCATTGCCAGCCTGTTTCCAGATCCTGCTGTTGCTGACCACTCTTGTGTCTGCCGTGTTTGCTGTCTTCCCCAGCCTGCACCCTCTTTGCCAGTTCCTGGAATCTGCGCATTGCATTGGTGAGTCTCCTACTCATTACTTTTGGATACATTCTCCCTGGGGTTGGTAGAGTTACACCTTACTGCAGTGGGTTATCCTGGGCCTTCTTCAGCTCAACCGGAGGGGGTCATCTGGCTTCAAGCCCAGAAACTTTATACGGCCCAGTTCGCAACACAACCCACTACAGAGGGCCTACAACAATGAGAACTAAACTCTAGCACCGCTCTCAAGCCTTCACCTACCAACCCTTGTTGGAGGAGTCTTACTACTCCTTGCTCTTTTGTGTGATGTTGCTTCCACTTGCCCTTGTGTCCTGTATACCCGTCTGGAGTTTGACAAAATTATACCCCTGTATCCTTGTACAATCACAGCTGAGTAATCAGTGTTTCCATAATTTTGATTGATCTGCATGTACTTAACTAGGAGTATCCTCAAAATATCACCTGTTGGCATATCTTGAGGACTGGAGCTAAATTCTAAGATTTTAGGTCTCTAGTAAGAAAGCGTGGATCAAGTTTATGTGGTGTATCAGCACATCTCTCTGGATCGGGTAGACTGCTTGTTAAAGGGAAAATTTACAACAGGAATGAATTTTTTTTTTTGTTGTTTAACCATTGGTGTAACCTATCAAGGTGTCTTATAAACAGCAGTCAGGTGTATTTAATTATAAATATATTTTGCATTATATCTACGATTTCTCATATGTAGTTTGCTCCTTTACAGTCTGCCTCCTGAGCTCAACTTCTCACTGCAAAACCCAAGGCTTAAATAGAAATTGAATGGCTCGTAAGAAAATCAAATTGTAATATGAAAAAATTAGAAATGGACTACAAGGGAGCGAAAATGCAAATCAAATAAGTAAATATAAATTCCACAAAGACAAAAATGGAGAAGGTGCCAAATAGTGTAGTACCTTAAAATACTTTGTAGCAAAAAGTAAAAAGAAGTATACTCAAATTGTATCAGCCAGACAACTGATATCAGGCAGTCTGACATTCAGGCATAAAGAGGAACCTAACCCATATCCAGTCAGGTGGCTTTCACAGGCTTTCACCGGAACACCTTTTCCTTTTTCCTTCTAAAAATGACTGAGAAAGGGAAATGGACTCAGAGGATGACCTGAAGACCAAAAACACAGCTGGGGATGCAAAGCTTCATGTCTGATTGTCAGACTGCCTGATATCAGTTGTCTGACCAATACAGTTTGTGAGTATACTTCTTTTAACTTTTGCTACAAAGTATTTTAGGTACTACACTATTTGGCGCCTTCTCCTCTTTTTGTCTTTGTGGAATTGATGTGCTGCTTAAAGTGGAGAGTGGAGTGCCTCAGGGTTCAATACTAGGTCCACTGCTTTTTAACATATTTATAAACGACTTGGAAATAGATATAGAAAGCAAAATATCAATATTTGCAGATGACACTAGATTTTGCAGGGTATTTAATTCAGAACAGGTTATTTGCTCTCTAAGAGGGATTGGGCAACCAAATGGAATATGAAGTTTAATGTAGGAAAGTGTAAAGTCATGCATTTGGGAAGAAAAAATTCCAGTGATACTTAATGGAATAATTTTAGGGGTCTCGTTGCTAGAAAAAAAACCTGGGAATCCTTGTAAACTACAAACTTGGAAACAGTGACCTGTGTAATTAATATTGGACAAATGCACTCTGGCTGTTGGGGCTAGTCTTGCATCATCTTGCATCGCTTTGTATTAACCCCCTTGAGGGATGACAGGCAGTGTTTGTTATTAGAATATGGAGCTTGTCCCTGTGATATTTTGCGTGTTTTGATTGCCTTGAGGGAAGAGAACAGTTGGATTGAAGTGATATCTTGTTGCCATGTTTCAATATTGCAGCAGTTCGTTACAGTGCTACAATGTTATAGTAGATTGATTAAACTATTGATATCAGTAACTGACTGCTGTTGCGAAATCAGCAATGAGATTGAAGGATATGTTAAGAGGTTAGTTAATGAGTATAGTATTTATATTTGGATATTAATACATTTGCGATGCGACTACTTAGAACTACAAACCATATGGAGCAACCATAGTTTGACTTTGCCTTTAATTTGGGAATTAGGGTAAAATCTTTAGTGTTTAATAGAGATTGATGAGACTATTGGGTTAATATGTCCAATCAGGAGAAAGTGTCTAGCACCTAATTGGTTTATGAGTATTTAAATACAGCCAGCCAATGAATGTGAGACTAAGTTTGATCATGAATAAGCTCAATTGTCGCATGAAATGCGTTGATCTTATACATTGTTTGTAACAGCTGCTGTACCCGCTCTGTCTCACCCAACTTACTCTCCCTTGAAACAACAAACAGCAAATATGATTTTAATATATTTTCACAATAAAGTGTTACGTTTTATATGAAGCTTGTTTGATATGAATAATATATGACAGAGGTGCGATATATATATGGGATGTCCTTTTGTGTATTTGTGATGATATTGGAAGTTTGGAGAAGCTATTTTCCCAACCGCATGCTGATCAGAAATGTTTCCTTGAGAAGACGGTATAGTCTTTAAGTCTGTGTCACATGTGGAAAGAATTGCCAGTTTTCTTTGGAGCCGCTGAATTGCTGTTTGGAATTTTGTCTTATAAGTCTCAAAGTACTCAATCATTTATAAAACATGAGTTTTAGCTTAGCATGAAATATTAAGGTGATTGTTTCCATATTATGGTAGTATAAATTTAGGACACATACCAGCTTGCATAGTAAGACACTTACTGCCACTGGTGTAAAGATCAGTGAAGTGAAGCTTTCCCACTTTGCAAAATAAGGGTCCTCCCACTGCCACCCTTACAGCTTAATTTTTTTATGTGTAATCTGTTGATAATGCTTTCTAATGGACAGATTTAGTCATAGACTAATGTTCTCCATACAAGGTGATAGGAACACAATAACCCGGTAACCACAAAAAAAAAGTTTGTTTAATTGTTAAAAAAGTGTGTACTGTAATAAAGTTATTGCGTTCCTTGTCTTGAACCAGTCCCACATTCCTGTTACCTTTGCTTTCCTGTGTCCAGTCCCTGCCTGTTTTTTGACCACTCTATTGCCTGCTGACTTTGTACTGCATTGCCAGCCTGTTTCCAGATCCTGCTGTTGCTGACCACTCTTGTGTCTGCCGTGTTTGCTGTCTTCCCCAGCCTGCACCCTCTTTGCCAGTTCCTGGAATCTGCGCATTGCATTGGTGAGTCTCCTACTCATTACTTTTGGATACATTCTCCCTGGGGTTGGTAGAGTTACACCTTACTGCAGTGGGTTATCCTGGGCCTTCTTCAGCTCAACCGGAGGGGGTCATCTGGCTTCAAGCCCAGAAACTTTATACGGCCCAGTTCGCAACACAACCCACTACAGAGGGCCTACAACAATGAGAACTAAACTCTAGCACCGCTCTCAAGCCTTCACCTACCAACCCTTGTTGGAGGAGTCTTACTACTCCTTGCTCTTTTGTGTGATGTTGCTTCCACTTGCCCTTGTGTCCTGTATACCCGTCTGGAGTTTGACAAAATTATACCCCTGTATCCTTGTACAATCACAGCTGAGTAATCAGTGTTTCCATAATTTTGATTGATCTGCATGTACTTAACTAGGAGTATCCTCAAAATATCACCTGTTGGCATATCTTGAGGACTGGAGCTAAATTCTAAGATTTTAGGTCTCTAGTAAGAAAGCGTGGATCAAGTTTATGTGGTGTATCAGCACATCTCTCTGGATCGGGTAGACTGCTTGTTAAAGGGAAAATTTACAACAGGAATGAATTTTTTTTTTTGTTGTTTAACCATTGGTGTAACCTATCAAGGTGTCTTATAAACAGCAGTCAGGTGTATTTAATTATAAATATATTTTGCATTATATCTACGATTTCTCATATGTAGTTTGCTCCTTTACAGTCTGCCTCCTGAGCTCAACTTCTCACTGCAAAACCCAAGGCTTAAATAGAAATTGAATGGCTCGTAAGAAAATCAAATTGTAATATGAAAAAATTAGAAATGGACTACAAGGGAGCGAAAATGCAAATCAAATAAGTAAATATAAATTCCACAAAGACAAAAATGGAGAAGGTGCCAAATAGTGTAGTACCTTAAAATACTTTGTAGCAAAAAGTAAAAAGAAGTATACTCAAATTGTATCAGCCAGACAACTGATATCAGGCAGACTGACATTCAGGCATAAAGAGGAACCTAACCCATATCCAGTCAGGTGGCTTTCACAGGCTTTCACCGGAACACCTTTTCCTTTTTCCTTCTAAAAATGACTGAGAAAGGGAAATGGACTCAGAGGATGACCTGAAGACCAAAAACACAGCTGGGGATGCAAAGCTTCATGTCTGATTGTCAGACTGCCTGATATCAGTTGTCTGACCAATACAGTTTGTGAGTATACTTCTTTTAACTTTTGCTACAAAGTATTTTACTACACTATTTGGCGCCTTCTCCTCTTTTTGTCTTTGTGGAATTGATGTGCTGCTTGAGAGAGCGTGTTGGATAGAGCTGTCCCGGAATAACACACTGAAGCTGCTACTCTGCATCTGGGAGCAGTTGTTATAAATTGTTATAAATTCCCAGCTGTCTGATTTTGTTGGAGGTGACATAAGTCAGTCTTCCAACCATTACTTTTGTGAGTTTACACCTATTCATGCTGGTGGTGGTCAAATTCAACATACCAATTGATACACACAGGGGCGCTCCTGTTTTGTCTCCCTTTTTGTCCTTTTAAAGTAAATATAAATAACTTCCTGCTGTTTGAAGAACACCTAACTAGGCAAGTCTTTCTGATAAACAGATTAAATATTTAAGAAGCAGAGAAGTGGGCAATGTATTGCTTTTCAATTAATTCAAACCTTGGGGTCCTTCAAGGGATAAGCTTCACTTTTTCTTAGATCATAACTCCCCTTTAAGGCCTCCATTCAATTGAGGCTGACGCCAAACAAAACACACCCAACTGAATTTTTTTCAAGCACAGTAAGCAATACAATTCCCTGTGCTATGAAAAGATATCACCAAAAAGAGCACCTCAGGCGCTAATTTTGCACCCATGTGTGCCCATTAAAACGCATTACAAAACATCAAAATATGCCATTCAATTCCATGTGTTAATACTAAGATACATTAAGGGACCAACTCTGACAGGTGAAAATCCTCATCAGTCCCTTAACTCAGCTCACATGAATCCTAAGCCCCATATCAGTACATCCAAAGCAATCCCAAAATGTGTGAAATATTAGTAGAATTAAAACTGAGTGCCAGTGGGGTATGCTTCCACCACAGGCACTCACAGGAATAATCAAACTAAGTTACATAACAGCCCTTGACAAAAAAACACTTACCTGTAATCTTGATGTCCAGTGGAGTCTTCAACACCTTGGTCAGCTAATGTTTGTCTTCTTTTGTCATCTTCTATCTTCTCTTCTGTCTTCTTATCTTCCTTGTTTCAAATAGATTTCTGTAAAGAAAAAAACATTAAGCATTACATTCTGGCAAAAAAAACATAACTTGGAAATATGTCCATTCTTTAACTTTTTGACTTTCAGAGGGGTACACAACATATTGCAGAGCAATGCATTGCATAACTCTCTGGTTCTCACAGAGTTAAAGCAATGTATATAACCCAAGTTGAAAGACAATATTCCGATGAACAAAAAATCATTCTCTCAGTCCTTTTCCCCAAAAAAACAATTCTTCTTTCTAAATCAAAATGTTATCCATAAAGAGAAAATATTGTTGCCTTTACAAAAGACATGCTAAATATGGTGCACCACTGCAAGTAGTACAGAAGTTCCTAGTGTGCTAATGGGAATGTGCTAGGGCAAGTAGAAGTATAATAGACATACAAAGAATAAGGAAAGCTCATATACAGCACCAGACCCACCTTCAGCTAATGAGTTTGGGCATGAATAGTGAATCCCCAATGCTAATAAAGTGAAGTGTATAACATAAAATAACTAAAACATAACCTTTATTGAGATAAAGATAAAATTAAAAACCAGGCAAATTAAAAACAGAATGTACTGTTAGCTCCCTAAGAAGTGTAATCTGTCTTAAATCTCTGGCGCCATAATACAAGTGGACACTACTTAAAGGGATAGTAATACTTAAAATGTAAAAAAAAATGTCGTAGGGTTTATCCCCCTGAGTAAAACAAGAGTACTCCCACTGCTGAAAGGTGTTTCATTCAAAAGTTACTCATTTTCAAAGTCGAATTTTTTAGGTGCAATATCACAGTGGCCTGAAAGTGTACAGTGGCGCTGTTGCTACACAATCCTATGGACAGCTCTGGTCCCGGGACCATAAATCTCCATAGGATGGTGTAGCAACAGCGCCACTGTACAATTTCAGGCCACTGTGATATTGCACCTAAAAAATTCAACTTTGAAAATTAATAACTTTTGAATGAAACACCTTTCAGCAGTGGGAGTACTCTTGTTTTATTCAGGGGGATAAACCCTACAACATATTTTTTTACATTTTAAGTATTACTATCCCTTTAATGTGTTGTAAAAAGCAAGTGCCAACGTAATTTGCCTGCTTACGTGGGTATTATGTAAGCCTTTACATATTACAACTTAAGCCATCCTTACAGTAGGGAAACGATGTATTGATATAGCGTAGTTACATCTGTAATTAAACAGGTATAACTATTGAACAAGTGAAAAAAAACAGCCACTTCTGTATTTGATTTTAAATGAGATATCAAGTTATTGGTATCCTATGTCTCATCACAGTATATCATTGACAAAAGGTACTCAGTGGCTGAATATATCTTATGTCTACGCTTCTTAATCTTTAGCAACAAATGTAACATGAATTAACCACTGAACAAGTCTACCACTATTCCCCTATCCCCTGTCATTAACCTATTGGTCTCAAAAGCTGGTTGCACAAAAATAAATTGCAAATGAGGTATTGTCTGCAAAACTCATTAGGTAATAGACACCTCTATGCGTGCAACCCTAAGAACCATAGGTGTGTAGAAGAATTAGTTATTTCACATTAGGAAGGAACATGTACAACTTAGCTACGGACATCAGCAGTCTGAGTCCATGTACCCTGACGTACTTTTCTCCTTTACAGGCTTTCTCAAAGGGTAATGGGGCCAGCCTTAGCTTGTCGGTTTTATATCTAAATTACACCCCTCAAGAGAATAAAAGGGATCAAATCATTGGTGGATCCTTAATGGTTGACAGATTGCAGCGATGTCTTAATGATAAGTCACCCTTATTAAAGCATCCGCAAGTTAAATATTGATACAGGATAATATGTTATCAGCCCTAAATACACTACAGAGTGATCTCATAATTGTTCTGTGTCTCAATGTGTCTTTGATCTGTTTCATTAAAGTTATAGAGTATATATAAGGGCAAATGTACACCATATGTGATGATATAAAATCAATAAGCAATAGCAACCAAAATATGACACAGAGGATATCAGGGCTGATATCTAAAACTTGAAAAATGCCTATTAAAAATTCGTTAGTGTAATTATTAAGGCATTATATATACTATATGTCTTCAAAAGAAAATATTAACCACGGTAACAACACTACTTCTTAGTGGTTACATTAACAGGGCAAAAGTATCCCTGTATGCCTAATTAAATGTTCTGATATATTGCCAGAATCTATTTAGAGGATGCTAGTCTTAGGAGCCAGTAAATGCCCATCATAGTTGATTGAAATTACTACAAGTTGGACTTGTAGTGTTAACCCTTTGCGTGCCAGAGGCATACAGAATGCATTGCAAATTAATGCATTCCATAACCCTCTGTCATTCAAAGGGTTAAAAGGCTATAATACCATCAAAAGAAAAGGACAAGAGAAAGAAAAGGAGAAAGAAAAATACAGGACATTGGTCTGTTGCTTTATCAGCATAAGATAATGACTTGTCGATTATGATGACACAAGAACAAAACATCACATATGTGCTGTCAATCTCATGCCTTCCTTGAAGCCTTTAGGAGACAGTGTATTTAATAGGAAAATCTATTGTTTTCTACTCTCAATAATCGATTATCTATGTCCCCACCTCAACTGCCAGTAAACATTTGTTGTAGGCCAAAAAGTTGGATATGATTGAGGATCAATGTTTTTCAAGGAAGTGTCTGCTCAGGCTTGTTAATTTTTTGCCTTTTCTTGTGTCTCTTTCAGAGTTTTTTATATTGGATAAATGTTCCTTAATCCTTGTCTTTAATTTTCTGAAGGTTTTATCGACATATGTCAGTAGGCATTGATAATGTATGGAGTAAATTGCGCAAGTTGTATTGCAGTTTATGAAATGATTACATTTCCTCCATCTTCCAAATCGATCTTTAATGCCCACGGGATTGATTATATGAGAACATAGTGTACATTGCCCAAATACATGTGTTGCTTTGATTGAAAGTTTCCTCAATTTATTGGGGCTAAAATAGCTTTTTACCAACTTGTCACCCTGGTTGGGTGAGCGTCTGCAGCTAATTTCTGGTCTTTCTCCAAACACTTGTTTAGGTTATTATCCATTTGAAAGTGCCCCAGTGCTTCATTAGTATACTGCAGACCAAATTCCATTAGTTGTGATATGTTCCCACAAAGCGAATAGTAGTGTCTTTCTTTCTGATAGCTTTTGGCTGGAGTAGTGTTCTTCTAGGTGTATTAATTGCATGTATTCTTGCTGTTTGATCATGTTTTTACTATAGCCACTGCATCTTAAATGATCAGGTAGTTCTTGAGATCTGATGTTAAAAGTATGCCCACCAAAACGGTTTCTTCTCATTTTCAGAAACACGCTTGTGGTTACTGACTTTATTACAGACTTAGGGTGAAAACTGTCTGCGGCCTGGATACTAGTAGTTGCAGTGAATATTCTGTATAGGTCAGTATGTAGAAACCCATCCAGACCTTTGGAAATGCTTAAATCAAGAAAGTTTATTTTGTCATACTGCATTCCAGAGTGAGCCTCAAGTTCCAGTCATTGGTATTTAGGTACTTGGTGTACTCCTCCTGAAGTATGATATTATCTCCTTCCCATGGTATGAACACATCATTGATGTATCTGTACCAAGCCAATATAGAGCGATTCAATTTGGCCAGACTATCATCAAAGACGATGGTGTGTTCCCACCACCCAAGGTACAGGTTTGCATAGGTGGGAGCAGATGCTGCTCCCATCGATGTACCCTGGGTTTGCAGGTAAAAATGGTTATGTAATGGAAAGTAA
Source organism: Rhinophrynus dorsalis (assembly GCA_037306005.1). NCBI lineage: Eukaryota > Metazoa > Chordata > Amphibia > Anura > Rhinophrynidae > Rhinophrynus > Rhinophrynus dorsalis. Next base: position 310,154,442 of record CM074720.1, on the reverse strand, counting down.
TTGTGCGTTAACTCAACACATAATTTCAACAAGAATGTTTTAGTATTTTCTGTTAATGTGGCATCCCCATCCATAAAATATTCTGCAGCTTCCATTCCTTTCTCACAATGAATTGAGATGTAGAGAGAGTCTTGTTTCAGTTCATGGTTTTGGGTGAATTTGGCGCAAAAGGTTTCACAATAGCAGCTGTGTTAAAATCAATGTAGTTGTGAAGAAACTGCAAACTCACAACCATGTGCTTTTTTACAAAATGGCATCCTCAACCATGTGGCTATGAGAACAAAGGCACCTAGCAAGATGGAGTCAGACCATGTGTTTGCTCTGAGATGGAAATCTAATAGCAAACACAAGGCCAGGGCCTACAGTATGCTCACACTACACAGACAGCAACACAGCTATTAGAAGTAATATGAATTTGCCCACACCCAAAAAGGCTACCCTTTAATTATAGGATATATCCAGAGAAATTTGTCCTAATGACCAATACCACAATTAACACAATAACACCCCAGTACTAGCAATAAGCAATAATATTTAATAACAAACAATAATATTAACAATACACTGTATATTATCAAATATATTCTAGCTAAAACATCTAATAATATTAACTAGACAATTACTTACTGTTGGCAAGCCCCGCCCATCTCCAGCCCACTTTTCCCTGACTGACAAACCCCTCTCCTTCCCTCTAGAAGCAAGAGAGACAAAGGACCTGGTCCTTTCTTTGTGCTTTTTCCGCACAAACAGACCAGGGAAAAAATAAAAGGAAAATGGTTGTGAGCTAAATGTGGGATGTATGACATGAGAACACAACCATGCAATGGATACAGTTTTGCTGCAAATTTTGCTGCAACTTATCTATGTCCATAACAAGTCTCTACATCACAAATGGCCAACATCAGTGTTTCATCTTCTGGTAAGCTGTCAATTTTTGTAAGCAGGTCTGTTGTGTCTAGTATGTATGAGGGAAACTGTGATGCTTTTTCTTCAAGACTGTTTATGCTTGAGACAATGGGTCTCCCAGGTGTATTTAGTGCATTCTTGTGAATTTTTGGGAGAAAATATAGTTTTGAAATTGTGGGTTTTTTATCTCTCTGCGTTCTTGTTTAGTTATTGCCTCATCTATTATACTTGTGTATAGGTTCAAATAGTCTTTTGTGGGATCTGCAAGGAGTCTACGGTAACAATCTTTATTATCAAGTTGTTTAAAGGCCTCCACTAAATACAAAGTATTAAGCCATATTACAATGTTATCCCCCCGTGTCAGATGACTTTATTACTATGTCACTCCACACAGATATTTCCCTGATGGTTTGATCTTGTGCCTTATTGAGGTTAAATGGGCCTCATTGTTCTGGCAGATTAATAATATCCTGTATTACCATTTCTCCAAAGATCTTAACCTGAGGGCATGTCTGTGTAGGTGGGGTAAAGGTAGATTTGGGCAGGAGTTTTTGAGGGGAATGCTATAGTTCTTTGTTAATTAAATCCAAGAGATCCTGTAGGCGGTCCCCTAGCTCATTTTCTTTGATTGCTTTTTCTCTTAGACCAAATGTGGCTTCTAGAAAAAGTCTATGTTCAACAGATTTTTTTGGGGTTGCCATGTCTGTATTGGATTTGTTGAAGAATTTATGGAGTAGAAGTTTGCGACAAAAAAGAAAAAGATCTTTATAGACTTTAAATGTATTAATTTTATTACTGGGTGAAAACAAGAGTCCTTTACTCAGGACCTCTTTGTGGACAGGACGGAGCTTGTGACTGCTAAGATTAATATCAGTTAGGGACTATATCCCCTCCATGTCTCATTTCCCTGTTGGTTCTGTCTCTGTCCATATCCCCAGACCTCTGTCTCTTAAATCTCTTGCCTCCCCTCCTCCTGTGCTTTCCCCGATATTGTAGTATGTTGTTCTGCCTCTCCCCCTCCATGTTCGATGCCGTAAAAATGTCTAGTTTTATGACCCAAGTCCACATTGGTTGCAGATCCTCCAGCTCCTTCCTGATCTCATATATCTGATTCTGATATATTGATGTCTACAATATCAGTAGTGGATTCAGGTGTGTGGGGGAGGGGTATAGTTCCAAATACATATTTATATATTACACTCCTTAAAGTCCCTGAGGTCTCCTTGTAATTTGTTTTCTTTTTTTATCAATGTCTTTTTTATCAATTATCTTTTTCTTTAAAATATCAATCTCATTATTAAAGTGGAACTTTCATCCGCTATAAAGTTGCCCTTCTATAATTAAGCAGGTAGCAACTAGCTTCAGAATATATATATTTACATTTGAAAAGTAGCCCATTCTAAAGAAATCTGTCATTGTAGGAGATGGCTGGGTTAGCACAGTCTGCATGCCTGTGCTGTCAGTCCCTTCCGGTAACCATATGGTGTGCTGCAGTAGGCATGCAGAAAAGATGTCTGAGCTGTAGCCTGGGTTCTGGTCTCATACAATGATTGATTTCTTCAGAACAGGCTACTTTTCAAAGGTAAAATACATATTCTAAGCTAGTCACTACCAGCTTAATTATATCAGGGTGACTTTAATCTTCTCTAGGTTGTCCTGTGAGTTCTCACATTCAAATTCCAAGTGATTTGGGTTTCTATTCCCTTTAGTGTATCACTCCTTGATTGCTCAAACTCAAAGAGGATTTGAATCAGCTCATGAGAGCATTTGTTAAGTGATGTTTCCCCAGTACATTCTGTTTTTAAATTTACCTGTTTTTTAATTTTATCTTTATCTCAATAAAGATTATGTTTTAATTATTTTATGTTATACACTTCACCTCATTCACATTGGGGACTCACTATTAATTTCTAAACTCATTATAGGAAGGTAGGTCTGGTGCTGAATATGGGCTTTCCTTATTCATTGTTTGATTATTACGCCTTTAAAAAAAGAACCCAAGTTGTGGGCTCCGCTAATGTTACCGGCAGTGACAGAAGGAAGTGAGGCAGTCAACCTCCCCCCTTAGTACCTTTCAGGCCGATGCCTCAGCCAGTGTGTGGGAAATGTGAACATAGACTGGCTTTTATATGGTCAGTCTCTGTTCAAAATATCTCCCAGAAGTCCATTGGATGGCATGTGTGCCTACTCACCTCCCAGCCAATCAACTCCTAGTGAGTTTCAGCATCGCTGCACTAGTAGCTGATTGGCTGCAATGAGTTGCGTACCTTTCTGGCAATCAAGAGGTAAAACAATTAACATATTTCCAAGTTATGTGTTTTTCCAGCATTTAATGTTTGAACAAGAAGGATAAGAAGACAGAAGAGACAAAGACAGAAGAGAAGACAGGAGAGGAGTAGACAGGAGAGGAGAAGACAGAAGATAGAGAGAAAGAGGAAGCAAGAAGATAGAAGATTGAAGCTGACAGAAGAAAACGGACAGTGGATAACAGGTAAGTGTTATACAGCTGTGGGTGTTAGGCTAGTGTTAGGGGTAGTATTTTTGCACTTCACTATTAGGGATACTGTAAGGTTAGTGTTTGTGAGGGTGATTGTGTGTTTGAGCTCATGCACGGTGCTTAGCAGTGTGTCAGACACAGACCATTAGCCCTTTCCTTTGATGTTCCTATTACTCTCGCTATTTATCGTGAGTTTTGGGAATTAAAAATGGATATTTGGCCACAAGTCAGTTTCTATTTCCAAACGTTCATTGTGGTTTTAGTTGGCAGGGTAATTGAATATCAACTTATACATTCTTTATTTCGGTCGGTAGCCAGTTTTGCCCTAATGTCAGTTTTAGCAGAATTATTTGTTTTAAGGCCGAAGTGCTATGATATTTTGAAATATTCTGTAAGTAAATGTATGAAAAATATGCTTATATGTTTTCTTTTTTCCTTGCAGAAAAGTTATATATTCATCTTGCTCTGCTTAACCCCCTGGATGGCACAAATTACACCAATACATGTATTGGAGACATAGTTTGTATCCAAGGGGTTAAACAAAACACTTCATTTTCTTAAAAAGCTCTGCACAAGATAAGAGCAATAAAAAATGTAGGACCATAATGTATTCTTCAAACTCAAATTAATATTTTCTTATTACAGCAATAATAACCATGTGTAAATGCTGCAATACAGGTGCTTGATGCATTTGGACTCAATAAAAGATTGTCTTGTCTGTTCTTCCATTTGATGGACTTAGACTATGCCTATTCTAAGAATGATTGCGAAAGGATGCTTTTCTTTCATTGGAAATTAAAAATAATACAGCCGTCAGGAGAGAATCACGAACAGTTAATCTAGAGCAGTGATTACATGTGTCCTTGCAGCTGTTGCTGGACTTCAATGCCTATAATCCTCTAGCGCAAATGTTTTCTGGAGTTTTGAGAGTGATGGGAATTTTAGTCCAACAACAGCTGGAGGAACTCATGTTATCCACCTCCCTCTAGTGAAATGAAAAAACAAAGGATAATAGAGCACCAGTTAAATTAATTCAGAAGTCTGCACTAGGTGAAGACAGTGTCAGCCATTAGTCTACAGTAATAACTGCTACATCCTAGGGAATCTAATGCATTTGTATTAGTAAGAAATGAGACAAAGCAAAATAATCTGGGCCTCTTTGTAGACAAAATACAGAAAGCTTTTTTTGCAGTTGTCATTAAGATCTGTGTGTGTGTGTGAGAGAGTGTGCTATTGCTTCTCACATTCATACTTGCTGATAATATGCAACCTTATTAGTCCTGCATAGTGATTGTGTTCATTTGCCACATGCAACAGCTGCCAAGCTTCTCTGACTCCTTACAGTATGACTGCTTTTTTCCACCAGTAATCTAATTAATTTTGTTTTCATTCACAACCGATGGGGAAAAAGAAGGTCTGAAAATTGTTTTAATTCTCCCTTGTTCCCAAAACTGGCATGAGTTCATGTTGCCATGGTTCCTATTAACACATTAAAATGATTTGGACCAGAGATGTTCCTCTGTTGGATCATAACCTCTCCTTTTTTAGTTAATGATTTTAGTCAAGTCTGTCATAAAGACTTGGCCATCTTGATATTATGTATGTTCCTTCTAGTATATAAAATTAGTACTGCTGTTGGCATCAATTGCAAATTTAGTCATACCTCTAGACTACTATTATATTATTGTTATGTAATACTAAGCATTGAAATTAAAACAAAGGGAAGTTGATACGTGAAATCAATAAGCGAATGATGGACAACATGAGAATCAAGTGATTAATATATATGTATATATATATATATATATATATATATATATATATATATATATATATATATCCAAACCAGGTCCCAAAAAAGTATACACACAGTTGTTGAAGAACCACACTCACAGGACTTGAAATGAATGAAAATGTATAATTTTTAATGAATCAACGTTTTGGCCCCACTTTGGGCCTTTGTCAAGATACTTACAGAATAAAGTAAAGATAACCCATTTATACCCACATAGTTAAAAATGGTGCCAAATGATGTCATAGGTCAAAGTGAAATGAGTCATAAATTTGCCATATGTAAAAACAATAAATAGGAAAATTAATCAGACTAAAAGAAGTATGAACAAAATAACAAAGAAACCAAAAAAGAAAATAAAAAACACAGTCTCTCAGGCACAAAAAGGGTTAAGAAACAGGATCGAAATACAGCTCCCTTACATAAATCCTAATGTTGTATCCACATATGAAAAAGCATGTCTAGAAAATTTATCTATCAACATCCAAAAAGTCAAAAGATAATTGTATCTTAACTGAGGTATCCATGTTCAAACCCGCTCAAAGCGTTTTATATGAGAAATATCGGAAAGTACAAATAATATTGATAAAGGAATATCAAAAACACTACCAAACTCATATCTTGAAGTTGAGCAATAACTGGTGATAGATTAGCGCCAATCACCCAGGGTCAAAGTGTATCAGTGTGTTAATTCTAGATATATCATAGTTTTATCCAAACTGCAAAAATAATAGAGTAACAAACTGCCTTACCAGTCTGGATCAGGAAAAGCCATTCTCATCAGAGAAACCCAGTACATGGCAACGTATGTGGTATCCAGGGGGCATCTATGTTTTGGGACTTACTGACATTGCATTGCAATAGTCCGGATCTAGGATAAGCTACATTGTATTAAAGGAATCAATAACATATTAACTTCTGTGCTGTCCTGAAGGCATCCATGCTCCAGGACTTTGTGGCATTGCAACTCCTATATTAATTAATGTTGAGTTGGTGACATTGTATATAATTATCTGATACACACTGAATATAAGATATTGGCCAAGATAAGCTATCTTTATAGGAATAAACTTATCAAAACCTGCTAAAGCATAACGTTTCAGGGATTGAAACAGATCATAGAGGACCTCTAAACAGCCAGGGAATGCCATTCTGAGAGGAAAAGAAGCAATGGAACTATACATTATACCAAACAAGTTGTTATCTAAGTTATAGACTTGATATTGTATTGACATTATATAAGAATAAATAAACATTAAGATACATATCCCATCATAATCTCACCCAGATACAAAATAAACTATAGGTCTCACAATTTTAAGTTACAGGTGAAACATTGTCTCAATAGACAATAACCATGATGTAAGTGTTTGTCTATGCTGTGTATCCCAAAGCTATAACCAATGCATAAATGCCTAAAAAATCAAAACCAGTTATGGACAGAGTATTCTATCAATTATGAGTGAAAACTGTCAATATCTATATGCATTTGGACATGCCAGATACATTTAGTTCATTTAATCAACAGAACATCCAGTATGTCCAATCCCATACACTTTACCCAAGATTCACAAAAACCCACATAAATCACCCGGCCGACCTATGATCCCCTTCTTCAACCTCTAGCCCAATTTGTAGATTTCTACTACTACATCTAGGTGTCAAAAGTGCTGCACTTCAACAGCAGCAGAGGCACTATTCATCCTCATCATAGCTAAAGTTGTAGATGCTGATAACCTGTGTTGTTGCTGCTGATTACTCAACACTAGTGTATGGCTGAGTGAGGCTAGGACTTGGAAGAGGGGATGATGCTGATGATGACTGACAGGATGACTATTTCTAGACAGGCACAGTGCTACTTTTCAGTGGGGGAAGATAGAACATTTGCCTTTCAGCTAACTTTCTGGCCATGTCATTATCTCCCTCACTCTCAATGTCATCTCCGTTTGAAGAAGAGAAGGATGCTTGAGGGATATATTCTACATCTACATAAACATCATCAGTCATTAATAGGGGTGGGTGAAAGATTCCGTTGTGTTGCAGCGAAAAAATCAATGAAAACCACGTCATTGTCCACTTTTTCACTGGAAAATCAGCTTTAAAACCAGCAATTAAAATCTTCACATTGGCAAAAATTCATCTCTGTTTTTTTCAATGGCTAGAAAGTTTGAGCCCATTAATTTACGTGTTTTTCGCCTTTCGCTATAAAAATGTGATGTATTCCAGGAAGTGAAATACAAAAGAAGCAGCTACAGGGAGATGTAGACATGCTGTGATCTTTTAAAAAATGTACATGCTTTGCTGTTCTGCTGTGATCTTTTTGAAAAACTTATAAAAGGAGGTGTCATGGTTTGTTAAAGAACTCTCAGACAGTTAGGTAAGGTTAAAAGCTTTATTGAAAATAATGCACAATAGCCCCACACAGGTCCAGATAAGGTCCGTTCCAAGTACTTCCCAAATCTGACGCGGGTCAGGGCAAGAACATACACAGTAGTAATAATGCAAAACAAGTATAATAATCTTGGATTCGTAGACAGTTTCGTGAACAGAATATCCTCAACAGCCCCACACCGCAATAGGTGACACAAGTGAATGGTGACTGAAGGGCAATCCCCTAAACGACTAGGGATAACGGAGGCAGCACAGATAGTGTACAGGGAGACACTAGACCCTAGGCATCTAGGGTTAATGGAGGCAGCACTGGCAAGATTCTGGCAGAGAACTGACCCTAATAATTTAGGGTAAACAGAGGCAACATGGACAGGACTCTGGTAGTGTCACAGTTAGTTACTGTTTATAAAAGAACACTCAGACAGTTAGGTAAGGTTAAAAGCTTTATTGAAAATAATGCACAATAGCCCCACTCATGTCCAGATAAGGTCCGTATCGAGTACTTTCCAGATCTGACTCAGGTCAGGGCGAAATTACACACACAGTAGTAGTCAGCAAACAAGAGTAATGATCTTGGACTTGTAGGCAGATTCTCAGCAAGGTTCAGGAACAGTAATATCCTCGACAGCCCCACACCGCAATAGGTGACACAGGCGATGGGTAACTGAAGGGCACTTCCCTAGTGGACTAGGGAGAACAGAGGCAGCACACACAGTGCACAAGTGGACACTAGGCCCTAGACTTCTAGAGTTAACAGAGGCAATGCTGGCAAAACACTGGCAGAGGACTGACCCTAGGAGAGTAGGGTAAACGGAGGCAACACAGGCAGGACTCTGGCAGTAACTGAACCCCAGAATGCTAGGGTTAATCGAGGCAACACAGGCAGTATTCTGGCAATGGCTGAACCCTAGAACACTAGGGTTAACGGAGACAAGACAGAATGGACTCTGGCAGCGACTAGACCCTAGCACGCTAGAGTTAACGGAGGCAACACGGCTGTGGCACTTGTAGTGACTGAACCCTAGAACGCTATGGTAAACGGAGGCAACACGGACCGGGCAGTAACAGGACTTGGGCAGTAACAGGACCCTAGCATGCTAGGGTTAACGGAGGCAACAGACACCAGATACTGGTGATATAACGACCCTAGGTCACTAGGGTAAACTGAGGCAACATGGGCAACAGTGTGGCACTGGCTTGACCCAGGTATTATAGGGTTACCGGAGGCAACACAGACACTGGTGAGTGCAGGGACTCCCACAGGCTCCAGGAAATAATAGAAGCGGCAAGCAAGGGGGAGATAGGTACGTAACATAACCGGTCCTCAACCAGTGTCTCCCTGTTCGGTATACAGAGGTAATAGGCTAGTCCCGTGAGCAACGGAACTAGCAGCACAACCAGGTTGGCACACATGGACTTCACAGCCAGTCAGTAGGACCACCAACACTAGCCCAGCCAGATCGGTGCAAACGGATAGTCAGCTAGTCTTAGTCAGTAACGGAATCAGATACTCAGCCACTCCGGTTCGGTACACAAAGAGTTAGTCAGCCAGTCCAGTCAGTAACGGAATGAGGTACTTAGCCAAGCCAGTTCGGTACACAAGGAGTTAGTCAGCTAGTCCTAGTCGATAATAGAATCAGACACTCAGCCAAGCCAGTTCGGTACACAAGGAGTTAGTCAGCCAGGCCAAGGTCAGCAACGGAATCGGATCACAAGAGCGCCAGGCACAAAGCGTAGTCAGGTGATCCGGGTCATACATGGAAACAGGAAACAAGAACTACTAGTCGTTAGATACGGGTACACCACGAAAGGGCACCGGTATAGTCATAGGAGGGCATATTTAAAGGCAAGCCCTAGGAGGAGTAATGACACAGAGCCAATAAGAATGCAGCCAGGGTAAACCCGGAAGTAACAATGTAGCTCAGGAATCACGGGCACCATGATAGGGACTCTGGATCTGTACCAAATTGTCTGGATAAGGCGTCTGCCTTAATATTCTTAGTGCCCGGTAAGTAAGATACTATGAAATTGAAATGTGACAGGAACAAGGCCCATCTGGCTTGTCTAGGGGATAACCTTTTGGCCTCCGAGAGGTAGGTAAGGTTTTTATCGTCTGTAAGAATCAGAATCGATCCCCAATGTTGTAGACACTCTGGGCCTTAGTCATCTTTTTTTGAAAAAAATCCAAATGGCATTAAGGTCTTCCTAGGACGCGATCTCTGTGACAATACTGCTCTTACACCAGTCTCGGAGACGTCCACTTCCAGTATGAATGGCAAACTAGGTATAGGGTGTGACAGAACTGGTGCTGAGGAGAATGCGGACTTCAGGGACTCGAATACCTTTACCTCTTCCGGGTACCACACTGAAGCATTAGCACCCTCGTGCGTCATGTCAGTCAATGGTTTTACAATCATAGAGTAGTCACGGATACATTCTCTATAATAATTTGCAAAGCCCAGGAACCGCTGCAAGGGCTTCAGGCCACTGGGACGTGGCCACTGCAACACAGCAGACAGTTTGTCTTTGTCCATGTATCACGGTGCCCGTGATTCTTGTGTGACATTCTGACTTCCGGGTTTGTGCCTTGCTGTCTTTTATTGGTGCTTGCTGGCTAGCCCCTCCCAGGGCTAGCCTTGATATACGCCCTCCTGTCACCAAGCGGGTGCCCTTTCGTGGTATTTGATATTCGTAATTCAGTGCTCCTGTTCCGTGTTGATCCGGTTTCTGGCTGACTACCGCTCCTGTGTACTGATCCAGGCTCGGCTGACTAACGCTCTCTGTGTACTGACCCAGGTTGTGGCTGACTACTGCTCTCTGTGTACCGACCCAGGCTTTGGCTGACTACCGCTCTCTGTGTACCGACCCAGGCTGTGGCTGACTACTGCTCTCCGTGTATTGTTCTAAGCATGGCTGACTACGCTATCCTGTTCCCGCGCTATTGCAGTCAGTGCTATCCGGTCACTAGCGGTTACTGTTGCCTCTCTATATTGCTCAGCCTGTGACTATCTGTGGTCTCCGTTTAGCTATTCCAGTCAGTGCTATCAGGTCTCTAGCAGTTCCTAGTTGCACCAGATATTAGGCTGCCTTACCCGGTATTCGGTAAGGCCGGTAGAGCCTCCTCAGTTCCTTGTTGCACCAGATATTAGACTGACTTACCCGGTATTCGGTAAGGCCGGTAGAGCCTCCTCAGTTCTTGTTGCACCAGATATTCGGCTGCCTTACCCGGTATTCGGTAAGGCCGGTAGAGCCTCCTCAGTTCCTTGTTGCACCAGATATTAGACTGCCTTACCCGGTATTCGGTAAGGCCGGTAGAGCCTCCTCAGTTCTTGTTGCACCAGATATTCGGCTGCCTTACCCGGTATTCGGTAAGGCCAGTAGAGCCTCCTCAGTTCCTTGTTGCACCAGATATTAGGCTGCCTTACCAGGTATTTGGTAAGGCCGGTAAAGCCTCCTCAGTTCATTGTTGCAGATATTAGGCTGCCTTACCTGGTATTCGGTAAGGTCGGTAGAGCTTCACTATTGTATGTTATCTTGTATGCCCTGTCCTGTGTCAAACTTTACTACTGCTGCTTTGTAGAGTTTGGACCCGTGAGGAGCCTTGTGCGCTTTATTCTGTCTAATAAAGCTTTCCTATTTTATCCTACCCAATTGTCTGAGTGTTCAATAAAACCGTGACAGTACGAAAGGGCCATGACCTCAGACAAGGCTGGTGAGGGTAGTTCCCAGAATCTCCTGTGGAGATTGGACACGCATGAACAACGATTAGACCAACTCTCTATGGCTATGCAGACCATTCTTGAACGCACTGCTTGCCTCGAGAGACCTGTACAATCTTTGGTGGCCACTCCAGTTCTGGCACCATTGACACAGGCTAGTGTACCCAGCTCTTCCTCTAGAGGGCTCTCCACTACTGCTTCATTGCCTTTTAGATATGATGGGGAGCAAACACTTTGCCATGGGCTCTTGAACCAACTGGAAATTTTTCTTGAACTAGTGCCACAGGCGTTTCCCAGTGACAGAAGCAAGGTGGGATTTATGATCTCACTACTCACGGGCAAGGCCTTAGCTTGGGCAAATCCGATTTGGGAGACTGGCAAACCTATTACTACAAATTTTGTTGAATTTGTAAGGGCCTTCCACAGTGTGTTCGAAGTTCCAGGGCGTGCCACCTCTGCTGCCAAGCACCTTATGAGAATCCAGCAGGGCACACGTACTGTTTCTGAGTTTGCCATTGAAGTTCGTACACTTGCAGCAGAGGTAAGCTGGAATGATGAGGCGCTGATTCCTGCATTTTCCCAGGGCCTTGACGATAAGATTAAAGACGAAATTGCGGCCAAAGACCTACCGGTGGGTCTAGACGGATTAATTGAATACACAATTCTGATTGACTCTCGCATAAGGGAGAGGAGTCTATACAAGAATCTCAGTGCAAGATCCACTGGCGAACTTGGCAACAGGGTTAATTTCCCACCCATGCCTCCCTCTCCTCCCATACCTCCGGGTTCTGCTATAGGGAGAACGGAACCTATGCAAGTCGGTTTTACAAGATTATCCAAGCAAGAGCACTCCTTCCGTTGCAAACAGGGGTTATGCCTGTACTGTGGCAAAGCAGGTCATTTGCTAAAAACTTGTCCCGTGCGACCGGGAAACGAGCGCACCTAGGATCATGTGGGGGACAGATCCTAGGTGGCGTATACCAGTCCCCAGAAGGCATGTTAAGCAAACCTGTGATTGACATTGTGATCTCTTGGGCCTTTGAATCTACTAAGATGCCTGCCCTAATTGATTCTGGTGCAGCCAGGTATTTCATGGACAAGAATTTTGCATTGATGCATAACATTCCGTTGGTAAGCAGAAACTCTCCACTCGACATTGAGGCCATTGATGGGAGACCATTGGTACCACTTCAAGTCACACAGGAGACATGTCCTTTATCTGTGTGCATTGGAGCCCTTCACAAAGAGACCATTCAATTCCAGATTATCCAGTCCCCCCATTTTGAGGTCATTTTGGGGTTTCCATGGCTACATAAGCATAATCCCAGACTGGACTGGAGAAATTGTGAAGTATTGTCTTGGTCTGAGTCAGCCTACCAAAATTTTGTGTACCTCTCCCTCCTTACCGCTGGAATATCAGTCATTCAGTGATGTATTCAGTAAGGGTGAGGCTAGCACTTTGCCGGTACATCGTACAGACGACTGTGCTATTGATCTTGTGCCAGGCGCTATGCCCCCAAAGGGTAGGACGTACCCATTGTCTGGTGACGAAAACAGTGCCATGGAGGAGTATATAAGTGACGCCTTGGCTCGGGGTATTATACGCAAGTCCTCCTCACCTGCGGGGGCTGGATTCTTTTTTGTTAAAAAGAAGGACGGGGAAATAAGACCCTGTATTGATTATAGGGGTCTTAACAAAATAATGATAAAGAACACCTACCCCATTCCACTCATCACCGAATTGTTCGATCATTTAAAGGGCGCTTCCATTTTTACGAAACTGGATCTGAGGGCAGCATATAATTTAGTTTGGATTAAGGACGGTGATGAGTGGAAAATGGCTTTCGATACTCGTACGGGGCATTACGAGTATTTAGTTATGCCATTTGATCTATGCAATGCCCCGGCAGTGTTTCAAGAATTGATTAATGATGTCCTACGTGAATTCTTACAATCCTGTGTGGTCGTGTATCTAGACGACATTTTGATTTACTCGTCTGGCCTGGAGACTCACTGTGGCCAGGTCTCTGCGGTCTTGCAGAGGTTAAGGGAAAACAAGCTATATTGCAAACTCGAAAAGTGCGAGTTCCATAGGTCCAGTGTGGCCTTTCTGGGGTACGTGATCTCTAAAGAGGGCTTCGCTATGGACAAGGACAAGCTTGCAGCTGTGCAACAGTGGCCGCGACCTAGAGGTCTCAAACCCTTACAGTGTTTCCTAGGATTTGCGAATTATTATAGGAAATTTATTCGCGACTATTCCAGTATTGTCAAACCACTAACCGCTATGACCCACAAGGGTGCCTCCGTATCTGAATGGTCCCCAGAGGCAATTAAGGCATTTGAGACTTTGAAATTGGCTTTTTCTACTGCTCCAGTTCTGTCGCATCCTATTCCTGGGTTGCCATTTACGTTAGAAGTGGATGCTTCTGAGACTGGAGTAGGGGCAGTCTTGGGCCAAAAACCAGGTCCAGATAAGACTTTGAGACCATGTGGGTTCTTTTTGAGAAAGTTGACCAAGGCACAGAGCCTTTATGACATTGGAGACCGGGAACTCCTACCGATTATTTTGCCTTACGTGAATGGCGACACTTGTTGGAGGGCACTAAGGTACCTATTCTGATCCTGACTGATCATAAAAACCTCATGTATCTATCAGAGGCTAAAAGGCTTTCTCCGAGACAAGGAAGATGGGCGCTATTCTTGTCTCGTTTTAATTTAATTGTCTCATACTTGCCTAGTACTAAGAATGTATGTGCTAATGCCTTATCCAGACAGTTTGGCTCAGATCCAGAAGCTGACTCTATTCCTGTGCCTATCATCCCTCCGAACCGTATACTTGCCACCTTACGAACCAGTATCATGTCTCCCTTAGAAGAGGAGATCTTGGCATCCCAGGCCAATGCTCCTCCAGAGAAACCTGTGGGCAAGTGCTTTGTGGCCGAGCCTTTTCGGGCTAAACTTATGGATACCTACCACTCCTCCCGGGTGGCCGATCATGTTGGGAAGAATCAATTGATTTGGTCATTGTCCCGTTTGTTTTGGTGGCCTGGCATGAGAGATGACTGTGCGGCATTTACAGCTGCTTGTGCCACTTGTGCCCGTTCCAAGGTCCCCAGACATTTTCCGGTGGGTCTCTTACAGACTGTTCCTAATGGGGACCGCCCTTGGTCACACATATCTATTGATTTCTTGGGAGAACTGCCGGCTTCCAGAGGGTTTACCGTAATCCTTTTGATAGTTGACAGGTTCGCTAAAATGGCACATTTTGTGCCACTCCCTGGTTTGCCATCTGCTAAGGAACTGGCAATTGTATTTGCCAGGGAAGTTTTATGACTCCACGGGGTACCCAAGGTGCTGGTCTCAGATCGTGGGAGTCAATTCGTCTTGAGATTCTGGAGGGCCTTTTGTGTACAGATGGGGTTTCAGTTATCATTTTCCTCAGCTTATCATCCCCAGACTAATGGGGCCGCTGAACGTACCAACCAGGGATTGGAGCAGTTCTTGCGTTGTTTCATTTCCAATCATCACGACAATTGGGCTGACTTGTTGCCGTGGGCAGAGTTTGCCGGGAACTGTGCTGTGTGCAGCACATCTGGGAGCTCACCCTTCCTAATCAACTACGGGTTTCAACCATGCTTGCTCCCAGATAACTTTCAGGCACAGCAGATTCCGGCACTGGGTGAGCATATTAGGCAGCTCCGCTACACATGGGCACAAGTCAAGAATACCCTACGTGAGTCCTTTGCACGTGCCCAGCGGCATGCCAATAACAGACGTCTGCCGGCTCCTGTATTCCAGGTGGGGGATCGGGTCTGGTTATCCTCTAAGAATCTCAGGTTGCAAGTTCCATGTCTCAAGTTTGCTCCCAGGTTTGTGGGTCCGTTCCGGGTGCTCCGTCGAGTTAACCCTGTCTCCTATGCATTGGAGTTACCGGCTTCTATGAGAATACATAATGTGTTCCATGTGTCTCTCCTCAAACCGTTGTTGTGCAACCGTTACACTACCACTCCTGCTGTCCCTGGTCCTGTGCGCATACAGGATCGCGATGAATATGAAGTGCAGAGTGTTCTGGATTCACGTAAATTCCGTGGTCAGGTCCAATACTTGGTGCATTGGAAGGGTTATGGCCCAGAGGAACGTTCATGGGTTAACCACTCTGATATTCATGCTCCCATTCTGCTGCTCAGTTTCCATGCCAAGTTTCCTAGCAAACCCAGACCCCCACAAGGAAAGAGGAGGGTCTTTGAGAGGGGGGTACTATCACGGTGCCCGTGATTCTTATACGACATTCTGACTTCCGGGTTTGTGCCTTGCTGTCTTTTATTGGCGCTTGCTGGCTAGCCCCTCCCAGGGCTAGCCTTTATATACACCCTCCTGTCACCAAGCGGGTGCCCTTTCGTGGTGTTTCTGATATTCGTGACTCAGTGCTCCTGTTCCATGTTGATCCGGTTTCTGGCTGACTACAGCTCCTGTGTACCGATCCAGGCTTGGCTGACTACCGCTCTCTCTTTACTGACCCAGGTTGTGGCTGACTACCGCTCTCTGTGTACCGACCCAGGCTTTGGCTGACTACCGCTCTCTGTGTACCGACCCAGACTGTGGCTGACTTCCGCTCTCCGTGTATTGATCTAGGCACGACTGACTACGCTATCCTGTTGCTCTCGCTATGGCAGTCAGTGCTATCCGGTCACTAGTGGTTACTGTTGCCTTCCGATTTTGCTTAGCCTGGTACTATCTGTTGCCTCCATTTAGCACTTCCAGTCAGTGCTATCCAGTCACTAAGCGGTTTCGGTTGCCTTCCTATAATGCTCAGCTTGTACTATTGGTTGCCTCCATTAAGCACTTCCAGTCAGTGCTATCCAGTCACTAATCGGTTAACTGTTGCCTCCCTATTTTGTTCAGCCTGTTGCTATCTGTGGCCTCCATTAAGCACTTCCTGTCAGTGTTATCTGGTCACTAAGCGGTTACTATTGCCTTCCTATATCGCTCAGCCTGTAACAATCAGTTGCCTCCGTTTAGCACTTCCAGTCAGTGCTATCCAGTCACTAAGCGGTTTCGGTTGCCTTCCTATATCGCTCAGCTTGTACTATTGGTTGCCTCCATTAAGCACTTCCAGTCAGTGCTATCCAGTCACTAATCGGTTAACTGTTGCCTCCCTATTTTGCTCAGCCTGTTGCTATCTGTGGCCTCCGTTAAGCACTTCCAGTCAGTGCTATCCGGTCACTGCGGTTACTGTTGCCTTCCTATATCGCTCAGCCTGTAACTAGCAGTTGCCTCCATTAGCACTTAGTCAGTGATATCCGGTCACTAAGCGGTTACTGTTGCCCCCCTATATCACTCAGCCTGTGACTATCTGTGGTCTCCGTTTAGCTATTCCAGTCAGTGCTATCCAGTCTCTAGCAGTTCCTAGTTGCACCAGATATTAGGCTGCCTTACCCGGTATTCGGTAAGGCCGGTAGAGCCTCCTCAGTTCCTTGTTGCACCAGATATTAGGCTGCCTTACCCGGTATTCGGTAAGACCGGTAGAGCCTCCTCAGTTCCTTGTTGCACCAGATATTAGGCTGCCTTACCCGGTATTCGGTAAGGCCGGTAGAGCCTCCTTAGTTCCTTGTTGCACCAGATATTAGGCTGCCGTACCCGGTATTCGGTAAGGCCAGTAGAGCCTCCTCAGTTCCTTGTTGCACCAGATATAAGGCTGCCGTACCCAGTATTCGGTAAGGCCGGTAAAGCCTCACTATTGTATGTTATCTTGTATGCCCTGTCCTGTGTCAAATTTTATTACTGCTGCTTTGTACAGTTTGGACCCGTGAGGGGCCTTGTGTGCTTTATTCTGTCTAATAAAGCTTTCCTATTTTATCCTACCCAATTGTCTGAGTGTTCAATAAAACCGTGACACCATGACAATGCCATCTTTGCCAATCATGTAGCCTAGGAACGGCACCTTGGATCTATGGAATTCGCACTTATCCAGTTTGCAAAATAACTTATTTTCTCTCAACCTCTGTAGTACTGCTTTAACATGTTCCCTGTGTGTCTCCAGGTCAGCGGAATAAATCAGAATATCATCCAGGTAGACCACTACGCAGGACTGTAACATGTCCCTAAGGACGTTGTTGATAAACTCTTGGAATACCGCTAAATTATATGCCGCCCTTAAGTTGAGTTTGGTGAAAATGGAAGCGCCCTTGAATCGATAAAACAATTCAGTTATGAGCAGAATGGGGTAGGCATTCTTGATCATTATCTTATTCAGACCCCTATAGTCGATCAAGGGTCTGAGTTCCCCATTTCTCTTTTTCACGAAAAAGAATCCAGCCCCTGCGGACGAGGAAGACTTACGAATTATGCCCCAGGCCAGGGCATCAGAGATATACCCTTCCAATGCCTGATTTTCCCTACAGGACAATGGATAGGTTCTACCCTTAGGCGGCATTGAACCGGGCACAGTATTAATAGCACAGTCATATGGGCGATGCTGTGGCAAAGTGCTAGCCTATGCCTTACTGAATACATTGCTGAATGATTGGTATTCAAGTGGTAAGGAGGGAGAGGTACACAGAATCTTGGTAGGTTGATGTAAACAATGTGTTGTAAAGAACTCAGACCAGGCCAGAATCTCACAGGATCTCCAATCTATCCTGGAGTTGTGTGTTTGCAGCCACGGGAGGCCCAAAATAATTGCATAGTGCGGAGACTGAATGATCTGGAACTTCAGGGTCTCCGTGTGGAGGGCTCTAATGCGAATAAACAAGGGACAGGTCTCCTGGGTGACCTGGGGAGGCACCAATGGTCTCCCACAAATGGCCTCAATATTCAGTGGAGATTCCATCTCAACCAAAGGGATATTCTGACGGTTAGCAAAGTCTTTATCCATAAAATAACCGGCCGCGCCAGAATCAATCAAGGCGGAGGCAACAAAGGACGACCCAACCCAAGATGCCAGGACTTCTACCACAGGATTATTGTGGGCGCCCTCTGGGGACTGGTATACTCCACCTAGGATCTGTCCCCTACAATATCCTAGGTGCGTTGGTTTCCCGGCCGTACTGGACAAGAGCATAAAATGTGGCCAGACTTGCCACAATACAGGCACAAGCCTTGTCTGAGTCGGAATAGTCGTTCCTCTTTGGATAGACGGGTGAACCCCAACTGCATAGGTTCACCGCTGAAGTTTGTGGTGCCCGGAGGCGTGGGAGGAGAGGGAGGTATGGGTGGGCAATTAAGGTCAGGCAACCCACCAGTAGTTGGACTTTGCTTGCGGTCTTTATAGAGACTCCTCTCCCTTATGTGGGTAGTGTGGTAAATTCATTGAAACTGTCCAGCCCATCTGGTAATTCACGTGTGGCTATCTCGTCCTTTATTTTGTCATCAAGGCCTTGTGCAAATGCTGTCACAAGTGCGTCATTGTTCCAGCCAACCTCTGCAGCAAGTGTGCAAAATTCAATAGCATAATCCGCAACTGTTCGTGCACCCTGCTGGATTCTCATTAATTGTTTTGCTGCAGAGGTGGCCCGCCCAGGAACCTTGAATACATTACGGAAGGCCCTTATGAAATCATTAAAGTTTGCTGTAATAGGTTTGCCCTTTTCCCATATTGGGTTCACCCAGGCTAGTGCTCGACCAGTCAACAACGAAATCATGAATCCCACCTTACTTCTCTCACTCAGAAAAGCCTGGGGTACCAGTTCCAAAAAAATTTCTAGCTGATTTAGGAACCCTGGCATAAGGTGAGATCCCCATCATATCTCAATGGGAGGGGAGCCGTGGCTGACAACCCTCAATTCGGCATACTTGGGTTCAAGGTCTATGACATTGGTGCCAGAACTGGGGTGGCAACCGATGCCTACACAGGTTTGTCTAGGTGAGCAGTATGCTCCAGGAAAGTTTGTACAGCCAGCGACAACGGATCCAAATGTTGCTCATGAGCATCCATTATCCAATGGATATTCTGAGAACTACCTTCACCTGAATTGTCTGAGGTCATTGGCCCTTTTGTAATGTCACGGTTTGTTAAAGAACTCTCAGACAGTTAGGTAAGGTTAAAAGCTTTATTGAAAATAATGCACAATAGCCCCACACAGGTCCATATAAGGTCCGTACCAAGTACTTCCCAAATCTGACGAGGGTCTGGGCAAGATCATACACAGTAGTAATAATGCAAAACGAGTGTAATAATTTTGGACTTGCAGAGGAATTCGTAGATAGTTTTGTGAACAGAATATCCTCAACAGCCCCACACCGCAATAGGTGACACAAGCGATGGGTGACTGAAGGGCAATCCCATAAACGACTAGGGATAACGAAGGCAGCACAGATAGTGTACAGGGAGACTTAGGCATCTAGAGTTAATGGAGGCAGCACTGGCAAGATTCTGGCAGAGAACTGACCCTAGTAGTTTAGGGTAAATGGAGGCAACATGGACAGGACTCTGGCAGTGACTGAACCCTAGAACGCTATAGTTAACTGAGGCAACACGGACAGTACTCTGGCAGCGACTTGACCCTAGAACGCTAGGGTTAACGGTGGCAACGCGGATAGGAATCTGGCAGAAACTAGGCCCTAGCACGCTAGGGTTAACGGAGGCAACACGGTTCAGACTCTGGCAGAGGCCTGACCCTAGAACGCTAGGGTTAATGGAGGCAACAGGACTATGGCAGTGACTGGGCCCTAGCATGCCAGGGTTAACGGAGGCAACAGATACCAGATACTGCAGAATAGTGACCCTAGACCACTAGGGCGAGCGAAGACAACATGGACAGAAGTCTGGTATAGACTGGACCCTACTATAGGGTTACCGGAGGTAACACAGACACTGGTGAGTGATGTAACTCCCACAGGCTCCAGGTGACTATAGGAGCGGTTAGACCTAATAGGCGAGATGCGGTAAGCGAGCGGGAGTGAGAAAGGTACATAACTTAACCGGTCAGCAACCAGTGTCACTCTGATTGGTACACGGAGGTGAATAGCCAGTCCCGTGAGCGACGGAACTAGAACTCAACCAGGTTGTCACACACGGAATACACCGCCAGTCAGACGGACCACCAGATACTAGCCCAGCCAGATCGGTACAACAGGATAGTCACCCAGTCCTAGTTAGTAATGGAATCGGATATACAGCCAAGCCAGTTCGGTACACAAGGACTTAGTCAGTCAGTCCTAGTCAGTAACGGAATCAGATACGCAACCAAGCCAGTTCGGTACACAGGGAGTTAGTCAGCCAGCCCTAGTCGGTAACAGAATCAGATACTCAGCCAAGCCAGTTC
The DNA here is from genome assembly GCA_037306005.1 of Rhinophrynus dorsalis. NCBI lineage: Eukaryota > Metazoa > Chordata > Amphibia > Anura > Rhinophrynidae > Rhinophrynus > Rhinophrynus dorsalis. Next base: position 310,133,874 of record CM074720.1, on the reverse strand, counting down.
GGTACACAAGGAGTTAGTCAGCCAGTCCAAGGTCAGCAACGGAATCGGATCACAGGAACGTCAGGAACTAAGTGTAGTCAGGCGAGCCGGGTCATACACGGAAACAGGAACAAGAGCTACTAGTCGCAAGATACGGGTACACCACGAAAGGGCATCGGTATAGTGACAGGAGGGTGTATTTAAAGGCAAGCCCTGGGAGGAGTTAACAACACAGAGCCAATAAGAATGCAGCCAGGGTAAACTTGGAAATAACAATGTAGCTCAGCAATCATGGGCACCGTGATAGGAGGAACTGGAAGGACCCTTATGTGTCCACTGAGTCTGAGGAGGAAGTGAGCACTACAGAACCAATGGTGTCCAGCCCCCCTAAATCACCCCTAGGGATCTTGAGGAATTTAATCTCAAGGGAGGAAGAAGAGGGTAGTAGTGAGAGCAGGACAGGTCAGTTGCCTGTGCCTGTTGACAGACGTGCTGCCCCTGCTGCCACCTTTGTTTTGCCTGCTGCCAGATATGCTGCCCCTTCTGACACCATTGCTGTGCCTTCTGTCAGATGTGCTGCCCCTGCTACTGCTACCACCATTGCTATGCCTGCTGCCAGACGTGCTGCCCCTGCTGCCACAGGTACTGTGCTTACAGTCAGAAGATGTGCTTTCCATGTTACCACCAGTGCTGTGCCTGCTGCCAGTGCTGTCCCTGCTGCAACCAGTTTGTGCCTGCTGTCAGACATGCTGCCCATGCTGTCACCAGTGCTGAACCTGCTGCCACCAGTACTGTGCCTGCTGCCACCAATGCTGTGGCTGCTGCCAGTGTTGAACCTGCTTCCACCAGTGCTAAACCTGCTGCCAGTGTGTCTTGTAATACTCAGTAGGGGGAGGAGAAAATTATGCCAAATGTGACAGCTGGGTACCCTAAGTCACACTTGCCATCCCCAAGCAGTCCTGTCAGTGCTAGTACTGCTACTAAGAAGGTCGAGCAGCTTATTAGTGTTAGTATTGAAGGAGGGGGTAGTCATCATATTACTAGTGAAGATACCCCCTGCAAAGCAAGTTCAACTGATTCTTTCCCCAGATCCCACCCACCAACACAGACACCCACTTCAGACCTCTCTTATACCATGTCTTATGGGGGGGTTATTGTAATTATGATTTATTTTAATTAACTGCACCCCAATCCCAGTGAACAACCCCGCAAGAAAAATTCCCTGTTCAACTGATTCTTTCCCCACACTCCACCAACACAGGGTCCCTCATGCTCCTTTTATACTATGACTTTGGGAAATAAAATAACATTTACTATGTGTTGTGTGTAAATCCAATGTTCTCATTGATTTCAATGGAATGAGCTAGGTGAAAAAAGCTGAAAAGTTTTATTTTTGGGGGAAATTCTTAGCCATTATATGCTGATTTTGGTTTGAGGCAAATTTTTCACCCATCCCTAATCATTAGGACATTCTCAGCATTGCCTGTCACTTCTTGCTCACATTTTTATATTCCTCTAGGCTTTTAGAGATCTGAAACAATTTATTTTTAATTTTATTGTCACAACGTTCACTACTACGGAAAGGTGTTTTTGTGATTGTTTGTCTCACTGTCAGATGCAGCAGTTGGTTGAGCTGCTACACCTTCTTGCACTATGCCATCCACACTGGAATGTGACTCTCCGTCTTTGGCACTTTTAGACTTTTACTTTATTAATAGTACTAGTGCTGGTGGTGGTTGAACTTTTGGAGGAAATTTGACAAACTTCATCTTCCTTGGGAGGAGAGAGATCACCATCATTTATTGCACATGCTGCACCAACCATTGCTGCAATTCATTTTGAACTACCACTTCACTCACATGTCCCTGCACTGCTCCTAATACTTTCATCCCCCCACCCCTTATGCATTTGATTTACATTATTCAACTAGTGTGAGTTTCTTTTACAGTGAAGTACACAATAGAGCTGATTTCATGTGGTGTCCTGGCTTTACTCACACATCCCTGCACTGCTCCTAATCGTTCCACCCTCCCCCTACTCCTTGTGCGTTTGCTGGACATTACAAAACTACTGTTTAACAGCCAGATCAGGATGAAACTTGGATCACAGCTGCCTATGTCTTCCCAGTCAGTCACATCAAATGTTGTGATCTGGTGTTTACATGCTTTAATTCACATAAGTTTATCTTCTGTTTATCAGTGGAGTGATTTTGGCTCTTCTTGCACATCATGATATGCACTTTAACACTAGCTTATAATAATTGTTTATACTTGTTTATATATTTATCACTGGTTTGCATTAGATTTGTATCTTTTGGGGTCTTGGTAATATGTTGCCACTCTCTTTGTCACTATATGTATTTTGATTTATTGAGTAGAGATGTGAGCTTTATTTATATGTCTTGAGTCTCACTGGGCCTCCTTGTTTGTTTTTAAGTATGTTTATTTTTGAAGTATATGTCTAAATAAACTATAATTTCTATTATATTATGATTTGTGGTTGAGTGCCTCTTTGAAAGGTTTTTCTTTGTTAGGGTGTTTCTTTATTCCCTATTTGTGTTTCACTGATACAGAGATAACAGCTAGATCAGAAAGGAACATGGTTCACTGCTGCCTGTGTCTTCCCAGTCAGTCACACAATATTTTGGGGTATTTGGGGTAAATCTCCTTTCTCCCCTCTTGTCCCCCAGAGCGCCCCCAATACTGAAAACAAATGTCCTGCATACAAGATACAAACACAGAAGGTGGGGCCATGATTTTGCACCAATGTAAGATGGAAATGTGATTTGAGATCTCTCTGGGATGCTGGAACTATATACCGGTTTCCACCTCAGAAACATAGCTTATGCACGTAGCTACCATCTGTTCTTATTGAGTTAATGCCTGGGAGCAAATGAAGGGGAAACAGAAAGTTTGTGACCGTTAAGATCCACAAATTCCTGTCATCCTGCCAGAAGGTGGTCACTGGTCTTGGGCCTCGCTGATATGCTACCTGCCCTGGAGAGTTAGCAGTTATTGCCACAGAGATGATCCCTCGAGTGTGCCCTAGGGTCACAGCCACAATGCTGATACCATTTGGCTATCCTTCTTCTCCTATTACTGATACATAGTAATGATTTTCTCAAACAGTTTATAGACAGGCACAGTGCTCCTGTTCAGTGGTGGAAGAATGAGCCTTTTGCCTTTCTGCTAACTTTCTGGCCATGTCATTATCTCTTGCACACTCAACTTCATCTGTATCTGAACAAAAGAAGGATGCTGAATCATCGTTATCATCATCATCAGTCATCATTTATTTGGTCAACCTCAGGAGCAGCATCGTCTGCTGATTCTTGCCCCCCACCCTTATATTCCTCTAAGCTTTTAGATGTGTCAAACAATGTCCTTCTACTTTTACTTCCACAAACTTTGCTACCACTTTGAGGAAAGGTTTTTTGATGCTTGTTTGTCTCAACTGTCAGATGCAGCAATTGGTTCAGCTGCTACATCTTCCTCCATTATGTCATCATCAACACTAGCATGCAACTAGTTGTCATCTTCAGTGTTCTTCTTATATGTTTTTTTATAGTACTGGTGCTGTTGGTGGTGGTGCTGGAAATTTTGGTGGGACCAACTGTATCCTCCCTGGAGGAGAGGAATCATCATTATTTATTGCACACACTGCAGCAACCATTGCTAAAGTTAGTTTTTGTACTACCACTTTACTCCCAAGTCTCTGAATTGCTGCACCTTTCCCCCTCCCCCTACCCCTTGTGTGTTTGCTGGTCATTGCTCAACTACTGTGTGTGTTTTTACTCTCTACAGTACACAACTAATGGAGGGTGATGTTTTGCATTAGACTTCAACATGACTTAGCCCTCAACAAAATTCTCTTCTGCTATCTATCAAGTCTGCTTCAGTCACACAGCTCATGTCAGGCTACCAGTCAGCTGTCTGTCACCTAATAGATTTATTTGTTTATTTTTTATTTTGTCCACCCTGTCTTATCACAGTCCAAAAAAAATTGTAACTAAAAATTCAACAACTTCTGTCCCCAGGTTTCCCAAGCTCAGAGATAATAAAATTGGATTTTGTTTTACCTGTGTCTTGCCAGTCAGTCACACTGAATTTTGGGGTATTTGGGGTCAACCTCCTTCCTCCCTTCTTGTCCCCCAGAGTGCCCCCAGACTCCCCTAATACAAATGTCATATCTAAAAGACTCCCTAACTAAGCTTCAATTTTCCTTTATTTGCCTATCTTCTCTAGCTCAAAAATGTGCTGCTTTCTCTTCTCACAAACACAGAATGGCATGCTGTGAGAGCCTGATACCCTTTTATATGTCTGAAGGAAAAGTAGAGAACATTTGTGTGTGGAGAAAACATTTTCTTTCCATTGATTTCAATGCAATGAGCTAGGAGAAAAAAGCAGGAAAACGGCACTTTTCATGAGAAATTCTTCTCCAAGCTGGAAGTTCCATTTTTTGCCAGTTTTGGTTTGAGGAGAAAATTTTCTCTCATCCCTACTGTTACTTGTAAGTACTTATGTGTTGGGTGATTCAGTGGTGGAGTCATTTGCAGTGATTTTTACACTTGGGAAGACCCCCTCTTTTTCTCTCTTGTCTAGAGAGATTGTAGATGGCTGCAGATTTGGTGGAATGGATGAAAAACAAACTCTGGATCTGCGCAAAACACGCAGCTATTGCTGCAAATTCTATTTAACAACAACATATACTGCAAAATTTTGGGGGCTCAAGACTCCCATCACCTGTAGCTGAACAATTTTTGAGAAATGATAACATTTCCCAACTTAGATGATTACATTTGGAAAAAGTAAAAAATCCAGTAAGAGGGAGAAACATTCATACATTGCTTGAACAAAGGAAATACTTTTGGATAGGAAGATTGGAGACTCAGTCACCAATATGTTAAATGAAGAATTACATTTTAATGCAGTTTTTTAACGTCACTGTTGATCACAGGTGGCTTGGGGGTTAATCACTTTGGAGATTGTGTTCATCTCAATATAAAAGGTGTGTGCATCTCTATTTAACCCTTACTAACCCTGTTTATATGTTAATTGTGTCTATGTATTTTTTCTATCTTGGAATTTATATTTTTCTGAAAGGGTAGAATTGTTCTTTCATGTCTAATCAGTTTACTCCTTTTAAACCTTAATTAACTAATTATGCTAATAGTGTTGATGACTGATTTCCTGTGACTACTTAGACATTTTAAAGTCCATTTGGTGTGGGATTACACTTATGCTTGATGAAGGGAAGCATTGAGCCCCACACAATTTTGTATTTTTTGTTGTTTTGCTGCTACATTCTAAGCAATGCCTGGATGTTTTCTACAGATCCAGAGTATGTTCTCCATTCATTACACTATTGTATCTATTAGACTGGCAGGGGGCAAGAGAGGTTTTTGCAAAAGTTTAGAAGAAATATGCATAATTCTGCTACATGTTTATCTAGTGCCTTTTTTGTCCATGGTGCCTTTTTTGGTTTCTCTTTCTCATACTGGTCAATGGCATGCAGAAGTGTCTGTGGTCTGTCTAGACCTCTAGATAAAAAGACAATGTGAGACACTTCTTACACTAGTAACTACCTGACGCACTGTATGTTCATCTGACAGCTGTTCTGAATTGCCATTATCTATTATTAATCACCTGTAAGTTGGGTTTTCTAATTTTACAGAAAGGGTGTAATCTCCTATAATAATGAAGCTGACTTTCCTGCTGCCCACTTAATCAGCGGTAGATAAAATTTTCTATGTGGTCCTTATAAAAAAAAAATAGAGGCTCCTGCAGTGGTCTCTTGTTAACCTTGTAGTCATGTACACTGTAGAGGTATGTCCTGAAACAATGTCATGCCCAGAGGAAATAAACACATAATTAATCAATTTGTCTGTGCTTGCTTTAAGGGTATTGCTCAAGGCTTGCTCAAATTATAATCTTAATGCTGGTGGAAAGTGTGGGCCAATAGGCACGAAAACAATCATACGTTTTCATACATACCCAGGAATGCAATTGCATGATTTTTATTCTAAAGTAAAATTCCTGAAGATGAGCTGTGTTACTGACTAAGCATATACAGATAATTGAAGTATTCATTGCTTTATCATTTGAATTATTTAGCTTTAATTGTAATCAATAAGTAAATTCACACACACTGCTTTACATTTGGATATAAGCAAAATATATAAGCAAAATCTTTTATACAAATATATAAGCAAAATCTTGCTTTCAGGGCTAGAATTGAGGTAATGAAGAAGTTAATAAGAATGAATCATTACTTGACCCAACAATGTTTTGAGTATGATAAATATAAAGTTGTACTGAATTTGTTTGTTATATTTGTGATCCATACTACTCTCAATGTTTTATTTGCACTGAAATCATCCAGCCCTGATATTGTGTTAACTCAAAGAGAATCAAATAGTCACTTACATATTTCATAACAGGCTACAAAGAATAACATAGGAATTGGAGAGTTTATCACACTGTAAAAGTTATCTCCATACCTGGGAACTTTTTATTGTTGTCTCCCCGGAGGGGAGTCCTCTGCTGCCATGGGTGGTGTGAAGAATGCCACGTATTGCTTCAAAAAGGGGCGGGTCTTAATGCAAGTGCCGGAGGAGGGCTTAAAAGAAGGCTGGGGGGGAGGAGCTACAGCGGAGGAAAAATTGGAAGTGGGTAGAGTTTCAATAGAAACTCCCCACATCCTGAGGACTCAGCCTCTGCCCTGGAGACCCGGTAAAGCAGTGCCAAAACCGGAGTCTCCGGAGCAAATCCGGAGAGTTCCCAAGTATGGTTATCTCATCTTTCACTAATCTTTATCAGCCCTTAAATATAGTAATGTTTCACAATAAAAGCAGCTCAAACTAATCTTCATAGTATTTGGGCCATGGAGAATGTCATTTCAATACTGTCAGAGTTGTAGTTCAAGAGTAATTGAATGATAAAGTATCCCCCTCCCATCCCTTTTACTGATGTAACACTGCTCACCTCAGAGCAGCAAGACTGTCCAAATGGATCTCAGAGAGGGACAATCTTCAGAGAGCATAAAGAAAAAAATGAAAAACCTGTCAAGGGGGGCAGGGTTTTTCTTATGCTCACAGTGAGAAGATTGTCCTTTTCTGCAATCGTCCGGTTAAGCGACCAGATTCCACATCTATGGTGGCTTACGATAGGTAAAAACAGGTGAGAGGGGAATACTTTATCATTCAATTACTCTTCAACTATAACTCTGACAGTATTGAAATAACACTGTCCATGGCCCAAATACTTTGAAGATTAATTGGAGATGCTTTTTTTGTGGAACATTACTATCCCCTTAATATATATAACCCTCCAGATCTATGTACTAAATGTGTCCAACGTATTGTATAGGCTACATAATATAGCATAGGTACTGGAAGGCTTATCACACAGGAAAATGTATCACCCTTTTATCTCACCATAGTGCCTATGCCCCCTTTCTCCCTTTATCTCTTTCATTTTAGATGTCAGCTTATTTCTGATATATACAAGAAATTGTTCATAATTTCTTTTAAACAATTCAAGTAAAATTCAAATCTTAGTTTTGTAGAATTGGTTGCAAACTGTGGCTGGGTCAATCACCTCCAATTTCTATTGACCCTAATACTTAGCCCTTTGATGCTTGAGAGTTTTTCAGTGCATTAAGAAACAATGTGTTGGAGACCTCTCTGGCACCTTAGGGGTTTATCTTTAGGACTGGAGCTCAAATAAAATGTATACAATTTTATTTACTCTTTTTCTCTGCATCTGCATGCCTCCTTCATTTTGTTTTTTACACTTTGACAGATGAGGATCGAATAAGTTTATTCCAGTAATGTTATCCCACTGAAAAATGCAGAAATTCTTGGAAACAGCATTAAATTGTTTTCTGCTATAAAACTTTGCAATTCTCTTCCAAGGTCACTATTATATGTTTCACGTTATCCAACAATACATTAACCTTCAAACAGCTCTGAGTGGAGAAGCTAGAAATAGCAAAGCCCCATCTATGTCAAATGGAGGCAAACAACATTCAGCTTCAAAAGAGTATGCTTCAGTCATAATAGGACTTCCATTCAATCAAACTATTTGTTTTCTATTCCACTGCTAGTTCCAGCACTATTATTATTATTATTATTGAGGCACAAAAGGCTTCCAGAAAACTCTCCAGCATACAATGGCTAATTCTTTACAAATTAGAGGGATTATTACATGGGACGAGATGTTTAAACATTAGTGTATGGCACAAAAACAAGCTTTTAATCATTTCAGTGGTTGCTGTTATTGCTTCTGTAGTAGTTCTCATGAAAATGAGCACCAATTATACCTGAAATCATGGCTTTGTTTTAGGACTGGGGGCTGTTCGTTTTACAAATATGCTTTTCTGCTGTATCTAGTCTTTAATCACTTGGGAAAATAGATTTAAAGTAATAATTGCTTAATACTACAATCTTTATTTTTCTGTCACACATACACTGTTGATACTTGACAACAGACAAACACAAGAGGTCAAGAAACAAAGCAAAGGGCCTTATGTGGAAAGCAAATGAGGTTCAGTGATGGAGAAAACCAACTGCACCACATAGGGAGCTACAAATTCCTCAAGTTGAGTGCGTTGATTGAAATGGGGCTTTAAATCAATGAATGTTAGGGAGTTACCAAATGCACTGCAAACAAAGCTTTGGACTCAGAGACCTCTCTAGCATTTATGATGTTGAAAATGTAATTTTTATCAATGGGAAAATTAATTTGTCCTTTATGGTGTTGTTTGTTTGCTCCTGAAATGCACCAGTTTGTCTTTCATCTTAAGTACCACAGTGTTTTTAAATTACCAATGAACTTAGGCATTTATTAACACAGTCTGGAAACCTTTATGTTCCTTTAAAGTGGATGTGTCACCTATATACAACATAGTTAGGCTACATATCAAATACTACTAAAACAGTATACATTTTTTTTTAAGTTTTATTTCATGTAAATTTAACTTATAAAGTCTGGGCTGCAACTACTTACGCATAGACTGCAGTTACCTGCTCTGTAACTGCAGCTCATCAAAATGCTATTAATTTTTTTAAAAAAAATTATTTCATATAAAATTAACTTAGAAAGTCTGGGCTGCTGCTACTTCCGCATAGACTGCAGTTACCTGCTCTGTAACCACAGTCCATCGCTCTGCCTCTACTCCCCTCCCTCCACTGTCTGTAAGCTGGAGCAGTCTCATTGGCATGAAATAAAATTTTTTAAAAAATTAATTCCATTTTAGTAGTATTAGATATGTAGCCTAACTATTTATGCTATGTTTTACATAGGTGACACATCCACTTTAAAGGAACATAAAGGTTTCCAAACTGTGTTAATACATATTTCAAACATGTAACTAGTAATGATTTGCATAGAAATGAAAGTACATTCTCATAGATGAACACCTCCAAGGTCTATGTATTGATGCTCTTACAATAGAATGGAATAAAGAAAGAAAAGCGAGGGGCAGAAGAGAGGTGAAAAAGGTATACCAATGTAACAGTTTGTTTGACACACAGACACAGTGGTTTAGGATAAAACACAGTTTTATTGAAATCGCAGTAATATAATAACCCTCACAGGTCCTGTAGTATTTAAGCAGAATAATACAGACACACGACAGGTTACATATACATATGCCTATACAGGTCCAGTATAACCATAAAGTCCATAACAGCATATACTGACACAGGTCAGGCAGAATACAATGAATTCCAAGGAGAAAGGTACTGCATGGGTTAATGGTCTTCAAAGAGTGTAAACAGTCCCATGTGAAGTGAGGTCTGTGATGGAGCTCACTCCATCTAGAGAGCTTAAGGATACGTAACGCCCAGAAATAGGTTAGCAGAACAAACGTGAATTGCCAGAGTAATATCAGGAATTGAGCAACATATGACACTGCCGTAGCAGTAACGGAGACAAGGCCAATGGCACACTGCCAGAGCAGTAACGGAGACTGGCCACTTGCACTCTGCAGGAGCGGTAACGGAGACAAGGCCAATGGCACACTGTCGTAGCAGTAACGGAGACTAGGCCACTTGCGCTCTGCAGAAGCGGTAACGGAGACAAGGCCAATGGCACACTGCCGTAGCAGTAACGGAGACTAGGCCACTTATGCTCTGCAGAAGCAGTAACGGAGACAAGGCCAATGGCACACTGCCGTAGCAGTAATGGAGACTAGACCACTTGCGCTCTGCAGGAGCAGTAACGGAAACAAGGCCAATGGCACACTGCCGTAGCAGTAACGGAGACTAGACCACTTTCACTCTGCAGAAGCAGTATGGAGACACAAATGAACACTGCCGTGACCGGACTGACTGGGCAACCGAGCAACTCGCCCTGAGGTCGCAACCAACCAGAAGCGACACAAAATGCCTGATGGATAGGAATGTCGCCAAGGTGACACAGAGGCAGCCAGAGCAGGAACGTCAACCAAGCCGGGTCGAATCACGGAGCACGAACATCAGCCAAGCCGGGTCGGTACACAGAAGTAGTAACGTCAGCCAAGCCGGGCCGTACACAGGAGCAGGAACGTCAGCTAAGCCGGGTCGGTACACAGGAGCAGGAACGTCAGCCAAGCCGGGTCGGTACACAGGAGCAGGTGCAGAAGAATGGTCAGGCAATCTGGGTCGGTACACAGGCAGGAGACGAGATGCAGAGTAGTCAGGCAGGCCAAGTCGGTACACTGGGAATCACTGAGCAGAAACAAGCACTGGTACAGGAACACCATGAAAGGGCACCGGAGGGGTGCCAGAGCCCAGTATATAAAGGCCATACTGGGCGGGACAAACATAGAATAGCCAAAGTGAGCAAAGCACAGTGTAGACTGACAGAAAGTAGCAAGGGGAGCACGGGCACCGTGATAACCAAATACAAAGAAAGAATGAGTGCACATGAAGGACAGTATTAGAGACATCAAGGTAAAAAAGGAGCAGATCAAAGAAGTGGGGAAAAATGAGATAAGGAGCAAAATAATAATACAAGGATAAGTGGTATGAAGAGAAAAAAGTGTGTTAATCAGGAGGGACAAGGAAGATAGATAAAAAGAAGAGGGTGAAACAGGTTGAGATGAAGATGAATGTGATCACATTTATTTCCCAAATCTTCTTCCATACTCGCCTCCACACTTATACCATATTTACTTATGTTAGGATAGGTACCCCACCTTCTTCCTTTCCGTGGTAGGTCTCTTCACAGTAGGGTCATTGTTGACCTGTCAGCAAACTACTCATACATCCATAGTTAGTCTCACAAGTCCTACAAGTTGCTGATGTCACATTCCAAAGGTCTGGCTTTTACAGACTCCTGTGGCCAGTGGGTAGGCTGTGCATAGTTATAAGCCAGCAAAGTAGAACAAACAAAGAGCCAAAAAGTAGGAGCAGAGATTGAGGCTCCAAGACTAAGCAATGATTGCAATATGTGTATTTGATAAAGATAAGCTGACAGTGTATAGTATTTTACCTGTATCTGAAGGAACACTAACACTTAAAAATGGTCTGGAGTTATATACATTTAAATACAACAAAATTCATTCTAGCAACCATAAAACTCTTTGTTTTGAGGCTAAAAATCTAGTCTTATCTATGCTCTTGAGAGAGCAGCCATTAATACATTTTCCAGGGCTCCATGTACCAAAGCAATTATGAGATGATTGTCCAGGACATCTGCAAAAGTGCTGAGATAAGATACATTTTCTAAATAAAGAGCTCTCTAACTTACTTTAACAGTTATCGCTCATTGCAAACAGCACACAAATGATATAGATGCTCTTTGAATACAAGAGTTCACACACCTAAAAAAGCAATCTTAGGGATAGGATTATATTTTAGGCATAACATATGAACCGTTTTTACAAATGCCATCTGCACATGAATGATATTTAAAGGTTCACCTCAGTGCTTAGTAGTAGGATTAGGTGACAAATCCAGTTTTATTTCTGAAGGAATTTTCACGAAAAAAGCATAATGCACTGATAGAGAAACCCACAGATTTTCCTCTGTTGCACTAACAACACTGTAGATTTTACTGTGCGAATGGGTCCATTTCTCGCCTATGTTTTCCAGTGGTGGCAAAATTTCCCACCTCCATACTATAAAAAAACAGAACTTTCCATCATGCACAGTATTGTAGTTTAGTAGACAAAGGGAGTGGAAGAAAGCAGAGCAATAAAAATAAGTTAAAATAAAAATAAGGTTATTTTGGAGTCCTGGCTAGCACAGTGACCAGCAGGAGAACTGGAGGACCATAATACTGCTGAAAAAGCAGTTCCAGCAGTAAAGAGAGTCCATATCCCTCTGATCCAATGTTTCCCTTTCTTCCAGCAATGTCTGGGAAGTATAATGAAGAAGGGTGGAACTTTCTAGTAGTATGAGCAGCATCACACATCAGCTGCCTGTGCATGCTACTACTGCTGCCAGTGTGCCTTCTTCTGAGGAGATGGCAGTTGTGACAGCAGGGGACCCTCTGCCATACTTGTCATCTCCAACCAATCCCAAAGAGCAGCAAGAGAATTTTGGTGGTGGTGATAATGAGAGTGAGTATAATGGTATGGTAGCTGGTGTGGAGGAACATATGATAGTGTTTTTGGCAGAAAACAATAAGGAATGGGAGAAAGATGCAAGTAAGGATGAACATCACCACCACCACCAGCAGCAGTGACAGTGTGGAGTTTGCTGCTGCTGTAATTCTGTAAGCGTTCCGCTTACCTGTGTTAGAGATGGCCACCGGATACCACTGTACGACTGGTCTCTTGTGACTACCTTGCTAGGTTGCCGCGTTCTGTCTCGCCGGGAGAACCAGTGTGCCCTGGTACTAATCTGGGCAACCAGTCTCCCTGCTGCTCCCCCTTGCGGCTCCTGCTGCATCTGCTATGTTACCTTGCAAGCAGAGTCGGGCATGCGTCACAAGGGATTCCCTTAGACACAGTACCATTTTTGCTCCACCTCACAGAGGTGGAGCAATCAGTATTTAAACTGCCTGGACACCACTTCAGTTGCCCTTTCGTGGTGTTCCAGTGTAGTTGTGTTGTTTAAGCTCTGTGTATATTCCCGGTTTGTCTGACTATCCGCTCCGTGTATGACCCTTGCCTTGTCTGACAACCATTCTGGTTCAGACCTGTGGCTCTGGCTGACTAACCACTCAGTGTTTGACCTGGCTTGTCTGACTACCGGATCTGGTGCTGACCTGTGGCTCTGTCTGACTATTTGCTCCGTGTATGACCCTTGGGTTGTCCGACAACCATTCTGGTGCAGACCTGCACCTCTGGCTGACTAACCTCTCCATGCATGACCTGGCTTGTCTGACTACCCAATCTGGTGCTGACCTGTGGCTCCATCTAACTATCTGCTCCGTGTTTGACCCTAGGCTTGTCCAACAACCAATCTGGTGCAGATCTGCAGCTCTGGCTGACTAATCACTCCGTTTATGACCAGGCTTGTCTGACCATCCTATCTGGTGCTGTCCTGTGGCTCTGTTCAGCTTGCCTTCTGTGTTGCCTCTCTTCCGCAGACATCTATCTGGTGCAGACCTGGGTCTCTGGTAGACTACCATCTGTACTGACTGCAAGCGTGAGTCAGCTATCCTTTCCCGCTAGACTGACTGCAGGCATGAGTCAGCTATTCTTTCCCACTAGACTGACTGCAGGCGTGAGTCAGTATCCACTCGTTTGTTCCTGGTCAAAGTTATACCTTTCCAGTTCCAATTCATGTTCCAGCAGAAGATCATCAGTAGCTGATTCTGTTCCTGTTCCAATCCAACTTCCAGCCGAGACTACCAGTGGCTTTGGCCTATTCTCAGCAGTGAGGTCTATTCTAGGAGGCCTACTATTCCTGATAGTAGTGCTAGCTTATCTGTTGACCTACTGCCTGTTCCTATTGTACGCTGTTTATATCTTGTTCTGTGCCTTGAATAAAGGTTGTTTTATTTTATACGTTCTGACTCCTGAGTGCTCTGAGTAACCGTGACTAATTCCTGCTGCTGAGTTGTCAAAGGCATCTGTCACAGCAGCAGGATGATGAGGAGCAGACTAGTGTGCCACAGACCACTGTGGCTGCCATGGTACTAATTTCAGAAAACAGTGATATGGGACAAGGATAAGTTAGACTTTCCATGAATTCTCCTGGTCCTAGCTCTAGTGCTGATTCTGAGGCAGTATCACCTGCCTTAGTTGTAAAGGTGATTCTGGCCATTCTTCTCCACCTCTCCCCTGACTGAATTTATGTGTGTAGGAATATTTTTCCCTTGAGGAGGCACAGTGCAGTCATCAGTGATTGCCTTGTGCACTATTTGAGAAAAGGTAGTGAAAAGGGGAATGGAGGGGACACACCTTGGCACATCTGCCCTTATAAAGAACACGCAACACAGACACCACAATGTTTATGTTGAGCATGTGAAAACCAAACCCCCAAAAAGAAACTGAGAGTCACTGTTACTGTGTCCCTAGTCCCTCCCCAAAAGCACAAAGCATGGGTGTGAAAATCCCAGAGGAAGACAAGAGAAACCCAGTCTTGAATTTGATGATGAGTGTAAACCCTGCATCTTCAAATTTCTTCTTGTGCTAAGGTGGCGGGTACAGGAAAATGAACCAATTACCCCTGCCTTGGCACCCTCAGGGTTCTTTACCTCCTGCTCTGGCATGCCACTTTTGCCTCTGTTACCTCCCCATCAGCTGATAGCATGTCTGTAGATGTGAGGATGTGGCAGTTCATGTCCACCCATTACACATTGTGTGGTGCATTGACCAGACATAGCAATGTAGACATTCTTTCCCACTGAATATGCTAAGCTGTCCAAGACAGTGTATAGTTGGCCATGATGAATGTCACACAAGCACATGTTTTTATTGGCCATGCAACTAATTTACACCTATCATCCTTCACTTACAGAGTCCATGACATGGAGTGAGAAACCTGTGGGTGAGTGCCACACACACGCGCTCGCACAGGTTATCCGGAAGATGGAAGCAGCTGCATGCCACCTCCACATTCTCAACAGGGGATCCCAGCTGCCACCTCCCACCCATGGATGTCCATGCAAAATACCCAGCAATGGCTTCCACCAAAGGCCGTGAAGGAGTGGGTGATGTCATCTGCTCAGCTCTGGCTCCCACCACCACCAACTCCACTTATACACAGCTGGATGACAACTACATAGCCATACAGGTCATTCGGCCCCTCGCTTGCACCACCAGGCCAAAACTGGATGCCAGCACAGCCCTATGGCAGCCTTCAGCCACAGCACATGTGAGGTGGGACAACTACACGACCATGGATGGATTATGATCTTGGCCAGTGGTTTATCATCACTTTGGGCTTGTGGGTGAGCCATAGAGGACACAGTCAAGGTACACACCGCCAATCCAGACAGTGGCTTCTTGGGAGGATGGAGGGGGGCAGAACTGTCCCCAACTGATTTTTCTGCACTCATTGAGCCTGTATGAAATACACCAGAGCCATCAGAGGCTTTGTTAGGCACTGGCTAGTTGGAAATGTGGGTTTCCAAGATCCTGACAACTGGAGAGTAATAGGCTGAGAAAACCCTGTCCCAGGAATTGTCCCTATGAGATAAGGGCCCAGTACAAGGACTAGTCAGCCATGGTCAGCTTGTAGATGTCTAGCATAAGATGCAGGGTGCTGTAGGCACCAAAAGCTGTGGAATCTTAGGCTGATTCCTTCCTAATCTGACAATGGTCCAAATGTACAAAGAGCCCAACACAGTGTGTATTCAATTGCTGTCACTTAATGAGTATTTGGACGTAATTGGTATCTCGGAAACATGGTGGCATGATACGCATGTCAGGGCTGTAAATATTGAGGGTTATTCCCTGTTTAGGAGTGACAAGATTAGCAGAAGAGGTTGAGACATATGCCTATATGTGTATCATAAGCCTTAATTTAAGGGAAGACATTTATGCCAAAACTGGTGATGATGTAGAGACCTTGTGGGTAGAAACTGAATCTACTTGTGGTGTATAATGTAAAAAAAAGGTATATGGGTATATGTTACAAACCACTAAATATTGCTGAGAATGATGAAGTCCAACTTTTATTGTAAATTAAAGGGGAACTTTCACCCCGCAATAACTTAACGTTCACTTGTTGCTCACCTGGCGACTAGCTGCTTAGTAGCGCTAGTCGCCAGCAATATTACCCGGTTCTTCAGATATCGGCTTTTTGCCGATGGTGACAGCAGCAGGAAGCACGGACGTCTCTTCACAGTGACGTCGGTGCGCCTGCGCTGTCAGTCCCTTTTGCACCACACGGTGCGTGACGTCCGTGCTTCCTGCTGCTGTCACCATCGGCAAAAAGCCGATATCTGAAGAACCGGGTAATATTGCTGGCGACTAGCGCTACTAAGCAGCTACTCGCCAGGTGAGCAACAAGTGAACGTTAAGTTATTGCGGGGTGAAAGTTCCCCTTTAAACAAGCTGCAGATTGTGTGCATACTTTACTTATAGAATATATATACTGGAGTAATGAGGCCTGTATTGCTATTAAGAGAAGCAGATTTAAGGGTTTGTATAAACATAGCTACATGTCACAGATGGCAACAGTGTTGACAGGAAATAAATTATTGGACTTAGTGATAAATCACAAAACGGTTTTCATTTGAGAAGTTTGAAGACATAAAACTATATAGGTTCAGACAAAACTCTAAATTAAAAAAAAAAGTCAAATTGTTAACAGCATCAATGCAACACAAAGACTGGGGTGAATTATTAAAAGGATAAAATACTATAAGAAAAATAATCAGAATTTAAATTTAGATTGCAAGAATACATTCAATAGTATATACCCTTGAGGAATAATTGTAAAACAAAAAAAAAAAGTAGATGTCTACTGGATCAGTCAGAACTATGGAACTATGGACTTTATGGATTCTGGTGCTGCAGGGTTATTTGTCGACAAAACATGGGCTAACCTACATCAGATCCCTCTTCAATTTAAAGATGCCCCCTGCCAGTGTCCACCCTTGGGTGCCAGAATTGTCCTCTTGGAAATGAGACCTATTCATCTCACCACATAGATATTACATACTGATCCTATAGTCATTGATGTTATTTAAGCCCCCCACAGGCAAGTCATTTTAGGTCTCCCCTGGCTATGTGACATGGACTCAAGAACGAGAACTGGACCAGTACTGAAGGTAACACAGTCTTTAATAAGGAGCACAATGTACAGGAAAACGGAAACAGCAAGAACTACAGGCAAAGTAGAGGACTTCAGGAAGGATCCCTCTTCTGTAGTCTTACTGACTAGTTCCAGAAGGCAGAAGAGGGAAACAACCTCAGGTCCGCACGTGAGGATCACTACAGGTCCGCACCTGAACAGACAAGATCCTGAGTAGGAACAACGCTACAGGTCCGACCTCTATGTCAGCGTACCAAGGAAGGCAACTGTGCTACAGGTCCGCACCTGTATAGACAACACTCCCAGGGAGACCAACTGTGCTACAGGTCTGCACCTGAATGCCACAGATGTACAAGTATGAGAGGAAGTCCACCAGAGCCACCAAGGGCACCCACTAAGTTATCCACTGGTGCGTTGGTATGCTGGGTGCGCAGTGGACAACCCCGGGCAATGCCAAGGTGGGTAGTCAGACAAGCCTGAATGGGACAGAGCAAAACTTAACCCAGACCCGCAGTTTTGCATCAGATTGGATGTCAGACAAGCCAGGGATCATACCAGGAGCAGGTAGTCAGACAGAGCCACAGGTCAACACCAGATTGGGTACTCAGGCAAGCCTAAGGTCATAAACGGAATGGTTAGTCAGCCAGAGCCGCAGGCTTGCACCTGATTGGATGTCAGACACTCCAAGGGTCATACATGGAGTGGGTAGTCAGACAGAGTCACAGGTCAACACCAGATAGTCAGACAAACTGGTTCATACACAGAGCAACAAGCACAACTGCACTGGAACACCACGAAAGGGAAACTGAAGTGGTGTCCAGGCAGTTAATAAACAACTTGCTCTACCCCAAGAGGGGGAGCAGAAAATGCTCTGTACATTTAAGAACCGGGTCACAACATCATCAGGGAATCCCTGTGATGTGCGCCTGAGTTCAGATGCGGCTGGAGCTGCCAGGGGGAGCAACGAGGAGGCCGGTCGCCTGAAAGGATACCAGGTACCGGTACTCCTAGTGAGCGCGGCAAGCCGCGAGGGAACAGAAGCCGGCCATCTACCGGGTCTGGCGGTCGGCAGAAAGGTAAGCAATCTCTTACACTATGCACCCATCAACCTACCCTGGTTTGGGCCATTGGGCAGACCACTTCCTGGAGTCCTCATTGTTTCCATCATGTCTTCATCAAATGCATTCTATTGGAGCTTTGCATACCCCCCATATGCTCACCATACCATGCCCATTCCTTTGCCATACAAAGACTTTTGTGATAGTTTTTCCTTCAACTACAAGCCTCAGCTACCTTCTCATCAAGCTTCTGATTGCCCCAGTGATCTTCTCCCAGGGGCAGTACCTCCTACAGTCAAACATCACCTGTGGGGGATGGGGTTTTTCTTTGTTCGAAAGAAAGATGGTTCCCTTCACCCCTGTATTGACTACAGGGGTCTTAACAAGATTACTGTAAAGAATAGCTACCCCCTCCAGCTCATCACCAAACTCTTGGCTCAGTTAAGGGGTGCTTCCGTATTTACCAAACTGGATATTCAAGAAGCATATAATCTTATCCGTATTAAAACCAGAAATGAATAGAAGACTGCCTTTAACACCAGATACGGTGACTATGAGTATGTAGTGATGACAATCTGGTTAAATGCAAATGTTAAGAAGGAAATGACAAGGAAAAAGGCATTTTGATTATTTAAATCTGAAGGAACAGCTTATTGTCAGGCTTGTGATTCCCTCCTTTTCTGACCCTGAGTGCTGTCCATTATCTCTTCAGCTCCTTCCTTTATTCCTATTGGAGGATTCTTTTATTCGAGTTTGTTTGCTAGACCAGATTTTGTCCAGTTTGACCATGGTTTGTGTATTCTTTGGATTGTCCTCCCTGTTTTTTTATTCCCTAGTTTATGCTTACTGACTATGGATTCTGCTTATTTCTTGTACCCCATACACTCCTGGTGACTTCAGCTTTTGCTGATTATTCTGCTCTGTGGCTTTTCACACTGATTGGTACATTCGTATCTTGAGCCTTCAGGCCTGGGAGCTATTTTATTATTTATTCCTTGTATTCTCCGATTGGCACCTTATAGTTACCTTCAACTTGGGCAACCACCTCTGTTTTGTAGGCCTCTGGCCGATTCTGCTCAACAGTGTGTATCCACTGCAGGGCAAGTGGAAGCAGGGAGTGTTGCATTCCCCTAGAGGTCTCATCTCCTCAGTGTTAAGGGGTGGCCGGCTATACTGGAATCCAAGCCTTGAGGTCAGAGTTAACCGAGGCAAGTCGTTGTTCTCTTCCTGGTTGTTCTTTTACCTCTGCTTGTATTACCCCTGTACAACTTTGGGAACGAGAAGTGTATTAGTAGTGCGGTTGCTTGTCAATCCCTAGGTGGTGTTAGTGCTCCTGTTAGGGACCAGGAACCAGACAGGCACAAAAAATGTGAAGTGCAAAACACCTTTATTGAAATAACCAAAGCAAACAAAGCAAAATTGTGATCCAGGAGCGTAAACCAAAAGACAAGCTGGGATCAGGAACAGGAACCAAGACGGGTACTCAGACAAGTCGGGGTCAGGAATACAGAGGTCAGGAATAAGCCAGGAGTCAAGAGCCAAAAGAGACATCAGACGAAGCCAGGTCATGCGTGGATGGTCAAGAACACAGGAGAATGCACTTGCAGCCATAAACAACACAAGGGCAAAGAGGAAATGAGCCTAGCTGCTTTAAATAGCCTGGAAGGGGTTGACTGATAACAGTCATGCGAGTAACCTTGGAAACAAAGAGGTAAAGGCAGTTTGTTAATCATCAGCCGAGTCAGTCTGACACAGGGAAGGAAAGGCAGCTAGTATACAGCAGCAGAGTGTTAGAGCAGTTCAGCCAAAAGGTGACAGTTCCGCTCTGTTCTCTCTGTAGGGGTGTCCAGATTTTATCAGTCCTAGTCAGATACGACTTTAGCCGAGGTTGGACTTCCATCACACTAGTCTTTTCTGTCTGACTTGCTTCCAGTCATTGATTGTTTCCTGCATTTCTTGTCGGATATTCTTAGGCTTTTTTTGAAGATATTCCTTTCAGACAGTGACTGGTTTATATCTGACTCCTGGTTATAGCTCCCCTACAGGTTCTTCATTGCTGTTTGTATCCTGTTCATATCATCATGTCTTGATGAAAGAGATTCTTTTGGCATTCCTGTTGAACCTGAACAGTCACAGCCTGCTACTGTTAATGAATCCTTGCGGATCCGTAGAGCTGCATCACGGGTCCCCCTGGTGTCTCTGCTCTTAGAGCAACCCTGGTGTATGTCAACTCCCATCCTGGTCATGGTCCCGGCTCAACCAGGTTTGGGCATCTGGCTTCATGGCCAGCACCTTTATCCAGCTTTGGCTGCAGCAATGGATGAAACTGGCAATACACCCAAACAACGCCCCAGCATCACTTTCCAGCTACCTAAGATTGCAAGAAAGCAGTTAGGTTAACAAAGGAAGACTGGACAGAATTAAGACAAACCACACAGTCTTGATGGTATACATCCAATTCTTCTGGAATTAAGTGTGTGTTACCAAAGCCACTTTTATCTATTTTTAATGTTTATCTCCACAGGCCCAGTAAAGCCAATGTGACACCTTTATTTAAGAGGGAACTAAAACAGAACTTGGGAATTACAGACCTGATAGTTTGACCTTGATAATTGAGAAATTGCTTGAAGGGATAATCTATTATTATTATTATTATTATTATATTATACTGTGAAAACAAAATTATTAGTAGAAATCAACATTCAACAGAATAGATGCTGTCAAACAAATCTATTGAGCATTTATGAAGTAGTAAGTTGCACTCTAAATAATGATTAAGCAATATATGTAGTATACTTAGATTTTGGAAAGGCATTTGATACAGTGCTAAACATGAGGCCGGTCTTTAAACTAAGGAAATTAATTTAAAAGATAACCTTTATAACTGGATAGAAAATTAGCTGAAGGATAGGGAACAGTGTGTTGTAGTAAATGCAATATTTTCTAATACAGTTAGAGATAAGAGTGGAGTAGCACAGTGTTCAGTACTTTATCCACTGCTTTTTAGCACTTTTATAAATTACTTGAAAATAGATATAGAAAGCTAAATTTCAGTATTTGCATATAATTCTAAAATATGCAGGGTAATAAATTCAGAGCAAGATGTTTGTTCTCTATAGCGGTATTTACATATTATGATAGACTGGGCAAAGAAGAGAAATATGAGATTAAATGTATTTAAGTGAAAAATTATGCATTTAGGACAAACAAATAAGCATGTAAAAGCAAGTAAAATACTACCCTGTATAAAAAGAGATATTGAAGCAAGAGAGGGTAAAATAATTTTGCCACTGTAAATTTTTGGTAAGACTGAACCTTGAACATACAATGCTGTTTTAGGCACCAGTTCTTAATGAGGATATTCTAGAACTGCAGAGAGCACAGAGAAGAGCAACAGAATGAATGAATTGTAGTATGAAAAATGTTTAGCCAAAGTTATATTTACTAAACAGGCAACTAAGAGGTAATATTATTTCATTCTTTAAGAATATGTAAAGTCAATACATGGATTTCTCTAGTGAGCTTTTCATTAGAAGGCCTGATCAAATAATAATTGTCTACCCCTTACAATTAGCAGGGAATTTTCAACTTCAGCAGAGGAAAGGGTATTTACAGTACGGGCTGTTAAATTGTGGAATTCTTTGCCCATAGATGTGGAAATGACTGATACAATGGATACATTTAAGGGAAAATTAGATTTTAGCAGAAGGGAACATGTAGGGTTATACTATATTTAATAGGTTAAAGAGGAACTTCTGGTAAATAGACTAACACCCTTCTTGGAGTCGGGAAGGATTATGTAATTCTTGTATTTGGGGTTATACTATGAAAAAAAGTGTCTCTTGATAGACATGGGTTTTTCTTCCACTTAATTTATTATGTCAGTGGGATCTCCAGATGCTGGGGTCGATGAGAGCCAGAACTTAAAACTAGTCAATGCCTAGTTAAGGATGATGGGCATCATAGGCCCCAACATCGGGACAGCCTACAGTTGTATGTAACTTGTACTGGACCCTCATAATGTATGGCCAAATCCCAAGTTGAGGGGTGAATCAACCTTCGGCTTCACTGTTGTTGAAGCCTACATTTTCAAGCATTCTCTGCTTGGTATTGGCAAGCTGGGAGCTGAGATCCCCAACTGCTGGAAAGCACACAGTTGAGTAGACTTTGTACTTGGTCCGTATTACTTATGGCCTATTCCTGAATCGGGATGTATTCAACCTTGAACTCTCCAGTTTTTGAGGCCTAGGACCCACCACATTCCCAAATAGCCAATTTCTAAAAGGAGATGCTGGGAGGCATAAGCTTCAACAGTTGGGGAGTACAAGACTTATTCCCCCTCTGATTTAATAATAGTCAATATGTGTTAAGGACTCAATGCAGGACAATACAGGACATAGTAAGCTGTGGGCTCTCCCAGTGTCCCCAGCAGGCCAGTGCCTAGCTGGGAGTTGTTGGACCTAACAGCTGAAGAGCCTACAGCTGACCTCCTCCGACTTTGGCCTATTCCTAAATCAGGATGGGGGCCAGTGGATTGGGGTGTCAGTGATAGCCCAAAGTCCCAGCGTACCTCCAGGAACCACTTTGAAAGGTTCTCGGAGGCCTGTAACTGGAGCATTATTATATCATGATCCATTATGGAAGTGATGCAAGCAGTGAACTGGGGAGAAGGCCCTGATGCATGACATAATTGCATGTCAGTGCACATGGTGGTCACATGCATGGAATATGTCATGCCCTTGCATGCATCTCTGGCGTTTAAGGGGTTACTGGATTATATTAGAGCAGGAGAGAGAGAGAGACAAAAGGGTTAGAGATTTTGAT
Source organism: Rhinophrynus dorsalis (assembly GCA_037306005.1). Classification (NCBI taxonomy): domain Eukaryota; kingdom Metazoa; phylum Chordata; class Amphibia; order Anura; family Rhinophrynidae; genus Rhinophrynus; species Rhinophrynus dorsalis. The sequence continues at coordinate 310,110,870 of CM074720.1, read as the reverse complement.
GCCCCCTTTGGGGATCATTATACCTGGGGAGATCTAGCCATCCCCAGAGGCTATAAAAGTGTATATGCATCTTCAGCCAACAGTTGGCCAGGAAAAGATGTAAGCTGTAGTCAAACAACATCTGGAAGGCTGCATGCTGCCCACTGATTAAAAGAAACATAGAGCTATAGGCTTTGGTAAAACAGCCGGTAGAGCAATACTTTCTAATGGCCCGTTAGCAAAAAGAGCTGGTGGAGCAATTCAATTGCCCTACCAGCTGAATCCAAAATGGACGTTAGGCCACAGAAAAGAACTTGTGGCCAACCATTCATTCTGCCTGTTAAGTTCCCATAACGCACACTAAATAGTGTGATTAATGGAAACAACAGAGAAAAAGAGATAACTATCTGTGCCTGACATGCTGTAAATCACCAATTATTAGCTCTAACAGACAGTCACTTTCCCACCGACGATTTAGAGAACTGTTGTCATAAGTAGCACCTTGCTGGTATATATATAAGCCACAGTTAAATGCACACAGTAGTTGAATAATGTCCAGAAAATGCACATGGGGCAGGGGGGGTAGTACTATCACGGTGCCCCGTGATTGCCTCTAGCAGATGTTGCCATAGAACGACATTATTTACTTCCTAACTGTCGCTCTCGCTGAGTCGCTATTCTTATAGGGCACCATGCTGATGAGGTCATTGCTCCACCTACCTGTCAGGGTTTTTAAACCTCAGCCTTTGTCATTTTCAGTGCCCTTTCGTGATGTAACTGAGCTTATTGCTGTGTTGGTCCATTACTGTTCCTGTGTATCACCTTGCTACGTCTGACTACTCGTTCCGGTTCCGACTCCTGGCTCATCTGACTACCCATTCCAGTTCTGACTCCTGGCTCGTTCGACTACCCGTTCCGGTTTGGACTCCTGGCTACGTCTGACTACCTGTTCCGGTTCTGACTTCTGGCTACGTCTGACTACCCATTCCGGCTACGACCACTGGCGACGCCTGACTATCCGATCCGGTTCTGACCGTTGGCTGCCTCCTGGTATACTCTTCGTTGTTGTGCTCCTTTACCATTCCGTACCTCAGTTTGGTTTCCGTTCTGCCTGTGTCTTCCACTCTGCGCTCGCTTCCGTTAGAGACACTTGGCGGTCACTCCGGGTGTCTGACCTCCCGTGGCCGTACTGGTTTGTGCTGCCTTGCCTAGCCTCCGTCTGGCTATACGCCTAGTGTATACCCTGTTGGGGTATTGGTCTGTTCCTTATCTCTGCCAACTGTGTGTATGGGAATGCTCTGCACTGCCCTCACATCTACCGTGTAGTCCAAAGGCCATTCCGTTTCTGACCACCTGTCTAGTGAAGGGTGAGGAAAGTGACTACACTGTTCCTCTCTGGTCTTGTGAAGGTGTGCCTTTCTATCCGTGTATGGGAGTGCTCTGCACTGCCCTCACATCTACCGTGTAGTCCCAGGGCCATTCCATTTCTGACCCCCTGCCTTGTGAAGGGTGAGGAAAGTGACTCCACTGTTCCTTCCTGGTGTTGTGAAGGTGTGCCACTATCTACTGCCACTTTGTGTCATTACCATACTACTGTTGTGTCATTTGTTGCCACCAGCCTGTTGCCTTATCTCCTGTCATTTATTGTACTCAATAAAGTTTATATTAAGTTCATCTGTACTTGTCAGTGTGTTAATTTCCTAGTCACTCCGTGACAGTACGAAAGGGCCATGTTCACTGACAGTACTGACACCAGTAGCGGTCAGTCGCTGAATATTATGTCCAGGATGGACATGCAGGAACAATGGCTTAATCAGTTGTCAGTAGTGTTGCAGACACTGCTAGACCAAACCGTGCATTTGGACAAAGTTGGGCAACCACTGATGGCCTCCTCGGTATCGGCATCAGTGACAACCACTCAGGTGGAAAATATGTGTTACAAGGGCTTGTCTGGGTCCTCTCGTCTGCCCCTAAGATACGATGGGGATCCCACATTATGTCGCGGGTTCATTAATCAGCTCGGAATTTTTTTGGAACTGGTCCCTCATGTATTCCAATCCAAGAGAAGCAAAGTAGGCTTCATGATTTCTCTGTTGACCATCAAAGCCTTGGTGTGGGCCAATCCATTATGGGAGACGGCGTAACCCATCACTTCAGATTTCTCCCAATTCGTTGAGGCATTCCGAAGGGTTTTTGATGTCCCTGGTAGGTCCATCTCTGCTGCAAAAAACTAATGTCAATTCTGCAAGGCACCCGCACGGTAGCAGAGTATGCTATCGAATTTCTCACATTTGCAGCAGAGGTGGGATGGAACAATTAGGCTCTGATGGCAGCCTTCTCGCAGGGACTAAACGATACAATCTAAGATGAAATAGCAGCCCATGAATTACCAAGTGACTTGGACCAACTAATTTATTTTGTCATCCTAATTGACACACGTATAAGAGAAAGGTCCACATTTAAGAACAACAGGCCAAGGCAAGAGTTGCTCCCAATACCTAACAGGGAGCTCCCACCCATACCTCTCTCACCTCCCTTGCCACCCAGTACAGAGCCTAGTAGGGCTGAAACCATGCAGGTTGGTTTTACACGGTTATCTCAGGAGGAACGGTGCTTCTGCTGCAGAGAAGGCCTATGCCTGTATTGTGGGAAGGCTGGGCATATGCTACGAGGTTGTCCGGTGTGTCCGTGAAACGTACGCACGTAGGATCTCTAAGAGGACAGATCCTAGGTGGAGTCAGTCAGTCCCCAGAACTTGATCTGAGTAAACCCATTCTTCAGGTGGCGATTTCTTGGGCCAATTCCTCAGTGACCACCCCAGTCTTGATCGATTCTGGTGCGGCTGGTTACTTTATTGATGGTGATTTTGTGAATAAACACAATATTCCAGTGAAACCCCATGAGTCTCCATTGGCAGTAGAAGCTATTGACAGTTGTCCTCTTGAGCCTTCCCATGTCACACATGAGACCTGTCCATTGACCCTAAGAGAAGGAGCTCTCCTTGTGGAGTCTCTACAATTTCAGGTGATCCAGTCTCCACACCACACTGTCATTTTGGGGTTCCCAAGGCTCCAGAAACATAATCCCAGAGTAGACTGGAAGAAGTGTGACATAATATCATGGTCTGAATATTGTAATGGGATCTGTCTGCAGCATCCTATTAAAATTTTGTGTACCTCCCCCTCGTTGCCCTCAGAGTACCAGTCTTTCAGTGAGGGGTTTAGCATGGGGGAGGCTAGCACATTACCGGAGCATAGGCTGTATGACTGTGCTGTTAATCTCACGCCAGGTTCAGTACCCCCCAAAGGCTGCACCTATCCTCTTTCAGTAGAGGAGAACAAGGCCATGGAAGAATACATTTCAGATGCATTATCTAGAGGCATTATAAAGAAATCTTCCTCAACCGCGGGGGCTGGATTTTTTTTGTAAAGAAAAAGAATGGGGAGCTTAGGCCCTGTATCGATTATAGAGGGCTAAACAAATTAATGATAAAAAATGCTTACCCCATCCCACTAATTACAGAATTGTTTGACAGTTTAAAGGGCTCCTCCGTATTCACGAAACTCGATTTGCATGCAGCATACAACTTGATTAGCATGAAGGAGGGCGATGAGTGGAAGACCGCTGGTTATGCCTTTTGGGCTGTGCAATGTGCCAGCCGTCTTCCAGGAGTTCATTAACGATGTTTTACGAAGCCTGCTACAGTCCTGTGTAGTAGTGTACCTGGATGATATCTTGATACACTCTCCTGATATCAAGACACATAGGAGAGATGTCATTATGGTACTGCAAAAACTGAGGGAGAACAAACTATATTGCAAACTTGAGAAAAGCGAATTTCATAAGGACCAGGTACCGTTCCTGGGTTATGTTATCTCTGCCATCGGAATTGCTATGGATACTGAAAAACTTTCGGCAGTATTACAATGGCCACGTCCAATGGACCTGAAGGCCATACAAAGATTCCTCGGTTTTGCAAACTATTATAGGAAGTTCATTCGTAATTTCTCATCTTTGGTCAAACCTTTGACTGATATGACACATAAGGGCGCTAACCCATCGTTATGGTCCCCCGAGGCCAACAATGCTTTTGAGGCCATGAAGTCTGCCTTCTCGACGGCTCCTATATTGGTGCATCCTAACACTGCTCTGCCCTTTACCCTAGAGGTAGACACTTCCGAGTCAGGGGTAGGGGCAGTTCTATCACAGAGAGCGGAGCATGGTAAACCCCTAATGCCTTGCAGGTTTTTTCTAAAAAGATGACAAAGGCTCAAAGCCTATATGATATAGGGGACCGTGAGTTGCTGGCCATCATCCTTGCCCTTCGGGAGTGGCGTCACCTCCTGGAAGGGACTAAGGCTCCTGAATTAATATTAACGGATCACAAGAATCTAACGTACTTATAAGAGGCCAAGAGACTGTCCCCAAGGCAAGCCAGATGGGCATTATTCCTGTATAGATTTAATTTTGTAGTTTCTTATCCTCCCTGGTTCAAAGAACACTTGAGCTGATGCCTTGTCGAGACAGTTTGGTCCAGAGTGTGAGTCTGACAGTGAACCCGTTCCCATTAGCCCTCCGGATCGCATTTTAGCGACTATTCATATGAACATTACCTCTCCTCTGGTTGAGGAGATCCTGGCATCACAAAACAATGCTCCAGTTGAGAAACCCAGTGGGAAATGTTTCGTAGCTAACAATCTCCACATTAAGCTACTAGAGACCTACCATTCATCCAAAGCAGCCGGGCATATTGGTCGAGAACAACTAATTTGGTCAATTTCACAGCTATTTTGGTGGCCTAGACTGAGAGCAGATTGTGCAGCTTTTGTGGAGACCTGTTCCATATGCGCCCATGCCAAATCTCCTAGGCATCTACCTCTAGACTGTTCCCAATGGGGAATGCCCATGGTCACACATTTCATTAGACTTTATGGTAGAGTTGCCTAGATCCAAGGGCTGCATAGTCATACTAATGATAGTAGACAGATTTTCTAAGATGGCACATTTTGTTCCGCTCCCCGAACTACCCTCCTCTAAGGAATTGGCTGTGGTATTTGCTAAAGAGTTATTCAGGCTCCTCGGAGTACCCCGAGTTGTCATTTCTGATCGTGGGAGTCAGTTCGTATCAAGGTTTTGGAAGGCCTTTTGTGACCAGATGGGTATCAAACTGCTATTTTCATCCGCCTATCACCCCCAGATCAATGGTGCTGCGGAAAGAGCCAACCAAGGACTGGAGCAATTCTTGCTCTGTTTCGCTTCTGACCATCATGATAATTGGGTTGATATGTTGCCGTGGGCAGAGTTTGCCATGAATTGTGCCATAAACGCTTCGTACTGGAGCTCCCCTTTCCTGATCAATTATGGGTTCCAACTCTCTCTGCTCCCGGATACATTTCGGGCACAGGAAATTCTGGCTCTGGATGAGCATATGGAGCAGCTCCACTCCACATGGGCACAGGTTCAGATTTCTTTGAGAAGGTCCTCAGAGCGATATCAGAGACACGCAGATCACAGGAGGCATCCTGCTCCGGTCTTTCAGATGTTGCCATGGAACGACATTATTTATTCCTAGCTGTCGCTCTTGCTGAGTCGCCATTCTTATAGGGCACCATGCTGATGAGGTCATCACTCCACCTACCTATCAGGGTTTTTAAACCTCAGCCTGTGTCATTTCCAGTGCCCTTTCGTGGTGTAATTGAGCTTATTTCTGTGTTGGTCCATTGCTGTTCCTGTGTATTACCTGGCTACGTCTGACTACCCATTCCGGTTCTGACTCCTGGCTCGTCTGACTACCCATTCCGGTTCTGATTCCTGGCTTGTCCGACTACCCATTCCGGTTTGGACTTCTGGCTACGTCTGACTACCCATTCCAGTTCTGACTTATGGCTACATCTGACTACCCGTTCCGGCTACGACCACTGGCGACGTCTGACTATCCGATCTAGTTCTGACCATTGGCTGCCTCCTGGTATAATCTCTGTTATTGAGCTCCTTTACCATTCTGTGCCTCGGTTTGGTTTCCATGCTGCCTGTGTCTTCTGCTCTGCGCTCGCTTCCATTAGCGGAACTTGTCGGTCACTCGGTGTGTCTTCTGCTCTGCGCTCGCTTCTGTTAGAGACGCTTGTCGGTCACTCCGTGTGTCTGACCTCCCGTGGCCGTACCGGTTTGTGCTGCCTTGCCTAGCCTCCGTCTGGCTATACGCCTAGTGTATACCCTGTTGGGGTATTGGTCTGCTCCTTATCTCTGCCGACTGTGTGTATGGGAGTGCTCTGCACTGCCCTCACATCTACCGTGTAGTCCAAGGGCCATTCCGTTTCTGACCACCTGTCTAGTGAAAGGTGAGGAAAGTGACTACACTGTTCCTCTCTGGTCTCGTGAAGGTGTGCCATTCTATCCGGGTATGGGAGTGCCCTGCACTGCCCTCACATCTACTGTGTAGTCCCAGGGCCATTCCTTTTCTGACCGCCTGCCTTGTGAAGGGTGAGGAAAGTGACTCCACTGTTCCTTCCTGGTCTCGTGAAGGTGTGCACTATCTACTGCCACTTTGTCTCATTACCATACTACTGTTGTGTTATTTGTTGCCACCAGCCTGTTGCCTTATCTCCTGTCATTTATTGTACTTCAGCCATGATTGCTTCAGAGTATGCAATAAATTATTATGATCCCTCTCCTACCGAGGAGCATGCCGTTTGTCAAGGTCCCCCCAAAAAGTTCCACCATCACCACCACTAGCACCAGTACTAAAAAAAACCTATATGAAGAACACTAAATACGACAACAAGTCTCATTCTAGTGTTGGTGATAGCATAATAGAGGAATGTATAGTAACTGCTGCATCTGACAGTGAGACAAACAAGCACCAAAACCCCTGTCCTCAAAGTAGTAGCAAACTTTGTGAAAGTAAAATGAAAATGTTTGACACTTCTAGAAGCTTAGAGGAATATAAGGGTAGTGGGTAAGAAGACACGGGCTATGCTGGGGTTTAAATAATGATGACTGATGATGTGGATCTAGAATATGTCCCTCCAGCAATCACCTCTTCTACAGATACAGATGAAGTTGAAAGTAAGACAGATTCTTACAGGGCCAGAAAGTTAGTTGAAAGGCAAAGGCTCAATCTTCCACCACTGAAAAGAAGCACTGTGTCTGCCTATAAACTATTTGAGAAAACAATTGGAAGGTTGTACCCTGGACAAGCAAAGATGCCTAAAAATACACAGTCATCCTGTCTATCATCATCAATATTGTCACAGCTTCCAAGTCCAAGCCCCACTCAGCCACACACACTTGTGTTGAGTGACCAGCAGCAACACCAACAACACAGGTTATCCACAACCTTAGCTATGATGAGTTTCTCTGCTGCTTTTGAAACTGCTGCACCTTTGGCACCTAGTAGTAGTAGCAGTAGTATTGCATCAACATCTAGCCTGACTAGTAGTAGCAGCCCCTCAGTAACCCCCAAGATCCATGAAGTCTACATTATGGAGATACTTCACTCAGGATTCAAAATCTAAGCATGTTGATTTCTTTTGTATGTGCAAAAAGCATGTGAGCAAGGAGATCCCAACTGAAGCAGAACCACAGGTCTGCCTGGGAGACACACAATCAATAGGTCAGAGGCACCACAACTAGCAGCAGCAGAAGCACTCCAAAAAGTGCCCAGGGCATATGTTGTTGTTGTTGTAGGACTCACAGCTTTGAATTTCAGCTATTTATTTCTCCACTTCAGCCCTCAGAAGAAGTAATATGGTAGTGGAAAATGTTGCCATTAAAGTAAACATATGCGAAAAATGTATTGGCAGTGGCAAAAAAGGAGACATTTTTTGTACAGGGTTTAAACTCTCCATATAAAAGAAAAATGCTGATAGACATGCTTATTCGGGAAAAAGTGGATGTAGCATTGGTTGAAGAAACACACTGAGTGAAGGGACAAAAAAATGAATTGATGGTAAGAGATTTCGACATCAATTTACGTCAGAATTTGATAATATTCACAAATGATTAGATACAAAAGGGAGATTTATAATTTTGATATGTAAAATAAGTAACATTTTGTACACTATAGTTAAAATATATGCATCAAATGAAAACGTTATACATTTTTTGGAAACGTAATTAATCGAGTGCATAAAATAGTATAAGATCTATTAATCATTGGGGGAGATTTTAACTGTATTAGCAACACAAATATGGATTAAAAAAAATTGCATCAGGGAGAAAGATAAATATACTGGCAAAACATTTTGGGAATTAAAATAAAAAAATCAGCTTTATGATATATGGAGAGTTCTAAAGCCCAGTACAAGAGACTATACACATTATTCAATACCACATTAATCATATTCACAAATTTATATTATTTAGCAAAAAGTACATTGTTTAATAACAAGTTAGAATGTGTGAAATACTTTTTGCTACTTGGTCTGACCATGCACCAGTTTGTTTAAATATAAAGATAAAAATATTTTTCAAAATAAATGGAGATTGAATGAAACATTAAGAAAGAGTGAGGAGATTAAAAAATAAATAATGAGAAAGATAAAAAAATATATTTTAAAGAAAATAGTAAAATTAATATATCCAACTCAACTATATGGTGTGCTTTTAAAGCAGTAATTACAGGGAAATTAATTAAAATAGGATCATTAGAAAATTAAAAAAATATTATATCAATAAAAAAATGTAGAATTAGCAAAATTAGAAGAAAATATAAAGAAAATCCACAAAGCCAAATTTCTGATAAAATAAGGGGAAAAAATTCAAATTAGAGCCATATAAAGAACAAATAAAAAGTAGTTTTTTAAAAACAAAATTGGTATGTTAAAGGGAATAGGGCGGATAAGATGTTCTCAAATAGATTAAAGAAGAAAAAGTTAAAAACCATAATTAATAAGATAGTAGAACAAGGAGAAATATTGTTAGGATCAGGTAAATTAGGGAGTCTTTCTCAAATTTTTATCAAAAATTATATAATTTGAATAGTTTACAGAATGAAAATAAAGATAAAGAGAATATAGAAAAATATTTAGAGAAATTAAATAAAGTACCTGGTCTGGATGTTTTTTTTTAATCATTTTTATAAAACATTTGGGAGCATTTTATCTTTTTTAATGAAATAAAAGAAAAAAAAAATCAGAGAGAAATGTTATGGTTATTATAAGCCCCATTCTTTAACCAAATAAATATAAAACTAAAATTAAAAACTATAGACCAATATCTTTGATAAATGTAGATACTAAAGTGTACTCCTCTTTACTGGCAGAAAGATTAAAATTAGTTATAACAAAGCTGGTGCAGGCCAGGGAGATCAATCAGGATTTATTTCAATGAGATCAGCAAGGGAAAATATTATACAGCTAGAGCCCAAGGTGAGTCCACACTGGCCCTGTCGTTGGATGCAGAAAAGGCCTTTGACAGGGTCAGCTGGACATACCTGAGAGAATCATTGAAACATTTTAGTATAACAGGTAATTTTCTTGAACCAATATGGAATTTGTATAATTCACCAAGTGCAAGAATAATAAGATCAGGAATAGTTTGGTACGAGGCAAGGATGTCCCATAGCATCACTGTTGTATGTTTTGTCACTTGAATCTTTTGCTAAAAAAATTTGAGAAAATATTAGAATAGAGGTAATAAAAGTAGCGGATCATTCATTATTTGCAGATTTTGTGATCCTCACTTTGAGTAATCCAGTGTCTTTGGTAAAGAATTCAATAGAAGAAATTAAGATTTTTTTCAAATATATCATATTATAAACTGAATATAGAGAAATGTCAGACTTTGAGATATAAAATAAAAATGATTAAATGAAACTGTTCTTAAATTTAATTAATGGGAAAACACCTTTATATCTTGGTTGGGAAGAATAAATGTGATAAATTATTATATTCTACCTAAATTACAATTTCTAATATGTTGTGCAGCATTGGGAACAACACCATTGTGTGTTAACCCGAAATACACTGCCTGACACCCCCAGCCTTTTTTCCATTGCCAAGGCAGTGGCCATGGGGATTTGTGGCTAGCAGTGGGCAAGGGGAAAAGGCTGGAGACAGTGTACATGGGGATCTGTAGTTACCAGTGATCAAGGGAACAAGTGTGGGGGCCACGCAGTGTTATGGGGTTCTATGGCTACTACTGGGCAAGGGAACAAGGCTGGGGGGGGCACGTGGCAGCCAAAAATCCCCATAGATGCTGCGTGACCCCCAGTCTTGTTCCCCTGGGAGTGCACAACATGTATAATATATGATACATAGGTAAAGGGATAATTCTGTGGTGCTCGGTGTACTATTTTTTTATTTTAACCCTTTGAGTGCTACAGGGATGAGCAATGCACATCCCTATAGCACTCAATGCTGTCCATGGTGCTGAAATTGTTCTCTCCACTCACCTACTGACCATGTAGGGAAGAAGAAAGAGAGAATGCTGTTCAATTTCAGAATTGTCGTAGTGTCGGTGATGTGTGATGGGAGGACATCCCTTCCACATCGACAGCACTTCAACAATCCTGTATGCTAATAGGGACCTTCTCCACCACTCCCCATGCATCCAACAATTTAATGAATATGTCGATGTGTGTACATCAAAATGTCAAAGTGTTTTGAACACATAGACAAGATAATATCGCCACAGCAACAATCTTTAGTGAATCTAGGCCCAGATATAGTTAAAATACACAATACTTTTATGATAACTCATACACAAAATGTCATAAGAAATCCGATAGTGATTGACTTAATAAAAATGTGGTATAAAATGAAAAAGAAATATATGTATACTTATGTTACTGAGTACCAGATGCCATTAGACATCACTGAGACTATTCTTGACAATATTTAGTTAAAAAAGTGGATGAAAATTGTATAAGGTATGCAAGCCAAATTATAACTGAGGGTAGGGTAATGCCATTTCTGAACTTTATTGCTAGACATGATTTAAAACAAAACAAAATGTTTAATTATATACAAATAAAAAGGTTTATAAAGAAAAATATTTTAAATAAGTGCCATGTGGAAGATGAAAATATGGACTCCTTTTTGGGGTACTTAGGAGAATACATTTGGGAGAAGTTCCTTAACCCTTTGAGTGCCTGAGGGGTATGGAACGCATTGCTTTGCAATGGGTTCCGTACCCCTCTGGCACTCAAAGGGTTAAATCTAGTTATGTGTAAAAACACTTTAAAATCACATATAGTAATTAAAAGATGAGAAAATGAATTATCGAGAGATTTTGAAGAATTAACATGGTTAAAAACAATTAAAATAACAAAATCTGCAGTTCATTGTATAAATCTTTTGGAGATATATTACAAACTCTCACCATTTTTGGAATGGTGAAAAAGAGAAAACTTTTGTGAAAACACTGAAAAATAGTTTTTTATCGATAAGTAATTTGGGACATTTTTCTCCCACCCTTAGTAATCATTATCCCAACTGGTTTCTGCCTACTTATCAGACAGAACCCAACATGTTTCTTTTGCTGACAGTGTTTCCCTTCCACTCAAAGTAACATGTGGAATTCCTCAAACTTCCATTCTTGGGCCACTTCTAATTCCCTATTTCTAAATGATCTGCTCATGGTTTTCAAAGCATTTTCTGCACACATGTATGTATGTAGACAACACCATAATTGACACATAATAAAAACATAACACAAATTGAGGGAGTACTTTATGATGTTTTCTCTCAATTAGAAAAATGTATCACTAAAAACAAATTGTTATTGACAAAACAGTCACAATGGTGTATGATACAAATCTCAAATTAGTTGAAATCCACAATACCCCTGTATCTATCATAAAAGCTTCTAATGGTAACTTAGCCCCAGTTTAATCTTACAAATATCTTAGAGAGTGGCTAGATCCCAACCTCACTTTTGGTCTTCATATTGATAAATTAACATGCAAACTTTATTCTAAAATTGGTGCTCTGTTTTAGATTTTCACCCCCTGGTGAGAAAACATATTGTAGGGTTTATCCCCCTGAGTAAAACAAGTGTACTCCCACTGCTAAGAGGTATTTTATTAAAAATTTTTAACAGCTCAAACTTGAATTTTTAGGTACAATATCACAGTGGCCTGAAAATTTACAGTGGCACTGTTGCTACATCATCCTATGGACTTCTCTTGTCTGTAGACCATAAATCTCCATAGGATGGTGTAGTAACAGCGCCACTGTAAATTTTCAGGCCACTGTGATATTGCACCTAAAAAAATCAAGTTTGAGATGTTATAATTTTTAAAAAAATATCTCTCAGCAGTGGGTGTACCCTTGTTTTATTTGGGGACATAAACTCTACAACATATATTTTTTTTTACATCTTAATTATTACTATCCCTTTAATTCCAGTCATCTTTGTAAACTCAATGCCATTTTGTTCTCCAGTGTAATTATACTACTCATCATTGTGATATGTTTAATGTACTAAATTTGTTAATACTCACATGTAGATGTACTCTTCACCTTTCCTGCCTGGTTTATAATCACTTCTCTGGAAAGCTACAAGATTACACCTGACCAGTGTGTTCACTCCAGTTCTACTTACTTCCTATAGTGTCCTCTTCACTAGCCAGCAACTCATTGATCATTCCACAATACAAGAGAGTAGGTTGATCTGCCTTCTCTTACAAAGCTTCAAAATCATGGATGAACCCACCTGAAAAAAAATATATTCTCCTAGTTTAAAATCCCTAAAAATAACTATTTAGTTGAAAACAACATGAAACTGTATATAAAAGTTATTTGTTTTATTTTATTTCTGTTTGAGTAAATGTGTAACTTTGTATTGTAAATGTTCTTCAGGACATAACTGAAAACAATAATAGTCTCAGTGTGGTCTTTCTGGTAAAACACTTATGAAATAAATACATATGTACATAAGCAAATAAATAAATAAATAAAATATTTTAAGTTCAGTCACTGCATCAACTGTGCTCTCTTTAATAATGGGATTCTGTGGTTCTCAAGCCACTCTTCAAGTTGACAGTCTAAAGGTGTATATTACTTCATGAGAGAACTATAGAAGGGATATTTCATTTCTCCATTGTGTGTCCCCTTTCCAGTTTCTGTGTGACAAAAAAAACATTCTAAACAGGCAAACAAACCAGTGTGTGGCCAAGACATGAAGCAGCAATTCAGTACAAAGTATTGACAGTACAATGCCAGCAATTTCCTTTGATTGACTATGCAATTTCTGATAAATGGATCACGGCCATAGTTTCAGAAAGTGGATATCAATTTTCTTTGAATGCGAGAAAAAACTACCATGTTCCTGTGCTGCTGAACACATGATAAATAAAATGTTTTGTAGACTTCTCTAGCACCCAAGGGATTAAAACCAAACATATATAAAGAAAATCAATAGAGGTTGTGCAGGCTGCATGGAAAGTGATGATAACGTTCACTGGATCTATTCAGCAGCAGAACAAGCAACACTAAACTGATTGACTCCTCCCATGTTAATGAACCTAATGGGAATTTGTCCTTGTGATAATTATCCTCTTGCACTCATGGGTTCTTTCTGATGCATTTAATAAGTATGTACCAAATTGCTTACATAATGTAACGTGTCTAACCCTAGGAAAGTTAATCAGCTTTTGTTTTAAGAAAATGTTGTCAGGTTCATGTTGCCCAGTGATAAATATGAGTGGATGAGTGTTCTTATGCATGTTACATACCATAGCAAGTACAAAATGAGTAGGTTGCAATCTATACATGCTTGCTTATCTGATTACAGACCCAATTAATACAAGTGATGAAAGAACCACATTTACATTTAGTCTCATGCATCTGCTTCATTACAAATGCAAAATTTAATGAACATTACTTATTTCTTAATATTTAGATTAAAATGACAAAAGAATGGCATGGAACATGTAATTACAGAATAATGAACAACATTAAGCAATTTCATTCACATCCATATGTTTATTTCATTCATTCAGTCACATGCTTACTCACTTGCTAGCACCACATTTATATCACACTTACTGTGATGTCGGAGGCCCAGTGGTGTCCACAATGCCCTGGTTCTCCTGCATCTTATGTGCCAAAAATAAATAAAACTTTGAAAAATCCTAATACCAAACCACCATCATCACTGCCGCTGCCTCTACTACCCCCTCCCCTTAATTCTGTTGTAACCGTTGCCTGAGCCAGTATAAGCAAAAAATGACCAGGGATTGGCTTTTATATGACTATCCCTGTTCAAATTAGCTCCCACTGGCTGGAACTGTGGGATTCCACATGGCACATCTTTACATAACGGCTGAATACTTTTGGGGATTGGACTGATCTGCTACTTTATAGAGAGCTAGATGCTCGGGTAGTGACTAGGGATGGGCAAAAACCTTTTTTCTACCACATGCATACTGACTCCCAGCAATGTCCCACTGAACTGGTAGCCATAGAATCACACATATGGATCCCCTTCTATGTTCTGTGGTAGCCAGAATACAACATATACCTCTCCAACCTCGTCCCATGGTAGCCATAGAACCCCATATACTGACCCCAGCACTGTAAGCCAAAAAATATATATTGCATAGCTGCGGTGCTTAAAATACTTCCTTTAATGGCCAATTATAGGAATCATATCTAGTAGACTTGTGTACAGAAAAATACATTTGCATTGTCCTATTTTTTCAGTACTTTTTTTTTTTACTTATTCTGATAAAACAAAGTTTGTTTACCCTACTGTTCATTAAGTCAGAATCTTGGTGAACAATTTTGTTTCCAGATTAAATTTGTTCACCACTATTCTGAGTGTTTAGGATCATACAAAAAAGTTCCCCCTGTAATCCTTACACTAACTATACCCTATACCCACACATCACACATAACTATATGTTGAAGATCCAGCAGTATCCTCCACACCCTGGTTCTTCAGCATCTTCAGGACAGCTAAAAGCAGATTAAAAAAAACAGAATACCCTACCGTCACCATCACAAGTGCCACCTCTAATAAATGCCCCCCCCCCTTGGCAAGGTTGTGAGGTTTTCACAGGACATAAAGCAATCAGCATCTATCTGGAGGTGTCTGAATGCATGTAACATCACCCTACCAATGACTGGCTAGCTGGAGGGATGAGTTTACATGCATTTGTGACCACTTAAGCTAGATGATGATTGGCTGACAGGTGAGGTTACTCTATGGCATATTGAGTTCCCTACATAACCCCATATCCCAGCCAATGGGAGAGTGGGAACTAATTTGAACAGGGTTTGGCCATGTAAAAGCCAATCCCTGTTTTTTTCTTTGTTTGTTTGTTTGTTTTTTGACTCATACTAGCTTGGGCAATGGCCCGAACGGGACTAGGGGGAGTGTTTATTTTATTTCTCAGAGGCAGCAATTGGGACAGTGGTAGCATTAGGTTTTTATTTTTGATTTTAGTTCTACTAAAGATACTGGATGACCAGGGCATAGAAGACCCTGCTGGACCTCCAATATCAAGGTAAGTGTGATACTTGTTAAATGTGTGGTGTAAGCATGTGAATGAACTAATGGATTTGAATACCGTAAATGAGCTGAATTAGCCATTTTTGTTTCTGAAATTTTGTGTCCTTAAATTCTGCATTTGTTCCAAAAAGAAAGCTAAATTCTGCTATCTAGAATGGGAGTATATATATATATATATATATATATATATATATATATATATATGTGTGTGTGTATGAGTATATATACTGGTAAAATGAACACTGAATGGTACACACAGTGATATCTTTGGAATCAATTGTCCTCTCAACATGAACCACGATGAAAATTGGGACACAGAACCTAACCTGTGGCCCAAAATTCATTGTGGGGGAGTTTCCCATAACTCACTCTAAATAGTGTGATAAATGAGGAAATCATTTTGCTATTTGCACTAGAAGCTGATTAGCTGGGAGGTATGGTTACTGCAGGGCACATTCCATGCCCTGTGTAACCCCACATCCCCGCCAATGGGAGAGTGGAAATTAGTTTGAACAGGATCTGGCAATAAAAAAGTCAGTCCCTATTCACATCGGACAATGGCCCAAAAGGTACTGGGATTCACTGTAATAATAATTTTTTTCTTTACATTCTCAACACTGTTACAAGAAGAAGACTGAATGAAAGCACAGATGAAGAAAGAAGATGAAGATGACAGATGAAGAAGAAGAAAGCAAAGAGTGATAAATGAAAAACGACAAGAAGAGCATAGAAGCGTACATATCGTGGTGCCCGTGATTGCCTCCAGTGGGTAATTGCTGTAACAGCGACATTGTTACTTCCTCTCTGTCGCTCTATGTAAGTCGCTGTTCTTATAGGTCACTGTGGTTGTGATGTCATCTCTCCTCCCACCTGCCAGGCCTTTTAAACCTCAGCATATCCTATTACCTGTGACCTTCCGTGGTGTACCTGAGCCTAGTGCAGTGTTGGTCCATTGATGTTCCTATGTATTACTCTGGCTCCGTCTGACTACCCGATCCAGCTCTGACTCCTGGCTACGTGTGACTACCCGATCCGGCTCTGATTCCTGGCTACGTCCGATTACCAGATCCGGCTCTGACTCCTGGCCATGTCCGATTACCCGATCCGGCTCTGTATCCTAGCTACATCTGACCACTCTCCCTCTGTTGTGTTCCGTTGCTATTGCTAGCCTCGGCTACCCAGCCAGCTACTGTATCCTTGTTTGGGCCTTCCCTTATCGCTGCCCATTAGCAGTGCTTTCTTCAGTCAGTCCGTGTCACTGATCTCCTGTGTTCTGTCCGGTCCTTGTGTTGCCTCACCTAACCTACTAGGTGCCATTGTCCTTGCATAGGTATACCCTAGGGTATAGTTGCGCTACGAGTCACCTGCTTGGTGTGAGTAGGGAAGTGCTGTGCACTGTCCCTCTATCCTGCTGCGAAGGTTACCTAGGGCCATTCGGTTACTGCTACACCTGCCTAGTGAAGGGTTGAGGAAGTGTCTTGCACTGTCCTCACACCTGGCCTCGTGAAGGTTGTGGAGTTAGTCGCTACTGTGTTGCTCCAGAGTTCTGAGAGTCTCGCTCAAGTTGCCTGGGTACAGACGTGGGTTACCACACTTGCCTTGTGAAGGGTGAAGAAAGTGTGTACTGGACTCGTGGGAGTGTAACATTTCTTACTGTCACTGTTGTATTTAAAACAAAGTTTATTTTAAATTTTATCTGTACTTGTCAGTGTTGTTGTTTCCTAGTCACTCCATGACAGTACAGAAGAATTGAGGAAGAATACCAGGGTGCAGAAGACCCCACTGGATGTCAGGATTACAGGTAAGTGTTCCAGTTATGGGAGATAGTTAGGAAGGGCTAGTATGGGTACGCTGGGTACACAGCGTAAGCTTAATGATAGATTTATTTTAATAATAACTATATTTTTTTACAGTTGAAACACTAAGTTTAAAGAAGAAGAATTAAGAGGAGCCAGAAAATGAAGATGACAGATGAAGATAACAGATGAAGAATAAGAAAGAAGAGAGAAGAAGAGGATCAAAGCTTACAGAAGAAGAATTGAAGAAGACCAGAGTGCAAAAGACCCCAATGCACATCAGGATTACAGGTAAGTATTGATTTTAATTGTATGGTGTTATTTTTGGGGTTCAGGGTGACATATGCATGTATAACAGTGGGTTAAGCCCATTAAAAACAATGGCCCATATTTGTAAAAGCAAACTGGAGTTATTTTGGAATAAACCAAATGCATAGCGGACAAATAAACATTTCCAAATCCCCATGCACCTGAATAGAGTTTTGCTTTACAATGCATTGGAGACCTCGCTAACATTCAAGGGGATAAAAACCCAATTGAATTTAACAGGAACTTTCATTTGTCCAGTATGATTTAGTTGGTTTACTCCAGACTAACTCCAATTTCTTATAAATGTGGGCCATTGTGCTTAACCTTACAACTGTAGAAAGCAGGTTTATATTTTATCTTGGATGACTTTTGCTTTCCTACTACCAATTTATTTCAGTGTCAAGGCAAAAACGTTCACCCATCCCTAGTTGCAACCCATTTATCATAAAATGTGTTATTGTTTTGTCCAAAAGCAGGTTCTTTGGTAATTCTCAAGTCCCTGCGTATCCACTGAGTGTCAAAATACTTTTGTAAAGATGCCACTTGACACCAATAACATATCTGTAATTTTAGGGATTTTTCTAAAATATAAAAGACTTTTTTTACTATCACTATTTTGATTCTAACATCCAGATATCATTTGAAAGCTTTGCTCATTTAGACAAAGCTTTGATCATTTAGTAAAATTCAAGGCATGTTAATTTATTTTCCCCTTCTGCCATATTAAATACAAAATTACAGATAAATAAAAGATACCCTGGCAATGCCCAAAGAATACTTTAGAGTGGTGAGCTTCCGAAAAATAGGATCCTTCTAACCTAAGTTGGAGTCAAATAGAGCATGCATATGTAACTGAAATATATCAAATATACATATGATATGTAGGGAGGGACAGACACAGTCGATCACCCACTCCTCCTCCAAGCCCTCCACTCCCTAGGTCTCTGCGACACTGCACTCTCCTGGTTTTCATCTTATCTCTGCAACCGCTCCTTCAGTGTTTCCTACTCCGGCTCCACTTCCCCACCCCTCCCACTGTCTGTTGGTGTGCCTCAAGGATCAGTACTGGGACCCTTGCTCTTCTCAATCTACACTGCTTCCCTTGGAAAACTAATAAACTCCTTTGGATTTCACCATCATCTCTATGCTGATGACACCCAAATATATCTTTCCTCCCCGGACCTCTCTCCTTCCCTCCTGTCCCGAGTGTCTGACTGTCTGTCTGCTGTGTCTTCCTGGATGTCCTCCCATCAACTCAAACTTAACCTTAGCAAAACTGAACTAATTCTCTTCCCTCCATCTACAACCAGCCTTATCCCAAACATTACCCTCACCGTTAACAACACTTCCATCACACCAACCCCTACAGCACGCTGCCTGGGTGTCACATTTGACTCTGCCCTATTCTTCATTCCTCACATCCAGTCAATCTCCAACTCATGCCGCCTCCACCTCCGCAACATCTCTAGAATCCGACCCTTTCTCACAGAAGACACTACCAAAATTCTAATCCAAACACTCATCATGTCCCGTCTTGACTACTGTAACTCTTTACTAATTGGCCTGCCTCTCACCCGACTAACCCCGCTACAGTCCATAATGAACTCTGCTGCAAGACTAATCTATCTCACTCATCGTTTCTCTAACACCACACCCCTCTGTCAGTCCCTACACTGGCTCCCATTAGCATACAGAGTAAAATTCAAAACTCTGGTGCTAACTTATAGAGCCCTCACTAACACTGCACCCCCCTATATTTCATCTCTCATTTCCAAATATACTCCCGCCCGCCATCTTCGCTCTGCACATGACCTTCTGCTCTCCACAGCTCTTATCACATCCTCCCACTCCCGCCTACAGGACTTCTCCCGTGCTGCACCTGAGCTGTGGAATTCCCTCCCCCGCCCCATCAGACTCTCCCCCAGCCTTCAAATCTTCAGACGCTCCCTGAAGACTCACCTCTTCAGGGAGGTCTATCAACTGCCTCCATAAACATCATCACCAAGATTCACCCCTCGCACGGACTACTGCACTCAATGGCACTTCTCACTCCCACCCACTGACTGGCAGTTCATGTGGCAGGAGGCACTTAAACGCAATTGCACTTACTCCTTCTGTATCAAACCTACCTTCCTCTAGACTGTAAGCTCTCACGAGCAGGGCCCTCTGATCCGCCTGTTCTACACATCTGATTGTACTATTTAATACCTCTGTATGTCTATTCCCCAATTGTACAGCACTGCGGAATTAGTTGGCGCTATATAAATAAAGAATAAAGAATAATAATAGTATTTATTATATAAGAAACTTATAAAGCATATAAAAAATTCAAACAGTGGCGTAACAGTGGCGACCCCTCTGTCTGGTGCCAGCAATCTCCCTCCAGTGCTCTAGTAATGCAGAGCGCTGGGAGATGACATCATCTCCCAACGCTCTGCATTACTAAGAGGACTGCGTGGGAGCTCCAGGTAGAAGGTAGGAGATGGGGGCATTGTGGAGGGGTTCAATGTGGTCAAGGGGGGCCAATGTGGTAGGAGGGGTCCCGTGGCACTTCTTGTACCAGGGCCCGGAGCTTCTAGTTATGCCTCTGAATGCAAAAGTAAATAAAGTGCATAGATTGAAGTATAATATATATTATATATATATTGTGGTAAGGTCACTTCAAACACGTCAGGACAGCCAGGAGGTTGTAACATCAATGCAGTTTATTCTAAACAGCAACAACAAAAGAAAAGTCTCTTTCCACTTTTAGGGTATGCTTCCCCTTTAAATCAAACAGGTTTTTGATACCAAATCAAAATCCTATATAATAATTTGCTAAAATGTGTGTAACATCGCGACATGCGCAGTAGACACTGCTGCGCGTGCTGCAGTCATGCGCAGTAGAGACTGTCCGTGCCGTGGCTGATACAGAGCTGGGTGCTCCGAAGGAGCGTTCAGCTCTGTATAAGCCGTAGCGCGGGCAGTCTCTACTGTGCGTGACTGCCCGCAACCGGTTGGCAGTGGCACTGTGGCCCGTGTAACAGGCTGTTCAACTAGTACACAAATAAACAGTCCTACTCCCTTCAGGAGGCTAATTCACAGTAGTTCACTCACTACCAGTTACTGAACCAGCTACTCTGGGTTCCAGTACAAAATAAAGCAAATAAACATGCAGCCTTTTTTCAGCGAAGAAGCTTTCTCACCACTCCTTGGTTTTAGCGACAGACAGCCACCCTGTAGGTTTTCAAACACACTATCCCAGAGCAGCCTGACCCCACCCTGCTGTTTCAGACCTACTATATATGTGTGAGGTAATTAGTCAGGAGCAGGTGTGCTAGCAGAGGGAAAAGAAAAACTAGCTGAGATAAACTGCTTGTTGTATCCTCTGGCTGATGTATACATGGTCCTGAATTCTGTCACAATAAATATATATATTTATATATATATATATATATATATATATATATATATATATATATAGGATAAAAAAAATATTAATTTGCTGGTGACAGGGCTAATTTCCCACAATCTCACAAACTGTCTAAGACATTAACATAATCAGTATTAAAACAGATAATAAATCCTATATCAGACACATGGTCATACTCAGGTAGTAAGCAAACCAAAAAAACTGGGATAGATAAATGGAAGATGATACAATATGAGTGTCACGGTAAGCAGGCAAATAAGGACAGACACAAAGATAAAATAAAACCATCTTTATTTATTATAACAACAATAATGGTTTAGCCCACACAGGACCCCAAACATATGTAAATAGGACCCAAGGTCCCTTCAGAGCTGCACACTGTGCTGTGCACTGCACTTCTCAAGATCTTGAGACTAGGGAAGCGGCTCAAGTGGGACAACAGAAGAATGGTAGAATATGTGTAAGCCACCACTTGGTCTGCGAACGGAGGCAACAGAGAGCAGATCAGAGCCAGGAGGCACAGAGACTACAGGTCATTCAAGAAGGAGTGTAGTGAGCGAGTAGGCAACCAGAGACACAGGTCATACAAGCCAGGGACTACACTGAGTGAGAGTAACCAGGCCACTGGTCAGGCAAGCAGAGACTATGCTGAGCGAGTAGGAGCCAGGGCCACTGGTCCAGCAAACTGAGGACTACAAGGAGCGAAAGTAACCAGGCCCTCAGGGAAGGCAACCGGAGGCTAACTGAGCGGGTAGTAGCCAGGACCACTGGTCAGGCAAGCCAGGGTCATACACAGAGCGAGTAGTTAGCCAGAGCCATAGGTCAGAACCGATGTGGGTAGTCAGACAAGCCAGGGCCATACACAGAGAGAGTAGTCAGCCAGAGCCACAGGTCAGAACCGATGTGAATAGTCAGACAAGCTGGGGTCATACACGGAGCAGATTCTCAGATAAGACACGGGTCACAAAGGAGTACAAGACACAATAGCAGAAACACCACGTAAGGGCAATGACTCCTAGCCCCAAGGAGGATTATAAAGGAGCAGAAGGAGGCGGGACCCAATTAGGCCACCCAGAATAGGCCCATAAACATGCATCCAAGTCAGTGTCTGTAACAGACATAGTAATGCAGAGGTGGCTGCAAGGATGCCGGCAGACACATCACAGAGGAAGCAAGCACAGGCTAACTAGACCTCAAAGGTAGACTGTGATAATAAGATACAATACATAAAGTGAATAAAAATAAAATGGGATTATAAATACAATTATACAAATAAATCCACAAATAAATAATATATTCTATCTCAATGCGTCAACACAAGTAGGGATTGGCAAAAAGTAAAAAAAACTTCTTGCAGGAATTTTCATGGAAAAACAACAATTTCTTGCTTTTTTCATACAAATTCCCACCCATTGAAAATACATAACATTTCTTCCTTTGTGACACTGCCAATAAATTTCCTGTGAGAAATGTGCCATTTTTTACTTATGTTTTCTATAACTGCAAAATTTCCCACCACAATATTACTTCTATTGAATGCTGAAGTGGATAAATAAACAGCTGAAAGCAAAAGCTGTGAGTCCTACAGCAACACATGCCTTGAAAAAATTGTTAACAAGCTGGGTGTCTTTTCCCACAACACTGACTTCTTGCTTAAGTAACACTGGCACAACCATTCTTGAAAAATAACTGCGGCTTGGGATATTCCAACAGGATGCAACATATGACATCAATTCTTTAAAGCCTCTGTTTTCAACAAACAAAAAAGGGCAACATGTCAACCACCAACATTTTGCCATGTTTTTTATTTCACGGGCATTCTTTTCCATTGTTTTTGAACAGGTTTTTATTTCTTTCTAAGAACTTAGGAAGTGTGGGATGGCACTACATAGTGGAAGATCTGTGTAATTTTATTGCTTTAATAACATCACTTGTGAAGGTGGTGGTACGTTTGGGCACTCTATGACTCTTGTCATCTCCAAAACCAAACTCACTTATGCTCCTCTGCAGCAGGAGCAGACAATCTTGGCACACCCTCTGACACATCAACAGCACTTCTATTATATATCCCAGAGCCCCGGGAACTTTTAGCAGTACTTCTGCTGCTACTAGTTGGGGAGCTTCTGACCTGTTTATGGTGTATCTTCCAGTCAGACATGTGGTTGTGCTTCAGGTGGTATCTCAATGAGGAGGTGCCTAGGTGTGAGCCAGCTTTCCCCCTGCTCACATATTTCTTACACAGACAATAGATAGCAACATGCTTAACATTTGGATTATGAGTGCAGTATCTCCATACTCTATTCTTGAGAGGCTGCTACTACTACTGGTGCTAGATGTTGCTGCAACTGTACTAATACTAGGTGTTGGATGCTGCACTTCCAACAGCAGCAGAAGCTCTCATCATAGCTAAAGCTGTGGATGTTAATAACCTTTGTTTCTGGTTACTCAGCACTAAAGTGTATGAGGTTGATGATGCTGATGATGACTGAAAAAATGCTTTTGTATTTTTTAGCATCTTTGCTTGTCCAGGGTCAGACTTTCCAAGTGTTTTCTAAATTGTTTATAGACTGGCACAGTGGTCGGTTTCAACGGTAGAAGATTGAGCCTTTGCCTCTAAGCTATCTTTCTGGCCATGTCATCATCTCTCTGTATCTGAAATAGAAGAGGATGCTGAAGGGATATATTTTAGATCTAGATCATCATTATCATCTGTAATTAGGTCAACCTAAGCATTGCCAGTCTCTTCTTGCGCTCTATTTTTATATTCTTCTAGGGCATTTAAAAGTCTCAAACAATTTCTTTGTCCTTTAACCATTTGAGGGATTTTATCTTTTTCTTTCTTCTTTTCTTCATCTGTGCTCTTCTTTATTCTTCTGAAAAAAAAACTTTATTAAAATTGATTCTTGCAATAATGTTACACTGCTTCCTCCACCACCGGCAGCAGCAGGAAAAAAAAATCCCCCTCTTTGTACATTTTGAGCCATTGCCCAATCCACACTGAGGGATATTTGGATATGGGCTGCATTGTATATGACCAGTCCCTGTTCAGAATGGTTCCCACACTCCCATTGGTTGGGATGTGGGGTGATGCAGGGCACAGAATGTGCCCTGCAGTAACCACACCACCCAGCCAATTATCTTGCAAACAAGAAAGGAAACAAGCGCACAAGGCGAACAAGAAGGGGTAGATATCTAAGTGTAGTATTTATTAAAACACCATAATGAATAAAAACAAATGTCAAATGCACTCACATTTTCCCCATCTTGGGGTACTGCATATCGGGGTCCCTACCCCCTGTTAGCCACAAACTGTGTCCTTATGACTCCTGAGAATCAGTCCAAGAGCTGGTTTCCAGGTGTTCTATGTATATAAATTATGTTTCCAAATGTTATGCTCCACTGCCTGCGCAGATGTTGTAAATCCAAGGACCAATATGGCTGTGTTGGCGTCCTCGCTAGACACGAGGTCCAGGCAGTATCTCAATTTATTCACTCGGTTAGTTCAGGGCCGTGGAAACCCACAGGGGGCGTGGGGAGGGACTCAGTTGAGTGTTTCACAAAACCCAACTCATCTTCACGAGTCCTACTGCTCGCTTCATCGGGGTAAAAGCCAATTATCTTATAGCACACTGAGTCATCCCTCCAGCTAGAAGCTGATTGGCTGGGAAATGTGGTTACTGCAAGGCATGTTCCGTGTCTCAGTGTGGCTCAGACCTGAAAAGGTACAAGTAGGGGGGGTTTTAATGCAGCAGCATAATTTTAATGCAAGAATTAATTTTAATAACTATATTTTTTTCTGGGACAACAATAAAGAAGAGCACAGATGAAGAAAAGAAGAAGATGACGGATCAAGAAGAATTACAGAAGAATTAAAGAGGAAAAACAGGGTGCAGAAGATCCCACTGGATGTCAGGATTACAAGTAAGTGTTACAGCTATGGGTCATAGGATAGTGTTAAGGCTAATACTGGTATACTTTATTGTTAATATGAGGTGTAGTATAAGGCCAAGGGGAGGGTGACTGTGTTTTTGAGGTCACACTCTGTGCTTGGCACTCTGTCAAACACAGAGCATTAGCTGGTTTCCTTTGATGTTTCCATTTTCACACAATTTAGTGTGCTTTATGGGGGGGGGGACACTACAAACATTGGGCCTTAGCTCGGGTTCTATGGTCCTAAGCTAGTTGTGGTTTATGTAGGTAGGGCAATTGAATTCTAATGGTACCACTGTGTGTGTACTGTTCGGTGTTAATTTTTGCTTACCGTGAGTTTTACCAGTGGTTATTGAACCAAGCCCTAAATGATTACATTTGTCTGAAAGGATGTACATAAATAGGCATTATAGTTATTATGATATGGTTTATAATTACACCATAGAAAGGCTATAAGTACAGAGGAATATGCACTTGCTTAAAAGACACAATGGAATAGGAGTCATATGATGCCATTAAACAAAATAAATGAAATAAAATAGAATAGCAGCATATGGAATCCCTAAAATTATATATGCAGTGAGGGAATCAATTAGATACAACATAAATTGATTTTTTCATTTACACCCTGAGGTATCATTGTCTTCAACTGGAATATCCATTCTGTTTCCTTTTTTTGCAGCATTGTGATGTTGAAATAAAATGTAGAAAAATGTATAATAGTTTCATTTTCTATATCTAATGTCACATTCAGTTTATAGATTAAAATTCTGCTTGAGATCTTGGTAGAACTGTTATGTTCCACTGAAGAGTGAAATTACCACAAGTAAAATATATACTGCAATTTCACTCAGTCGATAATCTCAAGATATAGTGCATCTTGTTTTCATTGAGATACTGTAGGCTAATATTTTATCTTGGCTGAATTACATTCTTGTTAGTTTTTCTACTGTCAGTTTAAATTGTACTTTATAAATTACACTTGCAATATAATAAATTATGTCATGCAACTACCTGAATAATATTTTTGAACGAAAATTATGCCAGACTATGTTATGTATATTAAAATGGATGACTTTAACCCTTTCAGTGCCAAAAGAGTATGTACCACATTGTTCATTGATGCATTGCATACCCCCTGGCATTCAAAAGTTACTATAAAACAGTGGTGTATTTTCAAGAGACCAGGGGACCATCCATATACATTATTTTCATTTTGACTTACTGCAAAAAATGTGTGGAGAAAATTGATGCACATCAAATAACAACACATCTTGCAGCAAAAAATATATTTGCCCTGTAGTGAATAAAATGAGAACATTTTGCTCTGATTATCTTTGTTCTAAAAATACAAAGGGGTTAGTCTGAAAGATAGGAACAGCTCATAGTATGGGCCATATGCACACAAAAAAGATGAAAGTCTTAGACAAAACAATTGCACCACAGGGGAAATTAAACTGCCCAAAAGCATTGATTTAAAGTGCGATTTTAACACCTTGAATGCCTCAGTAAAGATTGTTGATTTTAAATATCCACATTGTTTGTTGAAATCACATACGTAAATGCACCTTTTCTACATATTCATGTATCTTATGGAGCTGGTGGAGAGGGTGGAGAGGCTTCAGGTAGCACACACATTTTCCTGTATATATCTTTGGAGATTTGCTTGAGGAGTTTTTTGTTACCACAATTGTCATCAAAAAGAGGAGTGTATATCATACCACATTACTCTGTACCCATGTTTGATTTGAGCCGCTAATTCTCTTTTGTTATATTAACTCCCTTTGGATGATGTCTGGTGAGGAGGACCCTGCTTCAGAAGCTCAGATACATGCAAAGTCTCTAATACATATTTAATAATCATCTCTGCTGAGGTGCAAGGGTCTTCTTAACAGGCATCCTCAAAGGAAGAATCCATTTTGTCTCTGTCATAGTCAACCTTTTCCGCAGAAGAGTCTCCAACCAACTGACAATGGACATTAAAGTCTGAATCAATGTATCTGACAGGGGGTACGTGGTGCCAAGAATGGAGAACTCCTTGAAAAGAAAGGATAGATGCAGCTGAATGAATGAGATCTTAAACCCAATCTAGTTCTAGGCTCTTGTTCTGCATTGGGGGACCCCGGGAGTAATAGTGCAAGAGGGACATAGGGCGTCTAAATACCATGGAAGTCCAGTTTGGCATAAGGAACAGTATGGTAAAGGGGTTCAAGTGACCCCTGAATCCTTAGGCTTGGATTTCCCCATGTGTCCCTTGGGATCTGATATGTTCAGAGAAAACCCTACTAAAGTGGAACAAAGTAGTCCAAAGTAGTTGAAAGGTATTGGAAATTGTACAGAAATAACCAAAAATGCACTTATCTGACTGCATGGGGTTAAACTGAAAATGTGGAAAAGGGAGACCAGCCTCTGTGTAGTACATGCAATGAGAGTAGTAAGATGCAAAGCACCACCCTGCTCTATCTAGAAAGCCCGGGAAAAAAAGGGATTTTGAGGAATGTAGTTTCCAATTGCATTTGCCCTGAAAAAATTGAAGTGGTCTGAACATTGTCCCCACACTGACTATGCAACAGAGCAGGTATTTTAAACTCACTCTAAAATTCTTAAGTTAAACAGGTGAAGAGGTATGTCCCTGTAAAGATTTTCCATGCACTTTTATGAAACAAGAATGGTTGTCCCGCAGGCTTCCATTCTTAAAGGGGCCATGTACCATAAAAATAAAAGTAAACAGATAACAGAAATAGAGCTAAAACACATATACAACCTAGCAAAATGCAAGAAATATATAAATGGAATAAGGCTATCTGCTCTATTGGAAGGAGAAAGCCTATTTACAACACTGCACTCATGCCAAATTATAGGAAGGATTAAAAACCCCTTTAGAAGCATAGGATGCAAGAGACATGAGAAGGATTGAGTGCAAAACAGACAAGAGCACCACATTTCAGTTGGTGCCAGCTAATAGTGGGACATAAGAGAAAGAACAATAGCACTCAAATGGTTAGCTTACCACTCTCTAGTCTTCAGGCTATCATTTTTTAAATACGGAACCTCAGAGAAGATCAGTAGTGAGGCGCAGACTTATAACAAAATCAACAACCACAGAGAAATTGTCCATAAATACAGCTGTGAACTGGTCAATCCAAGTTCACGGAAGTCAGTAAATGGGAGCCTGCCTAATACGGAATTAAACAGATCCATATTCAAGCATAAAAATTAAAATCTAAAAACTGAGAGAACAGTGCCAGCTTTCCCTTTTCCTGAGGCAGGTTTTAAATGTACAAAAACTGCACATTTTGTTCAAGACGGATACTGAGGAAAAATGAAAGGTTAAATGCAAGGTCATCATCAGGCACAGAGAAAGCAAGAGTAAAGTCTATATTTCGCTTATTCCTTCTTGGTTAAAAAAAAAACCAAACATTATTACATTTCATAGTAAAGTATACCCCATTTTTATTAAACTACAATGTTCAAAGTGACTGTTGTACATCTGGGCTCAACAATGGATGTGTAACTGCTTCAAGGCACAACCAAAATGACTGAGGTGGTAAAATTAAAGTCTGCTGAAATTTCATCAAATGAAATGTATCATTTTACAATTATTAAAAGCTGAGTTGTTAGCTTTTTGGTGAAATTGATCTTTTCAAAGGGTTTGCTATATTTCTTATTTTATTTTCATAGCTAGCAGTAAGAATTTCTATCTTTTTATGAGGCCATAAGAAATTGCAGAGGCCCTGGGCTAAGCAGCATCTTTGTGTGGGAGGATTTCATTGTTTGCGGCTGGCAGACTGATGAAAAGCTCATCTCTAGGAGACACGTCTGATATATCCTCAATCACACTCCCAGATATTGTGTCTAACTCCAGCAGACAGACTCCACAAGGATGGTACAAGAGGTGTTGGTGACTCTGACTAGGCTGTGGGTTAAACCCATCAACAAACTGCCCTTTAAATAATTTCCCATATCAAAAACATGGCTAGTTGTAAATGAAACAGTGCAGGCATAACAGATGTAATTATGATTCTGTCAGGCACAACATCACCTCTGTTTTATACATATACTTTGAGTGCAAATGAGGCCAGATTCTAGGTTGTAGCAAAATGATTATTTCCATGAACTGACCATATTTTTATTTATGAATGCTGTACAAAACAGACTAAACTGCATTTTACTCATATCCCTTGCAGTTTCAACAGGGTGAACATTTGGACAGAATGTTTGCAGGGTTGTTTTAACTCTTTGAGTACAAGCAAGGTATCCCAAATATTGTTTTGTAATGTATTCAAGAGGGTGACTACTGGGGATACAGAGAGTGGAGCTGCACAGGTGCTCAGCATCCAAGCTAGCCCCATCTTCCCCTGGGTCCAATAGGTTATAGTAATGCCTCTGAAAATATTTGTGATTGGGAGCCAAAATTATTTTTGCACAGGGCTTCCCCAATCACTAATTACATCTCTAAATGCATTAGATACCTCTATGGCACTCAAATGGTTAATAAGAGGGCAATAGCTGCCCCAGGCCCAGTTTAGAACCCTCTGTACCTCCTCTTCAGCTATGATCAGGGGCACATAATACAGTGTGCTCAGTGCATGAACCCAACATTAAAACTTTGCATTATATGTAGGCTGGGTGTGAAAACTCATTATTTTGTCAAGCTACTCAAGCTATGATAGGTATAAGCACATAGCATTGTCTGAACCCATGAACCCATATGTGATCTCAACTACTATGAATTTGACTTAAAGGGATAGTAATGTTCCACACAAAAAGCCGCTCTCATTAATCTTCATATCATAAAGTACCCCCCTCCTGCCCCTTTTACTGATACAACACCAGAGCAGCAAGACTGGCTGGATGGATCACAGAGAGGGACAATCTTCAGTGAGCATAAGGAAAAACCTGAAAAACCTGTCAAGGGGGGCAGGGTTTTCCTTATGCTCACAGTAAACTTTAGGTTCTTACAAACTATTAGTATTACAAAACAACTAGCTAACACAACTTAGTGAATCCTTTTAATTATTTTTAAAATTAAATATATTGATCTTAAAGGGTCAATGTCCTTAAATCTATGGAAACAGCATTCACATACCATAGCTTGTAACCCATCCATTCTCTGCCAGTTTTCTGTGGAGATCACTGATATCTGAACAGTTAAGTGACATCTTACTTTTCTCTCATGGGAGCTTTTTTCCTCTCGCCATAGAAACCTACCAACAGTAGATTCCAGCAGATAACTGGTGAGGTATAAGTTATGATCAGTGGCAACTCTAGGAATTAAATTTAGGGAGGACAAACATGGGGACACAGGAAACATTGGAGGGGCACCTTTAATGAGCAATGTTATTGTCCTACACCTAAAATAATGACATTCACACCAGTGGGTATGTGTACACACACATCGTATCAATGGAAAATATTCTGGTAAAATACTGATTTGTTTTCCCTAGCAAGTGTTAAAGCCCTAGCACAGTGCATCTCATTACTGGTCCATTTTAATCCCTCTCTTAATCAGCTTCAGATATGTATATATCTAATGGAAGCAAATAAACTGCTTGAGATTTTTTTTTATCTGAAATACTAGGAGCTGTGCTATGCTGGTGAGAGGTACATGCTTTACTTAATTTGCCATTAGTGTTTTAGAAAATATATAAATAAACTAATCCAACTTATTTTTATGAACACATATTTCTTGCATCTAGATTGTGTTACTCTAAAGGTATCATGAAAGAGTCTTAAACAGATGTGTAGCTTATAAATCTATTTCACAAGGTCAATGTCACGGTCCCAGCAAGGAAACACAGGACAAGTACTATAGGTAACACCAACTTTATTAAGGCAGCAACAATACAGAGATATCACAAGACAGTGTACAAATATATACGAGACTAAAGAGAAGTGCACAACAGAGCAAGAGACAACTAACAGGAATAGAAGCCTGCTACTGTGTGATTCTCTGACAACAGGATCCCAGCAATGGAACGAGGAGAATCTGCAGTACCACAGGTCTGCACCTGGGATAAGCCAGAAGAGACGAGGAGAGCCCAAGTCCCAGGTCCACACCTGGGAGCGCCGGCAACTGGGAAGGCACCAGGGAAGCATCTGCCAGAGCTACAAGCTTGCACCAGGTTGGATAGCTAACTGAACGGAAGGCCACTCTCAAGGTAGATAGACAGAGCCACAGGTCAGCGCTAGATTGGGTGGTCAGACAAGCCAGAGGTCATGCACAGAACGGGTCATCAGCCAGAGCCACAGGTTTGCACCAGATAGGATGTCCGCTGAAGTGTTTGTATGCTGGAGGCACAGTGGACAGAGCCCAAGGTCAACACCAGAACGGGTAGTCAGACAAGTCACTCGCTGAGTGAGTAATACACAGAAGGGGTAATCAGACAGAGCCACAGATCAGCACCAGGTCGGTTAGTCAGACAAGCCAGATCATACACAGAGCCCAAACTCAAAAACTGCACTGGAAACCAATGAAAGGGCATCTAAGCCCTGTGTCCAGGCAGTTTAAATAGGGGGAACAAAAGGAAGAGGAGGAGCAGCCAACAGGTGGCTGTCTTTTTAAATGGAGCGCACGTCCATGCTTTTGGACGTGTGCCCAGTAATTACGTCACCCACCGCTGGAGCCCAGCAACAGAGGCGGCTGAGCCGCACCAGAACAACCAGCGGCTGAGCCGCCAAGCAGAAGGGGATCCTGCCTCAACGGAGGCACAGTGTGGAGAGGACAATGTGGCTGCAGCCGCTGAGGACAAATGCGGTCGGCTTGAGCAGCCGCCACATGAGGTATCTTGACAATACCTCCCCCTCAATGGCCCCCCCTCCGCGAACCAGGGCGAGGTTTATCGGAAAATCGGGAATGAAACTTGCGAATCAGACAAGGAACATGTACATCCTCCAAGGAGACCTACATTCCTCCAGACCGTACCCTCTCCAGTGTACCAAATACTGTAATTGTCCCCTAATTCTCCGAGAGTCTAGAATAGTCTGTACTTCGTACACGTCATGGTCCCCCACCCGAATGGGGGCTGGGTGAACCGAAGTGGAAGTATAGTTGTTGCATACCAATGGTTTGAGCAGAGAGAAATGGAATACATTGTGGATTCTCATAGATCTCGGAAGCTTTAGTGCGTAAGTCACTGGATTGAATCTACAATTGATCTGAAATGGACCCCCAAATGAGGAGCCAGCTTCCTGAAAGGTACCTGAAGGTTAAGATTGCAGGAAGACAGCCATACCCTCTCCCCTATTTGAAAGGTAGGAGCTGGTAATCACCTACAGTCAGCCTGCTTCTTATGTTATGTCGTGCCATGTAGGGCATTCTGTACTTGTACCCAAGAGGAACGGAGAACCCGTGAGTGCTCATCCAGAACCGGAATAGCTTGTGCCTCAAAAGTCTCAGGAAGTTCAGAAGGCTGAAACCTATAACGAAGAACTCTGAGAGGAGGAGTTAACAGCACAATTCCTGACAAACTCCACCCAAGGTAACAAGGCAGCCAAATTATCCTGGTGGTTACTTATGTAACAACGGAGGAATTGTTCTAGGCTTTGGTTTGTTCTTTCGGCCGCACCATTCGATTGAGGGTGGTAGGCAGAGGAAAAGGTAAGCTGAATCCCCATTTGCGAGCAAAAGCACCTCCAGAATTTAGATATAAATTGACTCCCCCATCTGACACAATCACCTTAGGTATGCCATGAACTCAAAATACTTCCTTTGCGAAAACCTCCTCCAATACCTGTGCAGAAGGTAATTTTTTGAGGGGTACAAAGTGTGCCATCTTGGAGAACCTGTCCATTTTCATAAGGATTACCATGTAACCCAAGGAAACTGGAAGTTCAACTATGAAATCTATAGACAGGTGTGACCACAGATGGTCCCCATTTGGAATAGGTTGCAAGAGGCCCAAAGGTAGGCTCCTTGGGGATTTGTTTCTGGCACAGATGGAACAAGCTGCCACGAAAGCTGCACAATCTTTCCTCGGGCTTGGCCACCAAAATAATCTAGAGATTGCCCATATCAACTGGTTACACCCCGTATGACCAGCTGTCTTGGAATTATGGTAAGTCTCCAAGAGTTTTGTGCATAGCCAAACTGGCACAAAACATCTCCCACTAGGTTTCTCTGCCGGAGCAGAAGCCTGGGCCGCCAAAATCTCCTCTCCCAAGGGAGAGGTGATACTAGTAAGAATAGTAGCCAGAATATGATCTGCCAGAATGATAGGTGAAGGCGGGGACTCCTCCTTATAGTCGGAGCAAAATTGATGGGAAAGTGCGTCCGCATGGGTGTTCTTGGACCCTGGAAGGTATGACACGACAAAGTGGAATCTGGAGAGAAATAGTGCCCATAAGGCCTGGCGGGCAGACAAACTTTTGCCTCTGACAAGTAGGTTAAATTTTTATAGTCCGTCAGGATCAAGATCAGAGTCTTAGTCCCCTCCAAAAGGTAACGCCACTCCTTGAGTACCAAAATGATGCCCAGCAATTCTCTATCACCAATGTCATAAATCCGCTCTGCCTTGGATAATTTCTTAGAAAAGTATCCACAGGGAAGAAGGGCCTCACCAGGAGCCGAACGCTGAGACCGGAGGGCGCCTACTCCCACCTCAGATGCATCAACCTCCAGAGTAAAGGCCAGGGTGGGATTAGGGTGTATCAATATTGGTGCCATAGAAAATGCTGTCTTGAACTTTTTGAAGGCTGATAGCGCACTCAGAGACCCGTTTGAGGAATACGCGTCCTTGCAAGTCAGGTCTGTAAGCGGTTTGACCACATAGGAGAAGTTTTTGATAAATCTCCTGTAATAATTGGTAAAGTCCAGGAATCTTTGCAGTGACTTCAGTCCTACGGGGCCATTCCAAAATGGCTGACAGCTTTTGGGGGTCCATCGCAAAACCAGATGCGGATATCACATACCCCAGGAACGTCACTTGTGACTTGTGAAACTTGCATTTCTCTAGTTTGCAGTATAGCCCATTCTCTCTCAAAAGTTGTAATACCATGGACACATCCACATGATGAGTCTTCAACGTAGGGGAATGGATAAGTATGTTGTCTAGGTATAAAACAACCAAGGATTTCAATAAGTCTCCGAAGGGCATAAGTCCCCGAAGGGCATGACTAGGTATTCGTAGTGACTGCTCAGTGTGTTAAAAGCTGTCTTCCATTCATGTCCTTCCTTAATATGGACCAGATTGTATGCTGCCCTTAGGTCCAGTTTGGTAAACACCTTAGAGCCCTTTAATCTGTCAAAGAGCTCTGTGATCAAGGGTATCGGGTAGGCGTTTCTTATCATCAGTCTATTGAGTCCGCTGAAATCAATGCAGGGACGCAGCTCCCCATCCTTCTTTTTGGCAAAAGAACCCTGCACCAGCAGGTGAGGTAGATTTGCAGATGACACCTCTAGCGAGAGCATCGGGCACATGTTTCTCCATGACCCTTGTCTCCTCCACCGATAACAGATATACCTGGCCCTTGGGAGAAGTTGCTCCTGGAATCAGATTAATCTCACAGTCATAAGACCTATGAGGAGGCAGGGCCCCTGCTTGTACTTTATCAAACACATCACTGAAGGCCCTATATTCCTCAGGCAGGACTGAGGCAGAAGCACAGAGTAGTCTTGCAAGATGGGTGAGACAGGTGTTAGTACAATTTCGAGGCCCAGGACAAGATTTCACAATTGCGCCAATCAATCTTGGGATTGTGTTGCTAAAGTCATGGAAATCCCAGGACAATTGCATAATGCGGAGAGTTAATAACCTGGAACTGTAGGGTTTCTGTGTGAAGGGCCCCTACTCCCAGGGTTAGAGGAAGCATCTCTTGAGTAATATGGGAGGGTTGTAGGGAACTTCCATCAATGGCTTCGATCACCAAAGGAGAAGCCCGAGACTGCAAGGGAATGGCATGCTTACCAGCAAACTCAACATCGATAAAGAGACCTGACGCTCCAGAATCCAGCAAGGCAGGCACAGATACAGATGTGTTGACCCAGGATAGAATAACCTCCAACATGGGTTTGCCCTTTACCATCTCCGGGGACTGGGTAATACCACCTAAGATCTGTCCCATACAGGATCTTAGGTGTGGGCATTTCCCGGACACATATAAGAGACTAAAGAGAAGCGCACAACGGAGCAAGAGACAACTCCCAGGAATAGAAGCCTGCTACTGTGTGATTCTCTGACAACAGGATCCCAGTAATGGAACAAGAGAATCTGCAGTACCACAGGTCCGCACCTGGGATTAGCCAGAAGAGATGAGGAGAGCCCAAGTCCCAGGTCCGCACCTGGGAAGCCGGCAACTAGAATCTGCAGTACCACAGGTCTGCACCTGGGTGAAGCCAGAAAGAGACGAGGAGAGCCCAAGTCCCAGGTCCGCACCTGGGAGCCCCAGCAACTGGGAAGGCACCAGTGAAGCATCTGCCAGAGCCACAAGCCTGCACCAGGTTGGATATCTAACTGAATGGAAGGCCACTCTCAAGGTAGTTAGACAGAGAAACAGGTCAGCGCTAGATTGGGTGGTCATACAAGCCGGAGGTCATGCACAGAGCGTGTCATCAGCCAGAGCCACAGGTTTGCACCAGTATCACGGTGCCGGTGATTGCTGACTTCTGCTGTCAGTCAGGTGTGTGTACTCTCCATTGGCCGCCTGTGGTAAATCTGGGCACTTGCTAAGAACCTGTCCCGTATGTCGGGGAAACGAACACACCTAGGGTACCTTGGGGGACAGGCCCTAGGTGGTGTTCATCCGTCCCCAGGTTTGAGCATACAAATACCCACCATCCAGGTGGTACTTTCGTGGGCAGATCGCTCTGTGGAGGTTCTGGCCCTGATTGATTCTGGTGCTGCCGGATATTTCATGGATAATGCCTTTGCTGAATGGCACAAGATTCCGTTAGTTAAAAGAGAATCCCCTCTGGCTATTGAGGCTATTGATGGCAGACCACTGCAACCTGCCCAGGTTACATTTGAAACAATGCCACTTCCTATGACTATTGGGGCGCTTCATAAAGAGGAACAGCAGTTTCAGATAATCAGTTCTCCTCACCATGCAGTCATTCTGGGTTTCCCTTGTTTGCAATTGCATAATCCCCAGTTTGATTGGCAAAAGTGTAAGATTTCTGACTGGTCCCAATATTGTTTTTATGTGTCTCACCCGGTAAAGATTCTGTGCACCTCCCCTTCATTGCCAGACGAGTACCAACAATTCAGTGATGTTTTCAGCAAAGGGGAGGCAGGCAACCTGCCTCAGCACAGGTCCTATGATTGCGCAATTGAACTACACCCAGGGGGTGGTGCCCCCTAGGGGCCGTACTTATCCTTTGTCTTGTGAGGAGAACCAAGCTATGGAGGAATATATTTCAGATGCCCTCAAAAGAGGGATAATCAGGAAATACACCGCACCAGCTGGGGCTGGGTTCTTTTTTGTGAAGAAAAAGAATGGCGAATTAAGACCATGCATTGATTACCATGGCCTAAGTAAG
Source organism: Rhinophrynus dorsalis (assembly GCA_037306005.1). Taxonomy (NCBI): domain Eukaryota; kingdom Metazoa; phylum Chordata; class Amphibia; order Anura; family Rhinophrynidae; genus Rhinophrynus; species Rhinophrynus dorsalis. Next base: position 310,074,509 of record CM074720.1, on the reverse strand, counting down.
TTGATGCCTAAGAATGCGTATCCGATACCACTCATCACCAAACTATTTGACAGGTTAAAAGGTTCCTCTATTTTCACAAAATTGGACCTACGTGCAGCATATAATCTGATTCGGATCAGAGCTGGTGATGAGTGGAAGATGGCTTTTAACACTAGATCCAGGCACTATGAATATCTAGTGATGCCGTTTGGTCTCTGTAATGAACCTGCAGTGTTCCAAGAACTATCAATGATATCCTCAGAGATATGCTGCAGTCCTGTGTGGTGGTTTACTTGGACGATATACTTATTCACTCTGATGACTTGTCACAACACATCAAGGATGTGTCAGAAGTGTTGACCCGCCTACGTAAGAACAAATTGTATTGCAAATTGGAAAAATGCGAGTTTCATAGATCCAGTGTACCCTTCTTGGGGTTCGTTATTGCCAAGGAGGGTATTGCCATGGATCAGGAGAAACTTGCGGCAGTTTTGCAATGGCCACGACCTAAAGGCCTAAAAGCAATTCAGCGATTTCTGGGCTTCGCTAATTATTACAGAAAGTTTATGAAGAACTTTTCCTCGATTGTTAAACCATTGTTTGACCTTACTCATAAGGGCGCTAATCCTTCCCAATGGTCTGAGGCGGCTGAATGTGCTTTTGAGACACTGAAATCTGCCTTTGCTGCTGCTCCAGTGTTATCCCACCCCAACCCAGCTCTCCCATTTACATTGGAGGTCGATGCCTCAGAGATTGGGGTTGGGGCAGTACTCTCTCAAAGACCAGAAAAAGGCAGTACCCTCAGACCTTGCAGGTTTTTCTCAAAGAAATTGTCTGCTGCCCAGAGTCACTATGAGATAGGTGACAGAGAACTACTGGCTACCATTCTCACTCTTAAGGAGTGGCGTCATTTATTTGAAGGCACCAGAAATCCCGTATTGATTCTCACAGACCATAAAAATCGGACTTATCTTTCAGAAGCTAAAAGATTGTCTTCTCACCAGGCCAGATGGGCGTTGTTCCTTTCCCGATTTAACTTTATTGTATCCTACTTGCCAGGTTCCAAGAACGTGGGCTGATGCCCTGTCGAGACAATTTGAGCCTGAGACCGACAGGGGTGAGGTCCCAGCACTTATTATACAGCCTGATCGTATATTGGCCACGTTACGCACTAGTATCACTTCACCACTGGGGGAAGAGATTCTGGCCACCCAAGGTACTGCTCCTCCAGAAACCCCAGTGGGCAAGTGTTTTGTCGATGAGCCACTCCGCACTAGACTACTTGAAACCTACCATTCTTCTAAGGCTGCTGGGCACATTGGTAGGGATCATTTAATATGGTCACTCTCACAAGTTTTCTGGTGGCCCTCCTTGTGGGCAGATTGTGCTGCGTTTACCAATGCCTGTGCCACCTGTGCTTATGCCAAGACCCCTAGACATCTCCCTGTGGGCCTACTTCAACCAGTGCCTAATGGCGAACGTCCCTGGTCTCACATTTCTGTTAATTTTAGTGGATAATTGCCAGTGTCTAGGGGATATTCCTTCATACTTATGGTGGTGGACAGGTTTTCTAAAATGGCTCATTTTGTGCCCCTCCGTGGCCTTCCCTCTGCCAAAGAATTAGCGGTGGTTTTCGCTAAGGAAGTATTCCGGTTGCACGGGATACCTAGAGTTCTGGTGTCCGACCGGGGAGCCAGTTTGTGTCTAGATTTTGGAGAGCCTTTTGTGAACAGATGGGCATCCAATTGTCCTTTTCCTCCGCATACCACCCCCAGACCAATGGGGCTGCTGAGCATGCCAATCAGGGACTAGAACAGTTCCTGCGCTGTTTTGTTACTGACCATCATGATAACTGGGCTGACCTGTTGTCGTGGGCAGAGTTCGCCAGGAACTGTGCGGTTATCTCTTCATCCGGGAGCTCTCCATTTCTTATCAGCTATGGGTTCCAGCCGTGCTTGCTCCCGGATTCATTTCAGTCTCAGCAGTTTCCAGCTCTGGATGAGCATATTGAGCAGCTCCGCTCCACATGGGCACAGGTTCAAAGGGCACTCAGTCAGTCTTTTCAGCGTCATCAGCGCCATGCTAATCGTAGACGGCTGCCAGCAGTCTCTTTCCAGGTTGGGGACAGGGTATGGCTATCCTCCAGAAACCTCAAGTTACAAGTCCCATCTAATAAATTGGCTCCCAGGTTTATTGGTCCGTATAGGGTGATCCGTATATTTAACCCTGTTTCGTATGCCTTGGATATCCCTGCGTCCATGTGCATTCACAATGTGTTCCACGTATCTCTCCTCAAACCCCTTGTATGCAACCATTATACGACTAACCCTGTGGTGCCAGGGCCTATAGAGGTAGAGGGCCAGGAGGAGTACGAAGTTCAGAGTATCATTGATTCTCGCAGATTTAGAGGAAAATTGCAGTATTTGGTACATTGGAAGGGTTATGGCCCTGAGGATCGATCCTGGGTGGATAGTAAGGACCTTCATGCTTCCAAATTACTGCAAATTTTTCATTCCAAGTACCCCCAGAGACCAGGTCCTTCTTCCTAAGGGGGGATCTTTGAGAGGGGGTTACTATCACGGTGCCCGTGAATGCTGACTTCTGCTGTCAGTCAGGTGTGTGTACTCTCCATTGGCTGCCTGTCTTTTGGCCGCCCAGTATTGCCTATATAGACTGGGCTGAGGCACCCTTTGGTTGCCCTTTCATGGTGTCTCTATGTCAGCAGTCACCTGCCTTGTACCTGTATCCTTGGGCCTGTTTCGCTCTGCTACCAGTGTCAGCGTTTCTCCAGTAGTTAGTGCCTCTCCAGCGAGGTTCCTGCCTCCGTTCCAGATCCGGTTGGGCTGTTGTTCCTGCTTCTATTCCTGATCCCGTGCTGCCGTTGTTCCTGCTCCGTTCCTGACCTGGTTGGCAGTCCTGTCGTTCCAGTGGTTGTCCTGGCTTGTCTGCTGTTCCTGCTGCTGAATCCTGATTGTCATCCGTCTGGTTGCTGGGTCATCTGGGCGACATTCTGATCACTGGTTTACTCCACATTCACCGGTTGCTGATCCTGCTAGCATAGAACCGGTTGGGCGATACAATTGTCCAGTATGCAGTACTGGTTTACTCCACATTCCCCAGTTGCTGATTCCGCTAGTATAGAACCGGTTGGGCGCTATTATTGTCCAGTACGTGGTACTGGTTTACTCCACATTCACCGGTTGCTGATCCTGCTAGCATAGAACCGGTTGGGCGATACAATTGTCCAGTATGCAGTACTGGTTTACTCCACATTCCCCAGTTGCTGATTCCGCTAGTATAGAACCGGTTGGGCGCTATTATTGTCCAGTACGTGGTACTGGTTTACTCCACATTCACCGGTTGCTGATTCTGCTAGTATAAAACTGGTTGGGCGACACGATTGTCCAGTACGCGGTTCTAGTTTACTCCTCATTCACCGGTTGCTGATTCCGCTAGTATAGAACCGGTTGGGCACTATTGTTGTCCAGTGCACTGTACTGGTTTACTCCACATTCACCGGTTGCTGATCCCGCTAGCATAGAACCGGTTGGGCGTTTCTGTTGTCCAGTACTCGGTACTGGTTTACTCCACATTCACCGGTTGCTGATCCAGCCATTATAGAATCAGTGGGGTGATACAATTGTCCAGTACACGGTACTGGTTTACTCATATTCACCTGTTGCTGATTCCTCCGTTATAGAACCGGTTGGGCGTTCCTGTTGTCCAGTACACGATACTGGTTTACTCCACATTACCGGTTGCTGATCCATCTATTATAGAACCGGTTTGCTATACTGTTGTCCAGTGCACGGTACTGGTTAACCCTTCATTCACCAGTTGCTGCTGCCTCCATTATTGCACCGGTTTGGTTTTCCTGGTTGTGATACTGGTTTGCTCCACTGTTCCATCTTATGCTGCTGCTCCATCTATTCAGCATTAGTGGAGCTGTCCTTCTGTCCTCCTGGCTGCCTTGCCCGGTATATTGGCAAGGCCGGTAGAGCCTGTTTCCATTCAGTAGAGTCATCTTTTCAGACTGCCTTGCCCGGTATATTGGCAAGGCTGGTAGAGCCACATTCAGATTGTCATGTTACCCTCCAGGCCACCTTGACCGGTATATTGGCAAGGCCGGTAGAGCCTATCATGCTGTATCTTGCAATAACTACTGTTTGAACCCATTACGTACATGTGCTATATGTATATGTTCAGGACCCGTGAGGGTTCCCATTAAACTTTTCAATAAAGTTTGATTTTTATCTTACTCTGTGTCTGAGAGTCAAAACAAACTGTGACAACCAGATAGGATGTCCGCTGAAGCGTTTGTATGCTGGAGGCCCAGTGGACAGAGCCCCAGGTCAACACCAGAATGGGTAGTCAGACAAGCCAGAAGTCACTCACTGAGAGAGTCATACACAGAGCGGGTAATCAGACAGAGCCACAGGTCAGCACCAGGTCGGTTAGTCAGACAAGCCAGATCATACACAGAGCCCAAACTCAAAAACTGCACTGGACACCAATGAAAGGGCAACTAAGCCCTGTGCCCGGGCAGTTTAAATAGGGGGAACAAAAGGAAGAGGAGGAGCAGCCAACAGGTGGCTGTCTTTTTAAATGGAGCGCACGTCCATGCTTTTGGACATGTGCCCAGTAATGACGTCACCCACCGCCGGAGCCCAGCAACAGAGGCGGCTGAGCCACACCAGAACAACCAGCAGCTGAGCCGCCAAGCAGAAGGGGATCCTGCCTCAACAGAGGCACAGTGTGGTGAGGACAATGCGGCTGCAGCCGCTGAGGACAAATGCGGTCGGCTTGAGCAGCCGCCGCATGAGGTATCCTGACAGCCAATCATTACAATTTGAAAAATATTTTACTAATGAAGGCATTTACAATTAATCTGTAGTTCATTAAGGTCAATATAGTCAATTAAAAATAGTAATACATAGTTATATGCCACCACCAGAGCAATACAGAGTTATATGCCACCACAGCAATACAGTTATATGTCACCCACACATTAATACAGAATTATGCCACCAGCACAGCAATACAGTTATATGCCATAACCAGAGCAATACACGTATGCTGCCAGCACATCAATACAATGTTATATGCCCACATCAATGTAATGCACCATCATATGCACCAGCATAGCAAACCGCCACTATATGCCACAAGCAAAGCAATACAGCTTGATATGCCACCACAATGCCTCACTGCCTCTTAGAAAGACATTATAATTCACAATATATGCCGAAGTGGAACCATTTTACACATACATTGTTACATTTACCACTCCACTTGGATGTGTGCCCATTTGCTACCCAGATTTATACAGTGTGGTGTGGATGATGACATTTAGAATAATTTGGCCCAAATTATTCTAAAGATCAACATCCATACCACATTGTATTACTCTGTATTGGGCACTAAATGGGTACACAACATGCAAATATAGTATCAAATTAGTTATACAATGTGACCCACTGATGTTGCCAAATCTACCCTTATGAAATGCTACACTTGGACATATATTGTCAAGTTTGAATGCTTTTATGAGGGGAGAGTTAGCCATTCCACATTCATTTTAATACCACTGTTTCAAACAGCATTTTGCAGACAGTAAATAAAACAAATTCAATACTGTATTTTTCAGGTTAACGTCTGGATAAAATAGACCCACATGTTCTCAGTGAAGAAATGCAGTCAAATGGTTAATATATAATATAATCTATATCACATAGTAACTCTTAGAATGCAATGACAAGAGCATGATGTTTTGTCAATTTCTTCAATGAGCATGTGTTTCTGTTTTAAACTGAAGTCAGTTAACCCTTATGTAAATGAAAAGAACATGTCTTATGAGTTTCTAAGTTCATTTCACTACACTGAGCACATATGGTTAAATTTTAAACACAAATCAATGTTAATTAATCCTTAATATCAATGATAGAAGCATTTTTTTTACAATAGAAATTTGCAGGCTCTTTAGGAATGGTTTCCTACCCAGGGTGCTGCTCACTAGTGCCTTTCCCAGAGCTAAAATATTCTAAAGCATATCATACTGGTCCTGCCAAAACAGCAGTTCAGCTACAAAATGCTAGGCAATTCCTTTTTAAAAAAGAGAAGTAGCCAACCTCAGACATACGTTTCGGCCTTGTTCAGCCACATCAGTGAGGAGTAGTTGATCTCTCTAAGCACTGTGAGCAAGGGGTTCCCCTATTAGCCTTTGGGTGATTAATCCCAAAGATAATTTGCATATGTAAAGTAAGAATCAGAGATGCTCAAGTAGACTGCCTAGGAATGGTGTCCTACCCAGGGTGCAGTCTCTTTTAGACCACTAGTTCCTTTCACAGAGAGGAAATATCCTAAAGCAAATCATATTGGTCCTGCCAAAAAAGCAGTCCAGCCACAAAATGCCAGGCAATTCCTCTCTGAACAAGAGAAGCAGCCAACCCCAGATGTACGTTTCAGCCTCATCAGTGAGGTGTAGCTGATCTCTCTAAGCACTGTGAGCAAGGGGTCCAATGCTGGATTCCTCCACAGAGAGGAAATATCTTAAAACACAAAAATAAAGCAAATCATATTGGTCCTGCCAAAAGAGCAGTCCAGTCACAAAATGCCAGTAAATTCCACTCTGACCAAGAGAATCAACCAACCACAGACATACATTTCAGCCTCGTTGTACCTCATCAGTGAGGTGCAGCTGATCTCTCTAAACACTATGAGCAGAGAGTCCAATGCTGGATTCAACTATTACCTTTGGGTTGACTAATCCCAATAATAATTTGCATATATAAAATAGGAGTCAGAGATGCTCAACTAGGAACGACTCTACAATACAAATTTGCAGGCTCTCTAGGAATGGTGTTCTACCCAGGGTGCAGTCTCTTTTAGACCACTAGTGCCTTTCACAGAGTGGAAATGTCCTAAAGCATATCATACTGGTCCTGTCAAAACAGCAGTTCAGCCACGAAATGCACAGGAAACTCCACTCTGAACAAGAGAAGCAGCCAACCCCATACATAGGTTTTGGTCTTGTTGGGCCTCATCAGTGAGGTGTAGTTGATCTCTATAACCACTGTGAGCAAGGGGTTCAATGCTGGATTCCCCTATTACTATTGGGTTGACTAATCCCAAGGATAATTTGCATAATTAAAGTAGGATTCAGAGACACAGACAATTCCACTCTGAACTAGAGAAGCAGCCAATCCCAGACCTACATTTTAGCCTCGTCAGTGAGGTGTAGCTGATCTCTCTATGCACTGTGAGCAACGGGTCCAAAGCTGGATTCCCTATTACATTTGGGGTGACTAATCCCAAGGATAATTTGCATATGGAAAGTAGGTAAGGCAGAGACACTAGACTAGGAAAAAGCCTACAACAGAAATTTGCAAGCTCTTTATGGATGTGTCCTACCCAGGGTGCAGTCTCTTTTAGCCCACTAGTGCCTTTCACAGAGAGGAAATATCCTAAAGCAAATCATACTGGTCCTGCCAAAACAGCAGTCCAGCCATGAAATGCCAGGCAGTTCCTTTCTGCACAAGAGAAGCAGCCAACCCCAGTCATACGTTTCAGCCTCACCAGTGAGGTGTAGCTGATCTCTCCTAGCACTGTGAGGAAATATCCTAAAGCGTGTCATACTGGTCCTGCCAAAACAGCAGTCCATCCACAAAATGCCAGTAAATTCCTCTCTAAACAAGAGAAGCAGCCAACCGCAGACACATTTCGACCTTGTTGGGCTTCATCAGTGAGGTGTCACTGATCTCTCTAAGCACTATGAACAAGGGGTCCAATGCTGGATTCAAATCTTACGCTTGGGGTGACTAATTCCAAGGATAATTTGCATATGAAAAGTAGGAATCAGAGACACTCAACTAGAAATGAGCCTACAATAGAAATATGCAGGCTCTCTGGTAATGGTGTCCTACCCAGGGTGCAGTCTCTTTTAGCCGACTAGTGCCTTTCACAGAGAGAAAATATCCTAAAGCATACCATATTGGTCCTGACAAAACAGCAGTCCTGCCATGAAATACCAGGCAATATTTCACTGAAAAAGAGAAGCAGCCAACCCAAGATGTATGTTTTGGCTTTGTACGGCCTCGTCAGTGAGTAGTAGCTGATCTCTCTAAGCATGAAATGCCAGACCATTCCTCTCTGAACAAGAAAAACAGCTAGTCCCCAAAATAAGTTTTGAGGTGTAGTTGATCTCTTATTGCACAGTGAGCAAGGGATCCAATGCTGGATTCCCCTCTTACCCTTGGGGTGACTAATCCCAAGGCTAATTTGCAATTTGTAAATTCATCTCTAAACAAGAGAAGCAGCCAACCGCAGACACATTTCGGCCTTGTTGGGCTTCATCAGTGAGGTGTCGCTGATCTCTCTAAGCACTATGAACAAGGAGTCCAATGCTGGATTCAAATCTTACGCTTGGGGTGACTAATTCCAAGGATAATTTGCATATGAAAAGTAGGAGTCAGAGACACTCAACTAGGAATGAGCCTACAACAGAAATTTGCAGGCTCTCTAGGAATGGTGCCCTACCCAGGGTGCAGTCAATTTTAGCCCACTAGTGCCTTTTGCAGAGACGAAAAATAGCAGTCCAGCCACAAAATGCTAGGAAATTCCTCTCTGAACAAGAGAAGCAGTCCAGCACCCTGGGTACTACACTGTTACTCTCTGAACAAGAAAAGCAACCAAACCCAGATGTATGTTTTGGCCTTGTTGGGCCTCATCTGGTGTTGACTGTTTCTCTTGTTGAAAGAGGAATTGCCTGCAGATAACTCCCAATAACTAACAATAAAGCTCTTAACCCTAGCCTGTTCATTGTATTGGAAGCTGAGGAGTGTTGACAGTAATTTATGAAAGACTAGAGGATGAAAAGAAGGAATCCTATGCTAGTAACCAATGGGGGGGGCAGCTGCATTGCTGAGCAGGTAACAACCAAACATGGATGTTAACCCTTTGAGTTCCAGAGGGGTACATAAATACTCCCTATATTAAAGCCACACTAACCTTTAAATATACAGCAAATCATAATGGTGTCTATAAATTATTTCAGGATGGATTGGTGCCCAAAATAAATAGTTAATTAGTACTGGATATCATGTCCTCAGAGGTGGACATAATTCTTCCCACCAAAGTGTTCTTAGAAAGAAATGAAAATTGTGTGAAATTTGGGTTCCCAGAGTCTGGCAACAACTAATCTTTTCCATCTCTATCCCTTTAATATCTTGTATGCAAGGGAGGCCTCAAAAGCATTGATTTAAAACGTGCTGAAAAACTCTGTCCCATTCAGGGAGTTAAATATATCTATTTTACATCTCTAATTTTTACAATACTATGCACAGTTTTTTTTCTTTGCTTTAAATTATCATTATTTCACATTTAGCACTCTTCTCAGTTTGATTGCACCCACTCATCATTAAAATACTGTAGTCTGACATCAGATATGCAAGAACATTGCCATCAAACACTTACTGTACAAAAACCTCCCTAATTGCTGTATTGATGGCTTCAAAGATCTCTGGATACAATTAAAAGAGAAATATGACTTTCTGATTATCAACTTTCTTTTTCTTTAACCCAAATTGCATTATTATCATGCTAATGTTATATAAGAATGCTGTTGATTACCTCAGTACACCAAATATTTATTGAACCTGGCTATTTTTGGTATTCTCAAAGATGAACAGCAAAACCTTGGCCTTTACTTCGATCTTCCTCTAATATAATGTATACTAGTGTAAAAGCCCATATAAGCGGGCCAAAGTGCGTAAAGAAATCCCAGCATTCTGTGTGTTCGGGCAGTGTCTACTGCGCATGACTGTATTGGACAAACATATATCTGGCCTTTTATATTATAGGATATGTGCATTCATGTGTATAGTCCAGTGGTAGCAGGGCCAGATTACTAGACTGTAATAATCTTAATTTAAAATAGTCTTTGGAAACGTATATAGCATTACTGCAGGCAGCCATCTTGGACACATTCAATAAGCTAGATACAATGATCCATGTCACTTAGTTAATTATTTTTTTTTTTTGTGAAAGTATTTTACCAGAAAGAATACATTGAGATCTCTCATTTTCAAGTATGTCCTGGACTCATTTTATCTACCTCAGAAGGGTGAAAGGCTGAGCTGATCTTGCAGGGACTAGAACCTGCAACCTTGTAGCTTGAACAGTTTCTACAGCTGGTGCCTTAACCAACTGAGCCATCTTACCAGCATATAATCTTTTTTTAGTGCCTGGAAAAATAAAAATAAAGTGCTCCATCCAAGGTCACAAAGAAATAACACTAGGATTTGAAACTAACTTCCATAGTAAGTATAAATGTCATCGCTTTCTTGTCAAAGTTTGAACATCTGAGCCAATTAGATGGTCTTTTTCTTGATGTATTGCTGTTCCTTCAGTCCCCTCTTCAAACCAGCCCCGTGTCCAACAAAGGCAGACGAATATTATCCTCAACTTCTATTTAATCTGAAACCATATACGAAAATGTACGTTTTGCTTCATCTTACGGGCCCTTTCACATTGGTTACATTGTCGCAGCAAAAACAGCACATTAAAATTAACACGTGATATGAATCATTGTGCCCTATGGGACATTTCACACAGGCAATATGCTCTGTAATTGTAACTTAATGATGATGCAGCATTCTGCATCTTTCCTCCAACAATGTGATAAAGCAGCTACAAATTTGTAGTATGAAAATAAATGGAATTGTACAACTCTTGCAGGTAGATGTGTTTCCCTGAATATTAGTAAGGTTTTTATGAGAGAATGGGAAAAACTTTATACACTTACAATATTCTTATTTGCTTAAAATAAAAAAGCTTCACGAAAGGTGTCCTACTGAAGTCACCCATGTAAAAGAACCCTAACAAGGATAGCTATCCTAGGCATAAGTGGCTCCTTGTTTAGCATATTGTATTATCTTGTTAGGTCTCCTTCATGCAACAATCAATGTATGTATCAATATTTCTTGCATTGTATCTCCATTCCATTACATGGTGATGTCTTCCGAAGTCTGCTTGTAGGTCAGAGCAAACAAAATTCTTCAGTATATCTCTATGAATCTTAAACTAAATAGTAAAAAGTACCTGACTGCTATATGATGTATACTTACCTAGGTACATCCTCCTGATAAACAAATTAGCCACTTATTCTTAGGGTATAGTTCACCTTTAATAAAATAGATATTTTGGGTAGCATTACCCTTGAAACATTCATTCTTCTATATTGACCCTACAAAGTGTATTTTCAGTTCAACAATAGTATGTATGTATTGTGACAAAAGTACTCTTTAATGTTGTGTACCTTCTGTCTTGGGATCAGCGTTCTAGGTTGCAGAGACACCACATACAAGAGCAAGATAATTCAAGTCTTTACCTGTTTGTTTTTATCCAAGTGGTGAGACAGCAGCATCACAAACAAAACAAAATCATTGTTCTACTGAGCACTAACTAAACACATCAGCTCCAGACTGTATTTGGATGACTAATCCATTTACCAGCTTGAGAAGTAAACATATAGTAACATAGTCAGTCCAGAAGGCACAAATAAGCTTCACAAGTTGCAAGCTTTTAGAGGTTAATTCCTTCATCTCTGGGAACTCAATCAAAAGAGAGCATGTCTCAGTGCAGGGGGGGAAGTATTTGACTGCTAGCTGCACTAGTGACCAGATGCAGGTGAGTGAAAGTAGGGAGTGATAGAACTCCTGGTGTGGATTCCTCACCTGACACATGTCAGTTACAATGAAACTGTGGAGTGGAGCACTGACCAAAAATACACAGATCTGCAATGTATAACAAGTTACCTATACATTATATTTCCCTGGGGCTAATGAGGGTAGATACCCTGCAGGCTTTGGGGAGATATATATACACCCTCCATCACTATTCCTGGGACTCTGTCACAGTATGTATGTATATTTTTATTTTTATAGCACCAACCTGTGTTATTATTACTGAAATTACAAGACTGTAGATGCATATTGCTATTATTATTAGTATTTGGGGCTCAATATAATGTGGATGATAGGTCCGCTTTAAAAACAAGCAACGTGTATTTTGCAAACATGTGTTCTACCGGTATTCTTTTGCAGAACCATGGTAAAACAAAACCAGTGTAGACAGCACATTTCAATGTACTGACAAAAATGGCACTGTCAGCTTCAAATCAAATACTGCGTATAAAACACGCTCAATGTCATAGTCCAAGGAAATAGATATATGTAAGATCAAGTTTAGCTTTAGATGTGTTCCCCACATTATCAAAATCCAACACAGAGTGTATTGTACATTATTTTAAATATATAATTCAGACCTTTAAAATAATGTACAATACACATAACAAGAAAGCCCATATAACATATGTTACACATATATCATATGGGCATTAGTGAAAATGCCAGCAATTCTTGCCTGCATTGATCATCTATCCTGGATAGGTGATCAAAGCTAGTGGGGTGCCAGGAAGAGTCCTGATGCCCCCCTTGAGGTATGAACTGTTTTTTACATACAATAACAAATAAAAAAAAATAACATTTATTATAAATATACAGGCTAGGTATGCAGCCGCATAACTTGCCTATTAACCCTCTGAGTACCAGAGGGGTAGCAAACACATTGCAATGCATTGCTATCTCTCTGGTACTCAAAAGGTTAATAATGCAATACAGTATACAACAGGGCAAGTCGAATAAAATTGGAGGAGAAACAATGTTGAATTTGATTGGAGAAAGAAAGTCATGGGAGCACTATAAGTCAAATTTCAAAGGGGGGGTTAATATGTTGAATGGGAACAATATTTGTTGAATTAAAATGGAGAAAGAAAGCACTATAAGTTGGATTACAAAGGGGGGGGTTAATATGTCGAAGGGTGTCACTCTGTGTTGGATTTCTATGATGTATTCTGCACTGCTTTTGTTCGAACAAACAATGGTTTTGAAACCATCATTGTGGCTTCTACACCTCAACTCTGAGGTGCAGGATTACCGACAAAAAATGTAACCACAAAACACGCTCTAATACTGATCATAGGTAATAGAATACTACTTGCATGTTGTTTTTAGTTTTTTCCTATGGGCTTTTTTTTTTTTTTTTTTTTACTGGCTGCGTGTATAATTATCATTGATTTTGTTTTCACAACTCGGGTAAGGATACTAAAACCTGATTGCAGTATTTAGGAGGAATGATAAGGAGCTCAGGCTTAGACATGTTAAGTTTAAGTGACAATGAGCCATCCAGGAAGAGATAGCAGTAAGGCAATCTGAGACCCGCTGCTGTATTTCAGATGATATTGAGGGTGCAGAGAAACAGAGTTGTGTATAGTCTGCTTAGAGATGGTAGTTAAAGCTAAATGATTTTATCAGCTGCTCCAGAGAGAGGGTATACAGAGAAAAGATAAGAGGTCCCAGAACAGAGCCTTGGGGTACTCCTACTGAGAGGGGGATCGGAGGTGAGGAGGTGTTAGCATATGTCACAGAGAAAAACTGTTGAGAGACAAAGGATAGAAACCAGGGGTGTGCCAGGCCACAGATGCCAAGTGATTGGAGAACCTGGGAGAGAAGGGTATAGTCAGCTGTGTTGAATAAGGCTGATAGGTCTAGGAGGATAAGAAGAGAGAAATGATCATTGGTTTTTGCAATGTATCGATCGTTTACTACTTTCATAAGGGCAGCTTCTGTAGAGAAAGTGGGCCGAAATCCAGACTACATTGGATCCAGAGTGTTATGGGAGTTGAGGAAGGTAAGTAGACAAGAGTAGGCTAGGAGCTCAAGGAGCTTAGAGGCAAAGGGCAAGAGTGATAAGGGGTGGTAGTTGGATGGGGGGGTGTCCAATGAACTTTTATTAAGATTGGAGATACTATTGAATGTTCAAAGGAGGAGGTGAAGATGCCAGAGGATAGGAAACTGATGTGGATAACAGAGGATTGATGAGGTGGGATGGTATAGGATGAAGGGAGCAGGTGATGAGTGGTGATGTGGACAGCAAAAGGGAGACCTCTGATTCTGTGACCGAAGCAAGGAATCAAATAAGTAGGATGGAGGATCAGGAAGATACAATTGTGGAGACTGAAAGGGTGGGATTATTTGATGTATTGTGTTAATCTTCTGTATGAATAATTCTGCAAAAGGCAAGAGATGTTAAGGAGGGGAGGGAGAAAGATGGAGGGGAGAGGCAAAGGAAAGAATTGAAGATGCCAAAGAGGAGGCATGGGTTAAATTTGTGAGTATTGATTAGTATCACGGTCCCCGTGATTCCCTGTCACTCTCTGTGGTGGTGCTCGTCCATTGGAGGAGGTTGATTGGCCCGCCCAGGGTGTCCCTTTATATACTGGGCCTATGGCACCTGTCAGGTGCCCTGTCGTGGTGTTCCTGATCCTGCACCATTGTTGCTGTGTTCCTGCGTTCCTGTGTACCGACCCGGCCCGTCTGACTATCCTGCCTGCTGTTCCTGCTCCATGATTGACCCGGTTCCGGCTGACGTTCCTGCTCTGTGATTGACCCGGTTCCGGCTGAAGTATGAGTATACTTGCTGAGCTGTTGCCTCCGTGTCCGAGCCTGTCAGATACACTTGCTGTGCTGGTTGCCTCCGATATTGAGCCTGTCTCCGTACACTTGCCAAGCTTGCTGCCGTTCTATCTGAGCCATTTAACACTTGATGAGCTTGTTGCCTCTATCACTGAGACTATCCGTTGACACTAGCAGAGCAGTACTCCAACTACGGTGCCCGTTCCTTGCAGTTGTTGCACCGCGTGGTGCTATTGGGCATACCGTTAGCTCTTGCAGTGTGTTGCTCCGTTTCGGCACCGGAAGGGTGTCTTGACTCTGGTCTCCAATTGCTCACTATGTTCTACTACCGTATCGCACTAGGCAGTGCGTCGGCTTCCGATATACGCTTGTGCAGTGTCTCCTCCGTTGCGGCACCCAAGGGGTGCTCTTGGCTCTGGTCCCATTGGCACATGCAGTTTCTCCTCCGTTGCCATACCTAAGGGGCGTCCCTGGCTCTGGTTCCATTAGCTACAGCAGTGGCTCTCCTCCGTTATTGCACCCTAGTGGTGAAATTGGCTCTAGCTCTAGTCAGTCCTTGCTGTACCATTGGGCACATTACTATACAGCTATCTGAGAGTTATTCAGTTCAGTCACATACTGCACCTTCCTATTGCACTACCACTGGGACTGTTTATATCCACTGGGCGTTGGCTTATCACCACCACAGAGACTGATCAAATTGCTTTGGGCATTAACCCTTGTCAAGTGCTATTTGCTCCTGCTATATTGGGCCTGTACTACAGCCATTACTTGTCTATACCTGCTATAACCTGTTCCTTAATTTTACCTCAATAAAATGTGTTTTATTTTTAACCTTGGTCTGAGTGTCAGAAAACCATAACAATTAGTGAGGAGTAGTTGTAGTGTTGTTTGACAGGGGATAGAGCAGTGTTGAAGCAAGACAGAAGGAATTTGTAGAGGATTAAGTCTGTGTGAGATCGAGACTTCCAGAAACAAGCATTCAGCAGTGTGGGTACAGGAGTGAATAAACCATGTCTGTGAGTTGAGCCAAGGGTGTGGCTTTGAGTGGCATTTGTGACAGGCCTGGATGGGGCATACAGATTAAGTGATGATGAGAGGAGGTTGTTGTAGGATTCTATAAGTCTGTCAGATTCAGGAAGAGTGATGAATATGGAGAGGTTGGAGTGCAATACTGAAGATAAGGCAGAGATGCCTATAGAGTGAAGGTTGCGGGTGTCATGTAGGGTCATAGTTGTGGAGGAAGGAGGGAAAGGGTTGTGGAGAAGGTTATGAGATGGTAGTCAGAGAGTGGAAAGGATTTATGTGAATACCAAGTCAAGGGAGTGACCATCTTTGTGTGTGCTAGAGTCAGACCATTGTTGAAGAGTGAAGTAAGAGATTAGTTGAAGCAGGCGTGAGGCCCAAGAAAGGGAACGATCATCAATGTGACAGATGAAGTCCCCAAGTATGACAGGAGTGTCAGGGGATAGAAAGAATGCAAGCCAAGTCTGAAAGGAAGGCAGAGGATGTGGTTGTGGGAAGTCTGTATACTACTGCAACACAGAGTGCTATAGAGTGGAATAACTGAATTGCTTGTACCTCAAAGGAGTTAGTGGAATGGGATGGGTGGAATAGGTATCTCCTGAAAGTGACAAGTGCGTGCTATGTGAGAAGTACAAGCCTCCATGTGAGACTGCAGCCTCCACAGCTGAATCATGTTGGGAGAGCCAGGTCTCAATAAGAGCTAGAAGCTGGAGTTTACATGAGCAGAAGAGGTCAAGTATGAGGGTAGATTTGTTAGTGAGGGAACAGACATTAAGTAGGCCACACAAGAAGGGCTGGGCAAGAAGTGGAAGGGCAGGGATGGGGATGAGGTTATAGAAAGGTTAGAGCCTCTGTGGTATGGGGAAGAAAGTGGGCATGGGCGGTGATATATGGGGATATGATTAGGGTATGGGTTTGGGGAGAGGTCGTCAGCCACAAAGAGGAGAATAACACATACAGCAAGCAGATGGGAATTTGATTTGTGTCTGCTGTGGGTTGGATTGGAAGGATGGTCTGGTCTGAGCATTAAATACAGGGTGCTGTTTCAAAAAAGGATTTGATGAGTGTAGGGAGAAGGAAATATTAATGTGAGAGAAGTAAGCAAATAATTAGAGTGATGGATTTTGCAGTATAAAAGCAGAGTTGTATATAGCAATAAAAGAGCAGGCTTCATTGTGGAGTGGGTAACAGAGCAGGTAGAAGGGATAAAGAAAAAACAAAAGTTTTTAGAAGCAAGTGTTGCTGCAGGAGGGATGCCCATCTTCAGTCCCACTTCCCACCTCTTCTCCAATATCCCTGTAACTCCATTACGTCCTTAACAGAAACACTTCAGTGAGACTGTGATCATTTTTTCTGATGTTAAGGTTTTATAACTAATGTGAACATGTCATTTGGTCTCAGGGTATGACCTTTGTATTCTTTTACAAAAGCACATGTGTATTGATTTCCCTTCACCCAGAAAATTATCTAGTAATAAATCAATTAAACAATTAGTGTACAGACATGATGTAACCAGATGTTGTAACATCTGCATCTGTATCATTTAATTCAATTAATATACATCAAATACATGCAGGGGTCAATTAAGAAATTGTTTTCATTGTATCCTGACAACTAACTGAACCACATACCAGGTTTCCTAGCAACAAGCTCTTCAACAGGCATTTTCATTTCTCTTTAAATTAGCTTATTTATAAAAGAGCATTTCCCTATATAATTGAGTGTGATCTTTATTCTGAAATATCAGAAAATAAAGTCTATTTCTTTTTTGTGTTTAGGTTCAGGAGGGGGAGAGAGGTAATGTAAATTGCTATGCTAAAATTACATGAAAAAATTGTCAGATTTTACAATAGGTGAAAATACTTTCAGTTCTTTTGAGAAAGTAACTTAATCTCAAATCTTTCATACCTTTCTGAATCACAATATCCAAAGTGACAATCCATTTAACTTCAGATTGAGATAATAAATCTACTCCATTACCACCTGCAGGAAGATAGTTCTTTCGCCACCAGTACCTGTAATTTTAATTGAGATACATTTTATTTTCATTGCAACATATATCAGATACTGCTCATGTCCTTGGAATAGTTTTTTCATGGAGTACAACATATGTATCAAAACCAGAGATATATGGAGACTGATGTACTAAGAGGTACTGCACCATAGGGGGTAAAATACAAATCCCAATTACATTAAATGGGTCTTGTTTTAACCTGCTAACGAGGTCTCCAATTCCAATGGTAAAAAATAGTTGTATAGTTGTAAAGCAGTGCAGCTCAGTCTTGCATATTTTGGGTGAAGGGCCTTCATGGTCTGAAATGTTACAGATTTGCTGTAGTTACAGCACATTTTGGGGGATTATTATAAATGAAACTAACTGCTAAAGGAACAGCAGCAACATAAGATTATAGTACATGGAAGTACTACATCTAAAACTAGAAGTCTGACCTGTGAATAAAGCAAAGTTTCTCAGCATTGGGCATATCTTTGCTTTATTCAGGACAAACTATGCAATATATTTGCTTTCATATTAAGCAGTGTTATTTATGTAATGATAATGGGACTCATGCAATGTTATGATAATGCTGCTGTCTCATGTAATAAACCTGCTGATTTTATACAACAATGTAGTAATGCTTATGTTCTCATGGAATATGGGGTGTTCTGGCCACCCACACTTATGGGATGTTACCATTTGGACTATGGACCCCCTGACAATCCTAAGGACCATTTGAATTCATCCCAGGAGGGACTGGATTCAGTCAGGGGCTCTGGGCTTCCCAACATGTCCTCTCTTAGACTTTTGCTTGGATTGACAGGGTGTAGAACACATTGTTGGATCTTGGAGGATGAAGCGGCTACAAGATTTAAGACCCTCAGTTGACCAGGAGGGTAGAATCAGAATTGAGTCAGATAAAAGGGCACGGATCAGTGGAGAGTTATCTCTGTGAACAATGGGGCTGAATCAAAGTGAAGAATGAAGTTGTCACAAGTAGTCAGAGTATTCATTACATCCCTGTGGAAAGAGCAAATACTCTTTTTTAAGAATGAAATTCCTCCTTATTATCACAGTGTTTCTATGATCAATTATTTACTCTTGGTTGCTATTGTTCTCCCTTCTCCCATTGGCACTTTGTTTGTGCACATACATTTAAATACAAGGTAAAAACTGTAAAGAGTGTGTTTTTGGCAATAAAAGAAGATTTATGGCATGGTAATCAGGCAAAGAAGGACAGACACGGTAATAAAATTTAACCACCTTTATTAGAATATACAGTGATAATAATATGTGAGATATAGGGATGATAATATCCAACACAACTCCAGACCACCGGATGATAGGGCCCAAGCTGCTATCCGGAGCTGCACACTCTGCTACGCACTGCACTACTGTGAGGTACAGGAGACTAAAGGCAACAGGGAGTGAAAGTCGGACAGAGCCACGGGACACAGAGGCTAACGCTTAGGCAGGCTAGGAGCTTGCGGAGCGAGTAGTCAGCCAGAGCCACAGGTCAGACAAGCTGGGGATACACGGAGTGAGATAGGACCCGGAGACGGAGGACAGACAAACCAGGGACTGCACGGCATGAGCGAGTCAGCCAGAGGCACAGGTCAGAACCGATATGGGTAGTCAGA
Source organism: Rhinophrynus dorsalis (assembly GCA_037306005.1). Taxonomy (NCBI): domain Eukaryota; kingdom Metazoa; phylum Chordata; class Amphibia; order Anura; family Rhinophrynidae; genus Rhinophrynus; species Rhinophrynus dorsalis. Next base: position 310,055,337 of record CM074720.1, on the reverse strand, counting down.
CAAGCCAGGGTCATACACTGAGTGAGTAAGTCAGCCAGAGCCACAGGCCAGAACCGATGTGAGTAGTCAGACAAGCCGGGGTCATACACGGAGCAGATTCTCAGATAAGCACAGGTCACAACTGAGCACAAGAGTAACTAACAGGAACACTATGTAAGGGCAATGGCTCCTAGTCCCAAGGAGGATTATAAAGGAGCAGAAGGAGGCGGGACCCAATTAGGCCACCCAGAACAGGCCCATAAACAGGCGTCCATGCCAGTGCCTGTTACCTGATGTCAAAATGATGAAGAAATAGCCCTGAGGCCATGCCAGCCAGCGGCCATGAAGAGGTAGGAAGCACAGGAGCGCTTGGCTGCCTAGGGATACTGTGATGGTACCCCCTCCTTTAATGGCCTCTTCCCTGCAGAAGAGGACCAGCACCAGAGGAAGTGAGGGAGTGGAATTCTCAGAGTAGGGCAGGCGCATGCAGATCTCTCTTCGTGACCCAGGAACGCTCCTCAGGCCCATATTCTTTCCAGTGGTCTAGATATTGTACCTGGCCCCTGACCCTGTGTGAGTCCAAAATACTTTGCACCTCATACTCCTCATTGTCCCCCACTTGGACAGGTCTGGGACGGACAGGAGCTGTAGTATATCTATGACAGACCAATGAGTTCAGTAGCTACACATGGAAAGCATTAGAGATGCGCATATTAACAAGGAGTTCAAGGGCATAGGTTATGGGGTTAATCCTACAGAGAACCTGAAAGGGACCCACAAATTGGGGAGCCAGATTTTTACAAGGCATCTGGAGATGGAGATTGTGTGAGGACAGCCATACTCTTTCTCCCACCTGGAACACTGGAGCCTGTAGCCGTCTACGGTCTGCTTGTCTCTTATAGCATAACGTGGAACTCTGCAGGGATCTTTGCACCCGTACCCATGTGGAGCGGAACACCCTCAAGTGCTCCTCCAGAGCAGTAATATTCTGAGCCTCGAAAGACTCTGGCATCAGAGAAGGTTGGAACCCTTAGTTAATCAGAAAGGGAGCGTTCTGAGAAGAGGAATTGACTGCACTATTTCTGGCCAGCTCAGCTCATGGTAACAGGTGCGCCCAATTGTCATGATGGTCCGAGATAAAACAATGGAGGAACTGTTCCAACGCCTGATTAGACGTTTCTGCAGCACAGTTCGACTGTGGATGGTAAGCTGAGGAGAATGAGAGCTGGATGCCCACCTGACCACAGAATGCTCTCCAGAAACATGAGACAAACTGGCTCCCACAATCTGAGTCTACCACCTTGGGTATACCATGGAGACGAACCACCTCCTTGGCAAAAATCTCGGCCAACTCCTTGGAGGAAGGTAGTCCTTTAAGTGGTACAAAATGGGCCATCTTAGAAAATCTATCTACAATCATGAGGATGACTGTATAACCCTCTGAGACAGGCAACTCCACCATAAAATCAATAGATAAGTGCAACCATGGACGTTCCCCATTCGGAATGGGTTGCAGGAGACCAACTGGGAGGTGTCTAGAAGTCTTAGTCCGTGCACAAGTGGAACATGCAGCAACAAATACAGAGCAATCTGCCCTCGAGCTGGATCACCAAAACAGTGTAGTCATAGACCATATTAGTTGGTCTCTCCCAATGTGCCCTGCAGCTTTCGGTAATGGTATGTCTCCAGCAATCTGGTATGGAGGGATTCAGGCACAAAACACTTCCCATTAGTTTTATCCGCTGGGGCGGAAGCTTGAGCAGCCAAAATCTCCTCGCCCAACGGAGATGTAATACTGATATGTATCGTAGCCAAGATGCGAACAGGAGGAATAATAGGAACTGGAAGAGACTCCTCCTGGGACTTGGCCCCAAATTGTCGAGAAAGAGCATGTACTGTAATATTTTTAGTACCAGGGAGGTAGGAAACCACAAAATTAAACCTCGAGAGGAATAGGGCCCATCTGGCCTGAAGTGGAGACAACCTCTTTGCCTCAGACAAGTATGTGAGGTTCCTGTGATCTGTGAGTATCAGGATAGGCACCATAGTACCCTCCAACAGATATCGCCATTCTTTTCAGGGCAAGGATGATGGCGAGTAGCTCCGGCCGCCTACATCGTATAAACTCTCAGTCTTAGACAATTTCTTAGAGAAGAAATCTCACGGAATCAATGGTTTCCCAGAGCCCGCACTGGGACAACAAACACTCGAGACGCTGAAGCATTGACCTCCAGGGTGAAAGGAAGGGTGGCATTTCGGGTGGGACAATATTGGAGCTTTGGCAAAAGCCAACTTCAAGTCCTCAAATGCCTGCAAGGCCTCAGGTGACCAGTCTGAAGGATCAGCTCCTTTCTGAGTCATGTCCGTGAGAGGTTTGACTACGGTGGAGATGTTTCGAATGAACTTCCTGTAGTAATTCGTGAAGCCCAGAAACCTCTGTATGGACCTTAGTCCCACTGGAAGTGGCCACTATAATAGGGCATACAGTTTTTGCGGATCCATGGCTAGGCCAGAGGATGAAATAACGTATCCTAAGAAAGTCACCTGGGATTTGTGGAAGTCCCACTTTTCTAGCTTGCAGAACAACTTGTTCTCTCTGAGCAGTTGTAGAACCCGGGCTACATATGCTATATATGCCTCCAAGGTAGGAGAATGGATGAATATATCGTTCAAATATACCACAACACAACTCTGTAGTAGGTCTCTCAAAACATCATTAATGAATTCCTGGAAGACAGCGGGAGCATTGAACAATCCGAAAGGCATCACCAAGTACTCATAGTGCCTGCTCCGTGTGTTAAACGCTGTCTCCCACTCATCACCGGATAAGCATTCTTTACCATCAGTTTATTCAAGCCTCTGAAATCAATGCAAGGTCTGAGTTCCCCTTCTTTTTTCTTAACAAAAAAGAAACCTGCACCTGCAGGTGAGGAAGACTTCCGGATAATGCCCCTGGCTAAGGCATCCGCCACATAGTCCTCCATGGCCTTGTTCTCCTCCACCGACAAGGGATACACTCGGTCCCTAGCAGGTCTGGCCCACGACAGGATATCGCAAGTCTGCCAATCAATTCTTGGGTTGTGGGAAATCCCAAAATTATGGGATGGTGGGGAGAATGTGTCACCTGGAATTGTTGTGTCTCCACATGGAGTGCCCGTACTCTTAGAGACAAGGGGTGAGTCTCCTGAGTAATGTGTGCCGGCTGTAGGGGTCTGCCTTCAATGGCTTCAATAGCCAACGGAGCAGAGGGAGGCAGCATAGCGTGTTTGGCCGCAAAGTCTGTATCAGTGATAAACCCTGTGGCCCCAGAGTCCAGTAATGCCGGAGCCACCACTGAAGACTTGGCCCAAGATAGTACAACTTCAAGAATAGGTTTGTCCTGAAGTCTCTCTGGGGACTGTGAAATTCCACCCAGGGTCTGTCCCCTACAGGACCCTAGGTGCGAGTGTTTTCCGGCCAGATAGGGCAAGCATGCAACATATGGCCCAGCTCCCCACAGTATAAGCAAAGACCCCTCCACCTGTGCCGAGCCCTCTCCTCCACTGACAGGTGTGTGAAGCTTAGGAGGACAGGGTGGGTGTAAGAAGTTAGATGCCAACCAAGGTAACTGTTTGCTGCCCTGTTCCTTGAACGAAGGCCTCTCACGGATTCTCATGTCTATCAGGATGGTGGTTGAGATTAGCTCCTCCAGATCACCAGGCAGGTCTCGGGCTGCTATCTCGACTTTAATTGTGTCAGACAAGCTATCACGGTGCCCGTGATTACTGCATTTTCTTGTCTATCACCAGTAGGGGGCTTCATTTGGCTGTCTGCCTTTAGCCCTCCTCATATTGCCTATTTAAACCTGGATTGGGCACCCCTTGGTTGCCCTTTCGTGGTGTCTCTGACCACATTCACTTTCACCATGTCCAGTAGTCATTTGGGCCTTTTTGCTGTGTTCCTGAGTTCCTGATAGCATCTGGTTCCAGTGCCTCCTTTCTGCAGAGCTGTTCCAGTCCTGGTTCCGGCCTAGTCTCCTGAGGTTGCTGTTTCCTGCTGACCATCTTCACTGCTGTTTCCTGACCCGGCTGTTCGTCCTGCTGGTTCCTGTCATCTCCTGGCATGTCTCCGGTGTTCCTGGCGACCTTCTGCTCGGTCGCATAGGCGACATTCCTTGTCAGTCTCAGCGTGCGGACGCTGGTTTGCTCCTAAGCCTTGTGGCTATATGATTCCCTTGTTGGTCCCAGCGTGTGGACGCTGGTTTACTCCAAAGTCTTGCGGCTATATGATTCACTTGTTGGTCCCAGCGTGCAGGCGCTGGTTTACTCCAAAGCCTTGCGGCTATACTATTCACTGGTTGGTCCCAGCGTGCGGACGCTGGTTTGCTCCAAAAGCCTTGCGGCTATACGATACATATTGTTAGTCCCAGCGTGCGGACGTTGGGTTACTCCAAAGCCTTGCGGCTATACGATTCTCTTGTGGGTCCCAGTGTGCAGACGCTGGTTTGCTCTAAAGCCTTGCGGCTATACGATACAGATTGTTAGTCCCAGCGTGCGGACGTTAGGTTACTCCAAAGCCTTGCGGCTATACCATTCCCTTGTTGGTCCCAGCGTGCGGACGCTGGTTTGCTCCAAAGCCTTGCGGCTATACGATACATGTTGTTGGTCCCAGCGTGCGGACGCTGGTTTGCTCCAAAGCCTTTGCGGCTATACGATTCACTTGTAGGTCCCAGTGTGCGGACGCTGGTTTGCTCCAAAGCCTTGCGGCTATACGATTCACTTGTTGGTCCTAGCGTGCGGTCAATGGTTTGCTCCAAAGCCATGCGGCTATATGATTGTATTGTTAGTCCCAGCGTGTGGACGTTGGGTTATTTCTAGCCTTGCGGCTACACGATTGCCTTGTTTGTCCCAGCGTGCAGACGCTGGTTTGCTCCATAGTTTTAAGGCTACTCTCTGTCGGCAGATCCTTAAGTGTTGCTGACATTGAGTGCTGTCCAGTCCTAACAGCGGCGTTCTGGCCTTTCCTGTTGTGACAGGGTACCGTTTGCCTAGGTCTCTCCCTGATCTGGCTACTCACTGAGTTACTACTGTCATTGTCACCTGACAGCATTTGGGACCTTGTCCGACTCCATGTATCCTTGGGCTGCCTTGCCCGGTATTGGTAAGGCCGGTAGAACCTTGTACCTCAGTCCATCTGGAGGTTGCCTTACCCGGTATTGGCAAGGTCGGTAGAGCCTACACCGTTGTGTTTACTTGGGCTGCCTTACCCGGTATTGGTAAGGCCGGTAGAACCTTGCACCTCAGTCCATCTGGAGGTTGCCTTACCGGTATTGGCAAGGCCGGTAGAGCCTACACCGTTGTGTTCACTTGGGCTGCCTTGCCCGGTATTTCGGTAAGGTCGGTAGAACCTTGTACATTATTCCATCTGAAGGTTGCCTTACCTGGTATTGGCAAGGCCGGTAGAGCCTCATACTCCTGATTACCCAGGCTGTCTTGCCCGGTATTTGGCAAGACCGGTAGAGTCTGAATTATTCGTATTTACCATTAATTCTATGTATATATGTGTGTGTTTACAATCCTAAGGGATAATCTTAATTATTTCAATAAAGTTGTGTTTTTACCTAAACCTTGGGTCTGAGAGTCGTAACAAACCGTGACACAAGCCCTGGGAGAAGGCGGCAACTAAGGCTTCGTTGTTCAATCCTACCTCAACTGCAGTATTGTCATAAGCCTTTTGGCAGCGCAGGTTGCGCGCCCAGGTACATCAAAAACTGTCCGGAACGTGGCCACAAATTCCGTGAAGTTATAAATTATGGCTTTCTCAGTCTCCCAGTTTGGGTTGGTCCAGGCCAATGCCTTGCCAGAAAGGAGAGAGATCAGGAATCCCACCTTATTTCGCTCAGTAGGAAAGGCATGTGGTACCATTTCAAAAAAAATTCCCAACTGATTAAGGAACCCCCGGCACAGTGTGGGTTCCCCATCATATCTTTGGGGTAAAGGAGCGGAGCCAGACAACCCTCTACTCATGCCAGCCTCAGAGGAAGTTGACACAACCGGTGCAGGTAGTGGGGTAGCCACCAGATTCTGAGCGAAGCGATCAAGGTGAGCCATGTAATTCAATACTGTCTGCATAGCAAAAGACAACTGGTCGATTCTCTGGTCCTGAGAATCCATCCTGGACAGGATGCTCTGACTAGGTGGACTGCCTGATCCTTCAGTAGACATGGCCCTTACGTACTATCACAGTAATCAGGCAAAGAAGGACAGACACAGTAATAAAATATAACCACCTTTATTAGAATATACAGTGATAATATTATATGAGATTTAGAGATAATAATATCCCACACAACTCCAGACCACCGGATGATAGGGCCCAAGCTCCTGCCTGGAGCTACACACTGTGCTATGCACTTCACTACTGCTAGGTACTGGAGACTAAAGGCAACAGGGAGTGAGAGTCGGACAGAGCCGCGGAACACAGAGGCTAATGGTCAGGCAGGCTAGGAGCATACAGAGTGAGTAGTCAGCCAGAGCCACAGGTCAGACAAACTGGGGATACAAGGAGAGAGATAGGAGCCGGAGCCGGAGGACAGACAAACCAAGGACTACACGGAGCGAGTGAGTCAGCCAGAGGCACAGGTCAGAACTGATGTGGGTAGTCAGACAAGCCGGGGTCATACACGGAGCGGATTCTCAGATAAGCACAGGTCACAACTGAGCTCAAGAGTAACTAACAGAACACCACGTAAGGGCAATGACTCCTAGCCCCAAGGAGGATTATAAAGGAGCAGAAGGAGGCGGGACCCAATTAGGCCAGCCAGAATAGGCCCATAAACAGGCGTTCATGCTAATGCCTGTTACCTGATGTCAGAATGAGGAAGTGGCCAGAGGCCATGTCAGTCGGCGGCCATAGAGAGGTAGGAAGAGCTAGGCTGCCTAGCGATACTGTGATAAGTTATTGCTTTGACATAATACCTGCTTGTGTTGTGAGTTCATTTCACTGAACCAGCTACAATCCATGTTGATCTCTGGTTCTTAGATCTGGAAGTCTGTTGGACCAGCAGGTCTATTAATTGATTTCTCCTTAAAGGAACAAATGGACCCGACTTTGAAAGACAAGGCTGAATCAGCAAAACTGTGACTCATGGGGCTCGATTTAAAGCCAACCGTTAAACCAGCCGCTAAGTGAAAAAGGCACATCGCTCGCAAATAATACAGGAGTTACGGCAGATTCAATAGCTACTCTACAAGAATAGCTATCGAGCGTAGGCACACAAAAAACACGTAACACAAAACCCGTTGTCGCTCATGTTAATGCACAACGGGCGGACAAATCACACGATAACTGAGCTCCAAACAACATGTAACATAACGGCTGCCGTTGTCAAGCAACCATGATTGATGCCAAAACAAATTCAAACACACATCCAATCCCAAAGCCCCAATGTATCAAATAACTTCAAATACACCTATATATACCCAAAAATAACCGCCACACACTGTCTGTTATCGAGTTCTTCAGAGCCAGATATCAGGACCCAGGAGCGGAGGATAGTCATTAGAGAGAGGGAGACAGGAGCGTTCATTGGAGGTAGAGGAGGTTTGGAGTTTGGAGAGAGGAGAGCATTGCACAGAATACGACACATAGCACACCTTTGCACATATTACATACACACATACAAACACATACACATACATACACATAGTCCTTTTATTTTATAACACCTTACACATTTTACTTTTTATTTTGACAGTGTGAATCTGGGAGTGAAAGTGTGTGACAGAGAGTGACTGGATCGAGTGTGTTTGTGAGGGCCTGTGGGAGTGCCTGGGTGTGACTGGGTGAGTGATGGCAAGGAGAGGAGGACAGGAGAGAGGGATGGGGAGAGTAGTGGAGGAGGAAGAAGCTCAGGAGGGGATCCCTCAGCAGAGCAGGGGTGGGAGAGGGAGATCCGCAGGGCGGAGGGGGACCAGGCCCACAAGAGCAGGAACACGCAGGACAGGGACAGAACCTGCAGTGGGACGAGGGGTAGTTCCTGGGGAGCACCCCACACAGGCAGGGTCAGACCAGGCAGGGCACTCCGGCTCTGAATCCTCCCATGCCGGAGCTGATGAGGGCCGGATCAGGGATCCCAGATATAGTGAGGAAGAGAACACGGCTCTTGTGGAAGCTGTCCTGGAGAGGCAGAGTGTTCTCCACCCGACGGCAAAGGTCCCTGGCCTGGCAGCGCGGAGGAAGGCAGCCTGGAATCAGATCTGCAGCCGGGTGAACGCGGTGGCAACATGCAGACGGGACGTGGAGTCTGTGAAGAAGAGATGGGGCGACTGCCGGAGGGTGGTCAAGAACAAGATGTCTGACATGGCCAAGCAAGCCCGAGGCACCGGAGGTGGCCCATCTGTGCCCATCACATTCTGCGGCTGGGAGGAGATGGTGCGGCAGAACATGTCCCCGACCATGATCGAGGGGGTCGTGGGAGGAACTGACACTGGGGATGAGAGGAGCCTCCACACTACCGGTAAGTGCAACACTACAGAACAACACACTACAGCAACCAACACCAGCTGCACACACACTCACACCTCAACACATGGCCATCACTCAGCCATACAACTGCACCAACACAGCACCATGAGGGTTAAAAAAAGGACACAACACCTGGACAAATGGCAACGTCCAACTTGGGACAAACCTGTCAAAGTCCTACTTCAACCCTCCTGTCGCTGTGCTCATTACACACAATACACAAACCTTCATTTTCAAATTGTCGACTGTCATAGATCATCACTGTTCACACACAATGTCACCCATGTCCCCACCCCCACCCTAACCCCTTGAGTGCTAGAGGGATCATCAATGCATCGATCAACAATGCATTGGCAACCCCTCTGGGACTCAAGGGGTTAACCTGACAACAAACAAGTCAATAGGACAACGATCACATGCCACACAGGGGACATTCACTAAGCGGTGACAAACAGATGGTGGACACAAAGTAACCCTCACACACCCTCACTTCACCAGTACCAGTGTTAGTCCATGGAGAATATGCCAAAACAAGAATCAAGTTCATAGGGTCCCATTGTACAGACTCCATGGAAAACACTGGAAATGGGGAAAGGAGATCACTGGAGAAGTCACCATCATGTTCATTTCATCAGTTCAACATCACCGCTTACTGAATCACAAAAGGGGGCATCAGATCACACATCACAGTGTCACACAGAATAAATGCTCGTAGGTGCAACACACAGGCCGAAAACTATTTTACAGAATTCAAGCTGGAAAAAGTAGGCATTGGTGTTGTGGCTGCAATCATTTACTCTGACTTGAAATGACATATCCCATATCTGATTCCCACATGGATCCACAGGGGTGCTGATGCCATGGATTGATGGTACACCAGCCGCTCTTTGCAGGATACACATGGGAAACAAATAGCAAACATTGTACCTTGGTCACCAACAGGCCATGACTGATGGATATCTAGGACTGAGTACGGTTGCCTCACACAGAAGGATGGATGGGCTCATACACAGACAAAAAAACAGGCCTCAATCAAAGATATCCCTCACTACTGGCTGGATTGTTGCCCTTAGGATTCAAATGTTACTAAATATGTTCCAACATGATGTGAACACAGAGATCACTTCACTGGATGTGATTGCCTTACTGGCCAGATATGTGCACCCATCACATATCAACCTACATTGCTACCATCCAAATACACATACATAGTATATCACACCCTACGTAGATGGGATATACGAGGTATGTTCATATCCATCATATCAATACAATGTCTTGTTGGATGGGTGCACATATATAGCCAGTAAGGCAATCACACCTAATGAAATGCTCTCTGGCATCACATCTTGGAAGGATATTACTCCATCCATATGAAGGGTACATATCCACATACATATATCACCATTTCTACCTGTGTGTCACTGTAATGGGATAGCAATGGGTAATGTCATCATGATGTCATATCATTGCCATCGTTAACAGATGTGTCTTGATCTAAGTCCCATCCCTCCAACACTCATGGTTATACAGATATTGCTCCATGTGACAGGTGAAGATATCCATCATTTGACCACACGGAGGCTCTTCAGCAGAGCCAAAGTCACAACATATAGAGAGAAATACCTCTTTGGAATGGTCCACAGAGTGTGCTTGTAAATCATGCACACCCTGTACACCATTCCAATTAAGTATTGTTCTCTAAATGGGTTGATTTTGTCTCTGCTGAAAATCCCTCGTGTAGACAAATGACTGAAATCTACATCCGTCACATAGAGCATTATCTGAACAACCATGAGGGTAGGAGGGATAGGACTAACAGAGAACAACATCTGTTCCCACAATGTCTACAATCTGACATCAAGGTGGACTTAACCTTTGCCACCCCCCTGGAGGGATAGCCATCCCTACAAGTTGTGAAGACAAATATATGTTGTTGGATCCCCCCCCCCCCGAGTTAAACAATGGTATTCGTACTGCTGAAAGGTGTGTTGATGCAAAAGGTATCACAGCTCAGACATGGATATGTCAGGGGCAATATCCCAGTGGCCTGATATTGTACAGTGGTGCTGTTACTACACAATCATATGGACAGCTCTGGTACAGGGACCAGATATCTACATGGGAGGGTGTAGCAACAGCCCCACTGTACTATTTCTGGACACTGTGATATTGCACCTCAAAATGAAACCTTCACCCGTAATAACTCAAACAACACCTTTCAGCAGTGGGAGTACCCTTGTTTACCCAGGGGGATTAACACAAACACATATATTTTTCTTCCCCACATATCAAAGTAGAATTGTCTCCACAAACATATGGCTAAGGTCACTAATCACAACATCTTCTTCCTCCACACAGCTTACGGCCGTCAAGCCCAGCGGGAGACAGTGGAGGAGGCTATGTCACCCCCCAGTGAGGAGGACACAGAGGAGGGGACCAGCCGGTGGTCACCTTACCCACCATCACCATCCCCTCCAACACAGGCTGCATCACCACCTACTGCACCACCCCAGGCTGCACCACCCCTTCCAGCTGCACCACCACAGGCTGCACCACCCTTTCCAGCTGCACCTCCCCAGTACAGTGGCTGGATGCCACAGGAGGAGAGGTGGACACATCCATCCACCTCCACCAGCTACTACCCTCCATCAGCAGCACCACCACCGCCAGGGAGGCAATGGCTGCCAGGGACAGTGGCCAACACCCAATATGGGCCATATGCCTCCCAGATCAACCCACCCTCCTGGATGGCTCCACAGCATGCCCCAAGGTATGATCCAAGGTGGGGTCCCACCACCTATCAGTGGCCACCATATGACCCTTGGCCACTGGACTACACACACCTGGGCCTGATTGGTGAGCCCCAGCGCCCCCTACCCAGGGACATATTCACACCTCCACCAGCACACACATCTCTGGGCAGCGCTGCATCACTTGATGTGGTGGGCATATGCCCATCATCTGCACCAGCCACTCCAACAGCAGCCACAGCACCCTCAGCAGCAGCAGAGGATACAGCACCTCCAGCAGCAGAGGAAACAGCACCTCCAGCAGCAGAGGAAACAGCACCTCCAGCAGAGGAGGAAACAGCACCCTCAGCAGCAGAGGAAGAAACAGCACCCTCAGCAGCAGAGGAAGAAACAGCACCCTCAGCAGCAGAGGAAGAAACAGCAGCACCAGGGACACCGGGCACATCCACCTCCAGCACCGCACGCCTCACAGGGATGGAGGCGGAGTGTATGGCCCTTCAGAGGAGACTACTCCGGTCGAGCAGGAGTACTGACAGCAATATCACCAGGAGCAGGAGGCAATCCAGGAGGAACATTGTCCAATTGGAGAGCAGGATCCAAGGTTTGGAGTCGGAGGTGTCCAGGGGGAATACACTACTCCAGCAGCTCAGGACTGGTGTGATGGACATGTTAACACAGGTCCTTGTGGAGCTGAGGGAGATAAACCGCTGGGAGAACCTGAGGATGGAGAGGGAGAACTTGCGTTCCACTGAGGGGTCTACTGCAACCACCACCCCCTCTAGTGTTACCCCTGAAGCAACACCTAGGGGGCAGAGGGTTACCAGGAGATCTACAAGGGCATCCACCTCTGGCACCCAGGCTAAGGCCCCCCACCCAAAGAAGAAAAAATGAAAGGCCCAACCTGTTAAGTTTCCCCTCAATAAAGAAAACATTTTTTTTTTAATTCCAGTCTGATCTGTTGTGTCTTCAGTTATGGATTGGGTGGCAGGGTTGTCTCCAATGCATTGCCATACAATGCAGTGAACACAACCTCTGCCTATGTGAAATGTTAGTGGGATGCTACAACATGGGTTCACACACACACCGTTGTACAAATTCAACTTGTAATACATCCCTGGAGCCATATTACACCACTGTGTTATATGGCGGTGTTGTGTGTTGAATTTGAACAACAAAACATACCCCTTAGCACAACAAATTGTACAACACTGAACATTTGTCTACATCATATGCTGTGTTTAACCCTTTGAGTGCCAGAGTGGTAGACAACGCATTGTCAAGAAATGCGTTGGGGACCACTCTTGCACTCAGTGGGTTAATGGGATAACCAGACAAACAGCTCTGTGATTTAGCAGGGACATTATAAGCAGGATAGATAAATGGGACATGTATCCATGTTGTCTTGGATTCACACACTCATTGTGCAACTGACTTACTGGAGAAGCCAATGTTTTTAACCTAGGATTTCAACGTGTAGCACACACATTGATATCCTGGGCTGAGCATTGGGGTCTCCTGTAAGTTGAGTTGCTGTTTCCCTAAGGGTGTAACAGACTTCACCAGTGATAACACATGTCCACTTAGTCTGGTTGTTCGTTAGCCCATGTACTGAGATATGTCAAAGTGGAGCAAAATCTCCGAACATGGATTATACTGAGCAATACAGATACTGTGGACAGGTATTCACTGTGGAAGTATGTCCCCTGTATCACCTCTTCATCACTCCCACAACACATTGGTGCATCACTGCCACCATCATCTGTTTGCATGGATACATCACAGAGTCCAGTCACTGGCAAACAAGTGGTGGACTCCTGTGATGTGGGTGATGCCTTTCCATGCATGGGGCATACTCTACCCTGGGTGTGGTAACACATTGACATATGTGTTCTCAAATATATCCTCCTACAGACACAGATAGAATGGTGATGGTTCATCTTTATTGTGTCTCAAAGTACATTAGAATGTACATGTGTTTTGTGTGTGTATTGCCTATATGCATTGAACACCTGTATGAGAACACTAAATGTACTTTGAAACTAAATTGTAATACTTCAGTAACACTGCTGCCCTGCTCATGTGTTGTCCATGAGGTTTGACAACTCTGTAGCTGAGCATCCTGACTGTACAGGTTAAAACACTCAAGAATTAGTGTTTTCTGTGTCTCTATGAGAATGTTCCAGTAGAGGTTTGTGTGAACCTCAGGTCAAACTTTGCATCACCAACAACATCACCATAAACAGCAAGGGGTGATCTTCATGAAGGTGTTGTCAAGACATCAATCCAGTCACATGGAAGATCCTCAGTTCAAGGATGGATCATGTTACGGATGCCTGCGGGACAAGAGGACAGGATTTGGAGCAGTAGACCTGAACTGATCATCAAGCAACAACAATTTAGTCTTTTTCATCCCCTCAGTTTTCACAGTTACAGGTGAGTGCACAAACCATTGCTTGACAATGTGTTGTGTACTCATCTGTAACCAATTCTGTGGGGAACTAAGGACATGTGGATCAGTCCTAGGGATATGTGCCCCTGACATGTATACACACATTAACAAGTGTTCTGAGAGCTCCATGGAAGTAATGACATTGTGCTGCCACTGTGAAAGTGACAGTGGCAGCCCAATGTCATTTGTTCCATGGAACTGTTAGGACACATTTGTTGATGTGTGTATTCATGTCAGGGGCACATACATCTGCACACTCACAGGTCTGCATGGAGTCCGTGGTAATCTGATCTACGTCTCATGACCTCTACATTGTGTGCCCATACCACTGTACATCCACCCCTGTGCTGCTCTTCTCAGCTGTAGCACAGTACAGGTCCCATATTGAGTCTGATGTCCCTTCTCATGCAAATCATTAGATAATACTCTTTCACTACTGGGCTAGCATGGTTGTTCAGGCTCTAATCATGGCATATCCAGTTAGTTGCTGTCAATCAAGCCGTGTAAGGTGATGAACATGGGTAATATGTTGTACCTTGTTTCTCCTGGGGGTGTGCGTGATATCCTTGGGGTCTGTATGTCAACGTGGAGAGTGGAATGGAGGATGGTTGTTGAGTCCACACACACAATTTTCCACGTCCACTGCCAGTGCAGTGCTGTGTCACTGTTCCTGTGGGGTGAGACAGAACAAAATGTGCAGTGTGGTTAGTGTCACAGGACTGCTGGGGGACTTGCATGGATTGTTTGCATGCCTGTGTTATACTCACAGGTGAAGTATTCCGTGATGAGCCTGTCTCTGATCTGTGCCCCTCTCATGGTCTCCTCCACATGCCCGATGTCCATGGCCACTTCCTGTATGGGGGGGTCCGGGATGTGCTCCAGCAGCCTGGTGTCCACTGCGATATTGTGCAGTATTGCGCACGCCACAATGATGTCACACACCTTAGCCGGTGCATACTGCAGTGCTCCCCCAGAGTGGTCCAGACATCGGAATCTTGACTTGAGGAGCCCAAATGTCCGCTCAATAGCATTCCTGGTTCTGGCATGAGCCTGGTTGTAGCTTTCCTGGGCATGTGTTTGGGGATTGGCCAGAGGGGTCAGTAGCCAGGACTTGCATCCATAGCCAGCATCACCTGTGTAATGTGAGTGACATGGTGAAACAGGGAGCACATGTTGTGTGAATGATGTTTTGTGTGGTGGACGTAGTAGCTGTGGGTCAGGTGCATGCTGAGCTGAGTGGTGTGTACGCCTGTGTATGTGGTGTGATTTTGTTTTGTGAACTCACCCAGTAGCCATCCCCCTGTAAAGGTTCCATTCTCAAAATCTCTGTGGACTGAGGAGTTTTGTAGAATGTATGCATCATGTGTGCTGCCAGGATATTTTGCACAGACATTCATGATCCTCATGTTGCTGTCACACACCATCTGCACGTTGATGGAGTGGAAGTTCTTCCTGTTGATGAATATCTGTGCGTCACGTGCTGGGGCCTTAATCCGGACATGGGTGCAATCTATAGCACCCATGACCCTGGGCATGTCTCCCTTTGCGTAAAAGGCCTGCTTGACGTGTATCCAGTCCATGTCGGTGGTGGGAAAATGTATATGGGTACTGGCCTTGCTTTTGAGGGCTGGCAGGACCTGGGCCAGCACTCTGGAGAATGTGGCCTGTGACATGCCAGATGCGTAACCCTCAGTGGACTGGAAGGCCCCGCTTGCCATGAAGTGTATGGCACAGAGTAGTTTCTGCAGGCCAGTTAGGGCATGGTTGTGGATGTAGATGGGATCCACCTGCTCCTTGATGACTTCATACAAGGCAATGATGCTGTCAGGCCTCAACCTGTAGCGATCAATGACCTCGTCATCAGCCATTCCAAAGAGTGTGACCCTTGGGCGGTATACCCTGGGCCTTGGTGGTCGTCTATACATCCTGTGCCCTCCAGGTGGGGATGGACTCCTGTGTGGCTGGTGAGCCAGAGCCTCCTCACTTGCAACAGGTGAAGGCTGTTGATGAGGCATGCTTGGGGTTTGCTGATGTTCCCTAGCTCTCTCCCTTGCACGCCTTCTACGCAGTCTTCGCAACAATATGTAACCCAACATACTGTTTGCTCTCTCTATCTGTCTCTATCTATCTGTATCTATCTGTCTCTCTCTCTCTCTCTACATCTCTCTCTCTCTCTCTCTCTCTCTCTCTCTCTCCCTCCCTCTCTCTCTCTCTCTCTCCCTCCCTGAGTGGAAAACAAGCCACAAGTGAGTGTGTTGAGTTGTCCCTTTAAGTACTTGCTAGGGCGTTGTGTAGGTGTGGTGATGAGGTGAGTGCTGACCAATGGTGAGTTGTTTGTGTCCAGGTAAGTGTTTGCAGGTGTGTGTGTGTTATAAGATGTGGTGTGTTGTGCTTGTTCTGTGTGTGCCATTTGCGGGCGTGCAGTTGTGGGGTGCAGGTCGCATGTTGATGTTTCCCAGGTGAGCTTGTATTTGCAGGGTCCGCTTTGTGTGATGACCCCCATTGTTCCGTGCCATGTTGTGTTGTTGTTTTTTGTGTGTCATTGTTCCTGTGGTGTTGGTTGTTGTTTTGTGTGTAGTGATTTGTGTTGTGTGTGCATGTTTTTGTGTTGTTTTGGCATTGCACGGGTTAATTTTCCCATTTACATGGTTGTGCGGTAAGCCTTTTGTGTGTTTTCCTCTGTAACGGGTGTTTAGTTTTGGCCGTTAAGTGTCTAACGTGTGTGAGAAGTGGGTCTTAACTTTTAGCCGTTAGGTGTGTCTTTTTTTCAGCCGTTATCAGTACCGCAAGCCTTTGAATAGCTCTGGGGTATGTTGTTCCATGCGTCTGAATGCACGTAGGTGTATCGGCCGTTAGGATTGTGCAACTGCCGTTAGCTGTTGTTTAGACGGATCTTTGAATTGCAACATGACACTTAACGCACCCGTTAGTGATTTTTTTGGTTAACGGCTGCCTTTAAATCGAGCCCCTTGTCTCTTGGTTGACCCTGTTTCCTCACATAATATTTATACTGGTTCTATGTAGTTATGCAGTAATGCTGGTCTTACATAATATTTGTGAGAGTTACTAAACTAATGATGTAGTAATGATGCTGGCATCATGTACATTTATAGCAATACCTGTGTCACATGATAGTTATACTAGTCTCATATAACTCATAATAATGTAGAAATGTGTGTAGTAATGAACCTTATTTTGAACATTTAAATGTGATTACCCTTGAACAGGGCAAATCAAATACTGACTACTCCTGCCGTAGAATACACAATTTTTGCAGATGAACTTACATTTCACGCTCTGAATGCTAGAAGAACCCCCATATCTAGAAACTGGTGGAATCCACTGCATTAAATATCAATCACTTAAATATCCCCCAAAAAGTTAATCCTTTTAAAATGAACTTACACTTATTGGAATTTTCTGCCAAAACATAGGGAAACATAGGCAAATCATTTAAGGAATCTCAGCAATAAAAAAAAAGCTAAATTCTCTTTCAAACTTAACGTAATCCAAGCAACTGTGACTTGGTTTTCTGAATCAACAAAAAGATAAAACTGGCCATATGTTCATGGATTAAAATAACAAAATTGCTTCTTGATAATTCCAAATTAATTTACATAATGTCAAATAATGGAAACATGAGAACAGCTTTGCAGAATGGATTCCCTATCAACTGAACAAAATAAAATACACAGAGTTTATTAGGGAAGTTGACTATACTGCTGAAACTGTAAGATTACTGCATTAACTACTTGTGTGCTATAAACATACGCTGACAATATATCTAGCATCGAAGGGGTAAATAAAAACATTTAGTAAATTCAGAATATTTCAGATTTGAAAACCGACTAAGCATTGATTATTAATTGTACAAATGAAAGCACAAGACTTCAGGAAAGAAAAGTTTGAAAAGAGTGACTGTGATGGAATTGTTGTCACCCTGACAATGAAACGTATCTGTTTTCAGTGATCTCCATTGTCTCACGTGCTTTCCCACTGTTGAAAACATTAATGTCCCATGTGTGTACGTGTATTTACCAGCATAGAATGGGTTAGATAGTATGTATGTTTGATATACAGAGGGATGGTGCCATCCAGTCTAGCTAACCAAAGAGATTGTGTTATGAGATAGCCAACTGTTGGTCAGAAGAGGGGGGAGCAAATCTGTGAGTGGAATGTGTGTCGCTTCCCCTTTACATCAGGCTAAGTAAAATAGATGTTGTAAATGGTACCTGTGAGATCAGATACTGTAGGGGGTGGGTAGAAGGAAGCCTAGGAGAGAGAGGAGAGAGATGGGAATTTAGGAGCAGGAGAGAAGGCCTCCCTAGAATGGAGGGACTCCTGGGACTAGTCTGGAGTTGGGCTGGTCCATGTGCTTTCTAAATGAGTACTGGGGAAACTGGGACTGGTGAGTGCCCTCACCAGAAGAGTTACAATGAGTGGGCACAGAAGTGGCCAGGTGTCCCTTTCACTTGTGGGCTGTAAATCAAGGAGGCTGCAGCTGCAGTCACAGAAATCACCCTGATATTCCCATAACAAGGATGGTGGCCATGAAGCTAAACTTCAGTGGCTATGGCCCAAAACTAAGGAAAGTGACTGTGGATAATCTCTTAGGATGCCTTCTCCAAATCCTCTGTCAGGACTAAAAGATACAAGGAAACCTCATGCAATCCAGCTCCATTCCTAGTGGGCGGGGTGCCCACTCTTGCCTCTATTGGGACTATGTGTGAGCTCCAGTATAAAGCTAAAATGGACAGTGAGTATTATGTGGAACCCCTGGCAATCTGTACAGACGAAGCTGAGAACAGAAGTGTGTAGTTTTTATGCTTTACCCCTGTGTGTGTTTGCCTGTAATTGTTGTCCTATGTTTGTGTGCCATGACCTCTTTAATAAATGCAATTTATTATTTTTTTGTCTGGCTGGATAAATCGCTTAACCCTCGGTATACCAAACAGTAACCCCTGTACCCATCACAATGACAAACAAAGTTCTAGATTACATTGCACATAAGTGTTATAACTGGTTTTATCTAAAAGAATCCCATTGGTATTTATAGAAAAATCTATAGCTAAAACCCTTGATAAACGTATCAAGTACAATGGAATCCAGGCCAAAGAGAGGAAACTCAGTACTATAAAACATTTTGCTTGTTTGAAATAGAGAGGGTAGCTCCTTTTGTGGATAACTAACAAGGCATCATGGAACAACTCAACAGCACCATAGGAGGAAATTAAAATTCTCATTGATTTAAAAGGAAATTTTGCCCTCTGAGTGAAAGTGGTGTACACATCGCATATGCAATGCATTGCATACCCCTCTGACGCTCAAAGAGTAGACATCATTAATGGTACAGAGATCTCCAACTCATTGTTAACCGATGCACTAGAGTCCTTTCTAGCATTCAATGTGTCATAAGCCCCTTTTCAATCAATGGGAATTTTTGGACATTTTATGTTCCCTATTGTTTCAGTTGGTGTGCTGCAGAATGGCGCATCTATTGCCTTTTGCAGCAGACCATAAGTAAGCTTGCTTAACTCATGTCATAAATATTGCAGCACCATAGGCAACTGTGCAGATTTGCTCTTATGCAACTTCCTTGCATTCTACATTAAGCACAGCATAGATGAAGCGTTCTGCTATGGGCTGCATCAAACAAGGTGATAGTCACCCAAGTGATCTGCAGAATTGCAGACCATCTGTTCTGTTTTTTTTGGTGATTAAAAAAATTGTTGCCCATGAGAAATGTCCTTAACCATTTGAGTGCCATTGGGGTTCACAACACATTGTAGAGCAATGTGTTGCGTACCCTCTGGCACTCAAGGGGTTCATAAATACACAGCTGTGGGGAAAAGCTAGCAGAAAATCAAATTGTATAGGTAGATACATTATCTGCAGAAAAAGAGAAGTTCTAATGTAACTCTATACATCACACATCCAGAACAGTGGTCATCTGTACTTCCATCTGTCAAGCTTCAGAGACCACCAGACCATCATTCCACTTTGCTGGCATTCTATACTCAGTCTCCTATCATTTACTATTCCATTGTTCCCAGCTACTAATGCATTCATCCTGGTAGGTACTCTGGCTCAAACAGGCACTGACATCTGACCTCACAGTTGCCATCTTTACATGGCTTTGGCAGCAGCAAGAATCTGCTTGTAACCCTCAAAGCACCCAAGCAAAGTTCCACCCTCCAGCATCTTACAGACATAAGTGGTATAGTGTGACAGTAATATAGTATAAGGATGCTACTTGACAGGTGAACCCTGATTGGAGCAAAACTACTTTATCATTAAGACAGAGACTGTATATGTTCTCTGGCCAGAATCCAAGCTCCTTTTCTGCATAAGAATGTCAACATTTCAATTTTTCCAGATTATTACTAACGTCCAGTGGGAAAGCCAGAGGTATTCAATGGCACAAGTGGAAGACTTGACCTGAATTTGTGGGAGGGGCCGCAGGTCATTATAAGAGGGACAGCAGCCCCCACTGGGAGCATATCGAGTGTTCCCCCCCCCCCCCGGAATCCCAGACCTCTTTTTTAAATATTGTTATTAGGTCAGCCCTCTAATCAGGCTGTGTTCTTCGAATCTTTCCTCCGGGTCAAGCATTTGCCTGGGGGGGGGGGCGCCACATTGTTTTCATTCATACCCTTCCTACAAATCTTCTACTGGAAGCCCCGAGTACAAATATGATTGGGTAAAAAAAATATTTCCTGTTTTATGTTGTTGCCAGCTAAACTAAAGAATCTGTATGGTTTCAAACCTTTTTTTTGCAATCCACTAGTGAAGGCAATGACTGGCTATACCACAGATACTCTACCTAATTGTGTTTATAACACCTATCTCCTTTTCTGCTGATAAGTGATTGATACTACATTTTTCCTTTTTAAGTTTTTCCTAGCCCATCATTGGATTTGGACTGTGGGGCACAGGGTTGTTTCCCTGTTCCCTCTACTTTATATTGTTCCAGTGTTTAGGATTGGAAATTTCATCCTAAATTGTGTGGGATGGGCAGGGTGGGACTAGTTTCTTGGGGACACTGTTCTACTCTTTCTTCTTTGTATTTCTGTTCTGCTTTCCTATTGTTTCCTCCTCCCCCTCCCTTTTTCTCTTTTCTTCTCCATGTTTGACATCTTTCAAATTGGGTATTTTAACTTCGGAGGTTTATTATATGTTATCTGTATTAGGGTATTGCACCTGGATGCCCCTGACTGTGGCTTCAGGTTCCTTCACAAGTTTTCTGTTCAGTCTACTCTCTGGAATACAGGTAAATTGGCACAAGTCCCTACTATTTCCTATTGATGACTTTGATTCCACTATATGTCCTATATCACCCAATTTGCAGTGAACCACCTCATTTTTCAGGATTTTTATTGAGATAGAGTCAGTTGCTAAAAACAATTAAAAAATGTATATTTATAAAAATAAAAACAAATTAAAAATTGTTTGACTGATATGTAACACGAAAAGCAACCCTGACGTGAGCTGTGACTGAGGTAGGCAGATACTAGGGGCTCGATTCAATTACCACTGTGAAAAAAAAATTGGTGACGGTAGTTTTGCAAGCACAGTTTGCTATTTTATTCCCCATGTTCAGACCTGCTAACTTTTGTTAAAAATCAATGGAACAGCTCAAGCCATGTGCCATTCAATTGTGTGTGGTGAGTGCTAACGCACCGTATACAGATACATTAAATCACGGTAGTTCTGCCCTTACTTTCAGAGATGTAAACACAACTAAGGTTAAAGACCACCATTGAACGACAGAAAGCAGGGGAGAAATAGCTCATGCAACAGTTAGGACTTAGTACAAT
The DNA here is from genome assembly GCA_037306005.1 of Rhinophrynus dorsalis. NCBI lineage: Eukaryota > Metazoa > Chordata > Amphibia > Anura > Rhinophrynidae > Rhinophrynus > Rhinophrynus dorsalis. The sequence goes on along the minus strand of CM074720.1, from coordinate 310,033,834 downwards.
GACAACAAAAGCAAAAATAACCCCTGAAGTACCGGGAAGCACCCTTCAAATGCGCATGCCATCCACTCAAGTCCTGGAAAACCAACATTAACCTATCAAACCCCCTGAGGAACAAGGGATGTGCAAATCAAATTCAACCAATCCATAGAATGTTCCCCCAGCACAACAGGGGTTAACACATATCAAGATGTATGTCCAGACAACACAGTATGCACAACTGTCAATTGCAAAGCAAACTAAGCCATGGAAAACAAAGCTGGCAGGTATCATCAACCACTCTTGACAATGTCACACACTCCCTGACAGATTAACAGCAATCACACTCAACACACCCAAACAACAACAGCCACACTGGCATACACTTAGATGAACCCTTGTTCCCATTGGTCCATTGTTACCTGATGACTGCGCCTTGCCAACACCCCACCTCTGCCTTAAAGGACATCCCACCTTCCTGGAATGCGTTGGGTTTACAGTCCACTCAGATAGTGATTACAAACATCATGTTTTCATTGCAATAGCTGCAAAGACATCAGAGATGGGGTCATGTTTGTTTGGGGGATCCTGAGACTCCCTACCCCTCATGGGTAGGGAACCTCAGGATCCCCCAAACACACCTGCAGATCTGCCGGTGTTGCAAAATCAGATGCACCGTCTGACAAACGTCAGAAGGCCATCTCCACATGGAGGAACAGGCCAGGCATCAGCACCTGAGCTGCCTCAGTTGGATCTCCCCCAGCCACAGGTACCATAAGGACCAGTGGAGCAGCACAGTGAGGACAGATGTCTGCCAAGACCCGGAACATACCGCACAAGGGTAATGCTCATTGGAGTGGCAGAGGCTGAAGTGAGAAACTGGTACCAGTTGATGTCACAAAGCATCATCGACCTATATGAGGTGATCAAAGATGATACTGACCCCATAGCCAGCAACAATCATGATGTATCCAGCATGGAGAAGCTGCTGTGTGGCATCCATTTCATGGCAATTGGATCCTTCCAGTCCACTGAGGGATATGTATCTGGGATGTCCCAGGTAACATGTTCCAGGTTGTTGGATCATGTACTGACAGCCCTGAAGAGGAACTCCAGGAGGTACATCCACTTCTTCTCCACCCAGATGTAGTGGGCATGTGTGAAGTAGGAGTTTTACACAAGGGGAGGCATACCCAAAGTCATGGGTGTCATCAACTCTGCACATATGTGCATAAGAGCTCCTCCACATGAGGGACATATCATAAATAAAAAGTATTTCCACTCCATCAATGCTCAGATGGTGTGTGATGACAACATGCAGATCACACATTCTGTGCTTCATATCCTTGCAGTTGTCATGACTCCTACATACTCAGGCACTCCTCCATGTACTTTGAGTATGGGACCTATACAGGAGGATGGCTGTTGGGTGAGTGACTGATCTACACATCACATCACATAACATACACAGAGGCACTCACACAATTAACGAAATCCCTAGCTTAGCGTTGTCACTAGAAACAAGAATTATGTCCCCATTACACAACATCATCCACATAACCATGTGGTACATGTGTCACAATGTCACTTTTTTCCACAGGGCATGCAGGTTATGGGTGCAAACCCTGGTTCCACACACCTGTCCCAGATTTACAAACACCTGCACAGCACCTCTACAATGAGGCTCACGTGAGGACCAGGAATGCTATACCAGATTTCAAAATCAGATTTCAGTACATGGATAACTTTGGTGGAGCATTTCAATATGCCCCACAGAAAGTGTGCAATATAATACTTGTGTGCGCCATACTCCACAACATCAGAGTGGACAGATGTAGTAGATGATGTTCATCCTGAACCCATTGTGGAAGTGCCTGTTCCACAGCCTGAGGATGAGGAGACCCTGAGAGGTGCAGAGAAATGGGACAAAATTTATCTGGGACTTCTTTACTTGTATAATGCATGGAATCAAAATAATGCATGTATGACCATAATTATGCATGGGGACTGTGTGGAAACACATTCGCACAATATATAATATGTTTCACTCCACAGGATAGATGAGAGTTGGTACCATGTTAGCCGTAGAAATACAGGATGCAAAAATTTTTGTAAAGTTGATACCTTTATTGGCTAACTAAACAGATTTAAAATGCAAGCTTTCAAGACTTCCCAGTACCAGGACTTCCCAGAGGCTACGCAACAACCTTATTGGGATCTGCTACAATAGGAAATCAAAGACTCAAGCAGAAATATCAACTCTCAAGGAACAGCTTGGACCAGACACTGAGGACATACAACAGGCCCTTCAACAATACTACAGAAAACTACAAACACTACTCATCAACAACAAGAGGAAGAAACTACAGAGACTGAGATACAAAGCAGGTTTCACGGCAGAATCTGTAAATCACCCAGAACAGAACTGCATTGTGAACCTTTCCACACACAAGCCAAGCCGAGAGGAAGTATCTGTGCTTTCAAAAAGCCTGTCATTCTGTCCCACTAAACCTGTGGACAAGGTAACACTCTGTAGGGACATGGAAGATTTTTTCAGAAAACTCAGACTCAAGGAATTCTTCCATGACAAAATGGATAACGATGATGCCAACACCACAGAGCAACATCACAATATCAATGCACCCACAAAAAGATCCACCTGGACTCCAAAACCAGGTAGTAACCCTACACTGGACAGATACATAGGTATCTTCAGAAACAGAGTAACTACAGAAATACTGGAGAAACAATGTGAACCAACACCCAACCTAACCCACAAGGAACAGAAAGCCATACAGTCACTAAAGAATAACCAGGACATTATTATTAAGCCTGCGGACAAGGGGGGAGCTGTTGTTATTATGAATACTGCAGACTACATTCAAGAAGCAAATAGGCAACTCTCTGATGAAAGATACTATATGAAACTACAAGAGGATCCCACAAAAAATATACAGAACAACTCAACATGATCATAAAAGAACTGCCCTCCAACATTGGAAAACAGATAAGGCCCCTAATACCAACAGATCCAAAAGCAGGCTCTTTCTACATGTTACCAAAAATACACAAAGAAGAAAACCCGGGAAGACCCATCATTTCAGGAATTGGCACACTCACAGAAAATATCTCTGGCTGGGTAGAAAATACCCTGAAACTCCTGGTAAAACGAACACTCAGCTTCCTTCAGGACACCACGGATCTCTTGAACAAACTAGCAGACTTGGGCCCCATTCCAGAGAGCACCATCCTTGCCACTATGGATGTAGAATCCCTTTATACCAACATTCCACACACAGATGGCATAGCAGCATGCCAAGAATATCTGGAAAGAAATAACACAGCCACGGAACCAATAACAAAACTCATACACTTTATACTCACCCACAACTACTTCAAATTTGGACAGGACCTCTACCTCCAGAAAATGTGGACTGCAATTGGTACCTGAATGGCACCACAATATGCCAACTTGTTCATGGCAAAGTTAGAAGAGAACTTCCTGTCCACCTACCAGACAAAACCCCTGGTCTGTCTCCGCTACATAGATGATGTTCTTATCATCTGGACAGCCAGTGAAGAGGAACTTCTCAAATTCCACAAAAATTACAACGCATTCCACCCCAGTATCAATCTAACACTCAGTCACTCATGCACAAACATTAACTTCCTAGACACGACTATCAGTATTCAGAACAACTCCATCCACACATCCTTGTACCGTAAACCAACAGACAGACCAACCTACCTGAAGAACGATAGCTTTCACCCAAAACACACAAAGAACTCCATCATATACAGCCAGGCCATCAGATATAATCGCATCTGTTCTGATATGGCGGACCGTGACAAGCACCTCCAGAAACTCAGAGGAGACTTTATAAGACAGAGTTACAGTGCAAGGATTATTGACAGTCAGATACAGAAAGCTACTCACATACCAAGAAAAGATCTGTTGAGCTACAAAGAACAGCATAAGGGAAACCGTGTGCCACTTGTTGTCACTTACCACCCCCAGGTTGAAGCTTTGCGCAAAATATCAAGAGAACTTCAAGCAACATTACACACAGATGAAAGACTTAAGAACATATTTCCACAGCCTCCCTTACTCTCCTTCAGACAGCCTCCCAATTTAAAGCAACTGATGGTAAGGAGTGCCCTGAACAAAAATACAAAAAATGGCACATTACCCTGCCTACAAAGTAGGTGTAAAACCTGTGCATACATTTATACCACAGACAAGATACCCATACCAAACACCCAGTTACACCATAAGATCAATGGTAATTTCACCTGCAAATCATCCAATGTAATATACCTTATCATGTGTGCAAAATGCCCAACAGCTCTTTATGTGGGGGAAACGGGACAGAAATTACATAAGAGGTTTAATTCCCACAGATCCAGCATTAACAACAAAAAGACAGAGACACTAGTGGGAGAACATTTTTGCCAAAGTGGGCACAGTATCAGGGACATTAAATTGACTGTACTAATGGGACAATTTCGCAATCAGAGGGACAGAAAATTATGGGAGGTAAAATTAATGTTACAATTTGACTCTTTGGCCTATGGCCTGAACAGGGACAGGGGATTTCTGTCAGAGTACTTAATTGTGAATTAACTTTTACGACAGTCCCTCTGGAATCATGAATACCTGGACCCAGAGGAAGAATGCTATTTAAATCACATCCTCAACCATAGACTGATCAAGGAATTGGTATCTGGACTAACGTTCTTATCTGATTTCCATTATAAACAATGTAATGTGTACTTGTATTTAAGAGAGAAGTTTTCATATTTATCTGTATAACATGCCTGAGGAAGAGACACCTGAGAAGTCTTGAAAGCTTGCATTTTAAATCTGTTTAGTTAGCCAATAAAGGTATCAACTTTACAACAAATTTTGCACTCCACAGGATGACTGAGATCCACCTAACCTTGAAAATGCCTGCTTGAACATCACAATCATATAGCTCTCACTGTAATGAACATGTGCAGATGCCATGCCATATATGTTCCAAGTGACTCTGTGAATTCAACAGACATATGGAATCCTGTAAGTACATGATGACTGCCACATCATGGATATTACCTATCCCCCTGTGAACACTGGTACATGTTTAACTCCCATCATTTCCTCCTACAGGCATCCATGGCATGACCCAGCATGGAACAGAGGAACGTTGGACTTGAAGATGAGGGCACATCTGTTGCTGCATAATGGAACAAAAGAGAGACATGACACATCCCCAATGGCCCATTTATATGTGTTGGCCTTAGAATAAAATTGTTGTCCAGAGGACATCAGCGCCATGAAGAGCAAGTTGTTGAGGACCCTCACAACATCCATATGTTGGAAAATTTAAGAGACATCACCTGAAATCCACACATATCCCCTGTTAGGAATATTGGACAGCCATGATATGCACTTTCTCATCTCAGTGTAATTGTGCAGGAATCCATCATGAATATAGCACAACAGTGAAGTGTCACCTGTTCCTCCATCATGACAATAGGTGGATCTTGAAAATGTTCAACCAGCCTGTACTTTGGTGGGGAACACAACCATATGTGTGTGATGCATTTTGTGACCCTCTGCCATTCCAAGACTTCCCTAAGACTCCTCCACCACCCACAAGCACACACTTGAACACAGATCCTAGTAGATGCATACTCATTGCTGAAAGAGATATGTTTGTGTCCCAGACACTCTGTATTGTAAGAGTGGAGTTTGCGGAGTGTGATCTCTATGCCACATGCCTGACATAATCCCATGATAAGGAGATTTACTTTTGTGTTGGAATGCTACTGTCCCCGTGTGGAAACAGTGATCCTGATTGTAACCAGACTTAGATTGTGACATTTTTCCTATCAGCTGTTGATGAACTTCAACTCGCACCATACCCAGACAACACATTCAATATTTTTGCTTTGCTGTGTGTATTGTGAGTTGAAATGAGATAACAGCGGATATGCATTGGCACTGACCTTGTTAGATACCTGAAGGAACAGAAGACATGACCGGTATCAAAAAACTAAAGTTTTATTTTAGGTAGACATGGCACACATGTCTTTTTATATATGGGGGGGAGGGCTGAAGATGTGGATACCCTCACCGACTGTCTGGTGACTTGGCTGTCTTTGGGTTGTTGAGGGTGTCACAAAATTGAGGGGGAGGTGGTTGCTGTTGACCCCTCAGTTGACTGTTGGGCTCTCTCCATCAACATCCCCTAGATGTGATTATGCTCGCACATTTCAACAAGCAGCTGGCCAAGCATGTCATTGAGTACAGTGACTCTAGCACTGATGGAATCCTGTCTGCAGACAGACCTAGGCAGGTGCTGGTGGTGGAGGGATTCCATAATTAGAAAGATAGATAAGGCTATCTGATGTCAAAATCACTAAAGTTAAAAAATGTGTTGCCTTTTGAGTGCTCGAGTTCGACATGTAGTAGGTTGGGTTGATAGACTGTTGGGAGCATGGTGGATTGCACCATAGTAGACTAAAACAAATAAATATGCACATCTTCAGAATTACAGTAATATAAAATGTATACTTTCAAATGCCCATAATCTGGCTGGTAATATGGGACAACTGGTACTGAGTACAATACAATATCAGTATGATCTTATAATAGCACTGAAGACTGGTTGGATGATACATGGGACTGAGCAGTTAAAACAGGAATATTCACTTTTTAGGAGGGATAGGCTTAATAAAAGAGGTGGGGTTATGCCTGTACGTAAAATAAGACTTGCAACCTAGTGAAAGTGAAGATATTATGAAAGGTCCAGCGAGAATGCAGAGGCCCTGTGGGTTGATATATACATACATAATAAAATGTTGATGGGAATTTGTTACAAGCCAACCAAATAATGGGAAGTTTGGAGAAGCCCCACAGCTACTGCAAAAGGAAAGGGCTTCTTTGTCAAGAAACATATTCATAATGAGAGATTTTAACGAACATGAAATTCACTGGAGAAATGTGACTTCCAGCACAGTAAAGGGGAACAAATTCTAAGTACGCTTAATGACAGTTTATGTACCAACTAGTAGACAAGCCATGTGGAAATGAGACCTTGCTGGTCTCAAACAGTGATAAAAGACATTCAGTATCCAGATAAGGGAACATTTGGGCAGCAATGACCACAATATGGACTCTTTGAAATGTATTATTAGAAAACCATTAACAAGGGCTTACCCAAAACATTCAACTTTTACAATGCACATTTTTCAGTGCCAAAAGCATTACTGAAGGACATTACATGGAATGTAATATTTAGAGATATAAATGCACAAGAAAGATGGAATTAGTTGAAAATGGACTTGGATAAATATACTAATAAATGTATACCATAGTTTAACAAAGAGGTTTGCATGGAAATGAGGAATAAGAAGCAGGTTTTAAAATCTTCAAGTCAAAAAGGTTAAATGCATAATATAAAAAAATATAAAGAATGCCATAGAATCTGCTAACAAGCAATTAGCACTCCAGGGAAAGGCTCAAACATAATAACCACCAAGGGTAAAAAAAAAGGAAGCACCTCTCTATAATTCTAAAGGAGAATAACATGTCCACAAAGACTAATAAATATATTATATAACCATAAGAAAGAGATAGCAAGTCCCAAATAGAAATGCTCTCGAGATCTTCACAGCTTCCTTCAATGGAATCGGCTCCCAATTTCATAAATCTGTAACAATAACAGTGGTGTATAAATTCCCCCTAAGTGTAATATTCACAGTATCATTGGGAACTATCACTTTCACACCTGTGCTATCTAAGTATCTTAATAATGTTTAAAAGATGCTATTAATACTTCCCAGCAAATTGTAGACCGACAATTTATTTTGAATTGAGACTGGCATCTAAAAGCCAGTCTCAGTTCAAAATCCCAGCAGTCTGACTCAGGCAACAGCCCATAAGGTGGCACAGGGGGGGGCGGGGCTGTGTAGCTCAAAATGCCTTCCTCTGCCAGCAGAGATGAAGGTTGGGGCAAAGGAGGTAAGGAATTTTACATTGACATATTCATTAGCAATTTTGGAATAATTATATTTTATATCTTCAACGGACATTAAGATGCAACCCATATTAACCCTTTGAGCTCTGGAGGCCTACCCCTCCAGCACTCAAAGGGCTAGCGGTCACATCTTTGGGGGCTTCTATTTTTATATATTCACTGCTCACTAATGGATTAAAAAAAAAAAAAAACAAGAAAAGAAGAAGACGGCTGCAACCCCTCTGGACATTAGTATTACTGGTAAGTTTTTATTTGTCGGGACATCCGTGAACTGTTTGTAGATTAATACAGTAAATGCCAGTGGGGTATGCAAAGCTGTATAATACATTGCATACCCCATTAGCACATGTAGAAACCAGTTTTCCAACACATATCAGTGGTTTTCCCTGCGTGTTTGGGGCTCTGTGTCTCCTTTTCATGGAGCAGGATTTTCACCATGAAAAGTGCGGTCCTGAACCTGCGGTGAAACTATTGCATGGAATAGGATAGCAAAGGCGACTATTTTATGTGATGTCCAATGGGTGCAAATTTTGGTGCCTGTTGGACATTTTTGCGAGTTTTTTATTGATAGCACAGTTTATAGCATTGTAAACTGTGCTGTCAAAACCACTACAGTTGATTTTGAAAAATACCAGTGGTAATAGTATCAAGACCCTGGTCTCCTTCATTTTCTATGTCTAACACAGGCTTTGCCCAAACTGTAATTATTCTGTGGACCAATGTCCATGGTTGTGTCTGTCCACTGTAATTAGTGGTTATGTAGGATTCCAGTAATTGCAGACATCATGTAAAAATCTCAGCTAATTGGAGCTAAGTTTTAAGTCCACTCACACTAAATGCCTAATATAATTTACATGAAAGCACTTTGTTGTATTTGACCGTCACGGAGCTCATTCATTTCAGTTTGTCCTACTGTAACAGCCTTATGGTATTTAGCAATTTTCAGTTTTTTAACAATCTGATTCTACATGTATTTTCATTACTTTATATTATATTTTTTCAGGACCAATGCTTATTGTTGTCATGCACACCAATAGACAAAGCAGACCCATACGCTCTAACAAATTAAGGTAATTATGAATTTAGATAATTCTGCTACAAGGCTAATTGTTTTATTGGAATACTGTAGATAAACATAAACTATGAACTCAGACAAAATGTGAAGCTTCAGTTGGTGTTATACACTGTGGAAAAGTTTCTCTTACAGTTAGAAATCTATATTTAACTATCCTTAGGTGGTTCTCTGCTTTTTTCTGGATACACTGACTAATGTATTCCCCATAACAATAACTCATCCTTGATTGATTACTTTTAATAATTCAGAGTACTATGTTTTTCTTATCTTTCCTTGTATTTTTTCATCTCCACTTTTTAATCAATTAATACAATTTATTTTTAATTATATACTGGTGTGTGCCTCTCAACACACTAAAGATCTACTCCTAAATACAACAAACTTAGGTGTCTTCCTTACTGGTGGCTTCATTAATGAGTATTACATCTCATGTTATTGGGGGATGAATTTCATTGATAGTGCAGCAATTCTTTAAGTAAAATAAGAAACTGTATTGCAAGAGATTATGATTTTATTATTTAACATTTAACATTTTAGAGTGTCAAAGGGGTGAGCAGTGCAATGTTTTGCAATGTGTTGCTTACCCAACTGGCACTGATGGGTGAGTGCTGCTGTTCTTCATGCCGAAGTCTTTTTGCATCCTCTCTGCTCTCTCCCTTCCCAACATATTGACAGCTCTATGCCAGGATGGTACCCTAATGATCATAGTCTCTGCACCTCCCCTTGCATTTCTAATTCTTAGTGCATATGGAAATTTGTGTCTCTATTGTGAAGGCAATGTGCTCTCTACACATCGATAGATACACATTGCCACATCATGGAACATTAGTGCATCTCCTCACTCCATGAGAAATAGTGAACAAAAAGTTTTGTCAACAAAGTAGTTAAAGGGAGTCATAAGTGTAATAAAAATAAATGTACTACATGAACACAAAGTATATATCAAGAGGTGAAAAACAGCTTAATAATGTAAAAGGAGATAAAAATGTTGAGATTAAACAATACATAGATAGTAATACTGTCTCTGTGGGGTGAAATACATTGGGAGAATGACAAGAACTCTTTGAACTATATAGAAAAAAATATTTTGGATCATGGATTACCTATATATTTTGTCTAATGCCCATTAGGGGGACAAATGGTATTTAAAGTCCTAGGTTCAGAATGTAAGAAAGAAGCCTTTAGGAGCTATAGCTTTGGATGATGAACAAAAAGGAATTAAATGAGGATATGGATTTGTATTGCTTTTGACTAGTGATATACGTTTTTTGTTTTTTTTTGAGAATTGATTCATGTTAATCATATATATTGACGTTTATGATAATTTATTTGTAACCTAAAATTAGAAAATTATAATATGTTAGTCATTAAGTTGTTTGAAATATGGATAGATTAATTTAATAGTGCTTTATAACTTATAAATACATTTATTAAATTATATAGTAAAAAAATTATGGTTTTTATTGATATGTTAATAATAATATATAGAATAATAGATAAAAAAAGATTTAAAATTCCATTATAAAAAAATGATCTGTCTTCTTTCGACACAAGAGTATGGGTCTTGTATATTATTAATATTAATAGATATTAATAGATATTTATATTATATAGGTTTTTGATATACTATAAAAGGATAGAGAAAGTTCTTTATAATGTGGTGCAGTAATGTAACTAAATATGTTAAGAGTATGCTCCATTAGGTATACTAGAAATCTCCCTTTATTTATATGATGTATGGTGAGATGTATAGCTGATTACTTATCAATAACTAGTGTAAAACCCTGTATACACAGGCCAAGGTCTTATAAATAAGATACTTAGGCGGTTATTTAATTGCATTAAGCCATTCAATTAGCCATCTTACGAACAGCTATTGTCAGTTTTAAAATAACAATGGATGTTGATAATTCGCCAATTGAAAACGTTGGAAAAGCTCTATGCCAACGCGCAATAAACTGATACACTTATTGGATGAAATTCTGCACCCAGTTTTTCTTGACGTACAGCAAAGGAGAAAAAAACACAGTTGAACAAAAGAAATCAAGGAACCAACAACTGATACAACACCCAGCACATAGCACAAGCACAGCAATGGCAAAATTAACCCTGCAAAGCCAAGCAACCACCTAGAAAATGGGCATGCCCTACAAACCAGTCCCAGACAACAAACAATATCCCATCAACCCCCTCAGTGGCAAAGGTTTGACAAAGCAACCCAACACAATTTGTCACACCATACCCCTGAACAACAGAGATTATCACCAAAACAAACAAGTTCACACAACACAAGACACACACCTATCAATCACAAAGCAGCCCAAGCTCACCTGTGCAACATCACCAGCCAATGGAGACCCAACAGGCACACAGCAGGTAAACAGCAATCACAACAAATCAGACAAACAACAACAGGCACAATGCCAAACACTTAACTGGACAACACACACCTCCCCATTGGTCACCCCCTGCCTGATGACCATGCCATACAGTGACACCAATCAGAGAGAGAGAGAGAGAGATTACGACCAGTTTGTTTGCATATTAATTCCTGAGAAGACATCAAGATGAAGGTGTGCAAGGGCTAGGGATCCCCATGAACCCCCTGTCATGGGCTGTTGGTTAGGAAGGTGTGCTGCCCACAGCAGCAATGGTAAATAAATAAAGTGGAACCCAGAGAGCAAGAAAACCAGCACACACACAATTAAAGGGAACACAAATGTATTATATATATATGCGTACAAGGAACATGCAGTAGTGATGCACAACAAAACATTCAATGGAAAAAAAAAAAGAGCAGGGCCCCTGGGCACTGGGAAAATGGGCCTCTAAGCACTGGGAAAATGGGCTTCTCGGCATAGGGAAACTGGGCCTCTGGGCACAGGGAAGCTGGGCCTCTGGGTATGGGGATAAAGCCAGCTCAGAAGCACAGGAGGGAGGCATAGGAATGCAAGTGGTGCTACCAGCTCAGGAACTCAGAGGTACAGCCAGCTCAGGAACTCAGGGGTACAGCCAGCTCATGGAACTCAAGGGTACAGCCGGCTCATGGAACTCAGGGCCCAGGTTCATAGGGAAAGAAACTAAACTGGAATTGATCTGAACAGACCAGTAAAAACTGTATAAATTGGCCCAGAGGAAGGAGAGAGACTGAACTATATAGGGAGGAGGTGATTGCAAGGTAGGGTCAGCTGGGAACAGAGTCAGATCTTTTTAGTCTGAGTGCAGCAGCCTACTACAGCACCATGGAAGGTAGTGGCACTGTGTGGTACTGCACCAGACTGAGGAAAGGACAGAATCATAACACCTCCAAGCACACCTGCTGAACACCTTCCACCTGTTGCAAGTGCTGATGTGCTGGATAAAGAGCCAGTGAGAAGCACAACTCCACCTGGAGGACCACACCAAGCAGCATCACCTCACCTATCACAACTGGATCTCCCACAGCTGCAACAGGGATGAGGCATTTTACATTGGGAGCTTAGTCTGTCATAACATTAAATACTGTGAATATTACACTTAGAGAGACTTTCTGCACCACTGTTATTGAAACAAGCAACAAGGCTAGCTAAAACTGAAAATGTGAAAGATATTGCAAAAGACAAATCCTAAGAATTTCTACAAATATATTACTGGCAAAAATATTAAGGTTGATATTATCCACCTTAAAACTGAAACATATGAATTAGTGAGACCAGGTTAATGTCTGAAGCCATAAATTAATTATTTTCTTTTATGTTGGAAGAGATTGATTTTTTGGATTTAAAGATTTATAAGGGGAAAGATAAATTGTTAACTACCACGTATAGAAAACCTACTGCATGCAATACTTTATTGCATGCGAAAAGTCATCATCTTCATACTCAGAAAAAAGGTATTCCTTATGGTCAATATATTCGTTTACGTAGAAACTGTTCTGATATTAAGGAATATAAGGAGAAATCCACGGATTTGACAGCTAGATTTTTGGAGAGGGGTTATTCTTTCCCATTACTTAAAAAAGATTATCAGAAAGCTTACCATCTTGATCGTGAAAAAATCTTGTTTGGAAATAAGATTAGGGAAAGAGACAATAGAGTTAGATTTGTAACTACATATGGTAGTCATTGGCCAGTTCTTAGACAATTATTAATTAAACATTGGCATTTGTTAACACAAAATGCTTCTCTGGCTAAAATTGTAGGAGATTATCCAGCTTTGGTTGCACGCAGGGACCCAAATTTAAGGGACAAGTTGGTACATACTTTGTGGGAACCGAAGAATTTGAAATCAACTTGGTTGGGTAAAAGTCAGATCAAGGGAATGTTCAGCTGTGGATCATGTCAAGCTTGTAAATTAATTTATAAAAGTAAGATCTTTTATAATTGTGATGGTTCTAAGCATTATTATATAAGAGATTTGATTAATTGTCGTACTAAGGGTGTAAATTATCAATTGATATGTCCTTGTAATAAAATATACATTGGCAAAACTTTGAGAGAATTTAGAAGACAGATTTTGGAACATAAGTGTGACATACTACATAAAGATATGGATAGCCCTGTGGCACGTCATTTTTTGGAGTGTCACAATGGTAATAGTGATGGACTCAGGGCGGTGGGGGTGGAAAGGGTTATGGTTGGTGCACGGGGAGGAGACTTGGATAGAAAATTATTTCAACGAGAGGCTAGGTGGATTTATGTTTTGGGGGCTTTGGCCCCAAATGGGTTAAATGAAGAAATATCTTATAAATCCTTTTTGTGATATATATATTTTATATGTATAGACCTTCTTGGGTTTGAAATTTACAAACAATAAAAATTTTTTTTCCTTTCTTTAAGTCCCTCCCCTACTTTACTAATTGCTCTTATATCCCCCACTTACCTTGACATATCATGCTGTTAACATCTAGTTGGATTTTGTTGTTATATTGTATTTCCAGCTGATTGGGGGTCATTTTGGGTCGGCGGGTCACGGTGGAACATTTTATTTGGTTCCAGTGTGGCCCGCCGCCTGGTGTGTTCCCCTTATATGCCATCGTGGTATTGGATCGGTCCCCCACGGCGTGGGGCAAGGTGGGTTATTGCAGTATTCATTTTGAGTGTGCGGTGATCCGTTTGTGTGTCCCATGCCGTGGGGGTTACATATGGGTTAAATGGGTTAGGTTACTATAGTAATAGTTTGTACTTCCGGGTTTTGAGTATTTAGGTCACGGATGGTAATGATACCGGATGCCCTGATGAAGCCCGCGCATGCGGACGAAACGCGTTGGAGGAGACCCTGAAGTTTCAGTTAGAAACGCTGGTCCAATCTGAGAGGATATGGTGGAGTGATTTATGTTGGATGTCATGAGTTTTCACGTTATGGTGATAGGAGCCTACACTACGTTTATAACACTTTCACTGCATTACTTGAGTCCCCAGTATGTGACACAGATGTCAGAACAGATGTCCGGAAGCAACAATATTATTTGACATGATAGCTGGTTGGAAGTATCAGGGAACTGTTGCAGTTCTTGAAAGTGCTATGTGTCTTGGATCAACAGTTGAAGTCATGGGGTTTTGTGAGTACTCAAGTTGAAGTTATATGCTGTGATATTATGTGTCAATCAACATTGCAGACTGGAATACTGTAAGTTTGCTTGGGCTCCTATTTCCATAGCATCATCTGGTGACTGTTTGTTTCATCTTTTTTCATCATATCTCACGATTTACCATCATCATTTCATGACTGTCCATCTTATTCATTGTCATTTCATCTGACTATCATTAATCATCACTCCATGAACATTTATTTTTTATTTTTACATCTTTTTTTCTCTCTTTTTTGTTCTGGCGTCAGAATTAATCACTTTTTGGCTTTTTTTGCCCTTCAGGGATGGTTTTTATATTATTGCTTGTTTTATTTAGCTGTGATTTACAGTATTTATTTCATGTGTATTATATGTGGGGATAGGGGACTCTTGATGGTTCTCTTTCGTGTTTTGGGGGGATGGGTGTATGGTATTTGGAGTCCACCCTTTATGCCATGTGGTTCTAATAAATTTTGATATCTTTATCATATTGTGTTTTTAGTGTATTTATCACTGACTTACATTCTGAAGATAGGTGAGTGCGAATTAGATCCCTACTCTTTTTTCTTTGTGTTTTTTGGTATCTATTTGTGGGATCGACGCACCCTGCATATGATATATGCAGTTATCATTAGTGAGATAATTGTAATAGATGTGCTCCCTTTAACTATTTTTTATTTTTTAGTATACATTAAGAACAGCAATGACAGGTTTGGGGAAAACAGGAAGAATTACAGAATTTCATCCATCATGTACATGGTTTAATGAAGACAAAGTCTAAGCAAGACTGGAAAAGGTTATGGTAAGTAAAGCACCTGGACTTGATGACATATACCTAAGAGTATTTAAGGAACTTAGTTCAGTAATAACAAGAGAATGTATGCTTAATATTTCAGTATTTTAAAAAAATAATTGTATAGCTTTCTATCTCAGAACAATATTCAGATTTGTGATAGTTGGTTTCAAAGCAGATAAGATGATCCAGGGAAATATCCAACTGTCTTTTAGAGACAAGAAGGAATGTTTTTACCCATTTGAGGCTAAATTGGAAATGGCTTCAATGACAGGGGTGTGGGTTGTCTTACTGTGGATCAAACATTGTGATAGATCAAGGGCTGAATTTTACAAATCTTTTTTCATCTTCATAAACTATGTTCCTACTGTGTATACTGCTATGACTTTAATTCCATCAAGCCCTGTAGGCCAGTTCCATAAGATCTGCATTAAATGGCATACACTCACCCCATTTCCTCTAGACTATATTTTTTGCATAGTTGTAAACAAGGCATAGAGAAAGGGAATGCCTGAAATGGCCACAGACTGCTCCATAGTTTTTCTCTTGGTGTAAAAGGCGTTCAGGTGTATGTAGCTTAGTACACATATGTTTTTTGATATCATCAAAACATAAGTTATCTAGAATGGATGACTACTTAACATCTTGTAATCTTTAATCAAACAACATCAGAGCTCCAGTTTCACAAACAATGTGGGAATGCATACAAATCCACCGGCCCAGATCATTTCCTGAATTTGTAAGTTTGGACATATGTCTGTGATTATGGTTATGTATGAATGTGTCACTACATACCTTCTCCCACACTACTCACTTGTTACCCCTTTCGTGCAAGCAAACCCTAAAGACCTCCCCTATCGCATGTCAGGAAAATAAAAAGTTTTTGGTTATTTTCTTAATGCCACAAAGGCACAAAAGGAACACAATGTTCCAAAAATCCATATAATCCCCCACTGTACTCCCTTTGATTCACGTGACATAAAGCATATGATGCCTCAAAAGCCAGATTTTTTTACAGTGGGAATTTTCTTGGAAAACTCCCAAAATATTCTCCTTTCACTAACCCCAAAAATGTCCCTCCAACCCGTTTCTGGTAGAGGGGTTAGACTCATTATATGTCGTTCTGATTATACCAGTGCAGTGGGATAAAACTGGAGGTCACAACATTCACATTGGCCCTCAAAGGGTTAATGCCAGTAAAGCAGGCCAACATAAGGCTGAACAATTGGAATATACTGATCAGAAACATAGCCAAAATATTAGGTGTGTCAAAATCAACTGTGTGGTACATTGCTAAGAGGCAACAATGAACAGATTGGCTCCGCAATAGCAAACAAGTCATCCTGGTAGACCACAGAAAACCATTGTAGTAAATGACCAAAGAATGTTTCCAATTGTGAAGAAAAGTCTCTTCTCGATTGTTGAACAGGTCAAGAACAATCTCCAGGATGTAGGCATAGAAGTTTCAAAGAGTACCATTAAAATTAAACAATACTAACATAGCCACATAGGATTTAACACAAGATGCATCAACTGGTGAGTCTCAAGAGCAGAAAGGCTTGTAGGAAGGGAGGATGACTGAGTGACATTTGGTAGGAGGCAGGACAGAGTTTGTTAGGAGGGAGGATGCATGACAGAGGTTTGGTACGAAGGCGTATGCATGATAGAGGTTTTGTAGAGGTAGTATGACTGAGAGAGGTTTATTGGAAGGCAGGAGGGAGTTTGTTAGCATGCAGAATGGGTGACAGATTTGATAGGAGGAAGGACGGGGTTTGGTAAGAGGAAGGATGTAGTTTGCAAGGATCAGGGATGAATGGCAGTGGTTTGGTGGGTAGAAGGAGTGAGTTTGGTAGGTGGAAGGATGATTGATAGAGGTTTGATAGGAGGAAAAAGGAACAATGGAATAGATATGTCCTAAAATGGACACCGTACATTGGAAGTAAATGCAATGTTATGGCCCTAGCACCCCTACTGTATGTTCTCCCATACAGACAGTTTACCAAATTATTCGGGAGATGACTAGATACTTAGTCTGATATTAAATCCTTTGGTTTTAAAAGATTTCAGCATTTTTCAAGTAGTCAAAATGTATGTGTGTGTATATATATATATATATATATATATATATTCTCCAATACGAAAATAGCACTCACAGGACTTCTTGGTATGTGCAAGGAAGCTAAACTTTATTTAGTAGATCGACGTTTCGGTTGACACTGTAACCTTCATCAGACCCTCAGTCATCTACAGGACCAGGGATGGGTGATAAAATATATAAAAAGCAAATTGGAGCTCTCCCAGAAAATTACCTTTCTGGACACGGTCATAGATTCCTTATTAGAGATGGTATTACTGACAGAAGAAAGGATTTCAAGAATCCAGTCTGCAATAAGGAATTTCAAAAAAGAAATCATACTAACATATATGACTATATAGTTATATATATATAACTATATGAGGCTCTTAGGAGTACTGAACTCTTCAACCCAAAGTATACTTTGGGCAAGGTTTCACTTGAGATCTCTACAAATGTTTTTCCTCAGCAGATGGAACAGGGAGGCCAAGAACAAAGCTGAACCCACAAAACGTAAGAAAAAGCATTCCTCTCCAGGAACCAAAGGGAAATAGTGACTACAGATGCCAGTCCTACAGGTTGGGGAGGCATGTGCAGGAATCACTCAGCACAGAATCTATGGTCCTAATCAGAAGCAAGAATGCGCATCAATGTGCTAGAGCTAAAACCGGTAACAAACTGTCTCAGGAGATTCGGGTCTCTGATATTCCAAAAGGCAGTCCTGGTCAAGTTGGACAATACAGCTGCCATCCTCTACATAAAAAAGCAAGGAGGAACCAGAAGCAAGAATCTGATAAAGGAAGTAGAAAGGATCTTCCTTTGGGCCAAAAGAAATCTAAAATCCATCACAGCATTTCACATCATAGGAAGAATTAATCAACAGGCAGATTTCTTAAGCAGAAGGCATCTGGACCAAGGAGAATGGTCAACGAATCAAGAGGTTTTCAGCTGCATCACAAGCAAGTGGGGCATGCAAGAGATAGATCTGATGGCGACCAACCAGAACAAGAAGTACAGCAAGTTTTTTTCTAGACTGCACGATCCAGCAGCTTTGGGACAGAACTCCCTAGGATGGACTTGGTCATTCCATATAGCTTATGTGTTCCCTCCAGTACCCTTGATCCATCAGGTATTGAAGAAAATTATAATGGACAAAGCGGAAGTAATCCTCATTGCTCCATCTTGGCCAAGGAGGACCTGGCTTGCCTCAATAGTCGAACTATCAACAAAGCAGCCCATAACCATTCCTATCTCTCAGAACCTGCTCTGCCAGGGTCCTCTGTCCCACCCAAATCCAGCCTTGTTCAGGATGAAGGCCTGGATGTCGAGTGGCAGATACTTTTACAAAGAGGGCTATCAGTTCCGGTAGCCAATACTATTGCTGATGGCCGGAAATCCTATGTATGGAGGGTATTTAGGAATTGGCGTGAACAGAGAAATCTAAAAATTGCGGACATTAACACAGCCAGGATATTGGAATTTCTCAATAAGGTTTTCGAAGAAGGGCTAAAATCATCATCTATTATCCCCTAGAGTGCCAGGTGGGTACAATGTACGAGTGAGCACAGCTGTACCTGCTGTGCTACACTCGTACATTTGACAGCTAAAATGTGGTCACTGCTTAAGCCGGTATAACCGGCTGGCAGTGGCCGCATTTCAGCTGAAATGCAGCCTGGCACTCTTGGGAGGACATGAGGTTTACTCCTCATGTCCTCCCAGGTATTGATCTCCCAGCCGATCGCGCTGGGAGATCAATATCGCCAAGGGAGAAGCTCTGAAAAACAGAGCTTCTCCCTCTTCTGCCCTCCTACCCCGAACTTCCGGGTAGGAGTGGGCGGGACTGGGGGAAACCTCCTAATGTCATCGGTGACCTGGGAGATCAATTACTGGGAGGACACCAGGAGGGGTCCTGATGTCCCCCACGAGGTCTGAATAAATAAAAAAATAAATAAATAAATAAATAAAAATGCAAAAGTAACCCTGTGAGTGCCGCAGGGGTCCCCAGCACATTGCTTTGCAATGTGCTGGAGATCCCTGTGGCACTCACAGGGTCATTTCTTTGGGGTTTTTTTTTTTTGAAAGACCTCATTGGGGGGATCAGGGGGGATCCTGATGACCCTCAATGAGGTCTATTATAAAAAAAAAAAAAAAAAAAAATTTAACCCTGTGTGTGCCACAGCGAGGGTCCAATGCACCCCCAGCCCCTCCTGTGGCACACACAGGGCTTTTATCATTCCTTTGTTACTAGAGATTGTTGGGGGGCCATCAGGATTGGTCCTGATGGCCCCCCAACAAGTTCTGATTACAAAGTAATAATAATAATAAAAATTAACCCTCTGAGTGCCAGAAGGGTCCAATGCATTGCATTGCAATGCGCTGGAGATCCCTGTGGCACTCACAGGGACATTTATTTTGATTCCTTTTTTTTTTTTTTTTTTTTTTAAGACCTCATTGGGGGGAATCAGAGGGGTCCTGATACCCACCAATGAGGTCCATAATAAAAAAATGTAAAGAAAAAAAATTAACCCTGTGTGTGCCACAAGGGGGGGGGCAATGCAACCCCCCTTCTGCGGCACACACAGGGCATTTATCATTACTTCGTTATCAGAGATTGTTGGGGGGCCATCATGATTGGTCCTGATGGCCCCCCAACAAGCTCTGATTACCAAGAAATGATAAAAAAAAAAAATTAACCCTCTGAGTGCCACAAGGATCCAATGCATTGCTTTGCAATGCGCTGGAGACCCCTGTGGCACTCACAGGGTCACTCTGTTTGTGGACATATATATATTTTTTTTACTAAGACCTCATTGGGGAGGGATCAGGGGGTCCTTATGCACCTCAATGAGGTATATAATAAAAAAAAAAAAATTAACCCTGTGTGTGCCACTGGGAGGGGAGTTCAGTGCCGACCCCCTTCCTGTGGCACACACAGAACTTTTTATCATTACTTTGTGATCAGAGCTTGTTTGGTGGGCATCTGAATACAAAGTAACGATAAAAAAAAATTAACCCTTTGTGTGCACACAAAGGATTTTTTCCCCCCTTTTTTTTTATTTAGAACTCATTGTATGGGTTCTTATGCCCCCAACGAGGTCTACACAAAAATATTTTGAGAAAAAGCCCCAAAAATGTACGTGCCACAGGAGGGGGGGTCCAACGCAGTGCTTTGTATGAGGGGACATACATTGCACACTGGTAGTCACAGATCTCCCATACACACTATCAAACACTGCCCCACCATCACCACCATCCTTGCTCCTCTGCTCATACCCACACACACTGCCTAATCCCTCACCCTCCCACATACTTTGTTACACTTGTAGTCACAGGTCCGCGCATACACCGGCTGACGCCCTAGCTTCTTTCATCTGTTAGCCATAAAATCACACATGCACTGTTTGCTTTACCATTTGTGTTTCACTGGTAGCTACGCTCCTGTAGCGTAAATTGGTATGTCAACCCACAGCAGTGGGGTACCATTTTTCTTAGGCTGGCAAGAAGTCCTCCTAGGAAATCCCATGCCATTGAACCATTTTAGTATCTTTGAAGTGACTGATGTGTAAAACAATTTTTTTTTCCTGTAGCACCACATTCTGGAAATAGCTGTGCCAACTAACTTAGGGGTAAAAAGGCAAGTGACCCCTCATTAGATGCGGCAGGTTGTCTTCTTTCCAAAATGGTATGGTTTATCTACCTTTTCTTCAATTCTGAAGGTGTTATAGCCATTTTCATACAGGCAAGTCAGGTTTGAGAAAATGTTAGAAACATCAGAGGTTGTAGTAGGTGTAGTTTTCTACTTCTAGCACCCCCTAAGGTAGTTCAACTCATACCAATGGGGTGTCATTTGACTCCTAACAGCACTAGCAAACAAATGCAGTTGAAAATTCCATGGCTTTCACAGCGCTCCATACATTTGATGGGGCAGAAATGTAAAAAAATGCAATTTTTTTCTAATATCGCCTCTTTCTGGAAACATTTATGCACACCAGTATTGGGATAAGAAGGCAAGTGTCCCCTCATTAGATGCGGCAGGTTGTTTTCTTTCCAAAATGGTATGGTTTATCTACCTTTTCTTCAATTCTGAAGGTGTTATAGCCATTTTTGTACAGGCAAGTCACATTTGAGAAAATGTTAGAAACATCAGAGGTTATAGTAGGTGTAGTTTTCTACTTCTAGCACCCCTAAGGTAGGTCAACTCATACCAATGGGGTGTCGTTTGACTCCTAAGACCACTAGCTAATGAATGCAGTTGAAAATTCCATTGTTTTTACAGAGCTCCATACATTTGAAGGGGCAGAAATGTAAGAAAATGCCTTTTTTTTCACTAGTGCCACCTCCTGGAAGCATTTGTGCATACCAGCCTTTGGGTAAGAAGGCAAGTGACCCGTCATTAGATGCGGAAGGTTGTCTTCTTTCCAAAATGGCATTGTTTCTCTACCTTTTATGCATATCTATTATGTTTATAACCATTTTAATGCAAGCAGATAATTTCAAAAACAAATGTGTCAGGTTTATGTACGTGTTCCTAGCACCCACATATTGTATGTTAACCCACACAAATGGGCTACCATTTTTCTCATGTTGGTAGCAGGTACTGAATACAGCAGGAAATGTTATGGTTTTCAAAGATTTTAGTATCTTTGAAGTGGTGGAAATGTAAAAAAACATGTATTTATTCCCAAGCACCACCTTTTGGAAATATTTGTGCACTTCAGCCCAGGGTGTAGAAAGGCAAGTGACCCCTCAATTGATGCGGGAGAATGTCTACTTTCCAAAATGGTATACCTTTTATACCTTTCCTTCATATTTCTAACAGTTATGGACATTTAAGTACAAGCCGCCATTTTCGAAGAAGCAAACAGGTAGGTGTAGTGATGTGCTTCTGGCACCCCTAAGGTAGGTCGACTCATTCCAGTGGGGTATCATTTTTCTCCTAAGAGCACTAGCTAATGAATACAGTTGGAAATGCCATGGTTTTCACAAATTTCAGTACATTTGAAGGAGCAGAAATGTAAGAAAATGCCTTTTTTTTCAATAGCGCCACCTTCTGGAGGCATTTGTGCACTCCAGGCTTGGGGTAACAAGGCAAGTCACCCATCATTAGATGCGGCAGGGTGTCTTCTTTTCAAAATGGTATGGTTTGTGTACCCTTTCATCACTTCTGTAGTTGTTATAACCATTTGTGTACAGACAAGTAATGTTTAAGAAAATGTTAGAAACATTTGAGGTTGTAGTAGGTGTCGTTTTGCACTTCTAGCGCCCCCTGAGGTAGTTTAACTCATTTCAATGGGGTGTCATTTTTCTCCTAAGAGCGCTAGCTAATGAATACAGTTGGAAATGCCATGGTTTTCACAAATTTCAGTACATTTGAAGGGGCAGAAATGTATGAAAATGCCATTTTTTTCCTATAGTGCCACCTTCTGGAAGCATTTGGGCACAACAGGCTTGGGGTAAGAAGGCAATTCACCCCTCATTTGATGCGGCAGGTTGTTTTCTTTCCAAAATGGTATGGTTTGTGTGCCCTTTCTTCACTTCTGTAGTTGTTATAACCATTTGTGTACAGACAAGTAATGTTTGAGAAAATGTTAGAAAAATTTGAGGTTGTAGTAGGTGTCGTTTTGCACTTCTAGCGCCCCCTGAGGTAGTTAAACTCATACCAATGGGGTGTCATTTTTCTCCTAAGAGCACTAGCTAATGAATACAGTTGGAAATGCCATGGTTTTCACAAATTTCAGTACATTTGAAGGGGCAGAAATGTAAGAAAATGCCTTTTTTTTCATTAGCGCCACCTTCTGGAGGCATTTGTGCACTCCAGGATTGGGGTAACAAATAGTGATAAGCGAGCATGCTCGGCCGAAGCTTGGTTCGGCTCGAGCATCGCTCTGCTCGGCACATGGCGGTACTCGTACGAGTACCGCATGTGCTCGCCCGCCATGTTCGGGTCTCCTCCCCGCACATTTCGCAGCTGCTGCGCAGCCAATAAACGTGCGGGGAGGCTCTGACATCAGTGTAATGCCAGCAGCCATGTTGGCTGCTGGCATTACACTGATTGGCTGGCCAGAACCCGTGATCGGGTGCTGTATAGCACCCGACGCGCGAGTTCGGCTCATTCTTAGCCCGGGAGAGATGCGCTTAGGCAGGGAAAGTCAGTGTAGGGAGAATAAATTGTTGAAACTCTTTCAAGACCCAAAAGTCCTTTTTAGGACTGTTGTGTGTGGGGGCAGCATTTATATTTTGTTTGGGGGGGCACAATTTCCTTTTTTTTGTGGGGGGGATATTTGTAAGGTGACATATAATACTAGATGCACAGGAAGTCAGTGTAGGGAGAATAAAATTGTTGAAACTCTTTCAAGACCCAAAAGTCCTTTTTAGGACTGTTGTGTGTGGGGGCAGCATTTAATTTTTTTTGGGGGTGGCAGAATTTCATTTTTTTGTGGGGGGGGGGCATGTTCTAAGGTGACATTGTACTAGGTGCACAGGGACAAATATTTCACAGTGCAGTGACAAGCTGACATATTCTGTTAGGTGCACAGGGCCAATGATTTTACAATGCAGCGACAAAAAGGGCCATTTTAAACGTGTGCCTAGCCATAGATTATTGTCACATTCTGTTTAGTGTGCAAATTCACAAATTAACGTCACATATTCCGTTCACTATGCCTAGCCGCAGATTAGCGTCACATTCTGTTTCGTGTGCCTAGCCGCAGATTAGCGTCACATTCTGTTTCGTGTGCCTAGCCGCAGATTAGCGTCACATATTGTTTAGTGTGCCTAGCCGCAGATTAACGTCACATATTGTTTAGTGTGCCTAGCCGCAGATTAGCGTCACATATTGTTTAGTGTGCCTAGCCGCAGATTAGCGTCACATTCTGTTTCGTGTGCCTAGCCGCAGATTACCGGCATATATTCCGTTTAATATTAAGAAGGCGGGTAAAAAGGGACGGGGAAGTGGACGTGATCCTGATAGTTCAGGGCGCGGGTCAGGACGCGTAGAAACTGTGCCTGGTGCCAGAGCACAAGAAAGAAAGACATCCACCATACCTAGCTTCATGTCTCAGTTTACAGGGCGTCGCAGGACATCACTCTCGAGGTCAGACCACTGCGAACAGGTGGTCGGTTGGATTTCAGCTGATACTGCTTCCAGTCGGTTAAGCACCACCCTGTCTTCCACCAAGTCCACTCTCACTAGCCAAGAGTCTGGTCAACATAATCCTCACCCTGATCATCCTTCCTCCCACCATAGAGGGTCTGGCCAAAGAAGTGATCCCACACTGGGATATAGTGAGGAGCTCTTCTCATCACCAATCCTTGATTTGAACCTCTCTCCAAGCACGCTTGCAGAGGAACATGAGATCTTGTGCCCTGATTCACAACCTCTAGAGGGTACCCAATCACAAGAAGATGACAGAGGGGAACGGCATTTAAGGTCAAAGGAAGTGGATGATGATGATGAGACACAGTTGCCATCAAATCAACCACAATTACTGTCTCAAGACCTTGATGAGGAGGATGATACACAGTTGTCAATGACTGAGGATGTGGTGGGATCAAGAAATGAGGAGGATGATCAGAGTGAGGAAGTGGAGGAGGACTTGGTGGACGATGAGGTCACTGACCCCACCTGGGAAGGTGGAAAGCCGAGCGATGACAGCAGTCCTGAGGGTGAGCCATCTGCAGCACCGCAACAGGCTGGAAGAGGCAGTGGTGTGGCTAAAGAAAGAAGGCGGACCGCACCAACCCGGCCCGCAAATGTTCCACGGAGCACCCCCTTGCGTAAATCTCCCTTGCCAAGGGCTAGGTGTTCCGCGGTATGGCGTTTTTTTAAGGAAAGTGCGGACGACAAAAGAATTGTAGTTTGCAACCTGTGCCACACCAGAATGAGCCGAGGCATGAACACTAGCAACCTCACCACCACCAGCATGATCCGACACATGGCATCCAAGCACCGTAATGAGTGGGAGGAACGCCCGGATCGCCAATCTGTGTCTGCAGGCCACACCACTGCCTCCTCTTCCCCTGTTTTCGGTGCCGGCCAATCGCCTGTCGAAGGCGCAGGCCCGCATACCTCCCGCCCTGCACCTGTACCATCTGAAGCACCATCAGTGACCACATCCACTTCCCTGTCCCAGGGCAG
Source organism: Rhinophrynus dorsalis (assembly GCA_037306005.1). Classification (NCBI taxonomy): domain Eukaryota; kingdom Metazoa; phylum Chordata; class Amphibia; order Anura; family Rhinophrynidae; genus Rhinophrynus; species Rhinophrynus dorsalis. The sequence continues at coordinate 310,008,207 of CM074720.1, read as the reverse complement.
CGTCCAAATGTCGTTACCCCAGGCATTTGAGCGCAAGCGAAAATACCCAGCCACCCACCCACAGGCCATAGCACTAACCTCACACCTTTCCAAATTACTGGCCATCGAAATGCTGCCATTTAGGCTTGTGGACACTGAGTCCTTCCGCAGCCTGATGGCAGCAGCTGTCCCTCGGTACGCAGTCCCCAGCCGCCACTACTTTTCCCGGTGTGCCGTCCCCGCCTTACACCACCATGTGTCCCTTAACATCACCCGTGCCCTGACCAACGCAGTTACTGGGAAGGTCCACTTAACGACTGACACATGGACAAGTGCTTGTGGCCAGGGACGCTACATTTCCCTGACGGCACTCTGGGTGAATGTCGTGGAGGCTGGGAGCGACTCGGACCCTGGGATGGCACAGGTGCTACCCACGCAGAGGATTGCGGGCCCTACCTCCATCAGGGTTTCCGCCAGCACCTACGTTATTGGCTCCTCCTCCTCCTCCTCCGTTTCCACCTCCGAATTCTCTGCGCGCAGCGCCACTCACCCATCAGCCGGTAGCTGAAAGCAGTGTAGCACTGCAGTGGGGAAGCGTCAACAGGCCGTGCTGAAGCTGATCTGCCTTGGGGACAAACAGCACACGGCCTCAGAGCTGTTGCAGGGGATTAGTCACCAGACCGAGCAGTGGCTCTCGCCACTCAACCTGCAACCAGGCATGGTTGTGTGTGATAATGGGCGTAACTTGGTGGCGGCTTTGGAGCTCGGCAAGCTCACACACGTACCATGCCTAGCGCATGTATTTAATTTAGTGGTTCAGCGATTTCTAAAAACCTACCCCAATTTGCATGATCTCTTGACGAAGGTGCGCCGCGTGTGTGCACATTTCCATAAGTCATCTACAGCTTCAGCCGGCCTGTTGACGCTGCAGCAGCGCTTACAATTGCCAGCTCACCGGCTGCTGTGTGACGTGAGCACGCGCTGGAACTCCACCTTCCACATGTTGGCCCGGCTTTGTGAGCAGCAGAGGGCAGTAGTGGAGTACCAGCTGTTACACGGTCGTCGCCTCTCCGGTCAACTTCCTCTAATCAGAAGTGAGGAGTGGGAATGGATGTCAGACCTCTGTGAGGTTTTACGCAATTTTGAGGAATCGACACAGATGGTGAGCGGCGATAACGCTATTATCAGTGTAACCATCCCACTTCTGTGTCTACTGAAACTCTCGCTGCTCATAATTAAAACCGACGCTTTGCATGTGGAAGAGGTGGAAATGGGGGAGGAAGAGCTTACACAAGGTGATAGCCAGAGCACCCTCACTTCGTCTTCTCAGCGACAATTGGAGGAGGCGGAGGAGGAGGAGGAGGAGGAAGACACGGTTGCCTCCGCTACAGAGGGTAGCCATGGAACTTTATTTCCATCTCTTCAGCGTGGGTGGGCAGAAGAGGAGGAAGAGGATGAGAAGATTGAGAGTCATCCTCCTGGTGAGGACAGCGAAATCTTGCCTGTTGGTACTCTGGCACACATGGCTGACTTTATGTTAGGCTGCCTTTCCCGTGACCCACGCGTTATACGCATTTTAGACAACACGGATTACTGGGTGTTCACCCTTCTGGACCCCCGCTACAAAGAGAATTTCTCATCTCTCATTCCTCCGGTGGAGAGGACAAGCAAAATGGTGCAATACCAGAAGGTTCTTGTCGAAAAATTGCTCCAAAATTTTCCATCTGACAACGCTGGCGGCAGAGTACGTGCTACCTTGGCCAACCGAGAAGGGGAGAAAAGGGGAGCACACAGCAGTTCCGACAAAGGCAGGGCAACACTCTCCAAGGCGTGGGACACCTTCATGACACCCCGCCAGCACCCTCACCCTGATGCGCGGCCTAGTGTCACAAGGAGGGAAAAGTTTTGGAAGATGGTGAAGGAGTACGTAGCAGACCGTGTCAGCGTCCTCACTGATCCCTCTGTGCCTTACAACTACTGGGTGTCCAAGCTGGACACGTGGTATGAACTGGCACTCTATGCCTTGGAGGTGCTGGCCTGCCCTGCCGCCAGCGTTCTGTCTGAACGGGTATTTAGTGCTGCTGGTGGCATCATAACAGATAAGCGTATCCGCCTTTCCACCGAAAATGCTGATAGGTTGACACTTATAAAAATGAACAAGGCCTGGATTTCCCCTGACTTCTCCACTCCACTGGAGGAAAGCCCCGGGTGAACATAAAGTCACTTTAGATATGTTATTTACAATGATGGGAATACTCTGTATTCCCATTCACCCCTTCCACCCAAAAAACGGGTATATGGTTGACTCTTAATCTTCTCATCCTCCTCCTCCTCTTCCATATGCCCTGTGATATAATTTTTATATAGGGCCAGCTCACCAGCGGGCCCTGTGATATAATTTTTATATAGGGCCAGCTCACCAGCGAGCCCTGTTTGACAATTTTTGTATAGGTCAGCTCACCAGCGGGCCTTCTCATATAATGTTTTATTGGGTCAGCTCTCTAGCGGGCCCTCTCATATAATGTTTTATAGCGTCAGCTCACTAGCGGGCCTTCGCATATAATGTTTAGGATGGTCAGCTCCGCAGCAGACCCTCACCCATAATGTTTTAGATGGTCGGCTCAGCAGCAGACCCTCATTCCTAATGTTTTAGATTGTCAGCTTAGCGGCATGCCCTCGCCCCTAATGTTTTAGAGGGTCACCAGCAGGCCATTAATCCTAATTTTTCAAGGGTGTGTATGATGCCCTCCTTTATGTGTAATAAAGGGTGTATTGGAGTGACATTTCAGTCTAATTTTTGGCAGCCCTTTCACTTAGTGCATAGGCTTTATGAGTGTTGGACCACTACCTGAACTATTGTACCACAATGTGAATGAGGCCCTCCATTTTGTGATATACAGGTTGTATCGGAGTGCCTCAGGTCCTCCCATTGAATTAAATAGGGCTGGGGTGTTCAACAGAGCAGAAGGTAGTTCTTGGCTTCATCCACTAAGTCACTTCGTCACTTTTACTCAATGGATCAGACCCCACTTTTCCGACTATAAATTTTGGACTTAACAAGGGCAAACGGACATGTTGTAAAACCTGTGGTAGCTGCGGCCTCCGTTCCTGAATGCTGTACCTTACCCGGGCCATAACCACGTTGAACACCTGCTTTACGCTGCGCACGTTTCCCTCTTAATCATGGCCCCAGTTCCGAAAAATCGATGAAATTTTTTGCAGAATTTGCAGATGATATACAAGTAAATATACAGCAAATATTGTTTGGTAACAATTTTTCGCCTAAAATCGTTTTTATCTTCCTTTTTGTGTGTTTTACAGTCTGTAAAAATGGCGTACTACGGGCGAAACATCGTTCCCAGCAGCGACGTTGGAGTCCAAGATGCATCCAGACATCCTCCCTATGCTGTCCCTGAACCATTTCTGTGGTGTTTCCATCATTTTCTGACCTTTTCCTATGAACCAGGCACCCTCCCCTCATCAGAGCAGGGGGTGCCTGGTGTAATGCTCGAGGCCTCCCATTGACTTCAATGGGGCTCGGGTGCTCGGCCGAGCACTCGAGCCTCCGGGGGCGCTCGGCCAGAGCACCCGAACACCCGAGCATCGGGGTGCTCGATCATCACTAGTAACAAAGCAAGTCACCCATCAATAGATGCGGCAGGGTGTCTTCTTTTCAAAATGGTATGGTTTGTGTACCCTTTCTTTACTTCTGTAGTTGTTATAACCATTTGTGTACAGACAAGTAATATTTGAGAAAATGTTAGAAAAATTTGAGGTTGTAGTAGGTGTCGTTTTGCACTTCTAGCGCCCCCTGAGATAGTTAAACTCATATCAATGGGGTGTCATTTTTCTCCTAAGAGCACTAGCTAATGAATACAGTTGGAAATGCCATGGTTTTCACAAATTTCAGTACATTTGAAGGGGCAGAAATGTAATAAAATGCCTTTTTTTTCATTAGCACCACCTTCTGGAGGCATTTGTACACTCCAGGCTTGGGGTAACAAGGCAAGTCACCCATCATTAGATGCAGTAGGGTGTCTTCTTTTCAAAATGGTATGGTTTGTGTACCCTTTCTTCACTTCTGTAGTTGTTATAACCATTTGTGTACAGACAAGTAACGTTTGAGAAAATGTTAGAAACATTTGAGGTTGTAGTAGGTGTCGTTTTGCACTTCTAGCGCCCCCTGAGGTAATTAAACTCATACCAATGGGGTGTCATTTTTCTCCTAAGAGCGCTAGCTAATGAATACAGTTGGAAATGCCATGGTTTTCACAAATTTCAGTACATTTGAAGGGGCAGAAATGTATGAAAATGCCATTTTTTTCCTATAGTGCCACCTTCTGGAAGCATTTGGGCACAACAGGCTTGGGGTAAGAAGGCAATTCACCCCTCATTTGATGCGGCAGGTTGTTTTCTTTCCAAAATGGTATGGTTTGTGTGCCCTTTCTTCACTTCTGTAGTTGTTATAACCATTTGTGTACAGACAAGTAATGTTTGAGAAAATGTTAGAAAAATTTGAGGTTGTAGTAGGTGTCGTTTTGCACTTCTAGCGCCCCCTGAGGTAGTTAAACTCATACCAATGGGGTGTCATTTTTCTCCTAAGAGCACTAGCTAATGAATACAGTTGGAACTGCCATGGTTTTCACAAATTTCAGTACATTTGAAGGGGCAGAAATGTAATTGTCACGTCTCCTATTGGATAGCGCTCCTTTTTTAGCGCTGTGGGACTTCGGCAACATTGCCCGATATAATTTGACGAAGAGAGAATTCTCTCGCAAACGCTGGAGCACCTCTCGGACATGTTGCTTGTGTAACTGAGGACTGGAAGAATAGATGAGAATATCGTCCAGATAAATCAACACATGGGATAACAGCTTGTCCCTGAAGATATTCTGTCAAGGCCTCAAAAAATCAGGATGCCGCAGGCACGGCACAGAAGCTTGAGTTCGAAGCTGGAGGACGCTGCTAGCGTGCGAAGCTGCCGTGGAATTGACTGGTCCAGTAGCTGGAGGACGACGCCAGAGTGCGACGCTAGGGTGCGTAGTCAGTTGCCAACCTCTCTTGCTGCGGCCGTAGCTGGTTAAAGTTGCTGGCCGCGAAGCCAGATGTCTGACCCCAGTTGAGCCAGGGCCCAGACCAGGATGAGCGATTGGCAGACTGAGGAAGAACCAGACAACGGACCCCTAGATGCAGAACTGAACACAGAAGCTGCAGAGACAGGACAGATTTAGAGATGTGCCTATACCCAACTGACTCCAACCACTGACAGGCTGGTTCCGTAGATGGGAAGGTGGAATGTCGTAGGATAGCCTAACGGCACACCTTGGTGGTAATAGAGGTACCTACAGATTGCCACAGAGAAGTGACCACCCCAGGAAACCCCTAGCAAGGAAAGATATAGAAAGAGAGGAGGAGCAGTGATCCCAGGGACTCCCACCCCCACAGAGAGGGTATACCCTAAAAGCAGAGCAGGGAGCCTGAGAACCACTGTACCCCCCAAGGGCACCAGAGGTAAGGAGAGAGGAGCACCCCCACACCCCACTTACCAGGGTAGGATCCAGTAGAGCGTCACTGGCAGCAGGGAGCCTGGAATGATAAGCAGACCCACAGCTAAGGTCCCTCCTGAGATCCCCACCAGTGGAAGGGAAGCAGGAGTACCAACCCCCCTGGTGGCAGAACGCTGCCACAAGCAACCCAACACAACCTCCCAGGCCCAAAATGGGAAGGTGGCTGAGGGACAACAGACAGCAGAGAGAAACCAGTGGGGCAGCTGGAGCCGTCCCCACAGGGCCTGGGCCACAGAAGCCAGAGGCCCTACTACGCCCAAAAAATGAACAGCAGCTTACCGGAGTCACAGTGAGAAACTCCGGGCAGAGGAGATGCTATACAGCTGGGCACAACCGCCACCGGAACCAGGAACACAGCGGGACCCAGCCGCATCAGATGGATCAGCCAGACGGACAGCAGGAAGCCAAGGAGGAGAAACCCCTACCGGAGCCACCCGACAGGGAGATGCTGCAGGAGGATGCCAAGGAGAAGGAGGGCTGACAGGAACAGAGAGGAGATCACAGGCCGCAGGACCCAGACCAGGAATCAGGCACTGACGAGGGCAGCCTCAGGAGACCGGACCGGAAGACAGGCACTAGCGAGGGCAGCTACAGGAAACCGGAACCACCCGCTGGTAGGAACTTGCCTGAATAATCGGGCAATGAGATGGACCCCGCAGAGCTGGCCTATTCATAGATCTGGATTACGCCCTGGAGATGAATGGAAGACGGCGTTTAACACTCGTTGCGGGCATTATGCCATTTGGATTGTGTAATGCCCCTGCCGTTTTTCAAAGTTTTGTCAATGACATCTTCAGGGACATGCTGTTATCCCACGTGTTGATTTATCTGGACGATATTCTCATCTATTCTTCCAGTCCTCAGTTACACAAGCAACATGTCTGAGAGGTGCTCCAGCGTTTGCGAGAGAATTCTCTCTTCGTCAAATTATATCAGGCAAGTCACCCATCATTAGATGCGGCAGGGTGTCTTCTTTTCAAAATGGTATGGTTTGTGTACCCTTTCTTCACTTCTGTAGTTGTTATAACCATTTGTGTACAGATAAGTAATGTTTGAGAAAATGTTAGAAACATTTGAGGTTGTAATAGGTGTCGTTTTGCACTTCTAGCGCCCCCTGAGGTAGTTTAACTCATTCCAATGGGGTGTCATTTTTCTCCTAAGAGCGCTAGCTAATGAATACAGTTGGAAATGCCATGGTTTTCACAAATTTCAGTACATTTGAAGGGGCAGAAATGTAAGAAAATGTCTTTTTTTTTCATTAGCACCACCTTCTGGAGGCATTTGTGCACTCCAGGCTTGTGGTAACAAGGCAAGTCACCCATCATTAGATGCGGCAGGGTGTCTTCTTTTCAAAATGGTATGGTTTGTGTACCCTTTCTTCACTTCTGTAGTTGTTATAACCATTTGTGTACAGACAAGTAGCGTTTGAGAAAATGTTAGAAAAATTTGAGGTTGTAGTAGGTGTCGTTTTGCACTTCTAGCGCCCCCTGAGATAGTTAAACTCATACCAATGGGGTGTCATTTTTCTCCTAAGAGCACTAGCTAATGAATACAGTTGGAAATGCCATGGTTTTCACAAATTTCAGTACATTTGAAGGGGCAGAAATGTAAGAAAATGCCTTTTTTTCCATTAGCGCCACCTTCTGGAGGCATTTGTGCACTCCAGGCTTGGGGTAACAAGGCAAGTCACCCATCATTAGATGCGGCAGGGTGTTTTCTTTTCAAAATGGTATGGTTTGTGTACCCTTTCTTCACTTCTGTAGTTGTTATAACCATTTGTGTACAGACAAGTAATGTTTGAGAAAATGTTAGAAACATTTGAGGTTGTAGTAGGTGTCGTTTTGCACTTCTAGCGCCCCCTGAGGTAGTTTAACTCATTCCAATGGGGTATCATTTTTCTCCTAAGAGCACCAGCTAATGAATACAGTTGGAAATGCCATGGTTTTCAAGCATTTTAGTACATTTGAAGGGGCAGAAATGTAAGAAAATGCCTTTTTTTTCATTAGCGCCATCTTCTGGAGGCATTTGTGCACACCAGGCTTGGGGTAAGACGGCAAGTTACCCCTCATTAGATGCGGCAGGTTGTCTACTTTTCAGAAATATATAGTTTTATATAGTTATTCCACTGTTTTAGGGTAGTTTTACCACAAAAACCCTAGAATGCGCATATTAGTTTATAAAGTTGAAAATGTCATTTTGCGCTGCTGGTGATTAGGGCTCTACGCTAGCCATGGACGTAGGTAAAACTATACAAATTTGGTATTTTTTTACTCGGGGGACTCGGGGCTTTTTCAAATAATTGAAACTTTTTCAATCAAGGTAAATGTTTTTGATACATATTATGTGATTTTAGCAAAATGAGTAAATTTTCACTTTTTTTGTCATTATGACATCATAGCTTTTTGCACGATGTAAAATTCTCTTCATGTAAGGTACCACGAGAAAGCTCAATTCGTTCTGAAAAAAAACAATATATAGTTTTCCATATTTAACTAAAAATCCCCAGAGGAAATCAAGCATAAACAGAAGGATAGCAAAAATGCTGAAAAAGTGTCTGGCCTGCAGGGTACAGGAAATGGCCCAAGCCTCTGGCACTGAAGGGGTTAAAGTACAACTGTCAGCTCTCTCAGCTTTAATATGTAGACAATTTGTTGATGACTTCCTGGTTAAGAAATACATCAGGGCAATTGAGAAAGCTAAACTTCGTATTAAGACCATCGTGCCTCCATGGTATCTTAATCTTTTTCTGGAAAAGTTGGCTAATTCCTCAGTGTTTGAACCACTGGATTCAATATTTATTAAAGTACTAACTTCTATCATATTCACTGCCATAACCTCAGCCAAGAGGGTAACTGAGCTTCAGGCACTGTCCTGTGAATCTCCTTACCTTATATTACGTCAGGACAAGTTAATTCTCAGGTTCAAACCATCTTTCAGATCTAAAGTGGTTTCTGAGTTCCATCTGAACCAGGAAATAATTCTCCCTTCATTTTGTCACAAGCCTCAAAATGATAAAGAGAGGAAATGTCACAACCTAGACCTGGTGAGGTGTATTTCCTGCTAGCTGAATAGGACAAAAGAATTCCGGAAAACAGACTCATTATTTGTTCACTTTTTTTGTAAATTCAAAGGAACCTCAGTCTCTAAGTCTTCTATAGCTAGATGGATAGCTCATTGTATAAGGTTGGCCTACCTAGAAGCCAACATTTCTCCCTCTCTCAAAATTAAAGCCCACTCCACTAGGTCTATGTCTACCTCCTGGGCATGTAAGGCTCTAGCTTCCCCAGAAGACATCTGCAAAGCAGCAACTTGGTCTTCCTTGACAGCCTTTATCAAGCACTATAAAACTGATGTCCATGTTTATGCAGACACCAAATTTGGGAGGCAAGTCCTTCAGGTGGTTATCCCTGACTAATCTTGTAGGAAATTTCTTCAATACTCTTGTGGATCCCTTTCACCTACTGTATTGTAAAGTCACTTGGGAATTAGTTGGTTTCTCTTGCCCAATTATATTTAGGACACTGCTTTGGTATATCCCGTTATCATAGCCGGGCAGAGGACACAGAAGAACTTTAGAAATTTACTTACCAATATTTCCTTTTCTTCTGTGTCCTACCATGGCTTGCCCTACCCTTAATCTGTTTCTGTTATTTTTTTAGCTTGGTCAAATGAGACTGATGGCTCTGGTGAAGGGCTCCCTTATATAGCAATATTTGATTGGTCCTACCACAGCAGATGGGTGGAGACAACAACTGTTATCATACCAGCCAACACTCTGGAGAACTGTGGAATACAGTATACACACAAGTCTACAGCATAGATGGAGACCTAAGTCACCAATCTTGTATAATAAGTGAAATCAGGTATATAAGCAGTATCCTCTTTGAGCATCTATCAGAAGGACAAAGGATGTGGTGATACTGGGAGGCATAAAGACTCAAGCATGTTGTGATCCAGTGAGTGCAATTTTATCTTGTGTCAACATATCAATAGTAAATAGTAAATTTAGTCTCTATCTTTTTACTCTCCTTACATTTAGATTGTTGTTCCTGGGGTTGGGTCCCTATATGGAAGCGGCAGTGGTACTATTTTGACAAGTACTTTTTTGAGACTCATCATTTATCATATACATTTATATTCATAACTATTTAGGTGTAGTATTATATGGGACATCGTGGTTAGTTTATCCCCACTGATCTGGTCTATTATAGACTTTTCTTTTTTCATTCTGGTTGTGTTTTTTTGTGGCTTATTTCAGGTGTATGGTTTCCTCACAGTGCTCAGGATTTATTTTTGTTGGGAGACTCAGTAGTTTAGACTACCTGCAGAAAACTATCGCAATACATATTACACTGCTGCTGTCACTACTTGTCCACTCCACTAAGAACACGTGACAACTTGCAAAATTAAGAACAATGATAAATCTTCCCTGCCACCAGCTTAGTGTATTCTGCGGGATGGAATTTCCTCATATGCTGCTTGATTCCATGACTGTGATTATACTCCACCACATTGCCATGGATAATCAGCACACAACAATGTGCAATGGGTGGACACGAACTGCCACATCTTAGCATCTACAGACTCGCTATCAGCTGGTGGGGGAGGTAACGATAACAGAGGTGGCTCACCAGGGGACTTTGCTACATCTTCCCATGCCCAGACTCTAGTGCAAGGAGCTGATGGCTAGTCTGGCTGCTCATCATCATCACTTCCCCTTCACCTTAGCAGGAGGATCAGCAACAGTCACGCTAGTCCCACCACCAGCTGCTTCATCACAATTATCATCACCTTCACCAGCAACCCCAAACACACTCAAACTGCTGCGTGGTAGTAGTGAAACTGCTTGTGGATATCAAGAGTGACTTGGGGTTCCCTGCTGTTACACCTGCCATCATCTGCTCCTGCTCCTCCTCTTTTGTCTCCTGAGTATCAGAAAGCACATTGGTAGCAGTAGTAGCAGGCACAGACAGCTGATCTGTGCTACTCAGACTGCTACCCATGTCTGCCTTGCTTACAAATTTCCCCCAGATCCCAAGGGACGATGTTGGGTGACTGGACAACATTGGGTCTGGGGAATCAGGGCTCCTAGACCCTTCCATGCTGGTGGTGATAACTTCCTCCTCCTCCTTCTTCTCTGACTGGACGCATCACAATCCTTTCAGCTCCTTCTTTTCTTTTTCAGATGGCTGCTTAAGCTCTTAGCCAACAGTATGAGCCTCTGCTGCCTTAATTTAGCTAACTAAATAGATTCAAGAGTTCCTAGTACACTCTCTAGCTGCTTAGCTTTCTGTTTCACTTCCAGGAAACATCATGTTTTTGGTGCTGAATTGCAAAGTACACTTAAGTAAAAGGGTGGGAAGTTTGTAGCCATTGAAAAAATTGTGAAAACATTATTGGAGTAGGCAAAAATTAGAAAATTTGAAGGAGTTTGTTTAGAGTTGATTCTCAGACACAAAAGCAGCCAACCATGTGTTTTTTTTTGTTTTGTTTTGTTTTTCTAAAGAGAAAACAACGGGAGTTTTCTCTCACCCCTTGGACAAAGGGACTTCTAACAATTTTTTCAAGGCATATATTTCTGTTGGACTCTGCTAACATAATTTAATTTCAGCAGTTCATTTCTGCACTTCACCCCTCAGCAGCAACAGTATTGCGCTGAGAAATATTGCAGCCATAAGGTTAGTAAAGCATGGATCAAGGATTCTACTCCAATTCCTTCTAAGCCAGAAGGATCCCACTTTTGAAGTAGACAAACAATTTCAAAAGTGAGATCCTTTTGGATCTGTATACCGTCAGTACTCTTTCAACCTTAATATAATTTCCTAGTGTCACTATTTCCCATTTCTTCAGTGAATAGTTTTTCTAATTCATTAAACGCATTCTAAATTTGCATATTAAACATTATTAGATCTAGTACATCAGTCATCTCATCAGAAAATATAACATCAACATAATAAATGTTGTTAGATATTGTTATGAGTATAGACATAATATAATTGGAACCAAAGCAGGTAAAAGTAGTAAATAGTGAGATTACTATAATAAAAATAAAATTACAGCACTAAGGTCACAATCAAATACTTTTGTGAAATAGTGCAAATCAGTAAATATTGACACAATATTAATGTTACAGGTCTATACAGCTATATAAACAACGCACCCCAAACAAAAATATGGTATATATACAGTATATATATATATATATATATATATATATATATATATATGCAACCTGTGAAATGAAAATAATATCTTCCTAATCAAGATAAAAGAGGAGAACAAGATAAAACAAAGGCCTTAAAGATAAAAATAAAAAAAGTAGCAAAATACTACAGTTTAATTATTCCTCTGATATGTAAAAACACTTGCAAACAGGTATATTATTATAGTTTTTTATTAAAAGCATTATGAAAGCCAGTGGAACCTCCAAAGTAGAATTTGACCAGCTATCACAGTCCTGACTTATATGATCTCAGTCACTCCACATTCTGTGGGACCCAAGGTTCTTTTATTGAACTTGACCTATTATAAGCCAATCAAACAATTTTCACTATTGACTTTGAGCTCAATATTTGAGAAGAAACTGACACACTTTGTCCAATATGGACTTACAGGTGCACAACTCCTCTGTCACAGGCTAAGAGCACCATCAATGTATACCACACCTGGAGCAGGGAGTGGGGTGATTTTTGTGCCTAATTTTTCTGTGCCCACTTTATATCGATCCTGTACCTGGTCACAGAAGAAAGGCATGCCCACACACTCCCTTGTTTACCACCACACAGAAAGCATCCACATTGATGTAAATGATTTTATATATAGACACAATTCTGGTTCACATTTGCTTCTTACTTAGCAATGACTCTTTGTGCCTCAATTTGTGCAGCATCAATTTAATACATTTGCCAATAAAAAGCATTTTAATAATGATACAAAACCTATAGGCATATCTTCCAAATATTATTATTATACTATAGTTTGGATGTCAGACCATGAGTGATTCTGTTTGATTTTAACTTTATAAGCTTACATAGCTTGGATTTCTAATTTTTCCATTTTAAATTTAGGGAGCACTCTATCCTATGGTTGAGAGAACATGCTTACCTAATGAATGGGATTTAATTTACTGTGGATAAATAAAGAAGCCTCCAAGGGATTTTAATATTTTATCATGTATTCAAGGCTTATTCTATATGTGTCCCTTGGCATCTCATTATAGCAGTGCCTTTGGACAGGGATTTACAAGTTAAACAGCTAGTAATACTTAAAACACTTTGCTTATGTGAAAGGGCATGTTTTAACATTCACAAATAAGAACAAATTGTATTTCTGTTTTACCCAGCAGACAAACATTTTCTTTCTTCCTGCACTATCAATTATGTATATTTGTTACTCTTAGCCATTTGAGAGCAAAAGGGATATGCAATGCATTGTGAAGCAATGTGCTGTGTACCCCTGGCATTCAAGGGGTTACAAAGTACATTCACTGTTAAAAAAAGAGTAAATTGCTAAATGGTCGACACAGCTTGCTGACATACAACACAGACAATTGAATATATCTGAAGCTCAATCAAGATATGAAACATTTTACAAATATCCATGACTGCTATATAATAGGAGATTTGAAGTAGAGGTTCTTAACTCCAACTGCACAATACCGAGGAAAACAGTGAGAGGAAGGATCAAGAAGTCACTCAACAATCTTTCCAAATTCTATGTATTGTGTTGTCTCCTTTTCAAGTTGGAGAGATCTTAGTGGCACAGGCTCCACAAAATATTATAGGGTTGCTTAGAGGTTTTGTTCACTGGAGTGACTTCTTTCACTTTAGTGCATCTTGCTCTGTAGTAAAGCACTCCTAAATGTGTAGCTATTGTTCATTACATGTTTTAATATCTGAAAGCCATTTAGATTAGTTCATTTGTGGTTATGCAGGAATTACAGAAATATCATGAAAATCTAACCAATTAGATGTATTAAGAAAACCTGACTGGATTGTTTATTTTCAAAATGTTAAAAACCTATTCCAGCAAGCAAAGAAAACAAGTCCTAAAAGTTAATCAATCAATTTCTCAATCATGTCTTAGATGACTGAGTGAAGTGAAGGCATCATGTACCAATTTACACTGAATATTAGTGCCACAGAATCCTTTTCTGGTACAGGGAGCCATCTAGACATGTTGCAGTAGGGCTTCATATTTCAACATCACTTTCCATCATAGATTAAGTTGTGGAGATGCAATGGGTCATATGTACAAATGCAAAATTGGAGCAATTATGTGTAAAGGAAATCTGAAGTATTAAGAAAAGGATATGCTCAGTGTAATTCCATAAATATACCTGAAATGCAAAGTGGTAGTATTAACATAAACGTCTTACATATGTTTCCCTGAGCACAAATAGCTGCCTATGCTGTAAGAGTTCACAGTCCCAATATTGCCAACCTGAATTTGGAGAAATTGGTATCACCATATAGCTTTCTATGTCGATACAGCCATGATCACAGCTTTCCTTTAAACCTTTTAATGTCAGTAAAGTAAGTGATACATTGAAGAGCAATGCTCTCATCCCTATGGCACTCAAAGGTTCAAGATGCTTCCTGCCTGCTTTTTCAACTAAATTCTTCAAATCCCATTGATTAACCCCCTGGGTGCCATAATGATGTTCAATGCATTCCTCTAGCATTCAAAGGGTTACATGATACCAAAAGGGTATCCACCAGCAAAGTCTGTCACCAAACATCTGACTGAAGTAAAGGGACACTCAGACGCACTTCACAAGTCCAGCAGTTCTACTCTGATTTACTTTAAAAGTGTGTCTGTGTCTGTTTACTGTAGTCAGCTGTTTGGTGGTGTACATAATATTGATAGGAAGATTACCACCGAGACAGCTGCAGCAAGAAGAAAAGTAAGAGTTAAACTCCTTGAATGCCAACTGTGTCGGTATCAGCAAAAGGCTGGTATGTGTGGGATGGTATTAGTAGCATTTAGTTGAAAGCAGGCAGGAAGTGCCTTAAAGCAGAACTTTCACTCTCTATAAAGTCGCCCTCCAATAATTAGGCATATGGTGACTAGCTTCATGTTAGTGCTATTAGCCCTCAATAGTGCCCAATTCTGAAGTAATCCTTAATCTTCAGAGACTGAAAACCAGGCATCAGCACAGACATCTTGCCTTAGAGACATCTACCCGTCTGCACTGTCAGTCCCAATCTCCTCTAGGAGGCATTGCACTATGCCAAAAGGCACAGAAGGGGACTGAGGGCGCAGGCACACAGACAGCACTAACCTGGCCGTCAGTCTCCGAAGATTAAGGATTACATCAAAATCAGGTACTTCTAAGAGCTAATAGAACTATTATGAAGCTAGTCGCCATATGCTTAATTATTGGAGGGCTACTTTATAGAAGGTGAAAGTTCTGCTTTAACCCTTTGAGGATCATAGAGGTCTTTGGCACTTTTAGGGTTAAGTGAGGGCTGATGTTCTTGGTGTTGAAGTCTCTCTGCATTCTCTCCACTCTCCCCTGCCCTCCCCTGGACAGGGGAATTGCTGTAGAATTGATGTAGTATACTTGAATTTTGCAGAAGCCTTTGATACTGAAAAGACTTCAGTTTGGGAGGTGATATATGTACATGAATTAGAAATAGTTAAATGATACATCGCATAGAGTTGTTGTAAATGGAACCTTTTCAAGTTGGTATAAAGTTGTAAGTGCGGTGCCACAGGGTTCAGTCCTGGGCCTAATGCTTTTTAATTTGTTTATTAATTATCTAAAAGTGGATATTGAAAGTAATGTCTCAGTCTTTTCTGAAGACTCTAAGCTGTGTGAGGAAATACACAGAACAAGTTGTTTTCTGCAGAAAAATTTGGATAAACTGAGCGAATAGGAGGAAAAGTGGCAGATGAGGTGTAATACAAATAAATGTAAGGTTATGCATTTGGGCTGCAGAAACAAACATGCTACATGTACACTATTTAGAAACATGAGGTGAACCCCTTGTGTCACTGTGATGTGCCAGCAATGTGGATTTACAGGAAGTACATTTTCCATGTACTTTTCCAGCGAAATGCTAAATATTGCCTACACTCTGTGTGGTGACATTTCCCCAAGGACTATTGTGAAGACACTGGAGGTCAACACCTAGTGTCCCCTACTGCCAAACACTGTTGTCTCCTTTTGTCCCTACCCCTTACTAGTCCAGCACTGTGGTGTACTTTTCTGTGTTACCCTGTGTATGTACCGCTGTGCTTTTATTTGGCTGTGCATTCTTTGTACATAGGATTCCAATGCCTTAAACTGTCATCTTTAGGGCTTGAGACAGGAAGCCCCCTGTGGAGTGACAACAAAGGAATACTAATTGATCCCTAAGGTGAGAGCAGTTCTTTTTCCAGGACTTCTTCTTGGATTGGAAAGGGGGCTCTGATTGGAGACTAAAGCCCTAACTCTATTCCCTTGGGGCTCCACCTGACTGGACAATTGGCCAGCCCTTTTCCAAGCCTTAATTTGACTGTGTACACAAGGATGCCATATGTGTGTATAAAAGGCACTGCTCATGCAAATAAAGTCAGATCTGTTTTTCTCTTCATGATACATGTTTCTGCTGCATTTCTGGCAGAGTTTCCTGGAGGGGAGTTGGTTGGTTATTCTCATCCCAACCACTGCAAGAGCTAAATTCACTTGCCTCACCAGTCTACCATCTGTTCCTGTCTTCTGCCTGATGCAGAGTATCCAGGACAAGAACCGACGGACGGGCTCCACTGACTGTACGAACAGCCTGTACCACCACATACACTATATTTGAAACTACTTGAGGAATCCTCATTAGAAAATGATTTAGGAGTAGTGATAGACAAGAGACTTCACAGCAATATGCAGTGTCACTTTGCTGCAAGAGCCAATAGGTTACTATCCTGTACAAAATGGGGGATAGATGCATGGAATGGGAATATAATTCTACCTTTATAAATCCTTGATAAGGCCTCATCTGGAATACTGAGTACAGTTTTGGGCACCAGTTCTTAAAAACACATTATTGAACTGCAAAAAGTGGAGGGGCATGCAACAAATCTGACAAAGGGATTGAAGGGTCTGATACCAGCCAAACAATGTGTGTTTATATTAGAGAAGAGATGTCCAAGGAGTAATATAATTGCCATTTACAAGTACAGTTAAGGCCAATACAAAGGAACAATTTACTCAAAGAGCTGATCAAAAGAAAAAAAAGAAAAAAATGTCATTCATTAAGACTAGAAGAAAGGCATTCTTGACTAGAACGAAGGCAAGATTTTTTTCCAGTAAGGGCAGAACATTTATGGACTTCTTTGCCTTGGGATTGTTACGGTTCAGTACACTCAGACACGTTAGTTTTAGGTAAAAACACAGCTTTATTGAAACACACACAGAATAATGTAACCCTCATGGGTCTAGTAAGTAGCATCAACTGACACAAGACAGGTTGCAAGTGGTTACCCACACGGGTCCAGTAAAGTGCACAACACAATACTGACACAGGTCAGGTAAATCGTGATACAGTGTATGAGTATGATATACAGTGGAGCCACTGGCAGAGTGGCTAGCAATGACTGCGGTACAATGTCGCTAACGCCACAGGTGGTGACAATGACCTGAGTAACAGATGCAAAGCTTACTAGCACGGTTCCACTATAGTGGACGCCCACTGTGGACTACAAAGGCAAATCAGAGCTCGTGCCAAACGGAGGCCCAACTGAGAGATTGACACCAGTGCTGTTGCTATGACCCAAAGGGTTAATGTGCTCACATAAATGGCAGACAACCGGAAGCGCCCAACTGATCTACTAAACGGGACTCCCTGGGTATAGGTAGCAAGCACACAATATAGCAAGTGGATATGAGGCAGCTCCCCCGAAGGGGTTAATAATCGCTATGGTATGGATAACGGCAACCACGGAATGCTCCCAACTGAACCTAAGGCGACCAAGCAATGTAGCACGGTGTAGTAGGATACAGGCACACTGAGACTCTGAGCCAACTGGAATGATAAGACAGGGTACCGGAGTACCGGAGACGTGAGACACACTTAGAGGGAACTGTGCACTGTAAGCAGCCGGGACTGCCAGGTTAAGTCCAATGAACAAGCTGAGAGCAGGAACCAATGCCAACTGGTTCAGTAGCCAGCACAGGAACGTAGCCAAGCTGAGTCGGAACAGGAAGCAGGAACGTCAATCTCGCCAGTTCGGTACACGGAGCAGGAACGTCGATCTCACCACGTCGGTACATGGAGCAGGAACGTCAGCCAGGCCGGGTCAGAACAGGAAGCAGGAACGTCAGCCAATCCGAGTCGGTACACAGAATCAGGAGCAATGACAAATGGCGTGGTCAGGCAGTCCGGGGTCATACATTGAATCAGAATCACAGAACTATCGCTAGGCATCAGGTACACCATGAAAGGGCATCAGCCAAGTGACAGCCTAGGGTATAAAAAGGCTGTCACTAGGAGGAGCAATACAGCGCAGCCAATAGGAGAGCAGCAAATGAGAGATGGACAGAATGTCGCTCAGATCACGGGCGCCGTGATAGGGATACTGTGTTTGAAGACATTGCAGTTGACTGAAAAAAATATAAATAAATTTCTACCTTAGAACACATTATTGGGAATTATGGTTTCAAAGCAGGAAGGATTTTAATCCAGAGAAATATCTAACTGCCATTTGTAGTCAGGAAGGGATTTTTTTTTTTACTTTCTTAGGGCATAATTGAAAAAGTCTTCAATTTTTATTTTTTGCTGCCTTCCTCTAGATCAACAGGGGAGTTATGTTATAGGAACCTCATCAACTATGTTACTATGTAAAACATTGACACTTTTATGATACGGTAATATTCTAATGATCAAAGTTTTTCCTCTTCCCCTTGCATCCCTAATTCTAAGTTCATATAGTAACATAGTAATTAAGTTGAAAAAAGACTTGCGTCCATCTAGTTCAACCCTTTTCCTATTCCTGTTTACCATTGTTGATCCAAAAGAAGGCAAACCCCCCCCCTCAATATAGTAATTTCAAATTCTGCCTTGAATGGGGGGGGGGGGAATCCTTCTTGATTCCAAATGGCAATCAGATTTCTCCTTGGATCAACAAGCCCTAACTAAATATTAATCCCAATGCTAACGTACATAGCCCTCTATATTATGCTCTTTTAAATAAGTATCCAGGCCATTTTAAAGGCATCTAATGTATTTGATAGAACCACCTCCTCAGGCAGTGAATTCCATACCTTTATTGTCCTTACTGTAAAGAAACCCTTCCGCTGTTGTAGATTAAATCTCCTTTCCTCAAGTCTAAGCGGGTGGCCCCTTGTCCTATGTACTGTTCTGTTAATGAACAGGTCTTTGGAGAGCCCTTTGTATGGGCCCTGAACATATTTATATAGTGTTATCATATCCCCTCTAAGACGCCGTTTCTCTTTATTACCTTACTTAATTTTGTGTCATCGGCAAACACTGATACATGGCTCCCTATGCCCTCTGGGAGGTCATTAATAAACAAATTAAAAAGAAGAGGACCCAGGACAGATCCCTGAGATACTCCACTTATCACGTTTATCCAACTGGAGAACTTGCCATTTACTACCACTCTTTGCATTCTATCTTTCAGCCAATTTCCAATCCATACACAAACATTTTCCCCTAGGCCTATTTCATTCAATTTGTACAGTAACCTCTTGTGTGGAACCGTATCAAATGCCATGGCAAAAGTCTAAATAGATCATATCAACCGCCACTCCCGCATCTATATTATTACTCACGTTTTCATAAAATGCGATCAAGTTAGTTTGACAAGTTTCACAAAGCCATTTTGGCTCCTGCTAATGATATTCCTGTTCCAGCAGAATTCTTGAATATATTCCCTTAGCAACCCTTCAAACAGCTTCCCTACCACAGGTATCAAGCTTACAGGTCTGTAATTTCCTGGCTGTGACTTTGATCCCTTTTTAAATATGGGCACCACATCTGCTTTATGCCAATCCATGAGCACCATACCTGAAATAAAAGAATCCCTGAAAATCAAATATAATGGTCTGGCCAGGGCCTGGCTTAGCTCTTTAAGTACCCGTGGGTGTATACCATCTGGCTCCGGGGCTTTGTCTACCTTAACACCATTCAATTGTTTTAACCCTTTTTCTTGTGTTAGCCAGTCCCATGCTTGTTGTGACTCTTCTGTAAAACTAGTTTGCAGGTTCTTGTACATTGGGTCTTCCTTGGTAAAAACAGAAGAAAAAAAATTATTTAAAATATCTGCCTTCTCTCTGTCCCCCTTGACCATCTCATCCGTTTCAGATAACAAGGACCCAACATTATCAGACTTTAATTTTTTGCCATTAATGTATTTATGGTGATCTGTGTCTCTGTTGCCAATTTGATGTGCTTGTCACACATCAACAAACATCTCCATAGCATTGAACTTACTGTACCTCCCATTCCCAAGTACTTAGATTTTTCCTGAGGAATATTTTGAGAACCACCAACTTAGTCCACGTGATTAACAAAATAACAACAACAAAAAAAGCAGAAAACAAAACATACCATTTCTGTGAAAACCTAAACTAGTCTTTACTTAAGGAAATTGATTTATTATGCTTCAAGTAAACTGAAGTTAGCTCCCAACTTGTCATAGTAACATAATTGTGAGGAGACTAACACTTCAGAACATGAGTTCTGTTGTATTAATTATGTTGTTGAGACAGTGCTGATTTTTTCTCCTCCGTGTCTTTGGCAGCAAATAAAAACAGTGATTAGTTAGGTTCATTTTTGTCATTAAATACAATCTTCTTCAATTCATAGTTTTTTTTCTAGCTATATTATGCAGCTTTTTTATTCCCAGAACAGCTGCACAATTGTCTACAAAACAGCTCCAATATCATCTGCAAAGAAAGATCTAAAATACAGCACACAATATCAGTCATTAGCGTGTGTCTCCAGCCTTTTAAGCCTAGAAAATGACAAATTCCAAAATAAACTTAATTTGTTCATCAGTCTGCAGAGTGTTGGTGAAAAAACAAATGGAATCATAGAGTTAATTAACCATATGAGTGTCAGCAAGGCATCAACCAGCCATCCTTATAGCTCTCAAAGGGATATGTGATATTGCCAATGTTTCATCTTATGCAGTAAAAAATGAGCACATCTATTTATTTTTCTATATATTTTTTGTAATATTATGCTCCTAAATCTTACCCTGTCTCTTCAGCACAAGTTCATTCCACCATTAAAAAAATATTCCTGGCTAAATGACAGATTTTCCAGCAGTCTCTTAATCACAAATACAATGAGTTGACAAGTCTTCCAGTTATATGAAATTAAAGGTTGTTTGTAAGCGTTCTCTGTGGATTGTCTCAGAACTCACACATAATATAAGTGTATGGAGGTTATCCTACGTTTTCATGAGACTTCTGCTGTCCTACCATGTCACAGTGGTCCTCCATATACACGCACCTTGTGGCTTCCTCTTTACATCCACCATCACACAGGAGTTTGTAATGATCTCTAATTACAGTAGCTGAGACTATGTACTGCAGTACAAGAATAGTTAGAGTCATGTGGTGTGTATACTTGAAGCAGAGATGTTTCACACTGAACTGATAGTGTTGGCTAATTAATTTGTTGCATAGAGATAACTGACTAGATAGTTAACTAAGCAACTGTTAGATATTGTAAGGTATAAGAAGATCACTATCAGTCTAAAGGTCATATTGTAGTTCTATTAAAGAAATATTCACTTAGTTTATACATTATTTGCTGTAAGTTAGATATGTGTTGTTAGATTGTTTGTTAACGTTAGGAATGCTCATTGATTACTAGGGGCAAGGCAAGAGCAAAGTTATATGCATCCAAGTTGAACCTTCAGACTGGATCCCCACAAGATTCTACCAGACTGGGTGACAATCTATTATTACAGGCTATGGTTAGTTATTTATAGATAGCTAGGATATTGTGTGGTAGTGAGATTATTGCTGGGCAGTTTAGTGATAGCAGGCTTTAATGGGTAATTCAAGATTTTTCTAGTGCTCATAGTAGGGAGAGTAGGGCCTGACCTATTTGGATGGTTTAAGTGGTGGCAGTGGGTGATCCACCATGAGGTGCCTTGTGAGGTACAGAAGACAGCCTTTCAAGTAAACAATTAGGGAGGTTTTCCTTTATCCTGCTCAGGGCTTGCCATTATACACCAGACAAAACAAGCCTGATGTGGTGCATCATAATACCAACACTATTATTCTGTGTGATCCTATACATTGCTGGAAGGCAGGGACAAGATACTGGAACAGCTAAAATCTTCTAAAATCTGTCATCAGATACTTAAACTCATTCATTCAGTATTGTTATGTGTAGTATGTCATGACTAAGACTAGAATCATGGACAGTTCTGATAAAGGCAAGACAATGAAACTTACGGAAATACAATTAAAAAAAGTGGGCATTCCATGGCATATTTTATGCTCCAGATTGTTTCTCACTATGCTGCAGATGTCTCCCTATTCAAATTTTAATTGATCAGCAAAATCACAGCAAATTTTTGAAGTTCAGTTTGCAAAGAACTTCACATGAAAATATTCACAGCAGTAATACAGTTATCTTTCTTAAGTCAAATAACTTCTGGCAATTTCATTTTAAAAATAAACTGTTTCTTTAACTACTGTATCTAGCTTATTTTTTAGAGTTGGTTTATTTTCCAACGCAATTGCATAGATAGCTGATTTCTGAAGTTGTAATAGTCAATCACCTGTAGCTTTCCAAATTAATTTGAAGTTTTCTCTCCCAGCACCTGCCATTTTATGCTTCAGTTGGTTAGAATATTGTTCAAGGAAGCACCTGTTCACAGGAGGATAAGAGCTGTAAATTTGTGGTACTTATCACAATAGCCTAAAATTACTAATGTTCAGCATATTATTAATCATGGAGTTGTTTGTTTTCCTCTCAATTAATATAAAATGTGTATTTTAAGGTGTTGAACTTGTGGGACAATATTCAACCTAATCTGTGTTACTATGACTTTCTTGTCAATGATGACATGTATGCTGATTTTGTGAAATTGTAAAAAAAGTGGTTTATAAATAAATATCTCAATGCAATAATTGACCTCTGTTAATTATATAATTGCAATCAGTAAATTTTAACAAATATAAAATGTAATTTCATAACTTTAAGCTATGACTTTAAATTACAGTCAGAAATAAATAAAGGGATAGTAATGTTTCACAAAAAAGCAGCTCCGATTAATTGTATTTGGGCCATGGAGAGTGTTATTTCAATACTGTCAGAGTTGTAGTTCAAGAGTAAATGAATGATACAGTATCCCCCTTCTGCCCCTTTTACCTAGTGTAAGCCACCTCCCCTCAGATGTGGAATCTGTCTCTTGGCCAGACAGATCTCAGCGAGGAACAATCTTCTTACTGTGAGCATAAGAAAAACCCTGCTCCCCTTGACAGATTTTTTTCCTTGTGCTCATTGAAGATTGTCCCTTTCTGAGCTCTATCCAGACAGTTTTGCTGCTCTGAAATGAGCAGTGTTACATCAGTAAAAGGGGCAGAAGGGGGATACTTTATCATTCAATTACTATCTTTGTCATGGTAATCAGGCAAATAAGGACAGATACAAAGATAAAATATAACCACCTTTATTTATTATAACCACAATAATAGTAGAGCCCACACCGAACCCCAGACATATATAAATAGGACCCAAGGTCCCTCCGGAGCTGAACACTGTGCTGTGCATTGCACTACTCAAGATCTCGAGACTAGGGAAGTGGCCTAAGTGGGACAACAGAAGAATGGTACAATATGTGTAAGTCACTACTTGGTCTGTGAACAGAGGCAACAGAGAGCGAGAACAGACCAGAGCCAGGAGGCACCGAGACTACAGGTCAGGCAAGCAGGTAGTGTAGGGAGTGAGTAGGCAGCCAGAGTCACAAGTCAGACAAGCCGGGGACTACACAGAGCGAGAGTAACCAGGCCAATAGTCAGGCAACCGAAGACTATGCTGAGCGAATAGGAGCCAGGGCCATTGGTCAGGCAAACCAAGGACTACAAGGAGCGAAAGTAACCAGGCCCTCAGGAAAGGCAACACTGAGTGGTTAGTAGCCAGGGCCACTGGTCAGGGAAGCTGGGGTCATACACAGAGCGAGTAGTCAGCCAGAGCCACAGGTCATAACCAATGTGGGTAGTCAGGCAAGCTGGGGTCATACATAAAGCGAGTAGTCAGCCAGAGCCACAAGTCAGAACCGATGTGGGTAGTCAGACAAGCCGGGGTCATACACAGAGCGAATACTCAGACAGGTACGGATAACAACGGAGCAAGCAGAAGCTATCAGAAACACCACCTAAGGGCAATGACTCCTAGCCCCAAGGAGGATTATAAAGGAGCAGAAGGAGACGGGACCCAATTAGGCCACCCAGAATAGGCCCATAAACAGGTGTCCATGCCAGTGCCTGTAACAGACATAGCAATGCAGAGGTGGCCGCAATCATGCCGGTCTAAACAACACAGAGGAAGGAAGCACAGGCTAACTAGACCTCAAAGGTACACTGTGATACTCTTGAACCACAACTGACAGTATTAAAATAATACTCACCATGGCCCAAATAATATGAAGATTAATTGGAGCTGCTTTTATTGTGAAACATTACTATCCCTTTAATCTTTTTCCTGCCAATATGACTGTATTTACATCCCAGGTGCCCCTAGGAAAGGCATCTAGATGCCCATGACTCCACACATGACTACAACCCCATTCCTCACCTAGACCCCTCCACTATTTACTGGCACAGAAAATACACTTGGCATCTGTTATGGACACAGGTAGGTTGCAGCAAAATTTGCAGCAAAACTGGGTACATTACATGGTTATGTTCCCCTGTCCTGTGTTTTTAGAACCCTTTTTGTTTTTACAGGCCTTCACCATTCTTCTTTGTTTTATCCTGGTCTGTTTAGGCAGGAAGAGGACATAGAGAGAGTAGCTCCCTTTGCCCTCTTTGCTGTTAGAGTGGGAGGCAGAGGGCTGTGTCAGGTAAAGGGGGGGCAGTCTTGAAGGGAAGCAGTTGGACATGGAGCCAGAGAGCGATGGATGGGGGTCCAGCCAGGCCATGTAGACCCAAGAACTGTTCCAGAGGAGAGCCTTACCCAGACCTCCAGCATGACTTTATCCAGTTCCCCAGGCCTGCTTTTCCTGCCTCCTGTACCAGGATTTTTTTCTTAGCTAAGTATCCCTCTCTTGTTTTGTTGTTTCTTTATACAATATTTATAGGAAAAATACCCCAAGTAACCAACATATAGTGTTTTCTACTATAATTGTTGTATTACGTATCTTATTTGTACTGCAGTAAGTAATTGTCTAGCTAATATTATTAGGTGTTTAGCTAGAATGTATTTGATAATATACAGTGTATTGTTAATATTATTGTTTGTCATTAAATATTATTGCTTATTGCTAGTACTGGGGTGTTATTGTGTTAATTGTGGTATTGGTCATTAGAACAAACTTCTCTGGGTATATCCTATAATTAATGGGTTGGCTTTTTGGGTGTTTGTAAATGCATATTGCTTCCAATGACTGTGTTGGTGTCTGTGTAGTGTGAGCATTTTGCTAGGCCCTAACTCTGTGTCCTAACTCATGGTTTAGGACTCCATTTTCTACAAAGCACATTGTGAGTTTGCAGTTTCTTCACAACTACATTGATTTTAACACAGCTGTTATTGTGAAACCATTTGTGCCAAATTAATTCACCCAAAGCCACAAACTGAAACAGCATCTAACAAGCAAAGCCAAAAAATGTTTTAACCCCTTGATTGCAGGAGAGACCTCTCTAGCATTCAAGGAGTTAAATAGTAAGAGTATTAAAATGGAGCAGCAACACTGAGATTGATTGGCCACACCCACAATTCAGAATGTGGGTGTAATCAGCATATGCATATATGAGGCACCCCTAAAAATCTGGAGCCCTAGGCAGTTGTCTAATCTGCCTGTTGAGAATTCCGGCCCTGGTTGCCAAGTTTTACACTGTTATCCTCTGTATCATTAATAGAAAAGGGTTCTTTATCTTTTCAAACCATCTTTCATCCAAAAATTATGAAATAGCTAAACCAAGTATATGGAGCAACCTCATATTAAATAAATCTAAATCCTGTTATAAAGTATAAAAGAGAGGACTGCACTCCTAGCAATAAAATGTCTAAATCTAAGAAGAAAAAAAAGGGAAATAATTCGCATACAGTGGCACTCACCTATGCTCAATTAAGTTTATTACAGTAAAGTGTAAAAAAAAACTCCCACTGTATAACCATATATATATGCTCTTTTCCCGATGGCGATCTATCATAATTCACCAGCTGAGGATCTCTAAAAAAAACACTTCAGTACAATAACAACAATCAATGCATGATGCAATGTTTGCACAAGATATAGAGCAGATCACACCTTCCAAGAACAGTGCATTTAATATCAAACCAAGTGCTAGGTAGAAAATCATGGTCAATAGTCCAGCAAAGGTTTAGCATATTCTGGACTGTAAAGAAGTGAACAAACAAGCAATTCATGTTTCATGTTCTCTTCTAAAAACTTCAACACCCCAGGTGTGATCTGCTGTTTATTTTATGCTACCATGGTATCATAGTTACATGGCTATATATTTGGAATTTTGTATGGAGGCAAATTTTTAATTGTCTTGTTTATTGCTTGTTTTTTTACTCTTTACTGTGGTGTTAATAAAACTGTAAGTGAGGAGTATAAGTGAGTTCCTCTGTATGGCGTTTATTTCCTTTTTTTTAATTGCATGCTAGATTTAAAGATGTTTCATCTATGAAGCCTGACTTCTTGAAATAAATAAAATGTGCTTGGTGCTAAAAGTAAGTCTTTAAAAAATTGATTTTGAAACCGATAAACATTGAGATTACAAGCCATAGTGTGAAACAGGTCTGCCATCTTAAATCTTGGGGCCCAGTACAAACTAAAGCCAAGGCCCCCCCACCCCACACTATAAACTGGAAGAACATGTAAAGACAGAGCTTGTGGAACTGTTCCACTATGCGGCATGATAAGAAATTTAGGATCAAGAGACAGAGGTGCTCTCCAATTCTCTGCAATGCTACCAAAAGAATACATTTATAAAGGACCCTTCCAAGATATTCTCCATAATCCCATGGTCCAGTCTCATTGTCAGGGGGCCCCTTTTAACACAGTCCCCCACACACACACACACACACATCACTGAGGCTGCAGGGGCCTCTGTGTCTGATAGGGGAGGTGGGTCCACCATCTGCTTGTTTGGTACTACCTATAACTCCCTGATGGTGGCCTTGTGTGATATACCTTAGAAAGAAATTAAGTACACCAAACATTAAAGACATTATATCGTTGTAATTATCAGTAATGCATAATAAGTTATTAACACTTTTCATTGGACAGTTAATCCATAGATTTTTCAGTAGCATACCTCTCAAAATCATCCAGCATTTTTATTTTTAAGCTATTGACGAGCTGTATGAACAGGTATGACTTTCTATGAAGGCCAAATACTATGCAAAGGAGGTCTGCACTCTTACAAAATAATGCTAACAGTAAAAAAAAATTATATATAATTATTTATATCTTTAAATTGGGTCTCAGTCAGGGGAAGCAGCAACTGGGATTTGCACTACCTAACACCAATTTCAAAAACCCCACTTAATGCCTCATTTTTACTTTAACCTATCTGAAATGTGCTCTTTGTTAATGTATCTAAGAACCTGCTTCAAATCCCATTTTAAATTTAAATTCTTCTGTTATATGCTGTCTGCTGCAGTATCCAAGACCCCACTTCTTGTATCTTCATAAATGTAATCTTTTTTGGTATGTGCTTTCTGCTGCTTCATCTAAGACCTGCTTCATGTCTTTTTTCAATTGTAACCCTTTCTGGTATGTGCCCTCTGTTGCTACATCTGAGACCAGGCTCCATGTCTAATTTAAATATAATCATTTAAGCTCCTTCCCCACGTTTCATTTTGCCTTTTAACCCTTCAAGCATCCTTCTTCCTCCACATGTTTCACTTGGCCTTTTGATTGTGTCTGTTTGCTATCAGACTTTTTATGTTGTAGATTAATAGATTAAAAATGATACCTTTATTGTCTAGTTGTCTAGTTTTTAGTTCTCTTGAAAATTTGCATCCTAGTGCCACTCAGTCAATAAAGGAATCATTTCTACTCTACTAATGTACTGCATTTACTGTGGCTAACACTATACCACGCTTTACCCATGTTTTATGCTATCACACCTGATTGTATTCTTGAAATTCCCTATGCTAAAAATATTGTAATGGGACATACCCATTCCGTTTAACAGGAAGTCAATCCCATTTTCTTTCATTTTAATTTCAGTAGGGAGGAGCATTTCCTGGGGTTTGCAATAGCTGGCCACCTTTCCAAAGTATCCCTTTTCTAAATATCTTGGAGACTGGACAAGAGTTTTTGCAGCCCAACCACCTAAAGACAACAGAGAAGTAAACAAAGGAGGAGGGAGTTAAAAAGGAAGAAGAAAAAGGAATAAGTATTTCAAATTAATGAAAATATTGTTCAAAGATACTCAAAGATTTCACTTGGTTTTTGTATTCTTGTTTCATTCCCTTCCCAAATTGAGCATATAATTATATATATATTACCCTCCCACTTTTAACACAGTTTCCATTATATACCAACAAAATTTCCCAAATATGTGCACTACCCTCTGGAAGCTTGTAATACACACTAAGGAAGATTAGGGTAAGGAGGGTGGGTTTCAGCTGACATCCTTGAACTATACAATGGTAGACATGACACATGGACAAAATCAGAACAACCTGGCTGCTTCTAAAGGCAACTGCAGAATACCTGCATAAAGGAAACAAAACAATAGAAAGCTCAATATTTTACAGACTACCTGAACAATATCATATCCAAATGAGCTACCTTCTGGAAAGTTAATAAAAATATCTAGAACCCTCATAACTATTCTCACTCCACAAGTACAAAAATAGACAATAAACCACTACAATGCTTCATATTGATAGCTAAGGCATTCAACAACTATTTTATTGTATACACCACATATATCACTGACTTTGCACGCTCAGACAAGGGGATGGCTTTTTGATGTTAATGAGTACCACATTTGTGAATTCACTCTTTATTAAACGAACAAGCACAAAAATATGGCTACACATCATATGCAAAATAAAAGCATGCCAGAAATGTGTCATGTTTTTGTCATGTTTCCATTTCTGGCTTTGGTAAATAAATCCAATGGTTTTCTCATAATATATGATCTTATTTGACATAGATCTACAATTTATGATGATTTTTGATACATACAGACAGTTAAATTAAACATTTGATAAATAGCCATGCGCTCATATCATTATAAATTATTGGCTGTAATTCAATCTTGCAATCATAGTTTTGACGTGAGTCAATTGATTTGTCATTTTGTAGATTAACTCATAAATGAGATCACACAATGCAATTTTAATATCTAAAAGACCTTTGTAAATATGAAAAAATTGTCTAGTATGTTATATTTCTATATGTTAAGAAATAGTAATTACAGAGAGTATAATCAACCACAATCCAGTGCTTCCACATTGCACATCATTGTGTTATCTTGCTCCCATGCTGTATATTATGAATAACTGTAATGGATTTCATTTTCCATAATCCTTCTTTTTATACACTCCTTTTCAAAACATATCTGTTTAAATTAATTGTTGAATTAAATGTTGTTAGGACAGTGTCACATGCCATATGACCTTTTCAAGAACACCAAGCCACTAGAAAAAGGGATAGCTTCTGCACCAACAAATACCCATTTTGAGATATCCCTAGTTAGCTCAGTGATGGTGCCTACAAGAAAAATTAATGTACTACGGAATATGGAGAAAAGAAGCCTCAGTCAAAAAGAACCTGTAATATTGGCACCCAACAGGGTATTAAAATTATATCTTTATTTATTAATTTTAAGTTTAAAATGTTAAAGAACAAACAGAATGGGGATAAAAACAAGTGATTGCCCTGGGGGAATGTTATCATCATATTGTAGTAAGGAGTTGGTTCAAAGAGATGGTTTTAGGAAAAATTCACAAAAGAGTGATGATGTTGGGATGTATCAAAATACCTTATCTGCGATGATTATAGGTAGTGGTATATAATGGTTATATTCATCTTTCTGTAAACTTTACAGATCATCCTAACCAGAGACCCACAAGGTCATTTGATTATGACAATTGTGGATCGTCACAATGGGATTAGAATCTCTCCAAAATTCAGTATCCCTTTCAGCTGAAGCATATATCACTTGGTATTTATTTTCATTGAGAAAGCCAGGGTTAATCAAACTCCCATTGGTTAGGCATCCTTAATGTTATCGGATAATCATTGGTGTGGTTAATGGATTGAAACAGTGATTGACAGCATAGCATAGTAAATTAGGTTGAAAAAGGACACAAGTCCATCAAGTTTAACCTTTGTCTCATAACCTAGAGAAAAGAAAATTATATAAGCTTTTCTGCTGCCAAATAAGTTAGGCTTTATCTGAACTTCCTGTTTTGCCTACTAATACACATGTATGTTCCCTCTTGAAAGAAATCTATCTAATTGTCTCATAAATGTATCCATTGTATCTGCCATAACCCCATCCTTGGCAAGAAATTCCACAATGTAACAGACATTATTGTAAAAAAAATCCTTCCTCTACTGAAGTTGAAACCTCCTTTCATGAAATCCCAAGGGGTGGCCCCTGGTTATTTGATCAGGCCTTGGAATGAAAAGCCCTCCAGATTGATCCTTGTATTGACCTCTCATATACTTTTACATTGTGACAAGATCTCCTCCTAGTAGTCTTTTTTTTTTCTGGAGTAAATAAAGCAAGCTTTTTATTATTAATCTTTATTTATATAGCGCCAACAAATTCAGCAGCGCTTTACAGTAAGGAGTAGATATACAGAGGTATTAAATAGTACAATCAAATGTGGAGAACAGAAGGATCAGAGGACCCTGCTCGTGAGAGCTTACAGTCTAGAGGAAGGTAGGTATGACACAGAAGGAGCAAGTGCTATTGGGTGTAAGTGCCTCCTGCCACCTGACCTGCTAGTCAGTGGGTGGGAGTGAGAAATGCTGTTGAGTGCAGTGGTCAAGGCAAGGGGTGATTCTTAGTGATATTGTTTATGGAGGCAGTTGATAGGCTTCCCTGAAGTGGTGAGTTTTCAGGGAGCGTCTGAACGTCTGAAGGCTGGGGGAAAGTCTGATTGGGCAGGGGAGGGAATTCCAGAGCTGCGGTGTGGCACAGGAGAAATCCTGTAGGCGGGAGTGGAAGGATGTGATAAGAGCTGTGGACAGAAGAAGGTCATGTGGAGAACGAAGATAGAGAAAGGGAGTGTATTTGGAGATGAGAGATGAAATATAGTGTGGTGCGGTGTTAGTGAGGGCTCTATAAGTAAGCACCAGAATTTTGAATTTAATTCTGTATGCTAATGGGAGCCAGTGTAGGGATTGACAGAGGGGTTTGGAGTAAGAGAAGCGATGAGTGAGGTAGATTAGTCTTGCAGCAGAGTTCATTATGGACTGTAGTGGGGTTAGTCGGGTGAGAGGAAGGCCAATTAGTAAAGAGTTACAGTAGTCAAGACGGGACATGATGAGTGTTTGGACTAGAATTTTGGTAGTGTCATGGGTG
This sequence comes from Rhinophrynus dorsalis, assembly GCA_037306005.1. Classification (NCBI taxonomy): domain Eukaryota; kingdom Metazoa; phylum Chordata; class Amphibia; order Anura; family Rhinophrynidae; genus Rhinophrynus; species Rhinophrynus dorsalis. The sequence continues at coordinate 309,976,965 of CM074720.1, read as the reverse complement.
AGAAAGGGTCGGATTCTAGAGATGTTGCGGAGGTGGAGGCGGCATGATTTGGAGAGTGACTGGATGTGAGGAATGAAGTCAAATGTGACCCCCAGACAGCGATCTGTAGGGGTCGGCATGATGGTAGTGTTGTTGATGGTGAGGGGAATATCTGGGGTAAGGCTGGTTGTGGTGGGAGGGAAGATGATTAGTTCGGTTTTGCCAAGGTTAAGTTTGAGTTGACGGGAGGACATCCAGGAAGACACAGCGGACAGACAGTCAGACACTCGGGACAAGAGGGGAGGGGAGAGGTCAGGGGAGCAAATATATATTTGAGTGTCAACAGCATAGATATGATGGTGAAACCCAAGGGAGTTGATTAGTTTTCCAAGGGATGAGGTGTAGATTGAAAAGAGCAAGGGTGCCAGGACTGATCCTTGAGGCACTCCAACAGATAGTGGGATGGGTGGAGAAGTGGAGCCAGAGTAGGAAATGCTGAAGGGGCAGTTGCAGAGATAAGATGAAAACCAGGAGAGTGCAGTGTCACAGATACCTAGGGAGTGGAGGGCATGGAGGAGGAGAGGGTGATCTACTGTGTCAAAGGCAGCTGACAGGTCCAAGAGAATGAATATGGAGTAGTGGCCTTTTGACTTGACAGAGAGCATGTCATTGGACACCTTAGTGAGGACGGTCTCGATGGAGTGATGAGGGAGGAATCCAGATTGCAAGGGATCGAGCAGGGAGTGGGAGCAGAGGAATCTAGTGAGCTGATTATATGCGAGACGCTCAAGGAGCTTGGAGGCAAACGGGAGCAGAGAAATTGGTCGGTAGTTTGACAGTGAATTTGGGTCCAGGGAGGGTTTCTTTAGGATCGGTGTGATGAGTGCATGTTTGAAAAAGGATTGGAAGGTGCCAGTTGAGAGGAAGAGGTTGAATACGTGAGTAAGGATTAGAGTTAGTAGAGGGGAGAGTTCTTGAGTGAGCCGAGATGGGATTGGGTCAAGAGGGCATGTGGTTGGATTTGAGTGAGTGAGGAGACGGGAAACTTCATCCTCTGTGACGGGTGAGAAGGAGCTTAGTGTGTATGTGGGAGAGGTGACAGGGCTGGGGTGGCTGGGTGGGGGTGGGAGTGATGAAATGTCATATCTGATAGATTCAATCTTGTCCTTGAAGTGGGTGGCAAGATCTTTGGCAGAGAAGATAGTGGAAGGTGTTTGTGTTGGTGGGTGTAGAAGAGATTTGAAGGTTGTAAAAAGGTGTTTCAGGTTAGAGGAGAGATTACAATTCAGAGAGGAAAACTATGACTGTTTGGCCAGGGAGAGGGAAGAGCTATATGAATGGAGAATGAATTTGTAGTGTATAAAGTCGGCTGTAGAGCACGATTTCCTTCAGTACCTTTCGGCAGTGCATGAGCACCTCTGGAGGTATCGCGTTTGTCTTGTGTGCAAGGGTTGTAGAGGGGTTGTGTGTGGGTGGCGTGGAGTTGCAGGTGCTGCTGTGTCAAGGGCTGTTCTAAGAGTGCTGTTGTACAGAGCAGCAGTTTGTTCTGGGCAAGTAAATGTGAGGATGGGGTTGAGAAGAGGTTGCAGGGATGTGGAGAATTGTTGTGGATCAAGAGTATGTAGACTTCTCCGCATGCTCTTGGTCACAGTGGGGGGGATGGGTTTGGATGGTATGATGAGGTTACCGGTGAGGAGGTGGTGGTCGGAGAGGGTAAAGGGGATATTAGAGAAGTTGGAGACTGAGCAGAGGTTAGTGAAGACCAAGTCAAGGGAGTGACCGTCACTGTGCGTGGAGGAGCTGGTCCACTGTGATAAGCCAAAGGAGGAGTTTGATTGCAGGAGTGGTGTTATGATTATCTATGGGGATGTTGAAGTCACCCATGATGAGAGTAGGGACGTCAGAGAACATGAAGTGAGGGAGCCAGGAGCTGACATGATCAAGGAATTGAGTAGCAGGGCCAGGTGGCCTGTATATGAAGCTCGTCTAGTCATTCCTCATACGTCAAGTCCTCCATTCCCTTAATTCATTTTGCTACTCTTTGCTGTTCTCTCTCCAGTTCTAGAATATCCTTTTTCAGAACTGGTGCCCAAAACTGCAGTACATGTTCAAGGTGAGGTCTTACCAAACAGTGGCAAAATTATGTTATGCACTCTTGCTCCAGTACCCCTTTTTATGTAAGACAGGACTTTGTGTTTGCTACTGCTATCTGACGCTGGTTACTGCTTCCAGGTTTGCGATTTCCAAGAATTCCCAGGTCTCTCTCTAGCAATGAGTGCTCTAAAATGATTCCATTAAGTTCATATGTAGCATTGGGATTTTTTTTCCCAAATGCATGACTTTCCTCACATTAAACTTCATATTTCATTTGTTTGCCCAATCTGCCATTATGTGTAAATTCCTATGTAGAGAACAAACATCATGTTCTGAATTTATTACCCTGAATAATTTAGTCTCATCTGCAAATATTTATATTTTGCTTTCTATATCTATTTCCAGGTCATTCATACATGTGTTAAAAAGCAGTGAACCAAGTACTGAACCCTGAGGTACTCCACTCTCAACTTTAACTGTATTAGAGAATTGTCAGTTTACAACTACACACTGTTCCCTATCCTTCAAACAGTTTTCTTATTCCGTTTTCCCAATTTCCTTATTTTATACCCTAGCCTCCTGTGTGGCACTGTATCAAATGCCTTTGCAAAATCTAGATATACTACATCAACTGCTTTACCATTATCTAGGTTGCTACTTACTTCTTCATAGAAGTTCAAACGATTAGTTTGTCATTATATATTCCTCATAAAATCATGTTGATTCCTGCAAATTGTACTATTTTCTGCAGTGTAATCCTGAATATAATCCCTTATTATCCCTTCTAGCAGATTTCCCACTACAGAGGTCAAACTCACAGGTCTATAATTGTCAGGTTCTATTTTAGTTCCCTTCTTATATAAAAGCATTACATTGGCTTTAAGCCAGTCTTGTGGCCCTGAGCCTTTGGAAAGAGAATATTTAAAGAGTAAACACTGCAGAGAGTTCCTGAAGAACTCTTGGATGTATTCCATCAATACTAGGTGTATTGTCAGTCTTCATTTTGTACTTGAAATGTGTGCTTCCACAATTGTTATTGGAGGTGTGTGCACCCCTGTTATTCGGAGCGTAGCAGCAGTGCACACCTTGAGATAATTGACATGATTTATTAAAGGGATAGTAATATTTCATAATAAAAGCAGCTCTAATTAATCATCATAGTATTTGGACTTTGGAGAGTGTTATTTCAATTCTGTCAGAGTTGTAGTACAAGAGTAATTGAATGATAAAGTGTCCCCCTCCCGCCCCTTTTACTGATGTCACACTGTTTATCCAGAGCAGAAGGGAGGTGCCCAAGTAGACTGCAGAGAGGGACAATCTTCAATTAAGATAAGGGAAAAACCTGAAAACCTTGTCAAGGGGGGCAGGGATTCCATTGTTTTCATAGGAATAAGAGTGCCCCCTTCTGTTATCTGTCTGGTCTATGGACTGCATTCCACATCTGAGAAGAGATTGTTTACAGTAGGTAAAAGGGGCGGGAGCGGGAAACTTTGCTTGTGAATATCTCATAAACCATAAAGGTTTGAGAGATAAGACATATCGTTCTTCATGTTTTTTTAATACCTACAAAATAAAATAAAGTTAAAATGAAGTATTACTATCCCTTTAATATTACAACACAATGAGTATCATCGTGTGTGATAATTATAAGGCTGGGTGACTATTGATGTGACTGTTTCAGTTGTGCAATTGCTGACGCAGTTACTGATACTGATAACGTTTCAAAGATACTTTTATTTACAGAAGTTGTATTGAGAAACTTATTAGCAAATTCAGATTGCATAGCGAGTGCCCTGCTCCAAATCACTTCAGGTTAATGCATTGCAGCAAATATCATAGTAAAAGACAGATAAATTATGGCAATTGGCCACTGTTAGTGTTAGGGATCAGGGACATTGCTCATATGCCCTGACGTTTTCAGCAATCTTATTATAAAGATGATAATTTGGGTCGGGTTGAATGCCAGAGCACCGCTGGCTTGACACAAAATGCCACTGCTGCACACATATAACAGGAATAGCCATGACCGTATATAGTAAGTAAATGTGTCAGCAAACTATAGATTCATGCCAATTGTTAATAGAGAATGAAACACTATTATCACTAGACAAACCCTCTGTGGAGCATCCCCTCCGATTCCCACTTAATCCATAGAATCCTTATTGATATAATTGTACAGAAAATAAGAAAAGGAGAGAGAGAGAACTCTTTGCCCCCCCTGCTCAGCTGGTTTTGTTGTTGGCTTTATCAAGATTGAGCCTCACCACCAAGCCGGCTTCTTTGTAAATAAATAGCTCCTCCCAAAAACACCCACTCATTGAATCACTCCGGATCATATATAACCGATAGCATTGGGGTTAACCCTTAGTGACTACATGTGGTGGATGGGATGAGATGAAATGGTTTATATTGTTATAAAGCATAAGCATATCCCAGAACATTATAGGCTAAGAATAAAGAAGTGAGTTGCAGAACATATTAATAGATATAGATCAATCTATCAATAAGTTGTCTGTAGATAGACAACATATATTGTGTAATATCTTAACAAATACTCACAATGGTATGGGTAGTTAGATCATGAGATATTTATTCTAATCTTTTTGCTATACTTACTAGTTTGTAATAAGTTGTTTTTAGTACATTCATGTGAAATATGACTAGGAGGAAAATTAACACCTAATCATTCTTAAAGGGATAGTAATACTTCGTTTTAACTTTATTTTATTTTGTAGGCATTAAAAAAACATGAAGAATGATATAAGTCTTATCTCTGAAACCTTTATGGTTTAAGAGATATTCACAAACAAAGTATCCCTTCCCTGTTCAAACAGATCAGAAGGGAGATGCCCAGGTAGACTGCAGAGAGGGACAATCTTCAATTAAGATAATGGAAAAAGCTGAAAAACTTGTCAAGGGGGGAAGGACTTTCATTGTTTTCATACAAAGAAAATTGTCCCCTTCTGTTATCTGTCCTGTCATACAACCAGACTCACATCTGGGAAGAGATGGCTTACACTAGGAAAAAGGGGCGGGGAGGGGAACTTTGCTTGTGAATATCTCATAAACAATAAAGGTTTGAGAGATAAGACTTATATCATTCTTCATGCTTTTTTAATGCCTACAAAATAAAATAAAGTTAAAACGAAGTATTACTATCCCTTTAAATAAGTATCAAATTATATAGTACTTTTGGAGAGTAAGCTGCTTATTCTTATAAAACATAAGGTATTGTATGTAAAGATTCTCTAAAAAGATTGTCACCTAATCTAAGAAGATATATATATATTTCTGTATGAAAGACATAGGATATATTAACCCTTAACATGATATTTATACATAGCTTGAAAAATGTTGGAAATAGTTTGTGAGTACTCATAAAGGGATGATTCACATGTCCTTAGATGGTTATTAGGCTTGAAATATGACATATAGAGCCAAACTTTTCATTGTAGAAGGTTAAATATATCCTACTAACATCACAGTTTACAGTTTGCGCTACAACATTCCTATGGAATTAACAAACCACAAAAATCCTATGAACTGTTATCCTATGAATTTGATACTATGGTTCAGTTGGAATTCAGTTTACTGGAATTTTCTAAACCTATTCGTCAGTTCTATGGAAGTAAACAGTTTAAATAAAGCATTATAATTTCTTATCATGTGTAGTTTATCATAAAGGATATGTAATCAGATTTTTAGAAACATAGGCTGATTTATGAAACACAGATACAGATCTCTTTCACAAATGCAATACTTAGGTAAATAACAATAACACTGGGATATTTTACATGGAAAATTCAAGTAATAGATTTATGGCTCTTGTACTTATCTTATGTTTATCTCCTGCATTATGCAGTGTTTCTGGCAAAACAAAGTGTACTGTACTCATAGTTGTGCTATAAAAATAAATCTGTACTTATTTACTTCAACACATAATGGCATTTAAATTTGGGTACACAATGGCACAGATACAATAAACATTAATAAGCTTCAGAGTGCATTAATTCCTCTTGAAATGATTTATGCTCTTATAAGTTTTTATTTTGTTTTCTGTGAGGAGTCTGTCAGTGAAATATAGTTAATTATATGTATACTGATTAACTCTAAATTATATATGTATACTATAAAAGAAGTGGTCACGTGACCACAAATTCTACATCCGTGCCTCACACACCCCAGGGAGGCAGCTAGGAGGAGATCTGCATATCTGCTCAACACTGCCTGAGCCCAGCATTACACACTAAATTATAATATACACACCCCCGGGTGGCAGCAAAAAAGAAATATGCAGATCACCTCCACACGGCCTGAGCCCAGCATTACACACTGAATTATAATATACACACCTCGGGGTGGCAGCAAAAAAGAAATATGCAGATCACCTCCACAATGCCTGAGGTCAACATGAAAACTAAAAACATGGCTGACTTTCACTTATCAACATCTGAATTACCACTGAGTTTTTCCTGTAACAAGTTGGGCCGCTCTCAGTATTGTCTCATAACCCTTTGAGTGCCAGAGGGGTACCGAACGCATTTTATGGAAAGCATTGCTTTGCAATGCATTCCGTACCCCTCTGGCACTCAAGGGATTAAACAACAACAAAAAAAACAAAACATGCACAATGCATTTGGAGCAGTGCTGACATGCAGCTCCTGCTCTTGTGTGTTAACCCATTGAGTACCAGACGACTATCCACTGCATTAGATACATTTGTGGCACTCAAAGGGTTACTTGTGATTGTACTCCGATGCAGCATGCTTCTCTCTGCTCACTCTTAAGTTCCCTGGCAAGATGTGAGTCAAGCGTGCACCATCAGAGTACAATCACAATTAAACCTTTGAGTGTGCCCAATGCAGTGGATAGCCATCTGGCACTCAAAGGGTAAACACAAAAAAGGATCTACCATAGAAGAAGAGAAGCTGCTCCACACTGAAAGGACACCTTTTTGAAAATGCAATATCCTACAGCTCCTAACGCTTTTAGTGATGCAGGGGTATGCAACACATTGCAAAGAAATGCATTGCATAACCCTGTGCTACTCACATTTTCAAAAAGGTGTCATTTCAAAGGCTTAATGTGTCCCCTCTCTCCACATACAGCACTCAATGAGTTGCCAGTATAAGCCTATATATGGCTATTGCGCAAGTACCCAATCTATGTGAATCATGCTGCTGTAGACTGCCTCTTCCATCTTGTCGGTAGAATGATGTGTGAAATAAATTAATCCATGGCTCAACAAACACTGGGCGCCAGATCGCCATAAATAATCTAGATGTTTGTTTACTTCCAATCATCTTATACTTATGCACAATGGCACATACAGCTCTGATAGATGAAGTCCACACTTCTACAACACTTTCATACAGCAATGCTTTCTGCCCAGCGGTGCCCTTGTCAGTCTCTCCAGCAACCTCCTTCCGATCTGCCCTGCTCAGTGAGTAATTCCTATGAAATTTACTGGTCTATCTGCATTTTGGCACTAAGAGCGTACCTTCATCTAGATACTAACAGCCCGTATGTGGCTATCACTAACATATTTAAATCCACCAATCAATATGAGCAGAGGAAGAGGAGTAGTAACATAGTAACATAGTAAATTAGGTTGAATAAAGACACAAGTCCATCAAGTTCAACCTTTGCCTCATAACTCAGTGCCATGAGAATTGTATAGATTTCCTGTTACCAAATAAATTAGTCTTTATCAGACCTTCCTGATCTGCCTACTGATAAACAATATAAGTCTGTATGTTTCCTTTTGAAAGAAATGTATCTAATCGTCTCTTAAATGTATCCATTGTATCTGTCATAACCACATCCTTGGGCAAGGAATTCCATAATTAGTATTAGTTTAGATTGACACTGGCAATCTGCATCCATCCCATATATCATAATAATATGAAGAAATAAAGATGAGGACCTGAGAGGAGACTGATATCTTAGCTGTCTCTGTACAGACATCTCTCTGTCTCCTCTCAGGTCGGTATCTGCCGCAGACACATACTGACAGTAGAACAGAGAATTGGACCTCACACAAACAGGCGATATGTGAGAGAGAAGGGGGGCACAGCACAGACAAGCGTTCATGACAGGAGAGCTCTGTACTGAAGCCTGTCATTGTTAGCCTTTCCCCCTTCCCCAGTTGTTCCCCATTATTATCGATGACTGAGGGTTCCAGCATGGAGCGGTGCGATTTAGTGATATATATGCAACAGTACAGTTTAGACCTTAACACTTTGAATGCCAGAGGGGTGCACAAAGAAAAAGCAATGCTTTGCGCACCACTCTGGCACTCATAGGGTTAAGGTCTAAACTCTACTCTTGCATATATATTGCTAAATCACACCACTCCAGCTCACATGCTGGAATCATCATTCAAAGAGGATGTAATAACAGGGAGCAACTGGGGAGGATGAAGAGGCTAACAATGACAGGCTGCGGTACAGAGCTCTCCCTTAAGTTACTGCACAGTTAATATCACAATTTGACTTCAACCAGAACAGACTGGCACATTCTCCAGTACTAGAACAAGCTGACACACACCCCTGCACTAAGACAGACTGACATACTCCCCAGAGAGTACCAACATGGCTACTGTACCTTTATCAAGAATCATCTCGGACTCGATCGCCTTCAGATTTTTAAGCCCAAAATGGCTGGTGACGGGTCTGTACATAGTCCCCTCAGGTAATATAGTTTGCTGGTACAGATACCTAACTAATCCCCATTATATTTAGAGAGAGACCTGAGTGTGTCCTGTGCAGAGTCCCCTCAGGTATATAACATGTGTATAGTGTGTGAGTACAGATAACTAATCATCTATATATATAAAAGAATAAGCCTCATTGCATAATTTGGTACCTCACACACAGAACATAATTTATGTCTCCTCAGAAAACAAACACACATTGAACAGAATGCCTCATTAATTGATGTCTCATTAGGAGACACAACTCCTATTGGGTGATTCAATGGGGACTTTACTGCTCCCATTGGGTGATTCAATGGGGACATGTTTATCATACAGGGAGTTGGCCTGCCCCCTCCAGCCTGCCCACCACTATACAACTGACAAAAAAAAATATAGCTGCCACTCGCTTCTGAAGTAGGGATATCAGTAACTTCTCCTGGTCCACACACACTCTCACTCAGGATCATGACCCCACAAACACACTGTTTCACCTCCCACAGATAATTGTTACCGTCCATACACTCTGTTTCAGCATGAGGGTGTAACGTTTCCATAAAATACAAACTCAGGGATAAACTTAATAGCAACTCTTTTATTTAACACTTTTCATCTCTTCAGTCACCTTACTAACTGTCTGTTTTCAGCTGTCACTCCTCCACTTCTGATTCCTGCCCTTTCTCCTTGAAGGGACAGAGATGCTTTGCTGTATGTTACAGAGGGCAAGACTCAAACACCACTTTCAATTTGTTCCCTCAGCATATTGCTACGTTGCCTCAACTGAAAACCCACCGTGTGTTATATTGCTATGTTACCTCAACTTAACCCTTTGAGTGCCAGAGGGGTACGCAACGCATTGCAAAGCAATGCGTTGCGTACCCCTCTGGCACTCAAAGGGTTAAGTAAGGAGGAGTTACTGCTTCCACTGGGTGATTCAATGGGGGAGAGATTTAAATCATGCAGGGAGTTGGCCTGCCCCCACTATCCAGCCCGCCCACCACTATCCAAGTAACTGAAAAAACAAAATGGCTGCCACTCGCTCCTACACAGACAAAAAACACACACACTCGCGCACGCACTCTCACTCACGCACGCACTCACGCACGCACTCACACGCACTCACACACACGCGCACTCACATACACACGCGCACTCACACACACGCACTCACACACACACGCACGCACGCACGCACTCGCACACACACGCACTCACACGCACTCACACCCCGGGAGCCAGCATGATTCACCTTCCACCATAGTCTCACTCACACTCACTCACACCCCGGGAGCCAGCACGATCCACCTTCTATCATAGTATGTGCAATTACCACATGCATTTCAACTACATGAATGAATGCCACTCACTCACACCCCGGGAGCCAGCACGATCCACCTTCCACCACAGTATGTGCAATGAATGAATGAATGCCACAGTGGAGGCATAAGTACAAACACAAACTCATTACAATGAAACACAAGTCACCCCCTTATGACTCACTTCTGTGTGTGTGTGTGTGTGTGCGCCTGTGTATTCCTCACTGTGTGTGTTGCATGTCTATATCACACTCTATGTGTCTCCATGTTGTGCATTGCATGTATGAGTATATGACTGTGTCGCTTTTTATGCATCTCAGTGCATGCGTGTGCATTGCATGTATGTGTGTATGACTGTGTCGCTCTTTATGCATCTCAGAGCATGCGTGTGCATTTGCGTGTGTGTCTCTGTGTGTGTTTGTCTTGCATCCATGCGTGTGCATTAATTCCCTATATATCCTGACGGGCAGCGCCATCCCACATTGCTAGTCAATATATAAAGAGAGACCTATGTGTGTCCTGTACAGAGTCCCCTTAAGTACGAGTAACATGTACAGAGTGTGTGTGGGTACAGATAACCACCATTATATAGAGGCCTATATGTCTCCTGTACAGTCGCCTCAGTTATATAACATGTATAAACAGTGTTTGGGTACAGATAACTAATCACTATATATATATATATATATATATATATATATATATATATATATATATATATATATATAAATATATATATATCTTAGCAGTGTGGGATGGCGTTGTCCTTCTGTTTTTTAAGCAATGCATAACACTTTGAGTGACAGAGGGGTACACAAGGTATTGCAATGCACTGTGTGGTCTTCTTGCACTCAAAGGGTTAATGTGAGGCTGAGTCACACAGGAGTGTATATATATATATATATATATATATATATATATATATATATAATGTATATTAATGTACACACTGTAGACACAGGAGTATATATGTTGTATATTAATGCACACACTAGGTGTACAATGTGTACAGTAATTTACATTATGTATACAGTCCTGTGTGTACAGTGTGTAGATTAATATATATTATATATACAGTAATGTGTATATGTATATATATATATATATATATATATATATATATATATATACAGTAATGTTTATACAATGTGTATATATATCATATGCATTGTATGTACAGTTCTGTGTCAGTGAAGCTCACATTAACTCTTTGAGTGGCAGAGGGGTACAAAATGCATTGCAATATGTTACGTACCCATCTGCCACTGAAGGGGTTCAGCATTGTTTGACAAAGAAACAAACAGACGGGCAACATCATCCCACACTGCTAATTATATAAGTAAATTAAACTTTAAGCTTTCAGTCATCAATTGCCTTTTTGTGGGTTGTGGTTTTTCAGTTCAATGAAGTCCTATTTCTTTTTGCAGTCTCACTTTTTGGTTGTGTGACATTTTGATGGCTGCGAGCTATATTAGCACATGCCTCAAGAGTCACTATAAATCACAGCCTCATACATTCTGCAGCTGGAAGGGAGAAGAACATTCCGAGCCAAAGAAGCAGCCGTTCTCATTTCTTTATTTACGTATCTTCAACATGTCAGGGTTTAAGGATTCCCATGTTTGAGCACAGGTGAGTGAGTCAGTCAGAAGCTCAGTGATTTGAATTACTCACCTCTGTTCAACCTGGAAATCATAACATCCTGGGGGTTATGCACTAAGGTGTGATAAGGAGGTGATAACCTGGAGATTACTTCCCCAGAGATATCACTTGTCCAGTTTCTTTGTTATTCAATGGAGTTTTTGCACTAATATCGCTCCAACTTTAGAGAGGTTATGCACTAAGGCATGATAAAGAGGTGATAAAACGGATATGACTTCTCCAGTGATATCACTTCTCCATTTCTTATGTTATTCTCTAGAACCTATGCACTAAGATCTACAAAGCTGGAGAAATCGTAGTGCACTGTCTCCATTTAATTACACAGAACTTGGAGAAGTTCTTTATCCCACCTTACTGCATCTCCCTCTAAAAATCTTAGTGCATATGTTCCATAGAATAACATATGAATTGGACAGTTGATATCACTGCAGAGGTTATCCCATGTTATTACCTCTTTATCACACCTCAATGCACCCCCCCTGTGGTGGGAGATTCGGCAAGGTGAAATTACTTTTGAATGAAGCACATCTCAGTAGTGAAAAGCAAAAAACAATATATATTTTCATTTACTTGTATTGCCTTGTCTTAAGCTTTTTGTCTCAAAAGCGAAAATACAAAATTTGCACTTCTCCCCATTATTGGGAATTCTGTCAGTTTTTTTCCTCTTTTTATCCACTTTTTATAATTCATTGAAATCAGTGATAATAATAGAGTTCTGCCAAAGTGGGGAGTTTTTCCCATGTTTTCCAGCCATGCTAAATCATCAAAGAGGATGTCAATGTGCTGCATGTTGTCAGTCTATGCTTGGGTGAGACAGAGATAAAAAAGAGAGAGAGAGAGCAACTGAATTTTTGATGCTAGTGTAGAGACAGGCATGCAAAGAGAGGTGGATTTTGTTTTATTTAGGAGTATTGGTGGCAGCCAGTGTTTCTATGGACAGGTGGAGTGCATGGACTATGCATGTGAAGGGAGAAAGGAGAGTTTAAATAAATAAACACATAAATAAACCTTATTTAACTGATACATAATGATGGCAGACAGACAAGTGATCTTTCCTGCCTCATCTGACTGAGACTGAGGCTCGACTAACACTGAGGGACAGATATTAAGTAGACAGACATAATAGATTATACAATCTAGATAAGACAAACAGACACCAGATACAACTGTATTACTCATACACACTTAGTCTTACTGCTACACAGATAAGAACAAGAGGGACAAATATATACTGAGTTCTGTTGGTGCTGCACCTTCAACCTACTGATTCTGAAGCTAACAGGTCTATTGTATACTGTATTGTAAAAAAATCAATAATAAAGTCTTGGGAGAGGAAGAGAAAGCCGCTGAAATGTTGACCATAGCTACTAGTGTAGAGGAACACAAGCAAAGAGGGGGAGCTAGAGTTGCCGACTGTTGTATAGAGTGCTGGAATGATTTGTAGACCTTGAAACTGACAGTGACAGACAAGGGAAGTTTAAAAAACACTTTAAAATGCTTTAACTGATAGGTGACAGATGTTAGTAGATCCTAAACATGAGCTGAGACTGAGATAGCAACAGACAAAACATCACTCCACATGCTAACAGTTATGTCATGTATTTTATGGTAAAAACCAACTATATTATCATTATGTCCACCAAACATGCTAAGGGAAGAAAGAAGTAGGAGACGTACATGTTTGTTTTGGTAATAGTAAAGTCACAGTAAAAATAACTGAATGTGGCTATGATAATCATCCTTCTCCTAAGAAAGCTGTTTGTAAAAGTGACATGAACATTTCCACCACCAGTAGTAGTAGTAGCATTACTAAGCTTTTTAACACTGATATCAACAAGGAGTCACATTCTAGTGTTACCAGTGAGCAGTGAGACCACAGGAAAAGTAAACAGAAATATTTAAAGACTTTAACACCTTAAGGACCCATGACGGTCCTGCACCGTCATGGGTTGTTATACCCTTAACGACCCATGACGGTCCAGGACCATCATGGCTTAAATGATAGCACCGTGCCTCCGTGCACGCTGCTATCATTAAATCCAGGCTGAGACTGAGCACTCCGAGACCGGGGCATTCAGTCTCAGCCCTTCTTCCTTCCTCCGGTTCATGCGATCGCCGTATCAGCGATCACATGTACCGGCATAGTGACAGACAGAGGCAGCATGCAAAGCATGCTGTCTGTGCCTGTCTCGTCTGCCTCTGTCTCCCTTGCTCTCAAAGTAAGGGAGACAGAAGTAGAAAGGAGACACCTAGTGGTTAAAAAAAATACAGCAGTTGGGGGTATTAACCCCTTCACTGCTGGTGCAGGAGGCTGGCTAAATGCAGGTCAATTTTTGACCTGCAATTTTACACTTTTTTTTTTAAAAAACACAACACACTTCTTTTTTTTTTTTTTTACAAAAACATTTTTATTTAAAAAAATATATATAATTAAACAATATTACAAGTGTGATTGTTGTGGAGCCATGTAATACACTTATATACACCACCAAATGCCAGGGACAAAAAAAGTGTCAAAATAGGGTGGGAAAAAAGGGACATGGGGATTTTCACCCAGGAGGGACAGTGGCCACTTTAAACTGCACATTTTGTAGGTATGACTGACCGGTCATACCTTTTATGGAGTCTCCATAAAAATTTAACCCTTTGTGGCCAATTGATCCTAAGAGAAAAATCAAAAATGGTGTTTTTTTTATATTTTTTTACCTTTTTTTTAATTTTAATAAAGTGAATGGTGGGTTATCCATATAAATAGGGTATCAAATGAAAGCCCTATTTATGCTTAAAAAAACAGTATATAATTTATGGGGGTGGAATAAAAGCCTAAGAGGGAAAACACTGTTGAACTAAGACATAGTCAAATAGGTCAGAATTGCTCCGGTCCTTAAGGGAAAACGACCTCAGATTTTCCCGGTCCTTAAGGGGTTAAACAAACTACAAGAATTTCAAAAAAGTAGTCAGTAGGAAGCAGACTATGCTGCTGATGCTGATGACCTAATTATTGAAGATGATGTTGTTTAGAACGTATCCTTCCACACTCCTCCCCTTAGCTGTATCTGAAGTGAAAATAATCAGTCTTCCACCACTGAAAATGATCAATTTGACCATCTATAAACTCTTTGAGAGATCATCTAGAAAGTCTGTACAAGTAACCATGCCTCAAAAAAACAAAACATGCATCATCTCGGTCATTCATTATCAGCTTAACTGCATTTAGAGGAACACTCAGCTCTTTATCACACCTTAGTGTACCCCCCCATTTGAAGTTTTGTGTTGCACCTTGCTGGTATATGCAAGCTGCAGGGGTATATGCAGGTGGTTAGTGTGGTGAACATTCACTGCACAGTGCAGAAGGCAACAGAAACAACACATATGCACTGGTGGTAACTCTACGACTACTCCTCCAAACTATTTTTCCCATTCTAGCTCTCTTTTTCTGCTTTTTCCACTGTCTCTCCCTATCAACTAAACCTCACTGCACAGCGGAAAGTTCCAGGTTTTTATATAATCGCTGCTTGAATTCTCATAGCCATAGAAAAAAACAAAGTTCTCAAGAGAAATTCATTGGCAGTAGTGAAAAGAAGGATATTTTATGTACTTTATACATGAAGGGATTTCTGCAGAGAAAAAAACTGAACACTGTGTTTTTCTCACACAAAACAAAACTATAATTTTTGCTCATCCCTACTAGTGCTCCATCCTTGAAGCTTCTAATAATTATTGAACTTTACATTTATAGAGATCAATATATTGGAATTTAAATACTGTCTGTGATCTGGTCACAAATGGAGCTACTAGAAATTAATTTGTTTAGATGAAAGGCACAAAGGGACAGAAAAAAATCCCTTCAGTTGCTGCTGTAATACTAAACCATTAAAGGGGTAGTAATATTTCATAATAAAAGCAGCTCTAATTAATCATCATAGTTGTGGACTTTGGAGAGTGTTATTTCAATTATGTCAGAGTTGTAGTTCTAGAGTAATTCAATGACAAAGTATCCCCCTCCTGCCCCTTTTACTGATGTAACACCGCTCAGCCAGATCAGAAGGGAGGTGCCCAGGTAAACTGCAGAGAGGGACAATCTTTAATTAAGGTAAGGGAAAAACCTGAAAAACTTGTCAAGGGGGGAAGGGCTTTCATTGTTTTCATAGAAAGAAAAGTGTCCCCTGCTGTTATCTGTCTGGTCTATGGACTGCATTCCACATCTGAGAAGAGATGGCTTACACTAGGTAAAAGGGGCGGGAGGGGAAAACTTTGCTTGTGAATATCTCTTAAACCATAAAGGTTTGAGAGATAAGACTTATATCGTTCTTCATGTTTTTTTAATGCCTACAAAATAAAATAAAGATAAAACGAAGTATTACTATCCCTTTAAGCACTGCATCCATTTTCCAAGGGGAAGATGCACTAAGATTCTATATAATGGCTTTGCTTTGGCAAATAAGACACACTGTGCCAAGTGCATTAACAATTAGGTATACCAATGAAGGGGCTGAGACATTATTCATTAGCATATAATGTTGGAGTAAAGTCTGCTGATGTGTTGCAATGGTATATCTGCAGTCAAGTAAATAACAAGGCTAATGTCAAATTACTCAATAGCAATGTATTGAAAAGTTCTTCGTAGTAGTCTAATGTCACCCTTTTAGTTTTAGTTAGACAGCTAAGAAGAAGTCTGAAATATACTTCTATGTAGAGAAGTTTAAAATACATCACTGTGGAGAGTTTTGAATATGGAGTATAGTATAATATGGTGAACTGGGAAAAATGGAGAACTTTGAAAAATGGCAAACTTTGACATCTGGAAAACTTTGAAATATGGGCAAACTTTACTCTCATATGCTAACATTACATGTGAAGTTGTGTACTTAAATGAAGACTACATAGAAATCTATGGCAAAATCTACAAGTTGCCAGTCTCAGGGAAGCAAATTGGTTTCTATGAACTCCAACAGCATCACCATCATTAGTGCATATGATGAAGTTGTCACACTGACATAAAAACACACCCTCGTGGAGAAAAAAAGTAGTTCATGATGTCAAATTTCGATATGTAAATAAGCCATTGGTGAAGGAGACAATGAACAATAGTAAATTTGGTGAAGTCATAGAGATATAGGTATATGTGCAGCATAATAACAGAGATACGGTAATTAAATTAGCTTAGTGTATACAAAGAGATGGATTTGGGTCAAATACAACACAATATCGCCATCGCCAAACAGAACCTTCTCTAACATCCAAGAAGGTTAAAGCCCCACTTAAATCAATGGAAAATTTTAGTAGTCCAACACACTGCAGCTCATTTTTCCTAGAATGACTCTGGTTTCCTTTTGTAAATAAGACCCTTTCAAGTATTTTAGAACCAAGGCAACCTACCTATAATTCCCCATAAATCATGAATCTCTTACTAGCAATTTTTAAGTCCAGATAATTCTTTAAAAGTTATCATATTTATCTGCAAGCTTGGTAAAGATAATGGAGGCCCACCTTGCTTCAACTATATAACAATTACTTAAAGGGATAGTAATACTTCATTTTAACTTTATTTTATTTTGTAGGCATTAAAAAAACATGAAGAATGATATAAGTCTTATCTCTGAAACCTTTATGGTTTAAGAGATATTCACAAACAAAGTATCCCCCCCCTGTTCAACCAGATCAGAAGGGAGATGCCCAGGTAGACTGCAGAGAGGGACAATCTTCAATTAAGATAATGGAAAAAGCTGAAAAACTTGTCAAGGGGGGAAGGGCTTTCATTGTTTTCATACAAAGAAAATTGTCCCCTTCTGTTATCTGTACTGTCATACAACCAGACACACATCTGAGAAGAGATGGCTTACACTAGGTAAAAGGGGCGGGGAGGGGAACTTTGCTTGTGAATATCTCATAAACCATAAAGGTTTGAGAGATAAGACTTATATAATTCTTCATGTTTTTTGTAATGCCTACAAAATAAAATAAAGTTAAAACGAAGTGTTACTATCCCTTTAAACTCTATAATGAATAATTATTAACATCTAAAATGCTCTGCACTGTATTTGTCAGTTCATTTTTCCATGATAAAGATTATTTTTCACGTATTTTTCTTATATACAAATGAAGATTGCAAAGGGTTGCCACTACTGCTTCATAAACATAGTGTCAAATCAGGAATGAACTCACAGGGCCGCAAGGCCAATGTGGATTCGGGGCAGCCCCCAACAACCTAGGCAAAGTTTTCATCATACAAGAAGACACAGAATTGGAGCACTCTACGGATCCACAGTAGCATAAAGTGCCAGTACCACAATCATAATAAAAAATCAGCTTTATTATAAAATATGTATAAAATATATTTCTAGACAGAAATAGATGCAGGTACATAAGATTATAAGACCTGCCTGACACTTAAAGGAGCAGTAAACTTTTTTTATGAAAAAATATATATTTTAGGGATTTTCCTATTAAGTAAAATAAGAGTACGCCTACTGCCAAAATATTTATATTTCCAGAGTTATTACAGTTAAAACCCATGTTTGTTTGTTTTTTTACAATAGCAGTGCTCTCTAGTGGTCAAATTCTAATTAGTTTTTCTGTTAGATTCTAATGGAGAGGAAAGTCAGAGACATACAGTTTTATATAGAACTAGTTGAACAGCCCGTTACACGGGCCACAGTGCCTCTGGCAGCCGGTCGCGGGGCAGTCACGCACAGCAGAGACTGCCCGCGCCACTGCTGATACAAAGCTGGACGCTCCTTCCGAGCGCCCAGCTCTGTATCAGCCGAGGCACGGGCAGTCTGTACTGCGCATGACTGCCGCACGAGCAGCAGTGTCTACTGCGCATGTCGGGCGTTACACACAACTTAGCGAATTATTATATAGGATGTGATAGAAACTGCCTGTCACTTCTTGTCAGAACTATCAGGAAGTAAAGCACAGTAAATTCACTTCCTGATTATTTGAACTGCTATACATCCTATATAATAATTCGCTAATACATGTTTGTCAGAAGATGTCATGCACAGTACAGACGGCTGCGTGTGCTGCAGTCATGCGCAGTACAGACTGCCCGTGCCACGGGTGATAACGAAGCGGGGCGCTCCGAATTCAGACCGTAGCTCCATTATCAGCTACAGCACGAGCAGTCTCTACTGTGCATGACTGCACCGCGGCCGATACTGTCTGCCACTGTGGCCCGTGTACACAGGCTGGTCAACTAGTTTTGAGTGAGAGTGACCTTGTTTTATTCAGTAGGAAATGCTCTATAAAATATGTGTTTTCATAAAAAAAAGGTTACTGCTCCTTTAATGCAGTACACGCTATATTGTAACTAATTATAGTGTTCACTCTCATTAAGTGATAATCTTGGTTAGCGCATAATATGCATTTTGTAACACATTTCTTGTCTTTATTATTTTTAATTATAATTATTTGAACACTTTCTCCAGACTTAATACATTGCAAACTTTGTTGCATGACATTTATAGTCATTATGCACCTTCAAAAATATCTACTTAATTCTAGCTATCTTTTTTATCTACATTCTTTTGATGTCCTATCTTTTAGTAGATAGCGGTGCACAGCTGCGTGATTTGTTATATATTCATGAATGAGCAGCTGTGATAACATAACTAAGTCTGTGCCCCAGTTCTACTCTTTTTTTCCACATAGTTTGATTGGATAATTACTTCTTTTTAAGAATACTTTTATTTTTTTTATAATAATACCGTTACACGGATGCTTTTTGAAAAGTAGCTCAGGTATTTAGATTTATTGATATTGCTCGCTTACCATTAATCTTTCTAGATGAAACACAGAGGTGGAGAAAAAAAAGACAATCTATATATATGTTTATTATAGTAATTACAAAAATATGTTTCAAAACTATTTATCAATCACATAAAAAAACATAGACGCTAAAGTTCTACAAAGGTGCATTGGTACTGCATGTGTGAGAGTGGCCTGTGAAGGCATGGAAGTGCACACACGTATAATTGATTGGAAATAAAAATGTCAAAAAATTCCCATTGATTTAAATAGGACTTTTAACCACTTGAAAGCAAACCAATGCGTTGGAGATCTCTCTGTCATTCAAGTGGTTGAAAGTCCCATTTAAATCTATGGTGCAGTTAGTTTACCTCAGAAATCCACCTCTTTTCCTTACTACACCAGTCCCAATTTCTATAAAGCCAAAAGTTCATAAACATTCTCAAATGTATCAAGAAATGTGAAAAGATAATATATATTAAACTGCTTATTAAAAGTTCAATTTATTGTGTAATGATACAACATTCTTTATAAAGGGAGTTGTAAATATTACTTATTATATATATATAGTTGTTGTTTAGAGTAACATCCATGCTTAGTTTAGCCTATAAGATTCTTGAAATGAATAGAGTGGTAATAAAGTGTCTTCTATCTATTATTACAGCACCCATTTAAAAAAATGTGCCATTACTTATCATTGAGCACATGCCCTCAGTTCTTTATACAAACATACATTTTATACTGCATCCTGCCTATTTTATTCCCTCAAAGCAAATTTTCTCTTTAGAGGGCTTTTAAACCTTTTAACAATTCATGATTTTAAGTTATAACCGATGGTTCTTCAGGGAGAATATTAATAAAAATTATGTAGCAAATGTATATTAATGGACTAGGGTAGTAGGTTACCTCACTTAGATCAGAGATTTGTCTTAGTGTTTCTTCCCTTTGCACTAGAAACTCTTGAATGAATCATCAATAGACACATTCTCATCTGATAGAATTCTGTATTATTGTTACAATAAAATGTGTAGTGTAGTACTTTAGTATTAGGGTACCTATCTGATAACATACAAATATAATTAATTTTAAAACAAATCATGATTGATAAAAATTTATCAAACTAAAAGCATGTCTTGGTACAAGATCAATGAGTTTAATAGCTCTCTGCCACTCAAAGGGTTTAGAGATTTAAGCAAATCCACTGGTGTTGGACATATATATGTATATTTGTGGTCGGACCTGACCGTACTCAAGTATGATGACAAGTCGGAAGCAGTGTGCTCTTGTCCGACGTAATAGTAGGCCTAAAGAGAGGGCAAAAAAATAACAATACCACCCATATAGACTGATGCTTGATCTCTTTAATGGAAATAATGAAACCATAACACATATCATAATTACAAGGCTAATATACAGAAAGTCTGATTAACTTCAGAAATGTGTTGAGGAACATATGACATGTAACTCGATGACTTCCAGCGACCCAGTTTCTTAATAATATGTACTGGAATCATGTTCAGTGAAGCTGAGGTCACTGCCCCTATTCAAAAAGAGTGTCCTGATAACCCTCTAGGGTCACAACCTAATCTAGTGACTCCCCATGGAGTACAGAACCCTTTGGAGCCAATGAATACAGAGGAAAATTGGACCCCAGAGGAGTAATAGAGTACTATTTGATGCCTATGTGTATAGCTGGAGTTTCTCTGGAGCCTCACTGGAGATTTTGATTGTTCAGCGAAGGCCATCGCCTCCTGCCCCACCCAAGCTGTTTCCCTCCCCGCGGGTCTGGATATGTCTTGGGCATCATGTTGTTCTGATGCCTGGGCCTCGGAAGCTGGGTATAGACTGACCTCTTCTTCTTCTGTACGCAACGTGTGATCTATCTGCAGCAGTTTGTGTTTAGCCCAAAACATACCTGGCCGGTGGGTCACATTGTTCCTGTATCCATCTGCATAGAATGCTATGCGCGCAATGGATCTCCTCTTCGCTGGATATCAAGCCTTTCCAGCTTTCTGTTGCTCTTGGCCCTGACCTTGAGAAATGGAGGACGGCAGTGGGATGTCCTTACCTTCTTCCATGGGTCTTCTGGATGCCTTTTGCTCACTGCTCTTCTGAAGGTGGCTGGCTCATCATGGCCTAAGGCTGGGTTTGTTGCCCCTATGGACTTCCTATATCAAAGCTCCTTTCCATTGATGGCACCCTTTAGGTGGACTGTGGGTGGATGGAGTTCCCAAGAACCAATCTGTGGTACTGGGTACTGTTAATTTGGGGACCAAGGTTGGAAGGGTTCATAGGCACTGTTTGCTATGCATTTTTATTGCTTTGTAGGGATGGGTCCTGCTGGTTGTGGAGTATGGAGTGGGGGGGTTAGTCTGCATATGTATAGCTTATGCCTGAGCATTGAGTGTCATGCTTCCTGGTTGCACTTCTTGGGTAATACTGGGCTGCTGATGCTGTCAGTATGCTGGACGGCATTATGGTGTTCCCGACACCTGCGACCTTTGTGGTGCTTTGGCCCTGGCTATATCCCTTGGTTGGGGCCACTCATGCCCGGGCGGAGCTCTGTGGCTGTGCAGTGCTCGAGGGAGTTCGGGATGGGTTGTTGGGCCTCGGGGATAATTTGGAGGATGTGACCCGAGGTGCACACAGGTGGGCCGTGGGTGTACTCCGTGGGTGTACTCCGTTCTTTGATTATGAAGTTACTATGAAATTACTGTCCTGTTTATTTGTTTCATATAAGGTAGTGGCCTCTGGGTACGGCTTATGTGTGGACTCTCATTTCCCTGCCCACTCCTTTTTGCACTGATTGTATAGTGGAGTGTTGGCACTGCTGTCTGCTCTTCACTACCTGCTTGCCCTCCCAGGGATTGCTCACCTGATTTGACACACCAGGTCTTTGACCTTTCACGGAAATTCTGGTGTTTGAAGCGGTGCCCCACTGAGTGTAGATGGAGTGGTTTTACACCACTCTCTTTTTCCTCTACTTTGTACCCTATTATTTTTCTGTCCTATATCCTGACCCCTAACCCTATTAGTGACCTTGGCCTACCCATTGACACATGGTGGAGACATGAGCGCTACTCCAGCAACTTTGACTTTTTACTCTTTACACACGAGGGGTCTTAATACCCTAGAGAAATGCTCCAATCTGTTGAGGGACCTCAGGTCTCAACATGTGTCAATTGCTCTACTGCAGGAAACTCATTTCCTGGCGTATAAGCAATCATCTCTTTCTAATAAATACTATCCTCAGGTCTTTTACAGTAATAATGCCCAGTCAAAAGCTAGGGGGGTTGCCACTCTGATTTTGAGGGGTGTCCCATTTACTGACATGGGTGTCAGACATGGATAGCGAAGGCCAATTTCTTTTTGTGAAGGGAAGGATTCACGACAAGTATTATACCATTGCTCCAGGGACTTCAAGGGGGGGTGTTAGTGCTGGGGGGAGATTTCAGTGAAGCCATGGACCCCGCCATAGACGCAACATCTGGTGTTTCGAGCATGCCTGCTAGTCTCTTGCGGGGAATGCGGTCGGCGCTGGCTAGACAACAGCTGATGGATAGTTGGAGGGTGGTCAACCCAACTGCACGTGACTATACTTACTACTCCTCCCCCCACTACTCCTACTCCAAACTTGACTACGTTTTTCTGTCTCAGAGGGATTTGGACTCCTTGCTCTCTGTCAGTATAGGTCCTTTGACGTGGTGAGATCATTCCCCAGTCAAATTGCATCTGTCTTCTTCCTTGACCTGGCCATGTCGCACGGACTGGAGACTAAAGGAGTCGCTCTTGCTAGACCCAGTGCTTGCTTCCCGGACCGCGGAGGTTCTCAAAAACATTTTCCCTGAAAATATGACTCCTGGCCTCTCTTTGCCTGTGGTGTGATCCGTGGGTACTTCATAGCGCTGGGTGCTGAGAGAAAACGGGAACAGACGTGGCAGACTACTGCATTGACTAATGACAACCTGAGGTTGGGACAGATACATAAGCGTTCTCTAGTGCAGACCAATTACCTATCTCTCCTATTAAAGAGAATTCAGCTTGCGGACCTTTTTGCTGCTAGGCATCACTTTTCCCATCAACGGTCCAAAAAGTTCTTCTTTGAGAATAGCAATAAATGCGGCCTATTATTGGTGCATATATGTTTTGCAGGCACATGCAGCAGTCACATGTATCCAAGATTCGGAATAAAAAGAATGTATTGGTATTGGTACGTTTACCATCCCAGATTGCTGAAGCATTCCGGGATTATTACGGTACTCTTTATGATATTGCCTCACATGGGAGTCCACAGGATTTGGAACACCGTCTGCATTCCATCCAGAGGTATTTGACGGAACATGTCCATTGTAAGCTGACACTGATGGCAGCTGCATCTTTGGAGCATCCTTTTACCAAGGGTAAATTGACTGGGGTTATTCGGGAATCCCAGGCTGGTAAGGCTCTCGGGCCTTTACGCTACTACAGAACTTTTCCTTTGGAACCTTTCACCCAATGACGGATGTGTTCAATTCAGTTCTTGGGGGGTCCAGCTTGCATGAGCTGCTATTGCAGTGCTGCCTAAGGAGGGCAGGGACAGGGAGCTATGTTCCAGCTATCGTCCTATCTCGCTCTTGAACACCGATCTGAAGTTAATGGAGAAGATGTTGGCCTTGCGGTTGGCTCCCCACTTGCCAGGTCTGATCATCCGGATCAATCTGGTTTTGTTTTTGGTCGGGAGGCCAGGGATAACACTATCAAGGCACTCAGCTTGATGGGGTATGTGCGTGCGGGAGGCTCCGGCTTGTTGCTCTTATCCACTGATGCCGAGAAGGCATTTGACAGGGTTGATTGGTCCTTCTTGATGGCTACATTCGAATATCTGAGTTTGGATTTCATATTTTATATTTGGGACCGTCGGTGTGTGTGAAGGTGAACGGGCTTCTCTCTGCACCCTTTTCCATTAGGAACGGGACTCGCCAGGGTTGCCCCCTCTCACCCTTCCTGTTCCTTTTGACCTTGGAGCCTTTATTGAATGCGATCAGGAGCAACAATGATATTCATGGTGTTAGAATGGGAGATTCTCATTATAAGATTGCCGCATTTGCAGACGATATGCTGTTTTTAATTACTTGACCTCTTCTTTCCTTTTCCCCCTCTCCAACATGAGCTTCTGTATTACGTCGCTTTATCCAATCTCAAGATCAACATGACTAAATCTGAGGTTATGGGGGTTTCTATTCCACAGCGTACATGGGAATCAATCCATGAATCGTTCCCTTATAGGTGGTCTCCTCATCGGCTCGACTACCTGGGGATATGGCTCACACCGGACCCTAGATCGCTTTATCAGACCAACTTTGCACCGCTGTAATCCAAGGTTTGTTCGAACTTGGCATCCTGGGCTCTGCCTCATGTGTCATGGACGGAGTGGATTAACGTCATAAAAATGAACCTTCTGCCGCTCTTCTTGTATCTGTTTCAGACGTTGCCTATCTCTTTTCACTGTTGTTCTTCTCATCCCTTCGGTCTGCTATTTTTGCGTTATGTCTGGTGCGGTGAGAAGCCGAGGTTGAGCATGGCCCAGCTGTCCATGCTTGGCCCTCCCTGACTTTAAACTGTATTACCAAGCCTGTCATCTTCTTCGGGTGGTGGATTGGGGAGCGTCTGCTGAGTGTAGGCAATGGGTCAGCATAGACCAATTTCATACCGGAGGGTCCATTCAAACCGCAATGTGGTTCTGTCCTGATAAACGGGACCCGGCATTGAAGAAATGCCCTTTTATTGCTGCTACTGTGTGGAACTCGACTGTGGTTAAACATGCCTTGTCTACTTTCCCCTTACCTTTTACTCCCTTAATTCCTAATCCTGACTTCTCGACTGGTATACAGGGAAGCCGAGTATTTCCTCAAACACAGGTGCCCTATACACACTTATTTCAGGTAATGGAAGCTGGCAACTTATTGATGATTCGAGACATGCTAGGTGACCAACCACCGACTCTTCTGCACACGTTTAGATATCACCGCCTGAGTCGTTATGTTTCATCCATTGTACAGCATCATCAACTATCTAGACCTTTTACGCTGTTTGAGAAAGAGTGCACACGGCCTACAAAACTTCGCCATGGCCTGTCCCGTCTGTATTTGTTGCTGTTGGCTGGTGGGGAACCTAGTACTCCGCTGTTTGTGGGGCGTTGGGAAACAGACTTGGGAATATCTTTATCTCCAAGACAGTGGGAACAGATTATGTGTGCTGTGCATCAAGTCTTGGTCTCTACGAAGTACCAAGAATCAACTTATAAACTATTAGCTAGATGGTACTTGACACCAGTTGCCCTGCGGAGCATTGACCCTAACCAGGATGGCCACTGTTGGAGATGTGGGGGGGGGGGGGAACCTGGCGACCTCCTCCATCTTTGGTGGGGGTGTCCTGTGATTGAACCTTACTGGAGGGCAATTTACAGGATTATTCAACACCTAACTGAGTACCCTCCTGCTTTCAGACCGGAGCATCTTCTTTTACATCACACTTCTTTACCTCTCTCTAAGTATAAGAAAACTTTGACCCCACATTTCATGGTGGCGGTGAACAGCCTGGTCTCACTACATTGGAGGAAGCCTGGTCCCCCGAGCCTTTCTACCTGAGTGAAGAGAGTGGCGGAGCTTAGGGTGATGGGGGAGCTGGATTCTTCCTCTCCGGCTGAGATCGACAGGCATAATGGGATATGGCTTAGGTGGTTGTTGTTTTTGGAGAGACCTATTTTTCTAACACTGGTGACATGAGATTCCCTTGGCCTGTTTTGTTACTCAGTCACTTTCCCTCATGCCTCGCTGCTGACTTTCGGCGGGGGGGGGGGAGCGCATTGGAAACCATGAGTCAGGGATCTGTTTGGGGATACCAGTATTTAGGCTGAAATGTGTTTATCTGGGTTACTGTATTATACTGATGCATTACTTATTGTAAATGAAGTGACGCTTGCAATCGTTCTCTCTCTGTATTGCTCTGGATTGGATGTAACACTGCATGTATTTCTGTGTATATGTACCGTTAGTCTTGTGTTTTCCCCTCCGTCCCCCCTCCCCACTTCTCTCCTTCCCTTTCTGTTCTTTTTCTTTCCTTCTCTTTTTCTCTTATTCTTGGTGCTTTCTGTATTTTTTCATGTTTCTTTCTGTAAAACTCTTTCTTGAAAATCAATAAAATTCAATTGACACTAAATAACGAATTACGAGATGACAGCGATACACATTCAAAGGAATCCAACAAAGAGTGTCAGCAAATGTATCAAACAATTTGGGGCTACTTTTGGCACTGAATGTAAGACGCATAGCAAAATAGTAACTCTCCCGCCATTTGAGTCCATGGAGGTTCCAGAGGGATAGGTGTAAAGGTAATAATTTAAATCTGTCAGCTATGTCTGCCTTAGCTAACCAACACCCTCTGCCTGCCTGAATGATTAACTGTATGGCATCATCTAGAGTAGTATACTTTAGCGTAAATTCCTCTGATGGGATTAGGGAGTTCAGACTATAAATGGAAATGGAAAGAGGGGATGACAAGTCATAGATCAAACGTAGTTTATTAGAAAACTTACTAGAGGCTAACTCTATAGGACTGATTCTCCAGTGAGAAAAGTGGGGGTTATCAAAAGGCCCTATAACATACCCTTTTGAGACCTCTAATGCTACCAGCCTATCAACCGCAGTAGGCTCCTGTGAAGCTGAGAATATGTTCGCACATTCAATGGAACCTGTTGGTAAGGTAATTAGACCTGAATGGAATCCCTCCGTGAAACCCTGAACTAGGAAATCAACCAGGCCCATGGAAGGGTGAGACCCCAGGCAAGCCCTGAGTTTAGGGATATCTACCCCACCTAGTCAGGATCTGGGGAACAAACTCTGAGGACAAATGGATCTGGGGTGTGCCCTCTTGCATACAGTGCATAAGTGTACTAAACAGCATGCAGTGAAAGAACATCCATTATAGTTGAAATTGTTGCAAATCTGAGATTTCACAAAATACACTATATGTCTCCTCAAACTTAGGGGTAAGGGTGGGAGGAGGTTGGATACCTGCCTGTGTGTCCATCTGGCTGGTGGAGGGGGTAGGAGAGATCATAGTTGGGCACAAGTTTGTGGTATGTTCAGCAGACTGGCACACGGAGCACAAAGGAGCCCTCAGGCCCGCAAAGTGCCTGCAAAAAATCTCAGTATCAAGCGGGCTCCAGTCTACAGTAATGTTGAATTGTGCCAAAGTGGCCACAGCTTTGGCCGAAAAAGAACAATGATAATCATAAAAAGTGCTATCACCATACTTGTGCCAGAGTTCGACCACCCTATAAAGATAAAGATCTAATTCCTCCCTGAGCTGTGGATGGACCGAGTAAATTACATCTCGGAAAAGATGCCCTCAAATGCTGAATGATAGCTTGTGCCAGGTGCTAACTATGAGATGGGTCGAGGGACGTAATTCCTATGAGATAGTGTTACAGTTTCAGCTTACCTTGTTTGCAGCAGCATCTACAGGCGCAAGGCTTCTAGCATGCTCCAGGCCTCTGTTCTGTTTGTTTCCTGTAGTCTCCTTCTATCTTCTTCCTACTTCCTCCCTCTGAGCTGCTCCTCCTACTTCCTGTGGAGGGGTTTAAAAGGCAGACTGAGTCCTGACTCAGTCGCCCTTGCGTTGTTGTTATTAGGTGAAGTACTTGGGCTCTCTGTGTGACCTGGCTATCTACGAAAACCCACTCTGTGTATGACCTGGCTATTTATGAGAACCCGCACTGTGTATGACCCAGCTAAGTAAGAGAACCCTCTCTGTGTATGACCCAGATAAGTACGAGAACCCTCTTTGTGTATGACCCAGTGATCACAAGTAGCCCTTACTGTGATCAATTTGTGCTATTGGCTTAAGACAGACCACTGTTGTGGACAGGGTCTGATTGGTGACTGCAGGCGTGAGTCACAGGGTCAGAATATAGGGACTGCAGGCAGAGTCACAGGGTCTGGTGTAGTGACTGCAGGCGTGAGTCACAGGGTCTCGTGTGGTGGCTGCAGGCGTGAGCCACAGGGTCTTTATATGTGACTGCAGGAGTGAGTCACAGGGGTCTGATATAGTGACTGCAGGCAGAGTCACAGGGTCTCTTAGTGGTGACTGCAGGCGTGGGTCACCGGGTTGCTGCAAAGGTGTGTTGTTGCTGTTTGACTGATCGCAGGCGTGGGTCAGTTCTCCAGTCCAGCAGTCCTTGTGTTCCTGTTCATCGAATCAAGATTGCCGAGCCAGTGTTCACAGTGGTCACCTGTCCCAGTGTTCCAGTCAACGGATCAAGAGTTGGTGTTCCTGTATCCTGCTGAGACTAACAGGGGCTTCGGCCCAGTCTCTCGCATTGTGGTCTAGCAAGAGGCCTACTATTTCTGGTAGTAGTGTCGCCAGCTAGTAACCCTTTGCTTGCTGTACCACTTATTTATCGCTGTGATTTAGTCTAATAAATATTTTGCATTATATTACCATACTGAGTTCTCAGCATTCCTGGGTTCCCGTGACAGTATGCAAGGGCCATGAGCTCTGAAGGTGATGGCGGTGCGGTTTTCCAAAGCATCCTGGATAGGATGGAGACACTGAGTCAGAGACTGGACCAATTGTCTTTAGCGATTCAGACGGTTTCACAGTGTACTGCAAACCTTGAGCAGATTTGTACACAACTGGTGGCCCCTTCCTCCTGGGCACCAGCTCAACCCTGCCTCAGTTGACGCAGGCACGGTCAAGAGGCTAACGGGTTCCGCTCAGCTCCCACATCGGTATGGTGGGGACCCAGATGGTTGCCGTGGTTTTCTGAACCAACTGGGAATATATTTCGAGCTGGTACCACATGCATTCCCAAATGAACGAAGCAAGGTGAACTTCTTAATTTCTCTCTTAACTGGCCGGGCATTGGCATGGGCTAATCCCTTGTGGGAGACCAATAAGCCAATTGTACATAACTTTTCGGAACTTATTAATTCCTTTAGACATGTTTTTGACAGACCAGGCCGCGTGGTGCTGGCTTCCAAACATTTGATGAGCCTGCGGCAGGGCATGTGCACAGTCGCTGATTATGCCATAGAGTTCCGTACTCAGGCGGCTGAGGTGGATTGGAACAATGAGGCGCTGATGGCTGTGTTTTTCCAAGGGCTCTGTGATACCATGAAGGATGAGATCGCGGCACGTGACCTTCCTAACAAACTTGATAGATTAATTGAGTTCTGTATCCTGATGGATACTAGAATCAGGGAGCGTCCCTCATTTAAGATGTACATGCAAAGATCCTCTGGCAAAGGATCAGGCCGTTATTCTGGCCCACCCTATCCTCCCTCACCTCCCGTGCCTCCTAGGTTTGTCCCAGAGGGGATGGAACCCATGTAAGTGGATGCTGTGGTTCGAGGGAGACCGAAGGGTGATGAGTGTGCACGCAGGCCTCCTGGCGATTCCTCCACTCTGGTTTCTGACCCACCCTATCCTCCCTCGCCTCCCATGCCTCCTGATCTAGGCTCTGAGAGTGGTGAGCCTGCCCTGGTGGGGGTTACCCGATTGTCTCGAGAGGAGAGGGCCTTTAGGAGGAGGGAAGGCCTCTGTTTGTATTGTGAGAGATCTGGACATCTGTTGCGCACCTGTCCAGTAAGGCCAGAGAGACGGTCTGGTGCACAAGCTGGCAGAGGCCAGATGATTGGCAAGATTTCCTTGTCCCGGGAAAATTTTTTGAGTAAACCCATGCTGAAGGCCTGTATCTACTGGGCTAATAAGTCTGTTTCGGTTTCTGCCCTTTTAGATACAGGGTCCGCTGGGTGCTTTAGAGTTACTGCCTGGCTCAACGCCTCCTAAGGGTCGGGTGTATCCATTGTCTGTGGAGGAGAATAAGGCTATGGAAGAGTATGTGTCCGATGCATTGGCCAGAGGCATTATCCGGAAATCCACATCTCCTGCTGGTGCTGGATTTTTTTTTGTTAAGAAGGACGGGGAGTTGCGCCTTTGTATTGATTTCCGTGGCTTAAACAAATTGCTGGTGAAAAACGCTTATCCCATCCCGTTGATCACTGAGCATTTTGATCGAGTGAAGGGATCTAAGATCTTTACTAAGTTGTATCTAAGGGCGGTGTACAATTTGGTACGCATGAGTGGAAGACAGCGTTCAATACTCGAAGTGGGCATTATGAGTATCTGGTGATGCCTTTTGGCTTGTGTAATGCTCCAGCTGTCTTCCAGAATCTGATTAATGATGTACTGAGAGAGCTCCTGTAGAGTTGTGTGGTGGTATATCTGGCCGATATCCTCATACATTCCTCGACTCTGGAGAAGCATCAAGCAGATGTTTCAAGGGTGTTAAATCTGCTACTGGAGAATAAGCTCTTTTGAAAGTTGGAGAAATGCGAGTTTCACAAGCTGCAAGTGACGTTCTTGGGTTATATCATTTCTGCCGCTGGATTCGCCATGGATCCTTTGAAGTTGTCAGCAGTTCTTAATTGGCCTCATCCTATGGGCCTTAAGGCAATCCAGAGGTTCCTAGGATTCGCCAATTATTATCGAAAATTTATCAAAAATGTTTCTTCCATTGTCAAACCCCTTACGGAAATGACTTGCAAAGGGGCTAAAACCACTGAGTGGTCTCAAGAAGCAATCGATGCATTCGAGAACTTAAAGAAGGCTTTTGCTACTGCCCCAATTTTGGTTCATTCTGACCCCTCCTTACCGTTTACACTGGAGGTGGATGCCTCAGAGATAGGCGTGGGCGCCTTGTTGTCAATCTCTCTGCTCCAGGAGAAGCCCTTCGCCCATGTGGGTATTTCTCAAGGAAGTTGTCTAAAGCAGAGAGACTTACCAGACTGGTGACAGAGAGTTATTGGCAATTGTGTTGGCCTTAAAGGAGTGGAGACATCTGTTGGAAGGAACGAAAACTCCCATTTTGATTTTGACAGATCATAAAAATTTGATTTATCTGTCTGAAGCTAAACGCTTATCCGCAAGACAGGCTCGATGGGCACTATTCCTGTCTCGTTTTAACTTTGTGGTTTCGTACCTTCCTGGATCGAAAAACATTCGGGCTGACGCATTATCTCACCAGTTTTGCTCTCCCTTGAGGGAGGAGGATCCGCCCTCTCCGGTCATTCCTGCTGACCGTATTTTGGCTACGATCCGTACTTGCATTACTTCTCCTTTGGGTGAGGAGATTTTGGCTGCTCAGGCTGCCGGTCCAGTTGAGAGACCTGAGGGTCATTGCTTTGTGCCAGCGCAATTTCGTATTCAGTTGCTGGAGACTTATCATGCCTCAAAAATTGCTGGGCATGTTGGTCGAGACCAGTTTATTTGGTCTTTGTCATGAGTTTTCTGGTGGCCAAGGTTAAGGGCCGATTGTGCTGCTTTGACGGCAGCTTGCACCAAGTGTGCTCAAACCAAATCTCCCAGACAGCTGCCTGTGGGTCTGCTTCAACCAGTGGCCAATGGGGAATGCCCCTGGTCACATTTATCAATTGATTTCATGCTTGAACTTCAGCGCTCCATGGGATGTACAATGATTTTGATGATAGTGGACAAGTGGTGATATATCTGGACGATATCCTCATACATTCCCCGACTCTCAACTGGGGAGGCAGCCTGAGCAGCCAAAATCTCCTCACCCAAAGGAGAAGATGGCTCATTTTGTGCCACTTAAGGGATTACCTTCCGCCAGGTAATTGGCGGTGATCTTTGCCAGAGAAGTCTTCCATTTACATGGTATCCCGAAGGTTATTGTGTCTGATAGAATAAGTCAGTTTGTGGCTCGGTTTTGGAGACAGTTTTGTGCTCAAATGGGTATTCAATTGGCGTTCTCCTCCGCCTATCACCCGCAATCTAATGGAGAGGCAGAGTAAGCCAATCAAACCTTAGAGCAGTTTCTCCGATGCTACATTTCTGACCATCATGACAACTGGGCCGAGTTGTTGCCATGGGCAGAGTTTGCTCGAAACTGTGCGGTAAACTCCTCGACTAGGAGTTCCCCATTTTTGATTAATTATGGGTTCCAACTCTCAGTGTTGCCCGAGAATTTTCAAGAGCAATCCATGCCGGCTCTGGATTTGCATTTACAAGCCCTCCGGTCTTCCTGGGTAAAGGTGCAGCAAACCTTACATGGGTCCATGTTGCGGCAAAAACAGCAGGCGGATCGTAGAAGGTTGCCGGCTCCCCACTTTCAAGTAGGAGACAGAGTGTGTCTGTCTTCCCGTAATCTGCACCTGAAAGTTCCATGTGGCAAGCTGGCTCTTAGATTCATTGGGCCGTTCCGTGTATTACGTAAGATTAATCCAGTTGCTTACGCTTTGGAGTTGCCAGCTAGTATGCGAATTCACAATGTGTTCCATGTGTCTCTGCTTAAAGGGATAGTAATGTTTCATAATAAAAGCAGCTCTAATTAATCATCATAGTATTTGGACTTTGGAGAGTGTTATTTCAATTCTGTCAGAGTTGTAGTTCCAGAGTAATTCAATGATAAAGTGTCCCCCTCCCACCCCTTTTACTGATGTAACACTTTTCAGCCAGATCAGAAGGGAGGTGCCCAGGTAGACTGCAGAGAGGGACAATCTTCAATTAAGATAAGGGAAAAACCTGAAAACCTTGTCAAGGGGGGCAGGGATTTCATTGTTTTCTCTGTAAGAAGACTGTCCTCTGCTCTTATCTGTCTGGTCTTACAACCAGATTCCCCATCTGAGAAGAGATGGCTTACACTATGGAAAAGGGGCGGGAGGGGAAACTTTGCTTGTGAATATCTTTTAAACCATAAAGGTTTGAGAGATAATACTTATATCATTCTTCATATTTTTTTAATGCCTACAAAATAAAATAACGTTAAAACGAAGTATTATTATACCTTTAAGCCCTTGGTCTGCAACTGGTACACGACTGTTCCTGTTCTGCCTGCTCCTGTGAGAGTTGCAGCTCACGAGGAATTTGAAGTACAAAACATTATGGACTCCTGGTTGGTTCGAGGGCGCTTACAGTATTTGATCCACTGGAAGGGATATGGTCCAGAGGAGCGTTCCTGGGTTTCAGCTGATGATGTTTAAGCTCCTGTTTTGGTACGCAGATTCCATGTGAAGTTCCCTGACAAACCCCGTCCGGTTCCGCAGAGGAGGGGCCTTTGAGGGGGAGGTACTGTTACAGTTTCAGCTTACCTTGTTTGCCGCAGCATCTACAGACGCGAGTCTTCTAGCCTGCTGCAGGCCTCTGTTTTATCTGTTTGTTTCCTGTAGTCTCCTCCTACCTACTTCCTACTTCCTCCCTCTGAGCTGCTCCTCCTACTTCCTGTATGCCTGTTAAAGGCCCAGACAGGGGGACCTAATTGGTCCTGCCTTGTCCTACTCCTTTATAAACCTCTATGGGCCTGTGTATCAGTAACCCTTACATTGTTGTTCTGAGCAGTTCTAGTTTCAGTGGTTCCTGTATCCTGTGTATGATCCGGCTTGTCTGACTATCCATTCTTGTGCTGACCTGTGGCTCTGTCTGGCCATTCTCTCTGTGCACTCCATTTGTCTTGACATCCAATAGGGTGCAGACCTGTGGCTCTGGCTGACTACCCGCTCCGTGTATGACCCTGGCTTGTCTGACTATCCATTCTGGTGCTGAACTGCTGCTCTGTCCAACTATCCTCCCAGTGTATTATACTCCTAGTGGACATCCTATCTTGTGCAGACCTGTGGCTCTGGCTGACTACCCGCTCCGTGTATGTACCTGGCTTGTCTGACTATCCTAGCTGGTGCTGACCCGTGGATCTGTCTGTTTACTTCTCTTGTTGCTCCGTTATCTACAGACACCCATCCTGGTGCAGACCTGGGGCTCTGGCAGACTCCGGCCTTACTGACTGCAAGCGTGAGTCAGTAGTCTCCATTGTTGCCATCCTTATTGGAGATGAGCTCTTCCATACTGACTGCAGACGTGAGTCAGTAGTCTTCTCTATCGCCCCTTACAGGAGACTGTAGGTTCACTGTTGCGTTCTCTTTGATGCCTGAGACTACCAGCTGGCTTCGGCCTGGTCTCCAGCAGTGTGGTTGATCCATCGGCAGGCTCCTATTGCTGATACAGTCTCCATCCTTTCCAGTCACCCTCTGCCTGTACTGTCATACTTACTTGCATTTGCTTATTATTATTAATAATAATAATAATAAAAGTGTTCTTAACTATACCGTCTGACTCCTGTCTTGTTTTGCAAATCGTAAAAGTAGCAAGGAAATGTAATTCAAAAGATGACTATACCAGTGCCATGAGACAGTTAAGAAAAAACTTCAAACTTAAAATATGACCACAGTGGGACAAGTGCCAGAATCTCATTGCTAAATTTGTTTTTTTCTTTTAAAAAAAAAAAAAACTCTGCTTTGGAATCCTCTTGGAGCACTGAAAATGCTTCAAAATCATTCCAAAGCCCTAGATAAGTGGCCTGACACCACTGAATACCCTTGGGTTGGATCAGACAGAGGAAACAAGGGGCCGATATCTCTCCCAGTCCCCAGCACCCTCCCTACATCCCTGCCAACCTCATTAACTTTTTGCCTGATTGCAATGATCTCACTGCATCAGCAACAGACAGATTAACAGACTAAAATTAATAAATGAAACCCCCCTCCACATCCCATCCAAACATATAATAAGGCTCTCCATTGGCAGTGGGACTAGAATTAGCTGCACTGGCAATGGAGGAGTTAATCTGAAACAAATAAACCAAAACAGTAAAGATCAAAATGACAGTTATAATGAGATCACTGTTAAAAATAATAATGTGGGGTCCATTAAGTACATATGATTTTTACAGTCAATAAAATTCAAAATAAATAATCTAAATGTGCTAATGGGCTTACTAGGGATGAGTCAGAAAAACAATATAATTTTTTGCAGAAAATTACTAAAAAAACCTGCTACTAATCAACTTTCATCCCCAACTGGACTTAAAAATTCTGTTTATAATTTTTGTGAAACAATCTACAATTCCATTCATGGGGGAACTAGAGATATACAAATATAATTATACACAGTAAACAAATATTAAATCATGGTGTGAAACAAATGACCACTTTAACAAGGCTTTGCATATCACTCGGGTCCTTTTGGTCCTCATATAGTAAACACATTTTAGTCCAAAACATTCCTGGGATTTCCAGACAGTGTTGAACCCCATATTGGTGTATTTTAGTGGGTGGGAATTCACTCTGGCACCTGGGTTTTTGTAAAAAAAAATCTGAACTTTTATAAAACAACTCAGCAGAACCAATTATGCACTTCTCTTCACAAAATGGTGACTTTCTGTCACTTTAACACCTCTACCCCTCTAATCTCCCCCCTAACTATCCCTTAAAACATTTAAAGGGAGAGGGGGCATCGTACTACGCTAAAATCAAATTGTAATGAGTAACAAGATCTTAACCGATTTAATGCAAACAACATATTGGGCCACGTTCTCAGCGTTCCATCCAAAAGTGTTAAGGTTGTGGCCCATCAAGTAAACCCCAGAACTATGTTATCATTCAAATTCTGTAAAAATAAAACAAAATCCTCAATGTCATTCCAAATGAATAGTAAATCATCTATGTAACTAATGCAAAACATAATGGAAAAACGGAAAGAATGCAAATTTCCAAAATATGTGGGACTCTTCCCATAATATGTAGTAGATGCAGCCAAATGGTAACTCAAGGATATGAGGATACATTGTATTTAATTGTAAAGAGAAATCATATCTAAGGTAGCCCAACTTCATGACTCCCTCCTCTCAACCGCCCTTCATTATTCTCAATATATGGTGGTAACGGATAAAGCCTCATTCAAAAGGCCAATTCTAGAAACTTTCAATCATCCGAATAGTAGTGTATTTGTGCTATGCACTTTGTCTAACTGATAAAAGAAAAATGTAATCAGGAGTGGTACATTGGCCTATATTTCTACATTGTTCAATTCAGGCTAATCTCATTAAAGCTATAGCAGATGTTTTGTAGTCATAGTTGCTGGCTTTGTCTCACAAGTGAAATAGATGTCTTTCAGTCATCTTGTCACATGCTGATATGATAATTGCAAGTGCAGCAGTTTCCAGCAGTGTCCATCTTAGGCTGTTAACAAGTCTAGATATAATAAAGAGTTGTTAAATATTGGAATAGGCATCTAGCAGAGGTGGCAGAGGCCAATATAGATTGTACAATAAAATACTGAGCAAGATAGAATATACTTAAAATAGGTGACAAACTAATATAAAGAAATTATACTGAATACATATTACATAAAATATGGAGAGCTATAGAATACTAGATAAATATATCACTGATAAAACTGATGTTTATTTTAGTCTTGGGACATCATAGGTTTCCTACAGACACACACATACACAGTCCTCAGGCATGTCATTGTCAAGGTAAAGCTGTGAGAAAAAAGTGCAACAGTGTGTAAGTGCAGAAAATAAGGTACAAGGACTTTCTCTCCCAGAATCATTCAGCTTTTACTTTGTGCATATGGCCATTTGTTAGTCATATTGCTGGAAGGTTTCAAAAAGCCGAACTGAGAAACAAAGAGATATGGAGATGTCAGTGTTGTTTAGTTACGCAGTTATAGGCATACTTTGGGCCTTTTAAACGTCTTTATTCTTATACAGCTCTACCAATTCATATGCATTGCTGTGCACTGAATGTTTCAGCCTCAGCCCCAGTGGTGACTCTAGGAATTCTATTTAGGGAATACATGGGGCCACAGGAAAAAATGGTGGACCCATTTAAAGAGCATTGTCAACATCCTACACCTAAAACAAATGCATTCATTCCAGTGAGTATGTGTGTACACACATTATATCAATGGAGAACATTGGTAGTCTGGTAAAATACTGATTTGTTTTCCTATCAAGTGTTAAAGCTCCAGCATGATGCATCTCATCACTGGTCCATTTGCATTGCTGTATTAATTAACGTTCATCAGGCATAGTGCCCTGTGATTGGAGGAAAGCTGATGTAGTTCCATTGTTTAAAAAGGGATGAAGATCCAAACCAGGAAAGGATAGACCTGTGAGCTTGACTTCCATAGTGGGTAAGATACTAAAAGGTTTACTAACTGACAGTATTCAGAACTATGTGAAGACAAACAATATTATTAGTAGGAATCAGCATGGTTTCATGAAAGACTAATGTAAGACTAATTTACTTGCATTTTATGAAAGAGTAAGTAGTAATTTGGACAAGTGTATTTCTGTTGATGTAGTATACTTAGATTTTGCAAAAGCCTTTGATACAGTGCCTCAGAACAGGTTACTGCATAAATTAAAAGGCTTTGGTTTACGAGGAGATATCTGTACATGGATTGAGAACTGGTTATATGATAGATGGAAGAGAGTTGTTGTAAATGGAACCTTTTCAATTTGGTCTAAAGTTATAAGTAGGGTGCTGCAGGGTTCAGTCCTGGGTCCAATGCTCTTTAAATTGTTTATTAATGATTTAGAAGTGGGAATTGAAAGTAGTGTCTCAATCTTTGTTGATGACACTAAGCTATGTAAGGAAATACATACAGAGCTAGATGTGTTTTCTTTGCAGGATTTAGATAAACTGAGTGAATGAGCAGAAAAGTGGCAAATGACATTTGAGCTGTAGAAACAAACTTGCTACATATACTCTAAATGGGAAACAACTTGGGGAGTCCTCATTAGAGAAAGATTTAGGAGTACTGATACACAATAGACTTCACAGCAGTGTGCAGAGTCACTCAGCTGCTACAAGAGCAAATAGTGTACTAGCCTGCATAAAAAGTGGTTGATAATGATCATGAATTTCTTTATCTCTGGTCTAACACCTTCACTCTCCGGGGACCTCAGACTTCACACCGTTCCTCAGAGATCTTGTAAGCCGCAGACGTCTGAAGAAAAGAAATGACTACACGCAGACTCAAGAGTCTAGTGTTATAATCTCTTATCTGATTTATTAATTAAAATTCACCAGTTTATATAATGTAAAATGAATGGGTGGTAAGCATATTAATAATGAGGGGGAGGAGGGGGAGAGTTTCCCTCCCCGGATACATAAGCATATATAGACATTGTCG
Organism: Rhinophrynus dorsalis; assembly: GCA_037306005.1. Classification (NCBI taxonomy): domain Eukaryota; kingdom Metazoa; phylum Chordata; class Amphibia; order Anura; family Rhinophrynidae; genus Rhinophrynus; species Rhinophrynus dorsalis. The sequence continues at coordinate 309,938,439 of CM074720.1, read as the reverse complement.
TTTATTTCACCAATAAGAAGAATAGAGTGGGGTGTCACTTGAGCCTGGTAAAGGTCAGAGCTTCGGATAAACTGCACCTGGAACCAGCTCATCATTATGGCAGAATGCCTTCCACCACAAAAGTACAATAACAAGTTATATAAAGATTTGTTCCAGATATAAGGGAAAGTACCTAACTTGTTTTCAGCATCTTAAATGTAACACCTTAATATTCTATGTTAAAATCATTTTCTAAATTAACCCTTAACAAGCTTTATGTGTTAAAGCAAAATATATATATCAGATTATGGCAAGTATGTGCATAAGCCTGATAAAAGCAGAATATTTCCCCTTTCAGTGGTGTAGATGCAAGGGATGCTAAGATTATCCTACCTCTGTATAAATCCTTGGTTAGGCCTCATTTAGAATATGGAGTACAATTTTGGATGCCAGTTCTTAAAAAACATTGTTGAAATGGAAAAGATGCAGTGACATGCAGCAAAACTGATAAAGGGATTGAAGGATCTGAGTTATAAAGAGAGACTAGCCAAACCGGGTTTGTTTACATTAGAGAAGAGACGTCTAAGGGTGATATGATACAAAGAACTATCCAATTAATTATTTACTGAGCTAAGAACAAGAGGTCATCCATTAAGACTAGAGAAAAGGTGCTTTCGATTAAAACAAAGGCAGGGATTCTATACAGTAAGGGCGGTAAAGCTATGGAATTCTTTGCCTTGGGATGTTGTCCTTGCAGATAATGCAACTGCTTGCAATGGATGCCTATCTAGCACAGACCAAAATTGAAATTCAGTGCTGATAGGATGTTGATCCAGAGAACTATCTGACTGCCACTTGGAGACAGGAAGGAATTTTTTTACTCACTTGGGGTAAATTGGAAATGGCTTCAGAGGGCTTTTTTTTGCCTTCCTCTGCATCAACAGGGGTGTTTTTTGGCATGGGCTGGAATTGATGGACGCATGTCTTTTTTCAGCCTTATGAATTGTTACTATGTTACTATGTAATCAGCTTCAGATACATCACTTTGCATGTACATTTCTAATTTAAGCAAATAAACTGCTTGAGATATTATTTTAATTATATTAATACATAACTGAACTGGCAGTTACATGATAGAGCCATAAGTTACAACTTTACTTTTCTACGCTTGTGAAAAGTAAATGCTTTCAACCTCAAAAGAGTTGAGGGAATTTGATGTAAATATTTAAATTGTCTATAGATTATTTATTTGTTTATTTATTTATTCATTTATTTATTTATTTTTATTGATTAAGGCTTTTTTAAAATTGATTTTTACAGAAGTATGACATTTACATAATGGGGGGGCTATCCAGAGGGTTGAACTGGGGACAGGCTTAGGGTGGGGGGAGATCTCTGCCAGTCATTCAGTCATCAAGTTGGCAGAGCTCTACCTCTTGCTACCAATGAAAATCAATTAATTATATGAGGGAACAATTGCTACTATTTCATGGGGGGTTTAATCTTGTTGGGTGGATATAAACCCATTGTTGTTGGGGAGGTGGAACATGACAGTTCCACTTTAATTTACTGTTCATTTTAGAAAACTAATCCAGCTTACTTGTACCAACACATTTCTTGCAGCTAGATGGTATTGCTATAAAGGTACCATGAGGTAGTCTTAAACAGAATAAACAAGATGTGTACCTTACAAAGATCACTAGTATAAAATAATTTGGCCAAAATGATTCTAAATATCAACATCCTTAACGTAGTATATTAACCTGGACTGGGCACCAAATGGACACACAACATGCTAATATAGCAGCAAATTAGTTATATAATGTGACCCACTACTATTGCCAAATATACCCTTTTGAACTTAAAATGCTCCACTTTGGCATATATTGTTTTATAATGCTTTTATGGGGTGGGGACAGCTCAGAGAAGAGTTAGCCCCTGCACATACATTTTAATACCATTTTTTCAAACAGCATTTTACAGAGAGAAAACAGTAAAATGACTTTTTAAAGAAAATTCAATACTCTATTTTTCAGGTTAATTTCTGTTTAAGAGAATCACATGTTCTCAGTGAAGAAATCCATAGAACATTCTCTTGCCATTGCAGTTAAATGTTAATATACTATTATTAACCCATGGAAAGCAATGACAAGAGAATGATGTTTTATGAATTTCTTCAGTGAGTACTTGGTTTTGTTTTAAACTGAAGTTAAAGGAGCAGTAAACTTTTTTTATGATAAAATATATATTGTAGGGATTTTCCTATTGAGTAAAATAAGGGTACTCCCACTGCCGACAGATTTATATTTCCAGAGTTATTACAGTTTAAACCCATGTTTTTTTACATTACCAGTGCCCTCTAGTGGTCAAATTCTAATTAGATTTCTAATTAGATTTCCTGTTAGATTCTAATGAAAGGAAAGTCAGAAAAGTCAGAGACATACAGTTTTCCATAGAACGTGATAGAAACTGCCTGTCACTTCCTGTCAGTTAGAACTTCCAGGAAGTAAACACAGTAAATTCACTTCATGATTATTTAAACTGCTATACATTTTTAATAAAACATCTTACAGCGATGGGAGTGACCTTGTTTTATTCAGCAGGAAATGCTCTGTAAAATATGTGTTTTCATAAAAAAGTTTACTGCTCCTTTATTATTAACCTTATTTCAATGACAAGAACATGTTTTATGAATTTCTATGTTCATTTCACCACACTGAACTCATCTTAAACATATATCAATATCAATTAACCTTTATTGTCATTGATAGAAGCATGTTTGTCAGATTAAATAAAGTGCACAGATGCTCAGGGAAGAAATTAATAAAACATGCTTTTGTCATTGACAACATTAAGGGTTAATATCAACTTTTGTTTAAAATATAACAATATGTGCTCAGCGAACTTAGAATTTCATAAAGTATGAAATTCTAAGCTCAGTGAGAACATATGGTTCTATTTGCAATAGAAGTTATTTATTTCCTTTTCGCTTATTTTTTTATGATTTACATCATGAGGCTTAAATTATTAATATTAGAGTCTAGACACTTTCCACACCCTGCCCACCTTGTCCACCTCCACATTGTCCACCTCCACACCCTGTCCACCTCCACATTGTCCACTCTGCCCTCCTCCAGCCTGCCCACCTCCACACCTTGCCTACCCAGTCCCTGTTCATCAATACACCCTGTCCATCCTGTCCACCTCCATACCTTGCCCACATAACCCATCTCCACCCAGCACACACACACACCATGTCCACCTCCAAACACTGTCCATCCTGCCCACCCTGACCACCTCCACATCACCCACACTGTCCTCCACACTGTCCACCCTGCTCAAAATTTAGCACTGGCCACATTGTCCACACTGCCCACCTCAATGCTGACCGCATTGCCCACAGTGACCTTCTCCTCCCTGCCACATTGTCTACATTGCCCACCTCCACACACTGCCCACATTGTCCACCAACACATGCCCACAATGTCCTCCTCCACACCCTGTACACCTACACATTGCCCACACTACATACACCTCCCTGCCATTGAGTTCCAGCTCCTGAGAGTGATCTACCTACAAGCACGTGGCAGCTCCTGACACCCTGTCCACCTCCACATTGCCCACCCTGTCCACCACCACTCTAACCCCCCTCCATACCCGATCCACTTCTGCACTCTACCCATACCCTGTCCACCACTGCACTCTGGTGATACCCTATCCACCTCTGCACTCTGACCACACCCTGTCCACCTCCATTCTCTGTCCACATTGTCCAATGTCCACATCCACATAGCCACCTCCACATTGCTACCCTGTCTACCGCAACACACTCTCTAAATTCCACCTCCACACACACTGTACACCTCTACACACACTGTCCACCATGCCCACCACCACACTGACCACCCTCACACTGTCCACCTCTACACACTGTACACCTTCATACACTGTCCACCTTCACACAATGTCCCCTGGTGTCATGACATGGTGAGGCACATAACAGGGTGGCAAACTGCTATGCTCTGCCCTGGCTCGCTGTGCGCGCTCAATGAGCCTTTTTATTGATGCCTTGTGATTCATCATCGAGCATCCCTTCAGCGGGCCATGATGAACTCACTGCACATGGTGCACAGACTTGAAGGTTGTGTACGTATGCACAGTCATCAACTAGGTTCCCTTCATTGAGTCTCAGTAGACTCAATGAAGAGAAGCTTTATGTCAGTGCCAGACACTGACAGTGGCACCAGGGCAGCAGCGGTGAGCAGGGGGCCAGGCATTCTGGCAGGTAGCCCCAGGCTCCCTCCCGGCGACACTACTGCTCAGCCCCTGCTCCATGGAGGTTACAATATGTGTTTTGGTGCCTGTGGTTCAGGGAGGTAAACATACTTTTATAAGATCAGAAGGGCCTGATGTATGTGGGGATAACATATGAAACTGCCAGTGCAGCTCCTTTGGCTTTAGCCTCCAACATGGCTATACATGGGAGTATGCACTAAAGTGTATGATTTATTGATTTATTTATTTAACCAAAAGTTTTATCAGGCTTTACTGAATAATAAAATCAGAACAGCAACAGTGGACAGTGAAGAAACAATGAATATTAGTTAAAATAAATAAGATTAGTGGCACACACACAGTTTTCCATCATTAAGACTTTAACTCCAGCATGTACTTTAGGCATGTCCCTAGCATGTGCCAGAAAATAGAGAAAAGTTATCCTAGTTTCTTTCCACCATCTTCATTACATCACATTAAACAAGGCTTGAAACAAAGCAATTAGCCCACTGAGCCATTCCTTCTCCAACAATAGCCTAAGCAATACATCACCTCAGTAGCTACAGACATCTAGATTAAACATAAGTGGGAGAATAAGGGATTTCACCTGTGACAGTAAATGCACCAGTCAGAATTTTAAGCAGCAGTAGTAATTGAGGCTGATGTTTTAATTATTATTTGAATATCTGCTGGAAATCTGGCCATGCATCATAACAGCCAAAGATTATAGTAAAACACTGTGATGCTAATTTAAATCATGTTTAAAGATAAGTACACAGTAGATCAGCTCAGACAGAACATCTGCAGCAAACAGTAAAGAGCAAAACCTGGGGAGTCATGGTCCAGCATAAGAACAAATAGACATGCAGTATATCAGTTATACTCTTGAGAAGGGAAGACAGGGTTTAATAAAACACTCTGATTGGAAAGAGAGTAATCTCCCACACAGTCTTGGATTCTATCTAACCAACAGGATAATCTGTTCAGTATATATGAAGGCTAAGAATACCTGGGGGGGAGATGCACTAAGGTGTGATACTAAGGCAATGTGTGTCTTGAGATGTGTGTTGAGCACAACACCTTGGCAATGAAGACATATGCATTCAAAATATGAATATCAGGGAGGGGGGATAATTCAATAATTAGCCTGCAAGGCTAGCAGTTCAACAACCCAGAAGTCTGAGTGAGTCCTCGCTGCTACTCCATTTGCCCAGCACCACAAACAGCATCACTTCCAGAACCCTTTCAGTGCCATAGGGAGTGTGCATTGCATTTCTCTTTGGCCTTGAAAGTGTTAGAGTAGTCCTAACCACATTAAATAATACATTGATCAAGCAAAGCTAAGCAAAACTCATATTGCATAGGACACAATATATTATTTTCAAAAAAATGTGGCTTGGACGTCAATGGAGAAAAAGCATAACCTATCACATATAGAAAAGCAAAATCGTTATCCACCTTTCCTGCCCTCAAAGTGTTAATTGGGATGGCTGCTCATTTCAGCATTAAAAGGACAGCTGTATCTTTAGCTAGAATTGTAGATTATTAAAGAGATCCATGTTATTGCAAAGTAATATATCTGTGTCCTATCAACACTGTTGCTGGGGCATTGTCCCAGCTTGTCACAACAAGTTAGTCATGATGGAATTATTGACAAGAGCAATGGAAACTGCACTAAGTACACTGATTAATAATATCCTATATTAAATAGAATGTAAATGGGACCTTCACTCTCTCATTATTCATCCAGTAGATGCATGTAAAGATCAATCCACAAATATAATACAGCTGCCTCAATGAATCAGCCAGTGCTAGAACACGGATGTTCCCAGTCTGAGCACAATAAATGAAGAACATGGCTGCATACTAGATGATAAACCCAGAAAACTGTACTAAGAAACACTTAAAGTGATTTTTCTCCATTGGAGTCCAAGCTACATTTGTTGGGGATTATATACTATTATGTCCTGTGCAATTTAATGATAGTTTTGCTTATCTTTGGTTGATCAAATTATCATTTAATATGGCAATGTATTTTACTGGTCTAACCCTTTAAGTTCTGAAAAGCTTAAGGTGGGGTGATCTGCTGTCTCTGCCCTTTAGTAGAGACAACAAACCATCCTCTGGCTCCACAGAGAATTATAGGAAGATTTCAGCATCACCAAGCTGCTATCAGAGCTTAGTGCATGTGGTGATGTGCCACATTAACATACAGTGTAAACACATCCACAGGAATAAAACAATGGCTCATAAAGCTGTATTTCAATATGCAACTGAGCCATTGTCAATGTAGTGAGTGCAAAATTGTAAACCCGTCCAATACATGGTGGATTCACTGCCATATTGGCAGATTTTTGTCATATTCACAGGGATATGATGGTGACAACAGCAAACATATTGCACCTTATGCACCAATGAAAATGCATTTTCAAAATGAATACCATTTTTTTTTTTGGTACTCACTTTCTTTTGCTTTGATACCTATGCACCATAGCCTCTAATCTACTATGACTGGATAAATGTCTTCAAGGATTAAACTCTTGGCACACAATTTCCTATTGATTCCATTAGTCACATTTAATTCAGGCCCCATAACACTGCCATGCAATGTATCTCAGTCCTACAGTAATGGGTACTGAGAAGTATATTGTGATGGAACTGAGTAGTATACCATGCCCCCTCTTGTAAAACTGGTTTTGACAGGTGATAATCCCCTTTCCCAGGCTCCACCCAGGAATATCCTATGTTGCCCCCCTCACCCAAGGCCAAATTTAGTGTAACAACACCCCTAAGTAACATGGCACACCTCATTATGCATACTCAGACACAGCCATTTTAGTTGAACAAGTTCAGGTTTGTCTGTAGCATAACCAACTTGATGATCAAGGCCCAGTAGGGATTATTATTTATCAGCAACACTAATGATATGAACAACTATTTGAGCATAAGAACATCAAAAGAACTAGACTTGTCCAACAAGCATGGGTGTGCTTCAGCAATGAGAACTATTATCTGGCAGAGGAGTTTGGAAATATGGCCATGAAGAGGGGGGCGTGGAATATGAAAAGTCTATGTCACATGAACAGGTAAAGGTAATTTTGTACCATAAGGGAAAGAAACAATCCATGGCCAGAAGGATAAAGTGGGGAGAAGTGACCTTACTTCACAAGAAGATGAGTTTCCACAGGATATTCCTGGACAGGGAATGGGATCATGAGAAGATTGACAGTAGGCATGTGTGGCTGTAGTCCAGTCTTAGTACAGTATTACTGTACAACTCCTGTGATCATCTGGTGTCTTTTATACCACCACCTTGTCATTGTAGCTCATAGTTTCCTGTTTTAACTTGTCCAGTGTGTACTGTTTGCTCCTGCACTCCAGTTACTGACCTCTTTTGTTTCTGACCAAGCTATTGTTTATTCCTGCATTAACTGCTGTTGCAAACGAGCCCTGTTCCTGACTGTGTTATTGGTTGCTGCTAGTTCCTGTCTTCATCCACTGTTTCTGAACCAGTCCTTTTCCTGTCCATGTTATTGTTTGCTGCATGTTCCTGTAATTATCACCCATTGCTGAACCAGTCCTGTTTCAAATCAAGAAACCATTTACTACTTTGATCTGCAGTTACTAAACCAAGTCTTTTCCTGTCTTTGTTGATTCATTGTGCTTGTTGCAGTTTTGCCTGCAGCTGTTGAACTTGACATGTTCCAGGCCTTCACTATTTGACTCTGCGTGTGCTGCTTTCTTGCTAGTACCAGCATGGCTGTTTACTCTAGTGTGCTACACTCCTGGACTTGTTCCAGAAAATTATATTTTCCCCTGCTTCTCATTTGCTATTGTGCACTTGAGTATTTTGGACCTCTGTACCTTTAAGAGCTTGCTGTGTTGAGTCCTGTTCAGGTGGCTTTCCAGCTGTGTTGCTCTTGCTGATTTCCTCTACACTGTCACCAGTGTTCTGTGCCTGTACTGCAGCTTGTCTGCAGCAACTCCTTTTGTGCCTGTGTACTGCAACCTCACTCCAGCTACTCCTCTAAGTGTTCAGTTCCTGTAACTGGAGTCAGGTTTCAGTATCTTGTCTAATCCTGTGCACTACTGCCTGGCAATTGGCTCTAGAACTGCAGTCCGGACCACTGCCACAGACCCTACTCAGTCATCTTGAGCAAAGTCCAGCTCAACTGGTCTGTGGTCTGCAACCATGCAGAAGAATTAGGATAAATGTGAATTGGTACAATCCTTGTCCTCCTAGTAGGTAGGTCATAAATTAACGAGATATTTTTAAATTATTTTTATTATTATTATGTCTGGTCGAGGCTCACAGCAGGGTGAAGGGAAGGTAGTGAAGGGTTGAGGAGAAAAAACCTAGGTATGTATCATTGAGCCTGATTAGGGCTCAAGATTTAAGAGATTAAAGGGGATGTTGGATGGAGAGGTTCCTTTGATGTACAGTGAGTGGCTGCACAAGTGGGTTTCAGATGGCTTGCTGCCCTTCAACAAATTTAGGCAAAGACTTATAATTGTTGTTGAGGCTAACAGCAGGGTGAAAGGAAGGTAGTGAAAGGTTGTGAAGAAACCAAGGTGATAGAGAACATAATGTGAGTGTGGATCAGTAAGCCTGATTACCGTAGATGCGTGGACCATTGGCCATAGGCAAACAAGGCTGTATTCTGGTTTATTAGGCAAAACAGTGGAGCGCTTAACTAATGCTGCAACTGAGACACACATATGATGTATAGGGTAGAATGGAATGGCTACTCCTGTGCTTAATCATTAAGTTAAAATTGTGCTAGTTGAAGGAAAAAAATATTGTGGTACTTATTGATGTCTGTTTCTAAATGAAGTGAGATTGGAGGACACTGAAAATGTGCTTGGTGTAAGCAAACTGAAGAAGTTAAGGTAGAGATGACTGCTAGCAGGATGATGTTAGCATGATGTTCAAAAGGATTTGAAAATGAGACGTCAGTCAGATTCCTGAAAGTTTGCCTTTGGAATTGTTCATTCTGAAGAATGAGAGTTTTAGAAGTTCTAAATGAATAACTTAATGCGAAGAGAATAAAGTATGGAGGGCATTTGAGGTTGGGAAAGGGTTGAATGAAGCAGATACTTACTAGAGTTGATCTAATATTGATATGGGAAAGTACTGGGCATCACGACAGTGGAAGGAAATGGACAGTATTGTAGAAAAGTAGTAAGGTAATGATAGTTTGAGTCTGATGAGGTTTGGACGTGGAAGAGTTTGTCCTGTGGAGGGCTTATTTCCATAAAAAAGAGTCTAGGTGAATTCCATAGAAATCTATGGAGAAGGCAGGATCACTGGATTTCACAGCATGGAATCGTACAGGTAATGCATGGTCATGGGGCAAAAATCAGTGAGTCTGCAAAGATGTCCAAGATTTTAGGGATACTCTTTGAACCATAGTGATGCAGACTGTGTAATAATATTAATGTTTCACTTGATCCCACAAAGATACTATAAGGATGGGGTGAATGAGGAGGAATTTGACTGCAAGAGAGAAATGCTTTAGAGGACCATTAGACTTGTACAGAGTTAAGTATGTTGGCATTGTTAGAGCTCATATAATCATGGGAAAATCTCCTCTATATGAATGAGGGAGTTAAATCTGAGTGTAAATGTAGAAAATCTTTTCTAGACTAAGAGTGTCCTGGATGTTAAGCCGAAGAGGATGACTTTCCAAAACATGGAAGGGGAGGGAGAAGAAGTGACTTATTATGTACCTTGATGTTTCCAGGACAGAAGCATGTCTACAAACTGAGGGTTGTTTAAGGCAGAAAGGAGTTTCTTGCTTAAGTTGAGTAAACAATTCCTATCTGGTTAACTCTCATATCAACTTGGAATGGGCTGTGCCCTAAAGGAAAAATATATGATAGAAGGCCATATAATTCTTCTTGTAGAAGGTGGCCCTGGTGACAAGGCTTTCAGATCTGTGTCCATGTAGAGCTAAGTTTTGGCATTCTCAGAGTTAATTAGCTCTAACTGGGGAGCAGAGTGTTAGTGAGGACAAAGGTGAGGAGATGTGGTACAACAGGCAAAAGAACCTCTGAGACAGAGATAAAGAGCATATGCTAATCCTTTGGCCACTGTGAAAAAAGGTAAGGAATGAGTCTTTCTGTCTCTGTGAATGAACTAAATTTGTGTGCTAATCCTTTGGCCTCTGTAAGATGTGTAAGGAGCATAGTCTTGTCATTCGACCTCTGCAAAAGAGGTTAGAACTGGACTGTGTACAACTTTTTGACCTCTGCAAAATAGGTAAGGGGTGTAAGCTAATCCTTCAGCCTCTGAAAAAGATATATGAAGTATGTTCCGGTAAGCCCCTCCCCTCAGACCTGAAAGCGGATTGCAACAAGGGACAATTTTCCTTCATTATAAGGAAAAACATGCACTCCTTCATCAAGGAGGGAAGGTTTTTCCTTTTACTAGATGAATAAAGATTGTTATTCATTGTGATCTGTCCAGTCAAGCGACCGGAATTCAGATCTGAGGGGAGGAGGCTTTCTGGACTGAAAAGGGGCAGGAGGGGGATATTTTATAATATGATTTCACAGCAACTATAGTGATATCAGGATTACCATTGACGGACAGAAATAGTATACAGTATAAGGACACGCCGTATCTTGGCACTTACCTTACTAACCTTTTAAAAAGAGCAAGCATCTGGTGCTCTGAGATGAACTGAACACTGTGAGTCTTGTTGGATGCTAACTCAGCAAGTTCCTCCACACATTCCTATAGCTCGGTGAGTTAGAAGAAATTTCACAAGATCCCCCCCTACAATGTGGGGAGCTCCGCTGCTCCACTGCCTTTCCTGGCCTGGTTCCTGTGCTCATGTGTAATGGAACTTCTGTTGGTGGACTCTTTTTGATGGTGGGTCCTGGGCTAATGCTCACTTTGCCCATTGGTTAAAGCAGCCTGGCAGCCCCTCTCACATATATAGGCCACACCTTATAAATATATGCATTATGGTCACAAAATCACTTAGGCTTCCTCAATTACAGTCAATCATCTCTGTAAAGACTTTTCTTCATCTTACTTCACCCGCCTTGTGTAAGCTTAAGCTTTTAGTCTTTTCTCCATTGAATAAAGTATAGTAGTTTTAGGAAGTCACTGAATTCATTTTGGTCCTTTATGTGAAGATTTACAATATATGTGACATTAGAGCTAGAAAATTAGAATGGTCACTTGTAACTTGAACTGAACTGATATAATATCTGTAATATCTAAATCTATTCAGGATGTCATTGAAAAATTTAACAAAGCCTGAGACACTTTCAGAGCATAGTGACTGAGCTCCATTACAGCAGCCCTATTATACTAATTTTGCAAATAATAATGGATGCCACATTATCACTACTTAATGACTTTAATCAAATTCTGAAGCGAGAATCAAATTCTGCTTTTTTCTGAGGAGATGAATAAGATACAGCCTATTTTATGAATCTGTAAGAAGACAAGCTACATTTAGAGACATAGTCTTTCCAACTTTTCCGCTTTAGCGGAAAGATAGATGAGTAGCGCTGGGCACAATAGGACAAAGGGAAGTAGTGATAATTGGAGGCCAATCCAGCTGATAGATAATAGAAGGCAGAGGTGAGTGCCTGACAGTGAATTATGTGTTGAAGGGAAGGAGAGCATTGATGCAGGTAGAGAAATATTGCTATAATCAATATCAGGGAAACATATTACAGGAGGTCCTATCATAAAAATATATTGAGTCAAAGATGAGGTAGTGGCAATGCAGATAGATTATGAAACAGGGATATTACTGATAAATAAACAGAAGACATTTGAGGAACAATGAACAATTATCACATTAAGCAATATGAGACATGGCAGAGCCAGAAATATAAACAATAACTATTCATACTTATAACAACAGCAGTTATCTACACTAATAGAGTTTTTTGTTTATATTGATAAAAATAGCTATTTATTTTCTAACAAAGGGCATATGCAAAAGAAAAGTAGAGAAATTATTAGGCAAACTAACTGGACCATGGTGAGTTAAATAAAATCACAAATAGTTTAAGAATTTGTCCAGTTTGTTTCCATATATGGCCCCTGCATTCAACAGCTAAGTTGTTGGATGTGCCACCTCCCTGATTACACAAAACAAAAGTAACTTTGAAGTAGAAACATGCATGGAACACTCTATGTCACCTACAACCTAATAAAATGACACTAATGAATTCAATTTCATGCTAGTAAACGATAGCAAAATATATAACCACCTCCTTAATCCAAAAATGAAATCAGCTTATTAAAGGGATAGTAATGTTTCACAATAAAAGCAGCTCCAGTTAATCTTCATAGTATTTGGGCCATGGAGAGTGTTATTTCAATACTGTCAGAGTTGTAGTTCAAGAGTAATTGAATGATGAAGTATCCCCCTCTCTCCCCTTTTAATGATGTAACACTGCTCACCTTAGAGCAGCAAGGTGGTGTCCAGGTGGATCACAGAGAGGGACAATCTTCAATTATCATACGGGAAAAACATGTCAAGGGGGCAGGAATTTCATTGTTCTCACAGTAAGATTAACCCTCGATATGAGCTGTCTGGTCTAAAGACCAGATTCCACATCTGAGGGGTGGTAGCTTACACTAGGTAAAAGGGGCAGGAGGAGGAAACTTTACCATTCAATTACTCTTGAACTATAACTCTGACAGTATTGAAATAACACATTCTATGACTCAGATACTATGAAGATTAATTGGAGCTGCTGTTTTTTGAAACTTTATTATCTCTTTAAAGCTCAGAGACTTGGTCACTGCATCCCTAAGTAATGCCTCCCTGTCATCCGGTTACATGCCCAAAGCCTGTAAATTGAGTAGAGTTGTGCCTGTCCACAAAAGTGGTATAACAATGTAGTATCAAATTACAGACCAATATCCCTACTCCCCACATTATCTAAAATCCTACAAAAAAGTGTCCACATGCAACTATATAAGTATTACCAATTGTTCAGTTTTTTCATCCCAGTTCAATCAGGCTTTCTTCCAAATCATTCATCAGTCACTGTCCTCCTAAAAGTATGCAATGATATCCAGACTGGCATGGAAATTGGTGACCTCACTGGAGTTATTTTCCTAGATTTTGCAAAGCCATTGATACAGTAGACTATAATATTCTGAAAACTCAGAAGTTCAGGACTGGATAATCATTCTCTAAATTGGTTCCTATCCAATTTATTCGACAGAAAGCAATATGTGCCTTTTGCTGAGCTGACAATATTTCCCTTCTGCTCAAAGTAACAAATGGGTTTCCCAAGTCTCCATTCTTGGCCCTCTTCTGTTTTCTCTATTTATAAATGATCTGCTCATGATTTGCAAAGCATCTTCTGTGCACATGTATGCAGATGACACCAAAATGTATCATAAAAAATCAAACGTATCTCAATCTGAGGCCATATTACCGCATATTACCAATTTGAAAGATGGATAGTAAAGTACAAACTGTTATTAAACACCAACAAACAGCCACAATGGTATTTGGTTCAAAGCACAAACTACAAAATTTCAGCAATATCCATCTATCCATTGTAACAAAGTTTAATTGTAAATTGGCCCAGGTGGGCTCCTACAAATATCGTTGTATGTGGCTTGACCCAGACCTCACTTTTGGTCTTCTATTGATAAAATAGCATCCAAATGTTTTCCCAAAATAGGTGTTTTAGAAACAAATCTGTTTAAGTCCCCTGGTAAGAAATTGTATTGTTCAGCAGATGTTAATGCCAGTCATAGACTATGGGGACATAGTACATGCTCCTGCACCGCAAATTCATCTTGGTAAACCTGACACTGCATAACTCATTATGACACTTTTTACTCCAGTGTAATTGCACTACCCATCATTGTGATATGCTTAAAGAAATACATTAGCTAACACTTGAATGTAGACATGCCCTTCATCTTTCTTGCTTAGTATACAACCACCTTTCTGGAAAGCTACCAGCTGCCTGAGCAATATGCTCGCTCCAGATCTCCATACTAACTATAACCTCTGCTCCACTGCTAACGACTCACTGAGTAAATACCACACTACAAGAAAGAAGAGGTCCATCTGCTTTCTCCTTCAGAGCGCTGAAAGCCTGGAATAACCTGCCTGATTAAATCAAATCTTCTCCCAGTCTAAAATCCCTAAAAATAACTGCTTCTTTATAGCTAAAAACAATATGCAACTGTATATACTATTGTAAACTCACCAGGATATACTTGAAAATGAGAGAAATCTCAATGCATTCTTCCTGGTAAAACATTTTCTAAATAAATAAATAATTGCCTTAATTTGTCTAAATTGTGCATATTGTTCCTAGACAGATTAAGGGATGTTTTGAAGAAAAGACTAGAGAACAAATTTAAAGTAAATAGAGAATGAGGGAAGAAATCAGAATGATATATAGAATATTGCATTTTTAAAAGGAGCTGGAAATAGTTGAAAGATCTCATCGAAAGCAACACAGTCTAAAAACGTGATTCAGGGACTTTACATTAAAACAGCTTTTTTTTCCTTTCTAAGTTCATCTAAAGCAAAGAGTGAAAGATGTTTTCTGCTATACAGGGTTGGCTTATTTTGATTATGTAGGATCCAAAAATGGATTCATTCTGGAGCAAACCAACTGCCCTATTGATGTAAATAGGTCTTTTAGTACCTTTAATTCAGGAGAAGTCTCCATCACATTGCTTCTCAATGCTCTGGAAACCACTGTAGCATTCAAAAAGTTAAAAGCACCATTTTAACCCCTTAGTAACCAGTGTAGTGCACTTGTCCTCAAGGAATTAAATCAGTGGGGTATCTTGGCTATTTTTGTTTTCATTACTGCCCCAGAATTAATCAACATAACAGAATAGGGCAGTGTTTCTCAAGCTTATATACCTTAGGATACACCAACAGTGAAGGCTTGTTTGCGTAAATATTTATCTTTTTAATGCAAAAGCTGTCCAGGACATATTTGAAAATGAGAGAAATCTAAATGTATTCTACCTGGTAAAACATTTTCTAAATAATTAAAATAAATAAAAAATAAATCCCTGCTGGTTAACAATTGGTTATCAGTGGCTCAATCATTGTGATTGCTCCACCTGTGCATAATCAGTGTTATCCGTAAAACTTGACCTGTTTTTGTGCTCAAGGACTAGGGCTCGATCCAATAAAGCATGGTAAAACTGACTGTAAGGCAAAAACCATTACCGAACATTAGCCATGTCTCAGTATCGCAGCTATGCTATAAGTTATCTACCAGAATGTACAATGAGCATAGACCAAACAAATACATATAGCTTCAAACAGTGCACCGTATTTAACCTCACCATGCGTTCATTTCAGTCGCTAAACACTGCCAGATAGGTCAGCTTCAAAGGAAGCAAACTAATGTTCAACATTATCTAGCGAGGCTAAAGATTCTCAAGACAAGTTCAAAGTCACAGCCAATCATAGCACACCAAAGTAGCAATATATATCTAAATACGTATATATATATATATATACCCAAAAATAACTGACACACCTTGCTTGTGTTTGGAGGGTCTCAGAACTAAAACACAGGGACCAGGACTGGAGGATAGAGAGAGATAGAGGAACAGACACAGGAGAGAGGTAGACAGAGTGTGGAGCGGACAGCATTACATTTAAATATACACATAATACACTTTGGCACATATCGCACACTCGCAGACAAACACAAACACGCACATCTTTTAGTTGTGGACTCAACAAACCTTTATTTTTTATTTATACAGTGTGATTCAGTGAGTGCAAGGGAGTGACAGAGAGAGTTTGTGACTGAGTGCTTGTGGGAGTGAGTGGCTGTGTGAGGGAGATAGGAGAGTGATAGGAAGATGGCAGGAAGATGAATAGAGGCTGGAGGGGTGGGGGAGGCACAGTAGAGGAGGAAAGACAGCAGGTGATCCCTGGTAAGGAACGAGAGGGAGAGAAGCTGGGTAGAGGAGTACCCAACTACTGTCAGGTACACAGCTGGTAGGGACTGAGTGGGAACCGGAGGGGATGTGCTGCAGGAGCATTCATCCAGGGACAGTGTAGGCAGGGCCTGAATCCAAAACTGCCTCAACACATCCCAGACTAGTTTAGAGGAAGACAGATTGGGGGGCCAATGGGCTCCAACGAGGAGAACATGGTCCTTGTGCACAGCATCAAAGAAAGGGAGCATGTCTTGTTCTCTACGGAGAAGGCCAGTGGTATTGGTTTGTGGAAGAAACTCGCCTAGCGTCAGGTCCTCAGAGCAGTCAAGGTGGTGTCAAGGTTCAATCAGACAACTGATTCCATAAAGAAGAGATGAACAAACTGCAAGAAAAGGATCAAAAACAAGATGAGAGGTCATGCACACAAGTGGCACAGGAGGTGGTCCCCCTGCTAACATCACCTTTAATGCCTGGGAAGAGATGCTGCGACACAGCCTCTACAGAACTGCTGTTCAGGGGGTCCCTGGCAGCTCTGACACCGGTGACTACAGCACCCTCAGACTCCCGGTCAGTCAATATGTCCATAATTGTCCACCACACAAAGTCTCTTGGCTAGTATGCCACAACACATTATTGCCAGATGAACACAATGCCATCATGGATCTTCACAAGTTCACCAACACAGTGTTAATAGGGTTCAAACAAAGAGATAATACTATAGATCCAAAGCAGAAATGTGAAGGGTTAAGTAGCCCAAATCCTGTCCAAGTACAAGTTTAACCCCCTTGTTGATATGTTGATCAATCAAACTTACCAAACTCAAACAATTATTGCCATCACATTGTCATGCAAACATTTCTTGTGTTCCTCCACAATGTTGTACATGGAGCCACAGGGAGGTCAGAACTTTACAGTGTGTTTGGTACCCCCTGGCATTCAAATGGTTAACAGAGGATGAACACACCACTCCAGGGTTATATTGCACAGATTCACAGGGGTCAGCAGATACATAATAGTTCAACAAACAGAAACCCATTGCATGTTTGAAATATAGGCCAAGTGTGCAATAACCCAAGGGCCTCAAAACACACATTTTCACTGTTGACACAACCATGACAACTAAGTTGAAACAATATCAGCAATGTATGCAGGCAAAGCAACCCCACAAACACACACTGATGGGGGAACACAGCAACACAAACAGTTGGATGATGCTTGTTTCACCCACCATGAGAACCAGAATAAACACACATGAAATATGTCAAGGTTGAGCTTTTTTTATCATATGTATCTTGAAGAGTGGGGATGGCAAGGAGGTATTCTCATCAAGATACATATGATAACCAAAGCTTAGCCACTGTAGGTCGCTTACATCAATGTACATGACCTTGTCAAGCTGATCAATCAATGAGTGAATTGATAAGTTAGCAACATACAGTACATCACTGTTGTCCAATTTCAACTCACAATACACCCAGTAAAGCAGAATTTTTGGAAGCTTTTGTTTGGCCACAATGTGAGTTGAAACTGAAACAACTGATGGAAACATATATACAATTTAATTATTGACACACACACAGGATCAATGTTAACACACAGGGACAGTATATCACGGTGCCCGTGCTATACGGGCGACATTTTGACACGTTTACTTCCTGATATCTTTTATTGGCTACGGTGTCATTGCTCTTCCCAGTGACAGCCTTTAAATATTTTGGGCTGTCACTTATGCGCTGCCCTTTCATGGTGATTCAGTTGCCTAGCGCTTGTTCCATTACTTTCGTATGATACTAGTGTATGACCCAGACTGCCTAACTATTCTCCCTGATTATCGTTCCTGCCTTGTGTACCAACCCGGATTGGCTGACGTTCCTGCTCTGTGTACCGACCCAGCGTGACTGACGTTCCTGCTTTGTGTACCAACTCGGATTGGCTGATGTTCCTGCTCCGTGTACCGACCTGGTTTGGCTGAAGTTCCTGCTCCGTTTACTGTTCCTGCTTGGAAGATGTCCTGTTCCTGTTGTGCGGCCAGAGTTGTTCACACGCTCTCTGTGGTCTGTACCAGACCTTCAGTTGCCTCGGTTCTGTGCAGA
Organism: Rhinophrynus dorsalis; assembly: GCA_037306005.1. Lineage (NCBI taxonomy): Eukaryota > Metazoa > Chordata > Amphibia > Anura > Rhinophrynidae > Rhinophrynus > Rhinophrynus dorsalis. The sequence goes on along the minus strand of CM074720.1, from coordinate 309,920,166 downwards.
TAGTCCTGTCCGTGACCCGTTCTGTAATAACTGCCTGTTGCTCCATTCCGGTAGTGTCACCAGTTGCACCACGGTCGCTTTGTCTGATTACTGCTGTCCCTGGGGTTGAGTTACTGTTGGGCACCTCAGACTATTCCTAAATCTGCAGTTGCTACAAACCGGAGCGTTCAATAACCCCTTGTGGGGCGGTGCAGTGCACTTGCATCTATATACACGGTAGTCTCAGTTTGGCGTTACGTTGCTCCTTACGGTGCCGTGCACTTGGGCCATTATCCATTGCTGTCTCAGTTGGGCGTTACGCTGCACCATCTGATGCTGTGCACTTGGGTCACGAAACCTTGCAGTCCCCGGCTGGCATTCTCAATACCGCTGGTAGCCACCTTCCTATGGTGCCTTGTAGCCAGTCTCATATCCTGGCTTCACCTACTCCTTTGTGATTACAGTCGCTATTGTTACTCTCTGCGTAGAGAGTATACTGTGGGGCCAATTAGCTGTTCCTGGCCTAATAGTATCATTCTGACATATTCACACTGTATCATATGAACTGTACCTGATCTGTGTCAGTATTGTATATTGTCCTTATATACTGGACCCGTGTGGGTTATATCTCTGTAACCTGTTCTGTGTCAGTTATCTATTTATCTTTATGCTGGACCCGTGAGGGTTACTGTTATTCTTTGTGTGCTAATAAAACTGTGTTTTACCAAAACCTTCCGTTTCTGAGTGTACTAAACCATAACACAGTAGCACTCCAACACAAGGGTACACCTCCTTCACATATGAGCATCTCGGGCATGTGGCACAGGGATCACACTCTACAAACACAACTCACAATGCACAGTGTCTGGAACACAAACATATCCTTCAAAGCAAAAAGTGTGCATCCCCTAGGGTGTGTGTTGATCAGAAGTGCGCTTGTGGATGGGGCAGAGGTCTTAGGAGATTCCTGGGATGCAAGTGGGTCACTGTCATGGTTTTCCAAGGATAACTCAGGAGTCAGACCAGTATAGTAAAAATAACAAACTTTATTAATAAATATAAACAGAGTATACAATAAAGAGAAATAACAATCAGGCAATAACCACGGAAAAGCAGTAGAGGTCCCACTAGAGGACAGCAACTTTATCAGGAATAGAGTCTTCCTGAAAGAGGGAACCTTTACCAGAGACAGGCATATGCCCCTGTAGTCTCTGTATATGGGAATTTACATAGGATACGCAGCAAGAGACCACCTGACTCACACCTGCAGTCAGTGGGTAGGCCCCGGGATCTCCAGAAAGGTGGTAGTAATAGGGAGAACTTACTGACGCAAGCCTGCAGTTGCGTTCCTAGGGAACGCAACAGGGAAGATAAACCAGTCTCAATCTGTGGAATAGAAATGAGCATCTTAACCAGAGCCACAGGTCCACACCAGATTTGGTGTATACTATGTACAGGAAGTCAGCAGGAAAATAGTCAGACAGAGCCACAGGTCAGCACCAGTTTGGATGGTCATACAAGCCAGGTCATACACAGTACAAGTAGTCAACCAGAGCCACAGGTCTGCACCAGATTGGGTGTCTGCTATATACAGGGAGTAGGCAGGAGAATAGTCAGACAGAGCCACAGATCAGCACCAGAATGGATGGTCAGACAAGCTGGGTCATACACAGTACAGGTAATCAGCCAGAGCCACAGGTCTGCACCAGATTGGGTGTCCGCTATACACAGGGAGTGGGCAGGAGAATAGACAGAGCCACAGGTCAGCACCAGAATGGATGGACAGACAAGCCAGAAACATGCACAGACATACACAGAGCCCAAGTGAAATATACTGTGATGAACAACAATGCAAGGGCAACTGAGAATTGGCTCAGTTCCCCTTTAAAGCCCAGCCCAGGAAGTGGATAGGAGGAGATATCAGCCAAGCAGCATAAAACAGGGGTCTGCATCAGTCTGCCGCTTCGCTCCTGTGAATGAAGCATCCCGCCGCGATGCTTCAAATCAGCGGCCCGCACCTGCGTCAAACCGAGCTTCAAACCCAGCTGGCAAGGGGACACGGACGGCCAATAGCGACGCCAAGCAAGCTTAAACCTGGCACCATCAGCACCATCTAAGAGGAAGCAACCACATCATATCGATGCCTCCTGCGTCATCGTCGACAGTGATGCTGGAACTAGGTAACTGTCACAGTCACTAAATCCATCACACATACATGTGTTGGGTATCCCTCTTGCATTCCAAACTCCAGGCTGGCTGAACACATGCAAGAACCACATGCTGTTCTGACACAAGCATGATGGTTTCATTCTCAGTTGCACTGTGTTGTGGAGGTACTTATCATGATTGTCCTTGATTCTACACAAGGGACATGTGTGGATTTCAGATGATATCCCTTGAGCTGGAACAGCATATGAGGTTGGTCATGGTGTGGATGACCTCTGAGACAGCAAAGACATAGCAATGGCTCATTAGGGATTGGTCATGCCCGTCCTGTGTGCCTATGTGTATGAACAGATGTGCCTTGATCAAGTCCCACCATGTGACTCATCTCAGTCACATGACATAATGCCATACAGTCTTATAAACTATAGCACTAGGGAGCAGCAAGAGGTGCTTTATGGAAGTTGAGTCAGCTTCACAATGGGTTGTGTATCTCTCTGGAACTCAAAAGGTTAATAACAAAGAGATGCTAACCAGCTATATTAATATGTGAATGGGACATTGTGGCAACACATAAACTAGTATATGAACCAACCCCCATGAAAAGGTGTGGCTGTGCCATTGTCATTGTGTTGCACATACAAACACACACAAGTCAGCATAGTGGGCCTGCCAACCACCCTCCCAATTACTTACTCCGATGCAGTAGCCAACATTAACACAGTAAATCTATCCCTATTCAGCTACATTAGGCATCACAAATCTATTGTTTTCATAATTTCACAAATACCCCTTTAACACCTGGAATGTCAGAGGGGTATCCAATGCATTGCATTCAATGCTTTGGGTACCCCTCTATTGCTCCAAGGGTTCTATGTTTGATATGAACATGTCCAACTCAAATTCTGATTATTTGCTGTTAGTTAACCTCAGGAATATGATGCACATATGCAATTGGGTTTACCAGTGTTCGCAGGGGGAATTGTTGATCACCAGCATCCCCTGTGGAAAAGAAATGACTTTGTGACACATGGACCAAATGCTTATGTGGATGATGTTGTGTAAGGGGGACATACTACTTCTGTGTCACAACCATGCTAAGCTGGGTTTTCATTAATCGTGTGACTGCCCCTGTGTATGTGCTATGTGATGTGAGGTGTAGATTGGGGATGTAGGAGACATGACAACTGCTAAGATAGGAAGCACAGACATGGGTAATCACACACCATCTGTGCATTGATGGAGTAGAAATGCTTTGACTGAGGAATAGAAGTGCCTCACTTGGACTATGGGTATGCCTCCCCTTGTGTATAACTCCTGCTTGACATGTGTCCACTCCATCTGGATGAAAGGGAAGTGGATGTATCTCCTGGCTTTCCTCTTGAGGGATGCCAACACCTGAGACAACACCCTGGAGCATGTGGCCTAGGACAACACAGATGCATATCCTTCTGTGCACTTGCATTAAAATGTATGGCACACAGCAGCTTCTGCAATCCAGATAGGGATAGTTGGTGCTGTATATGGGGTCTACATCATCCTTGAACACCTCATATAGGTCAATGATGCTGTGCTACATCAACCTGTAGCGGTCTCTAACTTCAGCGTTTGTCATTCCAAAGAGTGTGACCCTTGTGTGGAATATGCTGGATCTTTTGTGGTAGCCTGCCCTCTGTGTGCTGCTCCACAGGTCCCTGTGGCCACTGTGGGAGCTGTGGGGATACGGTTGTGTAAGAAGAAGTGCTGCTGCCTGGCCTGGTTCTCCAGGTGGAGATGGGGTTCTGTCTGGCTCACCAGCCAGAGCATCAGCAATTGCAACAAGCAGAAGATGTGCATGTGTGTTTGGGAGAACTTGTGGCTCCCTAGCCCTTGGATGACCCCTTCTCTGATATCTTCAAGGGTATTGCAGTGTAATTGTAATGCTTGTAAATCTCTTGGAGTTGTCTCACTGTAAACATGCCATGTTGGCGGATGGCGAGATGTCACTTTAAGACAGTAGTGGATGAATATAAATTTATAGTCATTCAACATCCAACTAAGGCTTTTTTCTATCATTTGCCTAAACTTTACAGATCCATTGTCGAACCCCCTGGGTGCCCCATCATCTCAGGCACAGACTCCCTCACTTCGAACCTTTCGGCATACCTGGATCATTTCCTACAGAGGTATGAGTTGAAGCTGTCCTCCTTTTTAAGGGATTCCCAACAGGTTTTGGAAAAGATGCACAACATGAACTGGCACAAAGGGGAATACCTTTGGGCATCCCTCAATGTGGTGTCTCTCTATACCTCAATTAGACATGAGCTTGATCTGGAGGCTATAGCATACTTTCTGGATAATGATCGAGACATGGTCCCAGGCCAAAAAGAGTTCCTTTTGAAGAGCGTTCAGTTTATTTAAATCAGAAATTTTTCACCTTCCAGGGATATCATTACCTCCAGGTCAGGGGCACCAGGTTTGCTCCCTCATACACCAACCTCCTTATGGGATTCTTAGAGTCCTGTAGAGGGATGGATGTTGGCGGGTGTGGGGACAGCCTGGTGTACTATGGTCGATATATCAACAATGTGCTCCTGATCTGGAGGGGGGATAAGGAATCCCTCTTGGAGATTGAAAACTGGAATGCCAATGATAGGTGTATTACATTTACCTATGCCATTGAGGAGAAATCTGTTCACTTTCTTGATTTGGAACTGTGGGGGACAGCAGGGGGGTCTATTGAGAGTAGCGTATATAAAAAACAAGTATCCTGTAATCCCTACATCAAGGCTGATTGTTGCCACTTACCAAGCCGGATCAGAAATATACCTTACGTCCAGTTTCATAGGCTGCACCAAAATTGTAGCTCTCTAGATGACTTTGATAGGAAAAGCCAAGAATTAAAGCTTTTTTTGGAAAGAGGGTATGGGATAAAGAATGTAGAAGACTCACTATTAAGAGCTAGGCAGTTGGATAGAGAATCTCTTTTGGTTACAAAATCAAAAAAACAAACATAGATCAGGGGATCAGGTTGGAGAACAGCAAGAACAGGGGATGATGAGTAGGAGGGAGATATCTTTTATTATGAGATACAATATTTTCTCAAAGGATATCAGAAACATCCTTGACAAACACTGGAGAATACTCCAGCAAGATAGCTTACTCAAAGAAAATCTTGGTGAGAAGCCCCAGATAATTTATAAGAAAGGGAAAAGTGTTCGAAACACATAGCCCCCAGTCACCCTAAGGAATTGGTTGAGAAAGATATATCAAAGACCATTATGAAGCCTGTTCTGGGAAATTATAAATGTAGTAAGAGTGCTACCTGACTACATATCTGCCACCGAGCACAGACATTTAAGAATAAGGAGGGAGAAACAGAATATCACATTAAGCAGTTTATAAACTGTGATACGAGCTAGGTGATATACATGCTTGTCTGTGGGTGCAATGCCAGGTATGCTGGGAGGACTACTAGCCATCTATGTGAGCGAGTAGGCGAGCATAGGAGGAAAATTATCAATGGTGGTAGGGATCATAGCATGTCACGCCAATTTAATGATTGTGTAAGAGGAGGTGTACAAAACCTAAAGGTAGTAGGTTTGGAATCCATCAGTACTAAATTCCACAATAGATATAGGGCTCTATGTAGGGCAGAGATGTTTGGATATTCAAGATGAACACACAATCCCCTCTAGGAATGAATGAGGGGATAGAGATCAGTACTTTGGTATAGTGGTCTCTGTACCTTTAAGATATTAATATGTATATTACTGTATTTCAGTTGATTATTTTATGCACCTTTCCTTACCTGGAGCCCTATATTTACTCTTTAAAGATTCTATTACCACAGGCTCAGTGCCACAGGATTGGCGAAGAGCTAACATAGTGCCTCTATTTAAGAAGGGAACTAAAACAGAACCTGGGAATTATAGACCAGTGAGTTTGACCTCTGTAGTGAGAAAACTATTAGAAGGGATAATAAGGGACTATATTCAGGATTACAACACAAAAAATAAGATCATTAGCACGAATCAACATGGTTTTATGAAGAATAGATCATGCCAAACTAATCTTTTCAGCTTCTATGAGGAGGTAAGCAGCAACCTTGACAATGGCAAGGCAGTAGATGTAGTATATCTAGACTTTGCAAAGGCATTTGATACAGTACCACACAGAAGGCTGGTGTATAAAATAAGGAAATTGGGGCTAGGAGATAACCTTTGCAATTGGATACAAAACTGGCTGAAGGATAGGGAACAGTGTGTGGTTGTAAATGGAAAATTCTCCAGTACAGTTAAAGTGGAGAGTGGAGTACCTCAGGGTTCAGTATTGGGTCCGCTGCTTTTTAACATGTTTATAAATGACCTGGAAATAGATATAGAAAGCAAAATATCAATATTTGCAGATGATACTAAATTATGCAAAGTCATTAATTCAGAACAGGATATTTTCTCTCTACAGAGGGACTTACATACAATGTCAGATTGGGCAAACGTGGAATATGAAGTTTAATGTGGGGAAGTGTAAAGTCATGCATTTGGGAGGAAACAATCCCAAGGCTACTTAAAAACTTAATGGAATAATTTTAGGTGACTCGTTGCTAGAAAAAGACCTGGGTATCCTTGTCAACTACAAACTTGGAAACAGTGACCAGTGTCAAACAGCAGTAGCAAAGGCAAACAAAGTCCTGTCTTGCATAAAAAGAGGTATTGAAGCAAGAGTGGATAACATTATTTTGCCATTATACAAATCATTGGTAAGACCTCACCTTGAGTATGCAGTGCAATTTTGGGCACCGGTTCTGAAAAAGGATATACTAGAACTAGAGAGGGTACAGCGGAGAGCAACAAAATTAATTAAGGGAGAATCTATTTTATGTTCAAGTAGCCATACGTTATTAGTACCTTACTCATGGACAGTGAGTGCTATATTAGCCCAGATACAAGGGTTTTTCCCTCTGTGGAGTGAATATATTGCAACTTGAATATCTGGATGGTTTGGAGACAATAAAGAATCCTTGAACATGTGAGGTGGAAAGACAAATGGCTGGTGAGGAGTCCGAAGTTTGACCAAAACTGGAGGTCAGACCCAGTTAAGGCTCTCTATCCTAGAGGCAGGACAAGCCTCTGGTATTTGTGAGTACCCTGTAAAAGGGGATTTTTTCTATATACATTTATATGTAGCTGATTCTTCAGGATTCTACACTTAGAGGAGGTTGCACTGTTTCTTTTTCTTGTTTCTAGTAGTGGAGTGTTGTCCAGGTGTGGTCATCAGGTACAGTGGGACCAATGGGAACATGGTTGTTGTCCAGGAAAGTGTTTGCCAGTGTGGCAGTTGTTGTTTGAATGTGTTTGTTGTAATAGCTAGTTAGCTGTCAGGTGCATGTGCTCCTTGAGTCTCCATTGGCTAGTGATGTTGCACACGAAGGCTTCGGTTGCTTAACTGTCAATTGTGTATACTGAGTTGTGCTGACATATCTGTTGGTATGGTGTCATTGATTGTTTTAGGTTGAATTGTAAACCACTTGTCTCTCTGATGTAATTGATTGTCATTGATTGTTTTAGGTCGATTTGTAAACCACTTGTCCCTCTGATGGTTGATGGGTTAATGTTGGTTTTCCAGGATTCATTTATAGGGTATGCACATTTGCAGGGTACTTAATTTGCATTCCAGGGGTTTATTTTTCCATTGTTGTCATTGTGCTATGTGCTAAGGGTTGTGTGAGCTGTTGGTTCCCTGCTTGGGTTTGTTTCACAGTGGTTTTTCACCTTTGTTGTGTGTTTTATGCCAGGAAAAACTGGGCGCAGAATTTCCGCCTGTAAATGTATCAGTTTATCTTGCGTTGGCACTGAATGCACAGCAATTAATCAATCATGGGTAGAACTGTTCCACTGATTTCAATGGGCAAAAGATTATCTTGTCATTTTTATGTCACATTAGTGGTTGACAGCATGGGATATTGGATGGCTTACTGTGCTTGAAAAACTACCGTCTGCTATGATATTGCTTTCACACGAAGGGTGAAATAATTTCAATGTATTAAAAATTACAGTATGTTAAGAAAAGATCAGACTTTTTTTAATGGACTGTGCAGAGGTATATACATGATAATATTCCAAACTCTATTTTTTTTTACAATTAGGATAAAATTCCTTTGTATCTTTCTTACACCATCATTTCTCTTATACCGTTCTATCCCATTTATTTCTACAAGCTCAGTTTGTAGCAAACAGCTGCAGTACCTTCACACTTCACAGAACTTCAAATAATTTTAAATTTGACTGTGTTTTTCTCTCTGTATCCCTGTCATTTCACTGCTGAAATACATTTTAATCTTTTGTCTTATATACAAAAATGTTCTGTAATCGTGAAAAATGTAATATTAATTAACAATATATAAACACATAAAAATGTAAATATAAATACTTAACCCCTGGAGGACCAGAGATAATGGATTGCACACCTGTTTGGTCATAAAGGCGTTAAAACCATACATTTAACAATGACATACTAGTTATTATGTATACAACAATACCAACAGAGACTTCTAACAAAACATAGTAAGGAGAATGTACAAATAGACCACAATACTAAAATAATCTCAGAAAACTGCTTTTGTATGCATCCTGTCAGGAGCAGCTCTAGCTTTTTGTGGACCCTAACCAAAAATCCACTTGAGCCCCCCCCCATGCCCCTGCATCGGTATTTCTAATAAGATATTTCCATATAATTGTGTTTACATGCAGTGGTGGTACTGTGTAAGTGCTGTGGGGTCCTCTGACCAAGTGGAGGCCCTAAGCAGCTACTGAATCTGCTTATATTGTTATTTTCACCACTGCTTCTTGTGCATAAATCCTATGTATAAAGCTTTTTGCATTAAGAATGATTGTTTTGCATTACATGCACCAAAGAGTGAGTAGTGTGGATTTCTGGGGACATATCATTCCTCAGTACCACACTTTGTTACCCCAGCAGTGAGGGCGTTTCCACTTTGAAATTCTGTGCTGGCAGACTTGTGCATCACTTTGTACTAATGAGTCTGTACTTAAACACAGGCACAAATGCTCCATGGCTAAACCTGCATACAAGTGCAACTCATACATTGGTCTGTCGGGATCTGTAATTCTATTTAGTGTATAGCACTTACCTGGTTCCAGGGTTCTTTAGTTCTTGATTGTAGAACCCCATTGTTGCCAAAGTTGTGTCAGAGCTTCCCGGATAAGTAACTTTGCTGCACAGAGTTCAAAGACTATGAAGTCACTTTTGGACCCAAATATCCAATTTCATTAAAAAAGAGGCTCATTTTGTTTTGTTTGGCTGTTTTTAACATATTAAGTTCTGTGATTATTTTACAACTTGTGTCTTTAAAATTCTCCTGTTTAAGTGCAGGGTAGTTAATTGAAATGATTGACTCATCTGTGTTCAGGCAGGGAAATCCTCAAATCCTGGCCTGTTAATATAACAGAAGACAGATTTGAAATACCTGCTCTACAGCAAAGAACCTTTTCATGGAACACTCTCCTAGATGAAGAGCAGGGAGAGAGTGCTTGAGGAAATAGGACATCTGAAATATATAATAGAAAAGGTCAGAATGTTTATCCGATGCAGTCATATGCAGTAGAGAAATCCCCAAAAACACAGAATGCTAGGAGGATACTGGGCATGACTGCATCTTGTGCATTCTCAGTGAGTCGGCAGCAGTACGCAGAGCAGGACTGGCCTCTTTACCTCACTGGACCTTGGCCTGTGTACACAGGCTTTTACATTAGTATATATATATAAAAGAGAAAGCCTCATTGCATAATTTATGTCTCCTCAGGAGACAAACACACATAGAAGAGAATGCCTCATTACATAATGACACACACACACAGGTGTGGCAGTAAGGGGGTATAGAAATATTCTCCCTACTGTCAATGCTGGAGATGAAGGGGGGTTGTGATTTTGACAGAAGTGGGCAGAGTATGCCCTCCCTTAGCTTCATGCTCAACCAGAAAAGAAATATAGCCGACACACACACACACATACTGTGACACACACATACTGTGATACACACAGACACACACACATACTGTAATACACATATATACACATATAGTGTGACACACACACACATACACACAAACAAACACACACAATGTCACTCACTCTGACTCCCAGTGGTTTCAGCCACTGGGAATACAGCCACTGAAGGGAAGCTGCAGCACCAAGGGAACATAATGGAACTCAAATGGTTAAGGTAGGCCCTCATTGCTCAGTTATTTCATGGGTTTCAACATCTGCCATGCAAGACAGAGGACAGGCAGCCATCAGGTACACACTCAACCCACTGACTGCCACAGGTTTGTGCATCAGTTTTACCATTCAGGACAGACCAGCAGCATAGGGGGAAGCATCCTCAAATCACTCACATTGTAAACTTCCATTTCCCTACCAATTCTCCTCCTTCCCCAGCCTATTCCTAATACTTTTTCACTTTTCTGTTAAGTCCTGCCCCTTTTAACCCAAACTGCCTCATTGATCTCTCCCCACCAGCACCACATGAGTTCCCTCCAGGGACTCCACAAGGCAAAGTTTCCAGGTATGAATACTCTTCCCACTGCTATTTAACTGTATCGTGTAGACTGCATGCCAATCTATATCTTAACCCTTTGAGTGCTAGAGGGCTGTACAACACATTGCAAAGAAATGCCTTGCAAACCCCTCTGGCACTCAAAGCATTAACATGCTGGTATGACATTCCTTTTATTTTCTGCTTTCCATTTGTACAACCCAAACACACGCAGGCATAATACTGCAATTCTGGCCCAAAGTAAAGAAGAAGTAAAATATAACATTGGTGTAATGGCATACCTCCCAAGTGTCCCCCTTTAGGAGGGATGGTCCCTTTTTGAGATCCAAATCCCTCTGTCCCTTTTTCTACCCCTTTTCCCTCTTTCCTGGAGATCAGAATAAGTAGTGTGTATCACATTGCTCCACATCATTAAAAGTCAGACAAATGTGTAATTAATTGCACTATATTACTTACAGTATTGTTCTTAAAATGATATTCAAGCAGAAAGAATCCCCCCAGCTCCTTTCCCTGCATGACTCAGCCGCTCAGTCTGGTCCGGATGGAACGCAAAAAGGGACAATCTTCAGTAAGCAAAAGGAAAATCCTGCCCTCCTTCATCAAGGGCTTCATTATACTTACTAAATAAAGATTGCCCCTTGCTACTATCACGGTGCCTGTGATTGCCTCTATAAGATATTGCTATTCAGTGACATTGTTACTGCCTAACTGTCGCTCTACACTGAGTCGCTGTTCTTATAGGTCACTATGCTGATGATGTCATCTGCCCACCTGCCAGGCCTTTTAAACCTCAGCATGTCTCATTACCTTTGCCCTTTCGTGGTGTACCTGAGCCTAGTGCTGTGTTGGTCCATTGCTGTTCCTGTGCACTACTCCTGCTACATCTGACTACCCGATCTGGCTCTGACTCCTGGCTATGTCTGACTACCGATCCGGCTCTGACGAGCTGGGGTGCAGATATCCGGTAGCACTTAGAGGAGTTAGATTTTAATTCGCTAGGCTTTTTTAGAGTATTTTTATACATATATTAATAAAAGTTATATTTTATAGTTATGATATGCACCTGGGATTGTGTAGGAGGCCTCCCTAATTAATTACATTCCCTCTGTCTATCTTCTTTGGGGATAGGGATGGTGCTGTTTAAGATATTCTTTTTCTGATTGGATGTATTATTTATATTATCTTAGCACATTCCTTTGCCTAATTAAAAAAGCAACCCCTATACTTAACGGTGGTGCACCATTATATTTGGTATATGTTTTGTGTTATACATGCTCAGCCTTTTTTTTTTATTAAGCGTGCATAACGCGAAATGCTTTGATATACACACTGGTGTGTACTATACTTGTCTGTTAATGTGTGAGTATTGGACGTCTTGAGCCATTTGATTTTGTGAAGACTACGTAATAAAGATTTGAGTTTTAATTTTGCTCTTCTTTGCATGGAGTTGACTGGAGCAGCCTTTCTGTGTCTATGTCAAGTAAACATTGTAACATAGTAAATTAGGTCGAAAAAAAGACACAAGTCCATTAAGTTCAACTTTTGCCTCATAACTCAACAACATGAGAATTATATATCGCTTTCCTGATGCCAAATAAGTTAGTCTATTATAAGTTAGACCTTCCAGTTTTCCCTACTAATACACAGTACAACCCTGTGTGTTCCCTTTTGAAAGATATGTATCTAATCTTTTCTCAAATGTATCCATTGTATCTGCCATAACCACATCCTTGGGTAAGGAATTCCATAATTTAACAGACCTTACCATAGAAAATACCCTTCCTCTGCTGAAGTCAAAACCTTCTTTCTTGTATTCTTAAGGGGTGTCTCCTGATTATTTGATCAGGCCTTGGAATGAATAGCTCACCAGAGAGATTTGTGTATTGACTTCTCATATACTTGTACATTGTGAAAAGATCTCCTCTTAGTCGTGTTTCTTTATAGTAAATAAACCAACTCTGTCTAGTTGTTCCTCATATGTCAAGTCCTCCATTCCCCTAATTAATTTTGTTGCTCTTAGCTGTACTCTCCCTAGTTCTACAATATCCTTTTACAGAACTGGTGCCCAAAGCTACACTGCATATTTGAGGTGAAGTATTACCAATGATTTGTACAATGGCAAAAGATGTTATCCACTCTTGCTTCAACATCCCTTTTTATATAAGACAGGACTTTGTTTACTTTTGCTAATGCTATTTGACACTAGTCACTTTTTCCAAGTTTCTAGTTTACAAGGATTCCCAGGGCTTTCTCTAGCAACGAGTCCCCTAATATGATTCCATTAAGTTCATAAGTAGCATTGGGATTTTTTCTTCCCAAATGCATGACTTTACACGTTCCCACATCAAACTTCATATTCCATTTGGTTGCGCAATCTGCATGCTAAAAGAACTAAATTGGCTAACACTCAAATCTAGACGTGACCTTCATCTTTCTTGCTTAGTACACAATCACTTCTCTGGAAAACTACCACAATACCTAAGCAGTATGCTCACCCCAGCTCTCCATACTAACTATAACCTCCGCTCCACTACTAACAACTCACTGCGTATACCACAATACAAGAAAGAAGCAGGAAGATCTGCCTTCTCCTTCAGAGCTCCAAAAATCTGGAACAATCTGCCGTAAAAAATCACATCTGCACTCAGTCTAAAATCCTTAAAAGCAAATGTTTCTTTATATCTAAAAACAGTGTGTAACTGTAAATAATCCCATCCTATATAATAATTCACCAAGTTGTGTGTAACGCCCGACATGCGCAGTAGACACTGCTGCGCGTGCGGCAGTCATGCGCAGTAGAGACTGCCCGCGCCGCGGCTGATACAGAGCTGGGCGCTCCGAAGGAGCGTCCAGCTCTGTATCAGCCGAGGTGCGGGCAGTCTCCACTGCGTGTGACTGCCCCGCGACCGGCTGCCAGAGGCTCTGTATCAGCCGAGGCGCGGGCAGTCTCCACTGCGTGTGACTTCCCCGCGACCGGCTGCCAGAGGCACTGTGGCCCGTGTAACGGGCTGTTCAACTAGTTATTTAATAAGTATGTATATTTCTGTATGTTTGTATATAATGTCTCACAATTAGTGTAAATATGTAACCTTTTACTGAAAACTATCCAGGACATACTTGAAAACGAGAGAAATCTCAATGTATTCTTCCTGGTAAAACATTTTCTAAATAAAATTTTATGCAAATATTGATATTTTGCTTTCTAAATCTATTTCCAGGTCACTGTTCCCTATCTTTCAACCATTTTTCTATTCAATTACAAAGGTTATCGTCTACCTCCAATTTCCTTATTTAATACCCAAGCCTTCTGTGTGACACTGTATCAAATGCCTTTGCAAAATCTAGATATACTACATCAAATGCCTTACATTTATCTAGGTTGCTACTTACTTCTTCATAGAAGCTGAAAAGATTAATTTGGCATTATCTATTCTTCATAAAACCATGTTGATTCCTGCTAATAATCTTAGTTTTTGCCATGTAATCCTGAATATAATCCCTTATTATCCCTTCTCACAGTTTTTCCACTACAGAGATCAAACTCACTGGTCTATATTCCCAGGCTCTGTTTTAGTTCCCTTCTTAAATAGAGGCACTACATTGGTTCTACTCCAGTCTTGCAGCACTGAGCCTGTGTTGAGAGATTCTTTAAACAGTAAAAAAGGTGTCTTGCTAACACTGCACTAAGTTCCTGATGAACCCTTGCATCTATGCCATCAGGACCCGGTGCTTTATCAGTTTTATATATTTGAAAAACTTTTTTGGGTTTGTCTTGCTCTCCCTTGCAATTCGAGTTTCCTTATCTATATTTGCCAGCCTGATTGCCTTTTTGCAATATTTGTTGCACTCCCTGTATTTTAATAAAGAATGTTCTGTTCCTTCAGACTTAAATAGTTTAAATGCTTTTTTTTCCTTGCCATTTCTTTCTTTACATTTACAGATAACCACACTGGCTGTGATCTACTTCTTTGCATTTGTTCCCCACTGGTATATGCTGTTGGGTTCATTTCTGCAACCTAAATTTGAATACTGACCATTTTTCCTCAGTATTTTTGCTTTTAAATAATTTATCCCAGTCTAAGTGTTACACTGAAGCTCTTAACAATTTGAATTTAGCTTTTTAAAATTAAGAGTTTTGGTCGAACCTATACAGTTTTGCTTTGCCAAACTGATCTCAAATGTAACCATGTTGTTATCACTGTTTTCCAATGGTTCACCTACCTTAATATTGGATACCATGTCTATTGGATATCAGTCACTGAGCCAGTGTTTCCCCAACCCAATCTCAAACATCCCCAGCAGTGCTTGTGTTCTTCATCTGATCAGTATGGCACATGTGTTGCTGTCATCATCCCAGATAAAGTATCAATCATGGTAATGGAACAAAGAGTGATTCCACAGCATGGGAAGAGATCAAGGAACTTGCCCTTTTGTGGTGTATTGGAGCCAGGCAGGATTAACAACGCACCCAAACAACACATGGTTCATGTATGAGGTAAAGTATATAACATGGGGCATGTGGATATTCAAATTATTCTGAACGGAATGTCCAACACCTGGAATGGCAGATTGGTCTGTAACACTTCCCGTACCATTGTATTTCAGACATATCTATCATTTAACAGGTTGAGAGCTGAGTTCAGAACAAGACAGCCTGGTGGATGTGTGTGAGGTCTCCTATGTGGTGAGTTGGCTATTGAATGTTTGTTACCTGTTCTATGTGAATGTGGTTTGATCAGGTGCAGTTGCATGTTCCTCCAACTGCAATGGGCAGGTGTGCATACCTTGATTGTGTAGGTATTTGTTTTAGGCCTTTTCTTTATCCCTTGTGGACCAGGAGGTGTGCAGCTCATTGAAACCTGATGTTATGCACACCCCTTTAGTATTCAAAAGGGGTTTTGATGCTGGTAGCTGTGCGAGATTTAGGGGCACTTGCCCCATATTTCAGGGTTGTTTAGTTGTGATTTTTTTTCTAACTGAGAGAGCATGCATGTGTGGATTCTAACCTGCTTTCTTTTAGTCTACTATGGTTTTTAATAGGTTATGGATTCTAAACCTAGGCTTAGTAGGTGCAGAATTACCCCTTAAAGTGTGATAACATTAATCACATACAATAGAATGATCCTTGCTTGTTGTTTTCCATTAATCTGCATGGGCTTTTTCTTTGTCAGTTGTTGTTCAAATTTACTGCACTTTGGATGTTGACAACATGAGGGATAGAATACAGAACTGTGCTTTCAAAACCACTTTTTTAATAGTGGTAATAGTATCAAGCCCATGGTCTGTTAATGGTACATGAGAATTTGTTTGAAAACCACTGCTATAGGACATATAAAAGCTAAGGTTGTGCTGGCACTCTTCTTTTAGAAAATTCTGCAATAAAATAAATCACTGTACAACAATTTAATAGTTATGTACAACAAAACGTAATCATGCAAAGGGAAGAAACTCCTCTATTAGCAATTATTATGTTTTTTAAGTCTGCTTCTACGGACTGCACTTTAAAGCTTCCCAAAATGGTTCCTATCATTAGTGGTGGCACTACCATATGAGCAGAATAAGCAGCTGCCCCCACATGGACAGAGGGCTCTACAGCACTTATAAAGTACTTCCGCCACATGTAAATAAAATCAAATGGCAATGTCTAGAAATACTGAAGCAGAAGTAAAGGGGGCCCCACATGATTTTTTTGCTTAGGGCCCCCAAAAACCTATAGCTGCTCCTTTCTATCATCCTTTCAGGGTCTGTGTCAGCATCAGAAAATGTATCAATTGACTAGAAAGCAACACTCTGTGTGACTCTCAGCTATGAATTCTTGGGTTGTGAACAATTTTCATAGACCCACTGGTTCAGGCTTTGAAGCCTGATACATGGGGTGTATGGGGACCAGCACTGAGCAGGAAGGAAACCCTAGTGCATGACTTCAGTGTCTCAGTTCATTTTTTTCCTCCATAACCAATAGGAATGCACTGGACATCTCTTTTTAGACTCCTGTTGTGCAGTTATTTAGTCTGCCTGGACTCACAATGAGCTCAGGGGAGCAGATTTGCTTATGGTGCACTAACAGAGAGCTAGTTTCCCTTTAAAACTACCCTTGGGTAATATACACATTATTACAACCCTACATATTAGCATGTTCATTAAGACCTTTTATCACGAATTACCTAAAAAAAAGTTTTCTTTTTAGAAGAGTGTTATTCCTGTTACATCCCCTTTTAGGATTTTAGAAGTCAGGACATATTCAATACCTTGTGCACAGCAATAAATGCAATAAGTGTGCACAGTAAACAACATACAGTTTTTTCTGCACACACACACACACACACGCACACACACAAAATTAAGCATTTACAGAGGCCTTGTCTTTTTCAAGGATGTTGCTCTTTCTTTACTGCCATCTGTCCATTGAAATTTGCTACTGCTGTCCTTCCCTATGGGTACTTCTCTTTACACTGCCCAGGAGATCAACCTATGCCCCTCAAAGGGACCCATGTCATTCTCCTCATTGTGATAATAAATACAGGCTTAAATGTAGTGTTTTTCCACACCCTAGGGGACCCTGTGCTATTCCTGCCTAGAGCACTTCTTCAGATGCCCATGCTCCTAATCTACCTGGAAACCAGAAAACTATATGGCAATATCAAATTTTCCCCTCACTATAGACTCCACTTCTTCTTATGACATTTCTTGGTTCTCCCACTACCCAAGGGGAAGTACAAATTTGACCATTAACGTATTACCAAGACTAAACTTAAAGGAACAGATGTACTATACACTGTTCCCATGTGGCACCCAGTGAATTACTATATCTATGTATATTATCAAAAGAAAACTAATTTTGGGGACATTTATTTGTATCCCTCAAAAATCCTTGCCTTGATCCTGTCAAACTACAGATTGCTCAAAAAAATTGTTGCCCGACTCAAAAAAAGTTACTAACAGTGTCATGACAAACCAAAGTTATATGACAGCTTTGCCATTTGACATGCACACTTCCTCCCCTCTTCCTTGACTTGTCTTTTTCTTGAGTTTTAAACAACCAAGTAAATGAAATACATTTTATACTGCACATTTCCATTGCACGTAAGCTATTCTAGGAGAGTATAAAAATAACAGCTTTTATATATTAACTCCACAAATAGCACAGTGACAAGACAAAAAACTCTATCGTATTTGCCTTTCTGTTAGCATAAAACAACTTTAGGGTCATGAGCAATACGACAGAGAGTAGCAGTTTTGGAGAAAACCAATTATATCATAGGGGAGAATACAATTACAAAACTCCAACGGGTTTAATAAGGCTTTTAACCCCCTGAATCCTAGAGAGGTATAAAACGTATAGCATTTAAAGTGTAAAAAATTACTTCTCCCCTATTTTGCAGGTTGTTTGCTCCATAACTTGCCCACTTTAGCTTACATTTTTTGTGGGCTATGAATTGAATGGTGGTAGAGAACTAGGATAACATGTCAATCACTGCAGAAGCCTATAAAGAATGGAACTGAATATGATGTCTCATGATTTAGTGTCACCATTACCCCACAAATAAAATTTATAAAATGCAAATAGAATGAAAGCTAGGGTTGTCTACTCTTCTACAACATATACTTTTGGGGGTAAAATTCATTGCAGCATTGCCAAACACACCGAAATGAGACAAGGAACCAGCTGTAAAAATGGCATGTCTGTAAAAGGAAACTTACATGGTCCAACTGGGCCCAGTAGCTCCCCCAGACCCTGACAAACCTATGCATATGGGGTATTGTTTTACTCAGAAGAAGGAGCTAAACACTAATCAATGCAGTTTTTAAAATCTACACCTATCCTGTGCTTGAAATTCACATCAATGTTGAAATCTAAGTGTGAAAAATGCTGAATTCTTTACTTACGTCAAGTTTTACGAGGGATTGGTGGTAAAATGGCAGTGTAAAAAATTTGAAAACACACCTAAAATGAATGCTGGGGGCAGGGCTCAAAATTTCCACTCACGTTTTGCGAGGAGAAATTGAGTGAGGGCGAGTGGAAATTGAAGCCCTGTATGAAAAGGGCCCCTTTCCCTGCAATCCAGTGTTCATAATAGCCAACTGTCCCATACACACCACTTCAGCAGCCTACAGACTGAGATGCACAGAGCCTGATCTATTACATGGGAAGCGAGGGTTGAGTCCGTAGGTTAGAGCTCAACTACTACTGCTGTGATCGGCATGATGTTCAGTCAATCACAGCAAGCAAAGCGATTACACAAGGGAGGGGCACGAGTAACCATAGGCACTCTGGATCACTGTCTCATTTCTGTGGCTTTGAGAAACAGTGTGCTGCACATGCCTTTTGCATGGAGTGAATAGTGATGTCACTCCAGCAATCCACTCTTTATCAAGTGGTAGAAGGCAGCAGCAGAGCGAAACAACTGCAGGAAGAAGCACCCTACATCCTTGTGATACAGAACCACTGAGCAAGGTATCAGGAACAAGAAGTCAGTGTTATGTACAGCATTATTTGTTTGCTTCATTCTATAGCAGTAAAGACTTAGGAGTTTACCCTGTTATAGCTTTTCTGACATGTACATGGCATTCAAGGGCAATTATACTAATATGAAAATACTTCCATTTTATGATTGCTTTAAATAAACAGTATTTTAATTGATAGGTAATATTTAATACTGCGACTACTACACTAAGAATATTTTTCTCTGTGTTGCGCTGTCTTGTCTTTGTTTTGTTCGTGGTACTTTCCTAACGGAATACAATGACAGCGGCAATGGAGCTATATTCGTGAAGTGTAATATTCATTAGCATTGCTCCAAATGCATCATCATGTTGAAATATCATCTTCATCCATCCTTGTATGCATATATTCATTTCCATCATGAACAATCTTGTCTTCAGTTCATCTCCATTAACCATCCATTGTTATTTTTTGAACTCAGCTCTATACAAGTTAATTATGCTGTTTGCATGGTTATGTATATAGAAGGTTATACAGTGGATAGACATTTTGCTGCAATAATATCTAACCTGGAACAGAGCTGAGCTGAGCATAATGGGAATTGTAGTTAGGGGTATGCAATGTTTCACTATGGACATGAGAGTCTTGCGCTGTCATGCAGCGTGAGATTCTCATGTCGCCATTTTAACCATGGCGACATGGTTACTGTGTTAAAAGGTTGCACGGTCTTTTGCATGCAACCTTTTTACATGTGAACCACGTTTTTGTTGGTGTGGGGGGGAGTCTGGGTAGAGGAGAGGAGTGATGGAGTAGAGAAAGACCGTAAGGGAAGATAGACACAATGCAGAGCTGTGACCCTTTGACCCCTCATATTTGGCTCTCACTCAGACACATGGCAGTGATGCAGTCTGATTGACAGAGCATCAGGAGAGAAAACTCCACAACTCCAGCCCTGTAGAGAAATGTGAGTTATTTCCTACATTTTATGTAATGTGTGCAGATCTGTATATACAAAATTGTGTGTGCTTGCAAGAGAAGAGAGAGGAGTGATTTCATAGAAAAAATGTCTATACACATACACAAAGTGACAGGAGAACCTTGGTTGTCTTTAAAATTCAATAACTCCCCTCCTGAGTTTTAGCGCCACTAAAATACTGAGGGGACCACTGCCAGGGAAAGTCCTATTCACCTGCAGCTACTTCCATTTGCCCTTTCTCTTTGCCTTTTGTCTCCCCCCCACCTTGTCCTTCTCTTCCCCTTGTGTACTCCCTCTTCCCACAGGTGAAATATAGATACACTGATAATACCACAGAGCTTACAATTCTATGACTACCCATTAGTAGTCATACAATTGTAAGCTATGTGGTGTCACTATTGTAGATATGTTTCATTTGTAAGTTCTGTAGCCTCATTATTTCAGTTGTAAGCTCTGTGCTTCACCATTGTAGCTCTAATTCAATTGTATGATCTGTGGTATCACTTGTGGGTGGGGTTATTGGTGGGGATATGGGTGGGGTTAAAGGCAAGGATATGGGTGGGGGTAGTGGCTAGTAACTTTTCAGGCCTAGCTAGTAGCTCAGGACTTGAAATTTTGAGCCCTGGCTGGGGGTGTCTACTTTCCACAAATATACACTTTTGAGAGGAAATCGTAAAGTGGAGCACTGTTACAGTGGCTCCAGTGATGCGAGCTGTGAAAATTCAAATGTGAAACTGGAAACGCGCATGTTCAAATTTGGGCCCCGCAGCTCCCACAAACCATGAGAAACCTATGCATATGGGGTACTGACTTCATCAGAAGAATGATCTAAACAGTAATCAATCCTGTGCTTGAAATTCACATCAACATTGAAATCTAAGTGTGAAAAACGCTGAATTCTTTACTTACATAAAGTTTTACGAGGGATTGGTGGTAAAATGGCAGTGTAAAAAATGTGAAAACACACCTAAAATGAAAGCTGGGGGTGTCTACTTTCCACAAATATACACTTTTGTGGCTAAATCTTAAAGTGGAGCACAGTTACACAGCCCCAAATTAGAAATGGCACCAGTGATGCAAGCTGTGAAAATTCAAATGAGAAACCGGAAACGCGCATGTTCCGTGTTTTACAAGAGATTGGTGGTAAAAAAACAGTGTAAAAAAATTGAAAACACACCTAGAATGAAAGCTGGGGGTGTCTACTTTCCAAAAATGTACACTTTTGGGGGGAAATCTTAAAGTGGATCACTGAAACATAGCCCCAAATGAGAAATGGCACCAGTTAAGCAAGATGTGAAAATTCAATATTTGTTCAAAATTGGGCCCCGTAGCTCCCCCAAACCTTGAGAAACCTATGTATATGGGGTATTGTCTTACTCAGAAGAATGAGCTAAACACTAATCAATTAAGTTTTTAAAATCTACAAATATCCTGTGTTTGAAATTCACATCAACATTGAAGTCAAAGTGTGAAAAACGCTGTTTTTTTTACTTACATCAAGATTTACGAGGGATTGGCGGTAAAATGGCTGCACACAAAATCTGAAAACATACATAAAATTAAAGCCTTTCCAAAAATGAACACTTTTGGGGGGAAATCTAAGGTGGAGCACTGTTACACAGCCCCAAATGAGACATGACACCAGCGACGCAAGCTGTGAAAATTGTGTAACTGGAAACGCACATGTTCCTATTTGGGCCCCGTAGCTCCCCCAAACCTTGAGAAACCTGGGGTATTGCAATACGCAGAAGAAGAAGCTGAACAGTAAACGATGCATTTTTAAAAAATCTTAACCGATCATGTGCTTGAAATACTCATCATCATTGAAGTCAAAGTGTGAAAAAAGCTGATTTTTTTACTTACGTCAAGATTTACGAGGGATTGGTGGTAAAATGGCTACGTAAAAAAATTGAAAACATACATAAAATGAAAGCCTTGGGTGTCTTCTTTCCAAAAATATACACTTTTGGAGGGAAATCATAGAGTGGAGCACTGTTACACAGCCCCAAATGAGACATGCCAGCAGTGACGCAAACTGTGAAAATTCAAAGTGTGAAACTGGAAACACGTATGTTCCAATTTGGGCCCAGTAGCTCCCCCAGACCTTGAGAAACCTATGCATATGGGGTATTGCCGTACTCAGAAGAAGGAGCTGAACCCTAAACAACTGACATTTTTAAATTTTCAACTATCACATGCTTGATATCAACAGTGATATTGAAATGTAAGTGTGAACACAATTTTGAAAAATATTTCTGGAAAAATAGCTGCATAAAAACTCCAAAAATTCTCCTGATTATTTTCCTTATGTTGTCTAGTTTTCAGAAACATATACCTTTGTGGGACATTTTTGGTTCTGGCACTGTCAACTAAGCTATGATGCTCACATGACAATTGTTGAAGAATTACAGGTTGGAAATAAAGGCATCCATCTTGTAATATTTACTTTGTAAATGTCAGAAAGGGATTGAAATACTAGGCATATGGGGTACTCTTATATTCAGGAGAAGCAACTGAATATATTTAGGGGTATTTTTTGTAAAGAACTAATAGTATGCAAATCCTAACAGGAAAATGTAAGCAAAATGTTGTTTTTTTATTTTGTTTCCTATTTTTTTTTTCCTATTTTCCTATTTTTTCTATTTTAATCAAATAAAAAGATGAGGTATTCATATAATTGTGGTATCAAAAGAAAGCCCTACTTGTGCTTAAAAAAAAACAGTATATAATTTGTGTGGGCTTACAAGAGGAATTAAAGAAAAAATATGGTTGAACAAAGACATAGTCAAAAAAGTAAAAATTGCTCCGGTCCTTAACTCAAATCGAACTCAGATTTTCCGGTCCTCAAGGGATTAAGAAACACATTGCGGAGCAATGATTTGGAAATCTCTCTGGCACTAAACTGGTTAAGTAAATGTGACTTTCCCTTACATACACTCTTATAAGCCCAACGTGCTGTGTCTGTGTGTGTGTGTGTGTTGTTGCAAAGACCTCCAGGGTATATAGACACAAGTACAATTTAGACTTGCCTGTATGAAGCCTATGTCAACAATACAGAATAGTCATCAGAGACAGCAAACTGAGATTTTCCCAGAGAGGTGAGGAGTTTTCTATTATCACAGTGAACATAATACACATTTAATCCACAGTCATTCCTTGATGGACAATGGTGTTTTGGGATGTATGGTGGTCATCACTGTAGTGCCATCCGGTGCTATTGACTGGCTAGTTGTAAGCATGTTTCACTGCAATGTGATGGGGATAAATAAAGGATCTGTCTGAGCCCATGGAATGCAGTCAGAGCTCTGAATTAAGACTATCAATCTAAAATTAGGGAAGACATTATAGCATTAATGCTTGTCAAGAGCCACCTCTGTACTGTGGTGCTGTGCTTTGTTCTATTGCTACATCCACATGCATCAAGACCAGCAACGCTGGTAATGTGAGCTGATATGACTTCACTTGGCAAAGTCACATCTGGTCACATCACCAGATACACTGCACAACACCAAAGTATGGGATTCCTCCAAATAGCGCCTAGGATTGGCGATTCCAGTCAGTGTTGTAGTGTGCGTAGTGTGCCTCTCAACATCGCAAGAGAGAGGACTTTCCTAAGAAGTGTAACAATTTGAGTGCCATCAGAATGAGCATGCATTGCAGAATAATGTGTTGGTGCACCCTCTGGCACTTAAAATGTTAAAGATTTTCTATGTGCAATATTTATATTATAACTATTGAAATTTACTCTAATACAAGTATTCTATGGGCCTTTCATTTCCAGGGCAGACTAGAGTGAGGGTAACATTAAGGGGGCATGATGGGAGAATCAGCTTTTTGGATGCCAAACACAAACCCTACACGTAGGGCTTGGATATTGCAGAGGAAAGAAGACCCATAAGATTTTAATGATGAGCAGATGCTGAAGGGCCAACAGAGAGGGAACTACGGACCAGCGCCTCAAATACTGATATTACAGTAAGTTACAATAGTTATTATATTGCTTTTGTTATTGTTTTTATTATTTTGTGGATGTCTTACGATATATATTTTATATGGTTATTAATACTCCTGTTGGTTGTTGATTCTCAATCCGAAGAGCTTGTTTGTGTTAGCTGCTCTTGGGGTGTTGCAGGGGTTTTGAGAGTGGAAAGTGGTTGGGCATACTTCTGGAGGTGGGTTATGGCAGGAGATATCAGTGCTTAGTGCTCTGGCTCCTGGACTACTGCTGCTACTACATCTCGGACTCTGTTTATCTTAATCATCTGCTCGGTGGATAGCCTGCCGAAAAAAGTTGATTCAGTAAGTACAGAGAAGTTGTTATATGTTACAAAGTCTTTGCATGTTCTCTCACTGCACAAATCAGCTGTGGCACTGAACGTTTTAAAGGAGGGCAGTTGCTGTCTCTTTAAACAGAAAACTGTCCTCTGGCTCTAAAGGGAGATCCCAACATCACCATCCTTAGGCTGGTGAAGTTGGGACTGTGAACTCCAATTGCAAAGGCTGCTATAGCAATTTAGTGCATGTGGTGAACAGCCATATTAACAAATAAACACACCCACATGAATACAACAATGCTTCATTAACCTGCATTTCCATTGTCAGGCAAAGTCATACACCTGTAAAACTTTAGAGCATCTCCTGCTATTTTTCTTCTCAACATAAAGCTTTTTAAGCCAGAGCATTAGGATTCCTAGTCCATATGCTCTCCAAACACAGTTTTAATTGTGTGCCTGAAGAAAGGAATTATTGCAGCGCTGAAATGCAGTGCACATTGTCTTTTGTATTACTTGTGGCTTACTTGTGGCTGATCATATACAATCCTCCGGTTTTACCTCTATAGCAGTTTGACTGGAGCTAGATGGGGGCAATGAATCTCCTGATGTTTTGAACTGGTTTGTGCTTCGGTACACACTTGAGAACATTGAATGTAATTAATTGCTCTGTTCCCCAGAACAAAGTTGTGTACTTGTATACAGTTTTAACCTATGACTTTACCATGACAGCAATAGTTGTTGTTTGTGCAGATATAAAATGAGTTTTATCTGCTATGAAAGGGGAGCCAATCTCAGAATTACTAATGCTTCAGCAGTGTTACTAAGGGGGAAAAGAGCTTAACAGTGCAGGGAACACTACCTATCCTATGTATTTATTTCAATTTATCCCACCTTTTAATAAATAATGTGACCATTCAGAACAGTTGTAGTTTTATAAAATATTGATTATGCACAACACATGTTATATAAAAAGGTAACAGATAACAAAAATACAAATAATTTAATATTAAATATTAACGTCTTATCATAAATACAGATGCTGCTCCAGCTGCTGTTGAGGCCAAAGGGTGAAAGGACCCAAAGACACATAGTTGTAACTGAGCTTTGGTAGAAATATATTTTAACTTTTTTTGTTAAGATGTAAAAGGAAGCATAAATGAAAGCAAACGTGTTTTAATATATATACAGTAATATGAGAAAGTTTTAGGCAGGTGTGAATAAAAGCTGTAAGTAAGAATGATTTCAAAAAAATACTACTAGTTACTAGTTTATATTTATGAATTAACAAAATGCATAGTGAGTGAACAGAAGAAAAATCTAAATCAAATCAATATTTGGTGTGACCACCCTTTGCTTTCAAAACAGCATCAATTCTTCTAGGTACACTTGCAAATTTTTTTAAGGAACTCGACAGGTAGGTTGTTTCAAACATCTTGGATAACTAACCACAGTTCTTCTGTGGATTTAGGTACCCTCAGTTGCTTCTATCTCTTCATAAAATTCCAGACAGACTCAATGATGTTGACATCAGGGCTCTGTGGGGGCCATACCATCACTTCCAGGACTCCTTGTTCTTCTTTACACCGAAGATAGTTCTTAATGACTTTCGCTGTATGTTTGGGGTCATTGTCATGCTGCAGAATAAATTTGAGGCCAATCAGATGCCTCTCTGATGGTACTGCATGATGGGTAAGTATCTGCCTGTACTTCTCAGCATTGAGGAGACCATTAATTCTGACCAAATTCCCAACTCCATTTGCAGAAATGCAGCCCCAAACTTGAAAGGAAACTCCACCATGCTTCACTGTTGCCCACAGACACTTATTCTTGTACCATTATCCAGCCCTTAAGCAAACAAACTGCCTTCTACTAAAGCCAAATATTAAAAGTTTTGACTCATCAGTCCAGACCACCTGCTGCCATTGTTCTGCACCCCAGTTCCTGTGTTTTCCTGCATAGTTGAGTCGCTTGCCCTTGTTTCCATGTCAGAGGCATAGATTTTTTCTTCCATGAAGACCACTTCTGACCAAACTTCTCTGGACGGTAGATGGGTATACCAAAGTCCCACTGTTTTCTGCCAATTCTGATTGGCACTGTTGGCACTGCTGGACATATTCCAGTTGCGAACAAAAGTAAGTATGATGTGTCTTTCATATGCTGCACTATGTTTCCTTGGCCGACAACTACATCTACATTGCCCATTTATTTGTGCTTCTTCAAAAGAGCTTGGACAGCACATCTGGAAACCCCTACCTCCCTTGAAATTTCTGCGTGGGAGAGACCTTGCTGATGTATAACTACCTTGTGTCTTGTTGCTGGGCTAACTGGCTTCAACAACCTCACCTTGTTAGCTGAGTTTGGCTGTTCCTCACCCTGTTTTATCACAGAGGACAGCACTTAGACTTCTTTTAGGGTGGTTATCAGATCATTAGTTCATGTTGGACATAACCCTTTTTCCTTGAAATCAAGATTAAGAGATATGCTTAACTAAAAATGGAAAACAGATGCATTCAGCGCACTATCAAAAGCCCCATGAATGCCATTTCTTACCTCTTCTGTATGAATATCCTAAATATGTAACTGTGAATTTTGTACCTAGCGAGGTCCCAATAACTACAGTATGTACATATAGCTTATGTGTATATAGTTTTATAAAAATATGTTAAGCCGGAGCCATACAGAAGACTAGGTAAAAGAGAACTCCAGTTTGATAAAATCAATCCAAACAATCCATCACTGAACACTCTAAATGTGTGTGTGCATGAGTGCTTGTTTATATAGTTTTTTTTTACAAGGCTACCTTGGATAGAGTTTCTTGTATTTTGTATATTTCCCTCTCATAAATCAAAACCATGCATTTCTATTAAATGTAATCCAGCATACAGTAATTTTGTATCAGAAGATATGGAAACATTTTTTCTTCAAATGGGAGGCTGGATATGCTTCAAGAAAAACGTTTTTTAAATTTTCTTCAGTATTTAAAAATGTTTATGGATATCATAATAGAAACATTTTTAAATACTGAAGAAAATTTAAATGTCTAACTTTTTAGCATATCAGTTTGCAAGATCATTAAATCCATATGATTGGAAAAACAAGCCTATAAACTGTTAAAAGGTACTGGTCATGCTTTATGTGACTCACAACATTCTGACAGTAAAAGAAATAAGGATCACTTAAAACGTAAAGGTTTTCTGTTTATTAACTCAAGTACTACAGTAAGTCCTCAGTTAAATTTTAGTCTTTTAAAAATTGTACACATATAAACATATACTCATATATATATATATATATATATATATATATATATATATACGCACATAAAGCTCAGGCAATTCAAGATTACCCCCATACAATAATCCAAAATTGACTTAAATGAATATTTTTCAAACAAAAGGAGGATCCAAAAAGGTCCTGTAGTCACGTAAGTCCTTTGTGTTCACCACAATCTCGAATCACACATGAAAAAGAGGGAAAGAAACATCCAATTACACTCTATTAATATTATAATTCTGGAAGATGTAATATCCACTTACACTTTAGTAGTTTTCTTATCGCCCCAACAGGTCTCCAAGATACTACTTCCTCCAACCGTTTTCCTCATCCACCTCCTTTATCCATCAACGGTCAGCTCAATCCACTCAAATAATGGACCCAGTACGACTATTCTCGATGTCATATGGATTCTATGTCTTCCAAGTTGGTTCCAAAATATATAAGGATATATGTATATGGTTTAGTAAATTAATTCATCAACCACATCCCCAAAAATTCCATCCACTCACATCAATATTTCTTTGGATCTTGCGTAGTTATACCGCTCGCTATACTCCACCTCCTTTCCCGTTTACTCGTTGAGGCTCCAAGTTAATTCCGGGTATGCGAGTATGTCTACAGAGTGGAATGGGAACAATAGTTTTTAAATATAAAGCATCATCTTTTCCATACTAATTACAGGGTAAAACAGGATACATAAAATATTCAACGTATTAAAATCAGCGGTAGTGTACAACCTCGATATCAGCAATACGGTCCGCTAGCACTCTATAGCGGCCAGCGCTCTCAAGCACTCTCGTATCCAATAATGTTACAATAACAAAATTAAAACACAAAGTATCAGACCCGAATGCTAATATATCGGTGGTCACTCACCCACTACGCCCAACGCGTTTCGTGCTACCACTTCCTCAGGGGTAATCACAAGATTACTGCTCTCCACAGAATTATAAAGGATAAAATCCTGACGTCAACGTCTACCAACGTATCGTCTATCCAAACAATCAAACATTATCAAATTACAAAATACATTATTACAAATACACGTCTCACCGTATCCCCCTGCTGTCTCCAGTACATTATTTCAACAGGAAATATAACGGTGGACGCTTCTTTCATCTATAAAAATTTTTTTTTTTAAAGGAAAGATTTAAAACAGTAACCACATTAACTTATTCACAAGATGTTTCATACCCTTCCTAAATACCCTTTCAATAAACATAAATCCTTTATTCTTAATCAGTCCTTTGTCCACACATCATCATTTCATTTAATCAAATGATCACACTATTTTCTCAGGATGAGTTTAATATATAGTATACTTTTTAAATAAGTCTACTTCAATGTTCATATCTCACCCTAGAAAACAATTTAGATCAATATTGATATTTAACCCATTTGGAATTAGGGTTTTTAACTGATATATCCACTCTGTCTCTTTTTTGGATATCTTTGTAACCACATCCTCACCGCTCCAATCACCGGTCACCAAATCTATAGCAGTGAATTTTAGTAGTGAAGGATCCCTATCGTGTACTTTTAGAAAATGGTCCGAGACACTATGGGTCCCCAGACCCTTCTTTATATTTCTTATATGTTCTGATATTCTTATATTCAAACATCTTGTAGTGCGTCCTACATATTGGAAGCCACAAGGGCATTCCAATACATAGACAACATTTTTACTCTTACACATAATTAACTTTTCTATATTGTACACTTTATTTGATTACTTTTAAACTGTTTTATATTTCATGTGGAATTTTTACTCATCCTACAGGCTACACATCTATTACACCTAAAGAAGCCTATCAAATCTTTTTTGAAATAAGAGCTCCTCATTTGATTATGATTCACTTAACTGGAAACCAACTTTTCTTTCAAATTCCTGGCCCTTTTATAAATATTCCTAGGCCTATTTGGTAATACTGTCCTCAACTGGGGATCCTTTTGGAGGATAGGCCAGAATTTCTGAATAATCCTCTCAACATTCTTAGAATCACTACTATATGTAGTTATTAATGCTGGACACTCCTTCTTCACCTCCTCACTAGTTCCATCAATATCTCTTCGTTTATTATTCTCCCCTCCTAAAACATCATATTTAGTTTGTTTTAACACTTGTTCATCATATCCCTTTTGTATAAAGAGTTTTTCAGTTTCTTCTATCTGTTGGGTAAAAACTTTTATATCAGTACAATTCCTCTTTATTCTCATATATTCCCCTCGGGGAATATTTCCAATCCAGGGGCGATAGTGACAACTATTGGGGTTTATGTAACTGTTAGTATCTGTCGGATTTTTGTAAGTGCAAGTTTTTATACAATTATTTTCAATATAGATTTTAAGATCTAAAAAATGTATACATTCCTTACTTGCCACCGACGTAAATTTTAACCCCATATCATTACTATTTATATACTCCAAGAAACTATTTAAAGAGTCCTCAGTACCTTTCCATATACATAGACAATTGTCTATATAGCGCTTCCACAGAACAATACCTTTATTGTGATCCTGTTGATGATTGATGTACTTCTCCTCCCATTCCCCCATAAATATATTTGCAAAACCTGGGGCAAACTTGCTCCCCTTTGCCGTCCCCAACAACTGAAGGTAAAAGTTCCCTTCTAACCAGAAATAATTCTTGGTCAAAATAAATTCTATGCTTCATAACAAGAATAGAATTTGTTCCTTTTCAAGAACATTTTGCTTCATTAATGCATTCTCAACAGCTTCTATACCTCTTCTATGTTCTATCACTGTATAGAGGGAAGTAACATCGCTCGTAATCAAATATGATCCTTCTTCCCAATCCACTGTTTTCAGCCATCTAATAGTGTCCCCTGTGTCTTTTAAATATGATGACAATGTCACCACCACATCCTGTAGAAATATATCCACATAATGTGAGAGGTTTGCCATAAGGGATTGAATGCCTGACACAATAGGCCTGCCAGGGGGATTATTAAGATCTTTGTGTATTTTAGGTAGTATATAAAATACTGGGATTCTGGGATTTTTTACATTCAAATATTGAAACTCCTCTTCTTTTAATATCCCTTTCTCTCTTGCATTTTGTAGGAGATTTAATAGTTCTTCCTTAAACATTTTTGTAGGATCACCTTTCAACTTCTGATAAGTATTTGTATCACTTAATTGTCGTAATAATTCACCTACATATTTCTCTTTATCCATAAGTACAATCCCTCCCCCTTTATCTGCCGGTTTAATTACCAACTTTTGATTTTTACTTAATTCCCTCAATGCACTATCCTCCTCTTTTGTTAAATTATATTTAGTTTTCTTTAATTCCATAGATTCAACCTCATCTAAAACCAATTTTTTTTAAAGTTTCTGTATAATGGCTATTACTATTCAATGGATTGAATGTTGACTTAGTTCTACAACCTGTATGACGATAAGGATCACTACTGTCTTTTAAGATCGCATCATTTTTATTCATGAAGAACTTTTTCAGTTGTAATTTGCGCATAAACTTATGTATATCTATAAAGGTTTCAAATTTATTAATTCTATTGGTCTGAGCAAATTTAAGACCCTTTTTTAATACTGATTCTTGAGATTCACTTAAAGTAATTTTACTCAAATTAAAAATCTGTATATCCTCTTTGTTCTTTTTTAAGTTTCTTACATATTTCTTCCACCCCTCTTCCCTCTCTTTTTTGTCTTCTGTGGTTTTCTCTGTATTCCCATTTTTCTGTTGTCTCCAATTCTGAACCCTTTGGGAATTCCTCCATCCTCTCTCCCTCCTCTGATATAAAAAAGGGGGATATTGTGTGTCCCATCTATCCCTCTCTCTCAATTGATGGAATCTATTGTGTTGTGGATTATTATATCGATAAACTTTCCAATCATCCCTTGTGTTGTTTCTATATTTATTTATTTCCATCTTATATTTTTGTTGGGGTGTAATACTTACTCTCCGCAGAGGTTTATTTTTAATTCTAGAGTGTTCCACATTTTCCTCATTCCCCTCAATTTCCTCTACATTCGAAGGCTTATTATATTTTATGGGTTCCTTATTTATCTCCTCTACTAATTGGCTAATTTTATTCAGCATTTGAGTATTACTATTTACATCCGATTCCGTCTTTAATATAGTACTACTTCTAGTCCAATTCCTTTCTCTATTTCTTTTATAATCATTACGATCTCTTCTTAACTTATGTTGTTTCTTTTTTATAATCTCTTCCTCTATTTTTTTCAATTTGCTCTTTATTTCTCCAGACATTTCAATGTAATCATCCACCTCCTTAAATGGATCTAGTTTTTTTTGTATATCCTCCACTTTCTCATTAATCTCATCCAACTTCTTCTTATGGTTGTTAATAATAAGAGACATAAGTGTCATAGAGAAATCATCCAATGTTCTATTCCACTTATACTGGAAATCATCTGAAGGATGATCGAAGGAAGGTTGTTTATTAAGTCTTAAACCACTAGGTACTATGTTTAACTGGATATATTTTTCCAAAGTAACCATGTCCCACTATGTCTTTAACTCTTTTATCATCAATTTCTCTAAATCGTTAAAGATTTCTCCCAAATCTAAATCTTCCTCCACAAAACTCTCCACTTCATCTTCAAACACGGTTAATAAGTTAATATCCCTCATTCTCCAAGTAGTGAAGAGATCCATATCCATTTTGTAACTGTTCAACACAGCAAGCCAAAGGTTGAGTAAAACAATCAATAGATAAAATTAATATATAGATCAGCGCTGTGTATCCCAGATACAATCTAAATACGGGTGATATACTATGATTCAGCCCAAGCAACTATTTACTCCAATAGCTTAATTAAATCTTTTATCAATTGTACACATATAAACATATACTCATATATATATATATATATATATATATATATGCACATAAAGCTCAGGCGATTCAAGATTACCCCCATACAATATTCAAAATTGACTTCAATGAATATTTTTCAAACAAAAGGAGGATCCAAAAAGTTCCTGTAGTCACGTAAGTCCTTTGTGTTCACCACAATCTCAAATCACACATGAAAAAGAGGGAAAGGAATATCCAATTACACTCTATCAATATTATAATTCTGGAAGATGTAATATCCACTTAAACTTTAGTAGTTTTCTTATCGCCCCAACGGGTCTCCAAGATATTACTTCCTCCAACCGTTTTCCTCATCCATCTCCTTTATCCGTCAATGGTCAGCTCAATCCACTCAAATAATGGACCCAGTACAACTATTCTCGATATCATATGGATTATATGTCTTCCAAGTTGGTTCCAAAATATATAAGGATATATGTATATGGTTTAGTAAATTAATTCATCAACCACATCCCCAAAAATTCCATCCACTCACATCAATATTTCTTTGGATCTTGCGTAGTTATACTGCTCGCTATACTCCACCTCCTTTCTTGTTTACTCGTTGAGGCTCCGAGTTAATTCCGGGTATGTGAGTATGTATACAGAGTGGAATGGGAACAATAGTTTTTAAATATAAAGCATCATCTTTATTCCATACTAATTACAGGGTAAAACAGGATACATAAAATATTCAACGTATTCAAATCAGCAGTAGTGTACAACCTCAATATCAGCAATGCGGTCCGCTAGTGCTCTATAGCGGCCAGCTCTCTCAAGCACCCTCGTATCCAATAATGTTACAATAACAAAATTAAAACACAAAGTATCAGACCCGAATGCTAATATATCGGTGGTCACTCACCCACTACGCCCAACGCGTTTCGTGCTACCACTTCCTCAGGGGCAATCACAAGATTACTGCTCTCCGCAGAATTATAAAGAATAAAATCCTGACGTCAACGTCTACCGACGTATCGTCAATCCAAACAATCAAACTTTATCAAATTACAAAATACATTATTACAAATACATATCTTACCGTATCCCCCTGCTGTCTCCAATACATTATTTCAACAGGAAATATAACGGTGGATGCTTCTTTCATTTATAAAAAAAAATTACCTCAAGTTGTTGGGGACAGCAATGGGGAGCAAGTTTGTCCCTGGTTTTGCAAATATATTTATGGGGGAATGGGAGGAGAAGTACATCAATCATCAACAGGGTCACAATAAAGGTATTGTTCTGTGGAAGCGCAATATAGACGATTGTCTATGTATATGGAAAGGTACTGAGGACTCTTTAAATAGTTTCTTGGAGTATATAAATAGTAATGATATGGGGTTAAAATTTACGTCGGTGGCAAGTAAGGAATTTTTTAGATCTTAAAATCTATATTGAAAATAATTGTATAAAAACTTGCACTTACAAAAAACCGACAGATACCAACAGTTATATAAACCCCAATAGTTGTCACTGTCGCCCCTGGATTTGAAATATTCCCCGAGGGGAATATATGAGAATAAAGAGGAATTGTACTGATATAAAAGTTTTTACCCAACAGATAGAAGAAACTGAAAAACTCTTTATACAAAAGGGATATGATGAACAAGTGTTAAAACAAACTAAATATGATGTTTTAGGAGGGGAGAATAATAAACAAAGAGATATTGATGGAACTAGTGAGGAGGTGAATAAGGAGTGTCCAGCATTTATAACTACATATAGTAGTGATTCTAGGAATGTTGAGAGGATTATTCAGAAATTCTGGCCTATCCTCCAAAAGGATCCCCAGTTGAGGACAGTATTACCAAATAGGCCTAGGAATATTTATAAAAGGGCCAGGAATTTGAAAGAAAAGTTGGTTTCCAGTTAAGTGAATCATAATCAAATGAGGAGCTCTTATTTCAAAAAAGATTTGATAGGCTTCTTTAGGTGTAATAGATGTGTAGCCTGTAGGATGAGTAAAAATTCCACATGAAATATAAAACAGTTTAAAAGTAATCAAATAAAGTGTACAATATATAAAAGTTAATTATGTGTAAGAGTAAAAATGTTGTCTATTTATTGGAATGCCCTTGTGGCTTCCAATATGTAGGATGCACTACAAGATGTTTGGATATAAGAATATCAGAACATATAAGAAATATAAAGAAGGGTCTGGGGACCCATAGTGTCTCGGACCATTTTCTAAAAGTACACGATAGGGATCCTTCACTACTAAAATTCACTGCTATAGATTTGGTGACCAGTGATTGGAGGGATGAGGATGTGGTTACAAAGATATCCAAAAAAGAGAGTGGATATATCAGTTAAAAACCCTAATTCCAAATGGGTTAAATATCAATATTGATCTAAATTGTTTTCTAGGGTGAGATATGAACATTGATGTAGACTTATTTAAAAAGTATGCTATATATTAAACTCATCCTGAGAAAATAGTGTGATCATTTGATTAAATGAAATGATGATGTGTGGACAAAGGACTGATTAAGAATAAAGGATATATGTTTATTGAAAGGGTATTTAGGAAGGGTATGAAACATCTTCTGAATAAGATAATGTGGTTACTGTTTTAAATCTTTCCTTTTAAAAAAGTTTTTATAGATGAAAGAAGCGTCCACCGTTATATTTCCTGTTGAAATAATGTATTGGAGATAGCAGGGGGATACGGTGAGACGTGTATTTGTAATTATGTATTTTGTAATTTGATAAAGTTTGATTGTTTGGATAGACGATACGTCGGTAGACGTTGACATCAGGATTTTATCCTTTATAAATCTGTGGAGAGCAGTAATCTTGTGATTGCCCCTCAGGAAGTGGTAGCACGAAACACATTGGGAGTAGTGGGTGAGTGACCACCGATATATTAGCATTCGGGTCTGATACTTTGTGTTTTAATTTTGTTATTGTAACATTATTGGATACGAGAGTGCTTGAGAGAGCTGGCCGCTATAGAGCACTAGCGGACCGCATTGCTGATATTGAGGTTGTACACTACTGCTGATTTGAATACTTTGAATATTTTATGTATCCTGTTTTACCCTGTAATTAGTATGGAATAAAGATGATGCTTTATATTTAAAAACTATTGTTCCCATTCCACTCTGTATACATACTCACATACCCGGAATTAACTCGGAGCCTCAACGAGTAAACAAGAAAGGAGGTGGAGTATAGCGAGCGGTATAACTACGCGGGATCCAAAGAAATATTGATGTGAGTGGATGGAATTTTTGGGGATGTGGTTGATGAATTAATTTACTAAACCATATACATATATCCTTATATATTTTGGAACCAACTTGGAAGACATATAATCCATATGATATCGAGAATAGTCGTACTGGGTCCATTATTTGAGTGGATTGAGCTGACCATTGACGGATAAAGGAGATGGATGAGGAAAACGGTTGGAGGAAGTAGTATCTTGGAGACCCGTTGGGGCGATAAGAAAACTACTAAAGTGTAAGTGGATATTACATCTTCCAGAATTATAATATTGATAGAGTGTAATTGGATGTTCCTTTCCCTCTTTTTCATGTGTGATTCGAGATTGTGGTGAACACAAAGGACTTACGTGACTACAGGACCTTTTTCAATCCTCCTTTTGTTTGAAAAATATTCATTTAAGTCAATTTTGGATTATTGTATGGGGGTAATCTTGAATCACCTGAGCTTTATGTGCGTATATATATATATATATATATATATATATGAGTATATGTTTATATGTGTACAATTTTTAAAAGATTTATTTAAGCTATTGGAGTAAATAGTTGCTTGGGCTGAATCATAGTATATTACCCGTATTTAGATTGTATCTGGGATATACAGCACCGATTTATATATTAATTTTATCTATCAGTTAAATGTTAGGCCATGAGCAACTGTTTTAAGGACTTTCTTTTTACATCCTTTAATCCGGGGTCTCCCAAACCTCTCCTCAAGTATCACTAACAGGCCAGGTCTTGAGGACTTCTCTACTTGAGCACAGGTGAGTCAATCAGTGGCTTATCATAGTTATTTTATTTACTATAACTCTGCCAAACCAGAGATATCATAAAAACATGCCCTATTAGTGCAGCTTAAGGACGTACAGGAGAACCCCTGCTTTACTTCATTAAGTTCCTATAGCAGTAGATTCAATGCTATTTTAAAATCCCAAACCAATATATACTGTATTATACAATAACCACATTGATAATATGCCGTGATTCCATAACATTTCCAGTATTTTTGTATATTTCACTTACCAATTTACTCTTAATAAAATGAAACATGAAAAAGATGTTCCTATTGCACTTCAGTTGGCTAAGGCTACACAGTTGATTATGTATTCAAAATCAAGAGACACAGCACTCCCGGAACAGAGAAAGTACACCGAACTGTAACAGTAAATTAACAATAAACATTGTAATTGGATTTAAGTCTTTATTGTGACACCCTATCTGTCCTGTCTTACGTACACAAATATAGCACTATTGTGACATAGAATACTATGAGACTATCAAAACAGGAAATTCTCCAAACAAAATCTTTGTCCTTGAAGTGGTATAGTTAGTTCAAAAAAGCATGCCCCAGATCCATTGATAGTTTTTAGCCCATGTTAAAAATAAAACAATGCACAAAAGGTCCCTCTAGGTTCAGTAAAATGTAGAAAACAAAGTTTAATTACACTCAGTAGCATAAAAATACATATATAAAAAAACACAGCATATACAGATATCTGTATATTCCTAGAAATATATTATACTATCTCTAGAGGATTTCCCCAGATGTAGTATATGGGGAAATATAAAAAAGTTCAAGAGTGAACAGCCCCTAGCAGTTATATAGAATCTTTAAAGAAATATGGGGGAGCATGTGTACTTTTACCAAACCAAGTGCTAGTAAGTAGAAAAGTATTTCAGACTGTTTCATTTTGGAGCCTATAAATTTACGAATAAAATAATAATGCTTAACAATTTATAAAGGTAGATAACTGAAGTCTCAAGTTTGGTTTACAAAAGAGTCTGTTTATATTGTAACATGTCATAAAATTTTATAAGTCCAATCAAGGCTATATCACAGTTACAGGTGCACCCTTACTTTCTACTTGAAGCTTAAGTGTCCAAAAGGAGTTAGGTGGGCCAGTATGTGTGGTAGAGTCTCTCCAGGGCCTTTCTGTTTCATATCTACTAGATTGTTTTGTTGATGTTTCACCATTGTTCTTACCCTGGTGTTTCCAGTATGGTTCTCAAGAACTCTCCCTTGACATTCTCTACATGTTTTGGAGTTTATAGTGTGTCCCCTTGTCTGGAGGTCACAGGTCCCATTACTAACCATAGTTTATTGGTATTCTGGCCAGTGATAAAACTGGTAGGCAGAACCCCTGAATAATACAAATGAATGATAGGATGTCTCTTCATCCCAGTTTATCTGAATAAAGTGTCTGTGCAGCTACACTAAAGCAGATTTGATTTCTGTTCACAAATATAAATAAATTAAACATCACACCAGGGGACTAAGCAAATATCTCATCTAAAGTTTCTAATTTTTTTGTACTTATACATGTTGAATGTGGTCCAGAAAGTTCTTTTCTGCTCTTATCTGCAGCTCTGCCTGTTTACCTGGACATACCCGCTCCATTCATTTAGAGCTGTTATTGCCTATCTTCCAAAGGTTTCCATGGCCAACCCTCTGAGGCTTATATCAAGAATACTTGACACTCCAGTGCACCTGTATAGTGTCTTACCGACTATTGGTCCAGTGCTGAGATTCCTGTTTCCTGTGTTTGACCTTGGCTTTTTATTCTGACCACACTTGTTTGCTGCCTGTCCTGATCTCTGCTTTTCTCCTGATCTGATTCTGTTTGCTGATTTGGATCCTAAAACCTTATTTGTTTGTGAGAGCCTAATCCTGTATTCACTTGTGTGTGCTTCTTGCAGTTTACACCACTCCCTAGCTTCACTCTCAAGCATCTCTCAGCAGTTGCTGAGCTAGTTTTGTTGCCAACCTGTGGCCACCCATTATCCAGCTTTTATCTGCAAGTGAATTGTGCTTTATATACCCTGCTTCTAAGTGACTATTACTAGTTGTTGTTTCTGCATCTGTTCTGCCTTGTAACACTCCTCTGCCCTATGGGTCTGCCTCCTGTCCTATTAGCCAGACTGAGAACTTCTTAGTGAATCTGAGATAACTAATATCCACTTGACATGCCCCACATAATCAGACATTGAGATAGCACAGTATATCTAGGGATATAATCCAGATTAATTTGTTTAGTGCCTGGGCAATCTGCAATACACCATTATCCATGAGCCTCTTACTATCTGGCTACCCAGGAAAACTACAACACCCCCTGGATTTAACTGGATGGGATTTTGTAATAAATGGAAACTATGGTTCCATATATTAAGCTATTATTAGATCTTTATTGATAGATAATAAAGCCGCACACAAGTGTTCTGGATGCATGTAAGTTAAAATAACCTAACACAGTCAAGGAGCTGTAGATAACTGTCAATAAATTTTGTATCCTTTTAACCCTTTGAGTTCCAGAGGGGTACACATCACATTGCTTTGCAATGCATTGTGTACCCCGTCTGGCATTTAAAGGGTTAAAAGGTCACATGCGAAAGAGTGTGCGACCATGTAACTAATTTGCCATTTCACCATGATCAAAATGGCAACATTACAATCTCGTACTGCATGACAGTGCGAGATTGTGATGTCGCCTACTTAACATTCGCATACATTTTAACCCGTTCATGGTCGCATACATTTCACCTTTATTTCATTAAACCAACTTCTCTTGCCTTTATTCTTCCAGCCAGGGTTTCTTTCATGGTGAGATAAAGGCAAGAAAAGTTGCTTTAATGAAATAAAGGTGAAATGTATGCAACCGTGAATGGGTTAAAATATATGCGACCACTGAGGAAGAGATACTGGAAAGATGTGTAAGGGAGGAAGAAAAGGAAGACCGAAGGATCTGTCTTGGAGAAAGAAGGAAGATATTGAGAAGCAGAAAGCAAAATAACGCTACATGAGGATGCACTTAGCAGGGGAAACTGGCCTGGAAAAGGCAGATTTGGCTCGGCTAACAATCATCTGGAAACAGACCAACCCACCAACTAAGTCAGCACAGAGTTTCCAGTCCGGGGACACTTCAGTCAAAGGGTAGATTTAAAGACAGGTGTTAGCCAAAAAAAACACTGCCTGGTGCATTAACGTGTTGTAAGCCATTTACAGGTCCATCTTCAGAACAACTAATGGCAGTTTGTTAATCCTTACGGCCGCTAGACTTACGTGCATTGAGACTCATGGAACAAGATTCCCCAGAGCCATTCAAAGGAGTGTGGAACTGCTAACACCACAAAAAAAGATACATTGAACGGCTAAAAGTTAAGACCCAGTTTTGTTAGCCATAACACATATAACAGCAAAAAAAAAAAAAAATCTGTTACATAATAAAACAGACAAACCTCATACTGCAGAAGCATGCAAATGCAAAAATTAACCCGTGCAATGCCAAATTAGCACAAAAAACATGCCCATGCAACACAAGTCATTATCACACACAACACAACAACCAAGCAACACCACAGGGACAAGGCCTTCCAAAAAAACACCAACACAACATGGCATGGAACGATGGGGGGTTATCACACAACACGGATACCTGGCAATGCATAACAAGCTCACCTGTGCAACATCACCAGACTATCCAGACAAAACCTGCACCCACAACTTCACACCCACAATTGACAGACACACAGCAATCAGAACACAGCACATTTTAAAACACAAACACATCGGCAAACACTTACTTGGACAACAAACACCTTCCCATTGGTCATCACTCACCTCATCACCACACCTAGACAACACCCTACCACATACTTAAAGGGATAGCTCACCACATTCACTTGTGGCTTGTTTTCCACTCAGGGGGAGATCGAGAGATAGCGAGAACAAAAAGTATGTTTGATTACATATTGATGCGAAGACTGCGGAGAAGGCGTGCAAGGATGAGAGCTAGGGAACACCAGCAACCCCCAGGCACACCTGATCACCAACCTTCACCTGTTGCAAGTGAGGAGGCTCTGGCTTAAGAGCCACACAGGAGTCCAATCCCACCTGGAGGACAACACCTGCCTGCAAATGCACAGCTGCAGCAACAGGATGCTCCCCAGCAACAGGTTGCCCCCCAGCTGCCACAGGGACCCCTGGAGCAGCGTAGGATGTATAGAGGACCACCAAGGCCCAGGGTATACCGCCCAAGGGTCACTCTCCTTGGAATGACCAATGACGTGGTGATTGATAGTTACAGGTTGAGGCCACACTGCATCATTGCCCTATATGCGGTCATCAAGGATGAGGTCAATCCCTTCTACATCCACAGCCATGCCCTAACTGGTTTGCAAAAACTCATGTGTGCTATACATTTCATGGCAAGTGGAGCCTTCCAGTCAACAGAGGGTTATGTATCTGGCATGTCACAGGCCACACTCTCCAGGGTGCTGGCCCAGGTCTTGCAAGCCCTGAAAAGCATATATATACATTTTCCCACCACCGACCTGGAGTGGACACATCTGTAGCAGGGCTTTTACGCAAGGGAAGGCATGCCCAGGATCATGGGTGCAATAGATTGCATCCATGTCCGTGTCAAAGCTCCAGCGCGTGCTGTACATCTATTCATCAGCAGGAAGAACTTCCACTCCATGAACGTGCAGATGGTGTGTTACAGCAAAATGAGGATCATGAATGTCTGTGCAAAGTGTCCTGGGAGTTGTCATGATTCCTACATTCTCCAAAACTCCTCGGTACACAGAGACTTTTAGAATGGAACTCATACAGGGGGATGGCTTCTGGGTGAATTAACAATACTAAATCACACCACATCCACAGGTGTACACACAACAATGCTCAGCATGCTCCTGACTCATAGTTAGTACGTCCACCTCAGAAAACATCATTCACACAACATGTGCTCCTTGTCTCACCATGTCACTCACTTTCTACAGGTGATGCTGGCTATGGCTGCAAACCATGGTTCCTCACCCCGGTCGCCAATCCCCAAACCGATGCCCAGGAAAGATATAACCAGAGTCATGGCAGAACTCATAATGAAATTAAGCGGACCTTCGGCCTCCTCAAGTCCCGATTCAGATGTCTGGACTACTCGGGGGAGCACTGCAGTATGCCCTAGGCAGAGTGTGTGACATTATAATGGTGTGTGAAGTACTGCACATCGCAGTGGACACTAGGCTGGTGGACGATATCCAGCCCCCCCCCATACCCGATGTGCCCGTGGACGTTGGCCATGGTGTGAAGACTCTGGAGCGCAGATGAGAGACTGGTTGATCAGAGACTGCTTCAGCTGTGTGTATAATACAGGCATTCACACAATCCATGCATGCCCATCACCAGTCCTGTGAACTGGTACCAACACACTAACCACACCACACATGATGTTCTGTTTCACCCCATAGGATCAATGACACAGCCCTGACACTGGCAGCAGTATGGCCCCAAACATCATCCATACCATGGACATGGCATATTGTGTCTATGGATTCCAAAACCATCTTCCATTCCCATCTCCATTTTAACATTGCTATCTCAAGGATATCATGCATACCCCTATGAGAACCAAGGTACAACACATAATCCATGTTTAGCATCTTCAGGGCTTGATTGATAGCAACTAATTTGATTATA
Source organism: Rhinophrynus dorsalis (assembly GCA_037306005.1). NCBI lineage: Eukaryota > Metazoa > Chordata > Amphibia > Anura > Rhinophrynidae > Rhinophrynus > Rhinophrynus dorsalis. Next base: position 309,877,931 of record CM074720.1, on the reverse strand, counting down.
TACCCAGAAAACACAGGTATGTTTCAATGTATTTTGAGACACAATATAGGAGAACCGTAATGATTAAATCTGTGTCTGTATGAATGAATGTTGGATCAAACACCTTACAATGTGGAACCATACCCAAGACTAGAGTATCCCTCATTCAAAGGAAGGAATGACCTACATCAAAGCAGTCCACTAGTTGTTTGGCCATGAATGGACTCCCTGATGTATACATGCAATGTCATGATGGCAGTGATACACCAATGTGTGTTGTGAGTGATTAAGAGGTGATACAGGGAACATACCTCTACACTGATGTCATGTCCACGGTTTCTGTGTTGCTCAATATGATCAATGTCCTGAGATTGCTGTAGTTTGACATATCTCAGTACATGGGCTACATCAACAAACAACCAGACCAAGTGGACAAGTGGTATCACTGGTGAAGTATGTTACAACCTTAGTTAAACAACAACACAACTTTATACATAACCCAATTCTCAGCCTAAGGTTTCAATGTGTGTGCTACACAATGAAATCTTAGGAAGATCATTGGGTTATCCAGTAAGTTAGGCTGTGATTCAAGTCTCGCAACTCCACCAGCACCTGTGCATACATGTCCATCAGCCCCGTGTGGAACTGGTGGAGTTGTGTGTTCACCCTGGCCACCTCCGACTCCAAGGCTTGGATCCTTGTCGCCGACCTTTTGGTGTTCCTCTGGGATTCCTTCCTGCTCCTTGTGAGATTGTCGTTGGTGGTGTGGCTTGACCAGAGTAGTCTCCTTTGCAGGGCCAGGCACTTCACCTCCAACCCCATGGGGCGTGCACTGTTGGAGATGGTTGTGCCCGATGACTCTGGTGCTGTCTCCTCAGCCTCTACTGTCTCCTCAGCCTCTGTTGTATCTTCAGCCTCTGCTGTATCTTCAGCCTCTGCTGTCTCCTCTGCTGGTGCTGGGTGTGCTGTGGCTGCTACTGCTGTGACAGTTGGTGGAGTGGCTTCTGCAGACGGTGTGTATGTGCCCACCACATCGAGTGACCCACTGCTGCCTGCTGATTTCTATGCTGGTGGAGTGAAATCCTCCCTCAGTAGAGGGCGCTGGGGCTCCCCAATCAGGACGAGGTGCCGATAGTTGAGTGGCCAAGGGTCATACCTCTGCCACCGGTAAGCGCTCGGCGCCCACCTGGGATCATATGGGAGGAGTATGGCCCATATTGTGTGGTGACCATATTTCCGGGCAGCCATTGCCTCCCTGGTGGTGGTGGTGCTTCTGCTGGAGGGTAGTGGAGGGTAGTGGGATGCATCCACCTCTCCTCCTGCATCCAGTCACTGTAATGGTGTGGAGCATCCTGTGGTTGTGCAGCCAGTTGGGGGCAGCCAGTGCAGCCAGTTGGGGGGAAGCCAGTGCAGCTGGTTGGGGGGCAGCCAGTGGTGATGCAGTAGGTTGGGGTGGAGGTGCTGATGTTGTGTACGGTGGCCATTGGCTGGTCCCCTCCTCCTCCTTCTTTTTAATTTGTTTATTAATGACCTCCCAGAGGGCGTAGGAAGCCATGTATCAGTGTTTGCCGATGACACAAAATTAAGTAAGGTAATAAAGTCTTAACTGGATGTGTCTTCATTACAAGAGGACTTAGACAAATTGAGTAACTGGGCAGGCAAATGGCAAATGAGATTCAATATAGACAAGTGTAAAGTTATGCATTTGGGGTATAATAATAAAAATGCAACATATAGTTTAAATGGTGTTTCTCTGAGGAAATCTACTAATGAAAAGGATTTAGGAGTAATGGTAGACAATAGACTTTGCAGTAGCATGCAGTGCCAGCTGGCAGCTGCAAAGGCCAATAAGATACTGGCATGTATTAAAAGAGGTATTGACTCAAGGGAGGAAGATATAATTATGCCTCTTTACAGGTCCATGGTAAGACCCCACCTAGAATATGCTGTTCAATTCTGGGCACCCTTTTTAAAGAAGGACATTATGGAACTAGAGAGAGTGCAGAGGAGGGCTACAAAACTAGTAAGGGGAATGCAAAGTTTTAGTTATGAAGAGAGGCTAGAAAAGTTAAACTTGTACACACTAGAGAAACGGCGTCTTAGAGGGGATATGATAACACTATATAAATATGTTCAAGGCCCATATAAAGGGCTTTCAAAACACCTGTTCATTAACAGAACAGTACACAGGACAAGGGGCCACCCGCTTAGACTTGAGGAAAGGAGATTTAGTCTACAACAGCGGAAGGGTTTCTTTACAGTAAGAACAATAAAGGTATGGAATGCACTTCCGGTGGAGGTGGTGCTATCAAATACATTAGATGCCTTTAAAAGGGGCCTGGATACTTATTTAAAAGAGCATAATATAGAGGGCTATGCACGTTAGTATTGGGATTAATATTTAGTTAGGGCTTGTTGATCCAGGGAGAAATCTGATTGCCATTTGGAGTCAGATGCCTTCTTTTGGGTCAGCGATGGTAAACAGGAATAGGAAAAGGGTTGAACTGGATGGACGCAAGTCTTTTTTCAACCTAAATTACTATGTAACTATGTAACTATGTATACTCCTCACTGGGTGGTGAGGTAGGCTCCTCCACGGGCTCCTGCTGTGCTGGAGGCCCATAAGCTGTGTGGAGAATTGAGATTGCGTGATTACTAAACGGACGCATGATCGGATTTAAGGGATATTAATACTTGAAATGTATAAGGGATGATATATGTTGTAGGGTTCATCCCCCTGAGTAAAACAAGGGTACTCCCACTGCTGAAGGGTGTTTTTTTAAGAAAGGATCACAGCTCAGAGTTGAATTCTTTGGTGCAATATCCCAGTGGCCTGAAATTGTACATTGGCGCTGTTGCTACATCATCCTATGGTAATTAATGGTCCCAGGACGAGAGCTGTCCATAGGATGGTCTAGGAACATCGCCATTTGATGATATCAGGCCATTGGGATATTGCTTCTGAAATATTCAACTTTGAGCTGTGATACTTTTTGATTAGAGCACCTTTAAGCAGTGGGAATCCCCTTGTTTTACTCGGGGGGATTAACCCTGAGACATATGGTTTTCTCTTCACATTTTAGGTATTACTATCCCCTTAACAGGATAGCAATGGTTAATTCTACCTTGATGTAATATAGTAGGCATTGTCAAAAGACATGGATCGATGTTAGTCCTATCCCTCCTACCCTCATGGTTACATGGATTTTGCTCTATATGACAGCTGGGGATATCAGTCATTTGACCACAGGAAGGCTATTCAGCAGAGCCCAAATTGCCCCATTCATAGATGAATACTTCTTTGGTATGGTCTACAAAGTGTGCCTGGTTTGCAAGCACACTCTGTGGACCATTCCAATGAGGTATTCATCTCTAAATGGGTCAATTTTGGCTCTGCTGGAAAGCCTCTGTGTGGTCAAATTACTGATATCTCCAGCTGTCACATACAGCAATATCTGTCTAACAATGAGGGTAGGAGTGATAGGACTAACTTCAATCCACATCTTTTGACAATGCCTACTATATTACATCAAGGTGAAATTAACCATTGCTATACCATTACAGGTACAAAGGAAGGAATGTGGTCTGATATGTACCTTTCATATGGGTACAAACATATCTTTACTGGATATGAACCCAGAGATCCTTTTAGTACATGTGATTCGTACTGCCTATATATATGTGCACCCATCACAAACTAACTTTTATTGATATCATGAATACAAACATACCTTGTATACCCCATCTAAGTAAGGTGGAATATACTAGGTATGTGTATTCTGATGATATCAATAACAGTTAGTTTGTGATGGGTGCACATATATGGCCAGGATGGCAATCACACGTACTGAACTGATCTGTGGGTTCACATCTTGTTGGGACATGTTTGTACCCATTTGAAAGGTATCTATCCACATACATATCTGACTGTTTTTCTTTGTGGACATATCTTTTGGGAACAAATCTGCAGTGGGATTCAAGTGGTATTCATCCCTATCTTATCAGTTATCCTTTACAATGCACGATTTCAAATTATTTGACAGTTGACTCTCTGGTTGTCATGATGGTATCCTATGCATTGCATTGTGATACATGGGATACCACCCTGGCAATCACAGATTGATGAACTGGACACGATCCTGCCTATGTCGTGTGTTCCAGTTGAATCCTGAAGGGCAACAATCAAGCCAGTGGTGAGGGATATATTTGATTGAGGCCTGTTTTTCTTTCTGTATGAGCCCATCCATCTTTCTGAGTGAGGCAATCATACTCAATCCGAGATATCCATCATTCATGGCCTGTTGGTGACCAAGTTCAAATGGTTCATATTTGGTTCCCATGTGTATCCTGCAAACAGTGGCTGGTGTACCATCCATCCACGGCATCAGCACTCATGAGGATGTGTGAATCAAATGTGAGATATGTCATTTCAAGTTAGAGTAAATGATTGCATACACAACACCAAGGCCTACTTTTTCACCTTTAATTATGTGGAATTCATTCAGGCCTGTGTGTTGCACATACAACCAGTTATTCTCAGTGGCACTGTGATTTGTGACCTGCTCCATCCTTTTTGTGATTCAGTAAGCGGTGTATTAGACCTGGTGAACTGGACATGATGCTGACTTCTCCAGTGATTTCATGTCCCCATATGCAATGTGTTCCATGGAGTCTATACAATGGGACCTTAGCAGCTTGATTCATGTGTTTGTATGTTCTCCATGGACTAACATTGGGATTGGTGAAGTGAGGGTATGTAAGGGTTAAGTTCTCTCCACCATCTCTTTGTCACCGCTTAGTGAATGTCCCCTGTGTTGCATGTGATTGACTTGTTTGTTGTCTGGTTAACACTTTGAGTACCAGAGGGGTTGCCAAAGCATTTTTGAGTGACGCATTGATGATCCCTTTAGCACTCAAGGGGTTATGTGTTGGTTTCCCTGTGGGTACATGGGTAACATTGTGTGGGAACAGTAATGATGTTTAACAGACGACAATTTAAACAACATGGTTTGTGTGTAATGTGTGTGATGAGCCCAGCAACAAGAGGGTTGAACTGGGACTTGGACAGGTTTGGCCCTGGTTGAACCTTGACATTTGTCCTTGTGTTGTGTCCTGTTTTTAACCCTCAGGGTGCTGTGTTGGTGCAGTTGTGGTGATGAATGATGGGCATGTGTTGAGGTATGACTGTGTTTGCAGCTTGTGTTGGTTGATGTGGTGTGTGGTTATGTGTTGATGCACTTACCGGTAGTGTGGAGGCTCCTCTCAACCCCAGTGTCCAATCCTCCTGGGACCCCCTCGATCAGTGTTGGGAACATATTCAGCCGCACCATCTCCTCCCACCCGCAGAAGGTGATGGGGACAGGTGGGTCACCTCCGGTGCCTCGGGTGTGCTTGGCGATCTCAGTGAGCTTGTTTTTGACCACCCTCCGGCAGTCGCCCCATCGTTCTTTGATGGACTCCACATCCCGCCTGCACTGAGCCACCGTGTTCACCCGACTGCATACCTGGTTCCAGGCTGCCTTCCTCCTTGCTGACGGACCAGGGACCTTTTCCGTCGGGTGAAGGACACTGTCTCTCTCAAGGACAGCCTCCATGAGAGCCGTGTTCTCCTCTTTGTTGTATCTGGGATCCCTGATCCTGCCCTCATCAGCTCCAGCATGGGAGGATTCAGAACAGGAGTGTCCTGCCTGCTCTGACCCTGACTGTGTAGGGTGCTCCTCAACGGGTACCCCTCGTCCCACTGACACAGCTGCCACTCTCCTTTGTGTGCCTGCTCTTGTGGGCCAGGTTCCTCTCCACCCTGCAGATCTCCCTCTCCCACCCCTATTCTGCTCAGGAATGTCCTCCTGACCTTCCTCCTCCTCCACTACTCTCTGTATCCCTCTCTCCTGTCCTCCTCTCCTAGCCATCACTCACCCACTCACACCCAGACACTCCCACAGGCCCTCACAGACACACTCAATACATTCACTCTCTGTCACACACTGTCACTCACAGATTCGCACTGACAAAGTAAAGTTTATAAATGTGTTAGGTGTTATGAAAGAAAAAGGACTATGTGTGTCTATGTGTATGTGTTAGTGTTTGTATGGGTGTATGTAATGTGTGCAAAGGTGTGATATGTGTCAAACTGAGTGCAATGCTCTCCTCTCTCCAAACTTCAAAAACTCCTTCTACCTCCAATGAATGCTCCTCTCTCCCTCGCTCTTGACACTATCCACCGCTCCTGGGTCCTGATATCTAGATCTCAAGAACTCGATAACAGACAGTGTGTGACGGTTATTTTTGGGTATATATAGGTGTATTCGAACTTTTTGGATCCTTTGGGGTCTTGGGATTGGCTGTGTGTTTGAATTTGTTGGTGCATCAATCAGGGTTGCTAGCCAACGTCAACCGTTATGTTCCATTTTGCCTTTAGTTGTGTTATCAGGTGATTTTGCCGCACAGTGATACTTTAACAGGTGCGACAATGGGTTTTGTGTTACGTGTTTTAGTTGTGCCTACGCTCAATAGCTATTCTTGTAGAGTACCTATTGTATCTGCCGTAAATCATTTATTATTTGCGAGCGATGTGCCTTTTTTACTTAGAGGCTGGTTTAATGTGAGCCTTTAAATCTAGCCCTAGATGCTGCAGTTCTGAGAATACCAGTAGTGGTGCTCTAAATAATACTCTGTGTTTGGTAATAGAAATAATTGGGTGGGTATAAACAAGACTGATGTCTAATAAAAAGGTATAAGAATTCATTACATCGTAAAAACCATGTGATCAATAATCTGGGGCAAGGAACAATATTTTAACTTTTCCCTGTAAACAGAAAGTCAGTAATAAAAAACAATTTAGAGATCAACAAATAAAAATTAAATAAAGGGGACCCCTAATGCATAAAGGAAGGAACAAAAAGAGCTAAAACATGATATGACTGATTCTAATGTAAAAGGCCCTAAAATGGTGTATGTACCTGGACATACATGTGGAGATTAAGTCTAAAGATATACAGGGACTCGGATTCCAATGCACCCCAGATCCAATGCTTCATTGAGTCCCAGACAATCAGTTTAAAGATTACACACATCCCAACCAATCAGTTTAAAGCACAGCTGCTCAAATCTGGCTATGTGAACAGAGACTGCCCATATATAAATGCAGTCTCTGTTCAAATTTCCTCTGTTTGGAATGGACCTGTGAGGGACAGTACTGCCTCTGCCGCCGCCACCTCTGTGGCCACACACAGCGGCAGAGACAGCTAAGATTAAGTTAAGTCTTTTATATTGCATTTTGGGACATATTAGAATGGCTTAACTTGGATATATTAGAATGGTAACTTGGACACAATATAATGGCAGCATATTTCTATTGAACCGAGCACTAATACATTGTTTAACCCTTTGAGCCTCAGAGAGGTCCACAACGTATTGCTTTACAATGTGTTGCGTACCCCTCTGTCACTAAAGGGGTTAAACTATGTATTATTGTCCACAATATTTCAGCAAACTTTTATTAATATTCTTATTATTTTTACAGCTAGAAGAAATAAGGATGAAGAGAAGAAAGAAGATACAGGAAAGAAGAGATAATATAGAATGAATACAGAAGGAGACAGACAGTGGATAACAAGTAAATTTAACACATATAGGTTAATGATCAGTCCTTGGCAGTATGTCTGACATTGATAGTTAGCTTTTTTACTGTGAAGTTCCCGATATTGCTGCTATTTAGAGACCATTTCTCTGGCCTTACGTCCGCTGTGCTTTTAGCTGGTAGGGCCTTTAAATACCGAGTTAGACATTTAATTATGTTGGGCGGTACTCAGTTTTGTTCTACTGGCTGTCTGAACACAATCCTTTAAATCAAGCCCCTATTGTTTTGAAATCTCACTTCTAAGAGCCATTCAGATAGCCAATAAAGGTACTTTTTCTGTGGCTAACAAGGTACTATGCTTTGTCAATATATAGTGGGCCTATCACCTTGGATTATTTTAAATATTTGAAAACATTATTGAAAACTGCTTATGTGTCATGTTAACCAAAAGTCCAGTAGATTCATAGTTTCAGAAATATTCACACTTTTATTTCTGGGAAAAGTGAAAGTATTATGGTATAGCACAGAGCTTAACTGGCATTTGAAACATCATTAAAACCTTCATTAGCATATGAAACATCGCTAAAAAGTAGGTGTTATCATATGAAACAGCACTGAAAATATTAAATACCATATGGCAGGGGTATCCAACTTCAGTCCTTAAGGGTCACCAACAGGACAGGATTTAAGGATTTCCCTGATTAAGCACAGATGAGTCAGATAAAGTGAATGAGCCACTGATTAACTCATCTGTGTTTAATCAGGAACATCTTTACATCCTGGCATGTTAGTGGTCCTTGAGGACTGAACTTGGACAGCCCTGCCATATGAAATGTCACTGATACTGCACAGATACCACCATTAGCATACTTTAGCATACAGTATGAATATTTTGTTTACTGTATATTTGCTGATCTTTTGGATAACATGACACATAGGTACTTTTTAAAGACATTTTCATACAAACTTGAATCAAGGTGAATGGTGTACCTTAATACTTTAGCCAGGACTTTTGTCCACTTCCCTGGGCAAGTAATGTAGCCTGCCTTTCCAGTATATGTGCATGGAGACCCAGGGTGTTATTTATATTTGTTTCTAGAAATCTATTTTTTAAGTATAGAAGTAAGGATGCATTATTAGGGTACATTGGGATGGGGAGATGTCTTATTCTTCATCGTTATTATTCAGGGGCTCTGCCAATCTGCTTTGCTCTTTGAACAGAATACCAATAAACTATAGTCAGTAATGGTGCATGTGGCCTACAGTTGAAGGGGCAAAATATAGGATCTGAAGCACGTAGAGACTGTCAAGGAAGAACATTTGGGAGCCAAACAAGAGACCCAAGAATGAGATACCAAACAACATGATCCAAAGTATGTGAAACAGACCCTGGATGGACCTCACCACATGTACTTACCCATCTATTCACTTTTAAGGTCTAAAAAGTCAAGTGGAAAGTAAGGGAATACCTGTACCAGTATTTTATGTCCTTGACTGGGCTCACTGAACTTGATGAGTTGTGACAATATAAAAAGACTTTCTGGTAAGCAGAACCTGAGGCTTGAGTTATACATCTTTATGTATTGTATATGTATATCCTTTTCATCTAAAATCAAGATGGCAGATGCCAAAAATGAAAAATTTTAGGTACTTATCTAGTTACCATCTTTTGGGTTGGTAAAAGGAGGAGTGTTGTCCCATTTTTTTTATCTTTCAAGATACTATATAACGTACAGTGGGCTCTTTATTCTACAACACTTTTATATTCTTGAACACTTCTGTATTTCACCCCCCCTTTACTACATCTGGGGAAATTCCACTTAAGCTATATCTCTAGAATTATATCCATGTCTGTACATACAATGTGTTTTTATATACATTATTGAGTGTAAATAAACTTCATTCTACTTGTTACGCCACTTAAAGGGGCATTTTGGGTGGTGGTCTGTTTACATATACTCAGATGATTGTAATCTGAGTTTGCAGCCCAAGTTTGCAGATATTGTGATTTAGGTACAAGATTATACCGATCATACATCTTGCTTCTCAATATAACAATCATATAAAGATATGTTTGCAATAGGGCCTTGTTGCAGCATTACTATCTCAGATGTGTTAAAGAAAATGGATCAAAGATAGCCCTGCTAAATTCTCTTAGTACTGCACTACAATGTTCGATTGCCATCTAGACTCTGGTCACTAGGTGCAGGCAGTCCAATGATATCAGTTGGCTTTGAAGACTTAAAAGTCCAAACAATCTAAAGCTGTGTACAGAACAATCATCTACATTAAAAGGAAAATACGTTGTTTTTTCAGGCGTTTAAAACTCTCAGCATAAATAAAAAAAAACTTGTACTGCCTGAACTGTTTTAGATGATCTGAAGCCAGGAGGAATCCCCAGTCTAATGAGCTGCTTGCTTCTCCAGCAATGGAGGATCTGAAGCAGAAAGCAATTTTGCCTGCTGTCTTGCATCTCAATGGGAAGCTTATTAGAGGCTTTGCTGAGTCACATCATATAGAAATGTGAAAATAAGAAGAGTGAAAGAACTGTTAACTAGAATACTGCATTTGTAATTATCAGACATGTCCCGGAGTGTACCATACAATATAGTAAAATTCATCCTGTGCAGGGATATTTTGTTGAATCTAGCAAACGTGTCAAAGATTTGACCCTTTTTTGAGAACCTCTTTTAGCTTAATAGCAGCAGCTGGTCAGAGAAGTGTTTTTCTGAAATTTAACAAGCCTCAAATAGCATGATGCACCTGTCAGTAAATCTGAAAGGAGGAACATCTAAATAAGTCCTTACACCAATTCACTTTTGGGAGTGGCTGTCAGAAAATACATTAATTGTGCTTTCAAGATGCATTGGACATAGTACTCAGAGGAGAATAGTATTCTTAATGAGCAATGTGGAGCTTGGTATTGAATTTATCTGACAGCGAATAGTGCAATTAATTATATTCCTAAAAAACACTATACAATGTATTTTCTCATGAGCTGACCATCTAATTTTAGGTGAAACACGTCATTGCTAGAACCATCTCCAATGCATTGGTGACACACCTAGCATCCAAGGGTTAGAGCTAAGGTATATCTCCTGGTACAAGTTACTTATGAAAAAATAACCCTTTAAGGACCAGAGGGATGGGCATCACATTGCATCTCAATGTGTTGCACACACCTTTGGTCCTTAAATAGTCAAAGGAGCAGTAAAGTTTTGCATTAAAAATATCTTACAAGTAATTTCCTGCTAAGTAAAATAATGGGAGATTTTTAAAGCAAAAATTATTATAGCTCAAACACATATTTCAGCAACAGCAGCAACTGGTGCTGGCAATTTTTATAGAGAGCTTCAATCATTGACAACAGAATTCCATAGTGAACAACACCACCTAGTAATGAATTGAACTGAATAACTATTAAAAGAAAAATCCATTAACAGTGGGGGTACCCTTGTATTACTCAACAGGAAACGGATTACAAAATATACATATGTATATTGTTTAACGTTTTCTGCTCCTATAATTTTTGAGCATTATCCTGAAGTCAATACAACCCTTCATTATGCATTTTACCTAAGCACCCCACTTTAAAGTTTGAGTCTACTCACTATATTTTCAGTAATTGCTGATCTGCAAAACCTATATGAGATACATGCTTAGATCACTACCATTATATGAATCTATTTCTGTTTATTGCATTATGTTCTGATTTTAGTTTTGTATATCTGGAGATAATTGATTTGGTTATTTTTATTGCTATGAGCTGTAAGGAATTCAACATAAGGAATAAACTAAAGTCTGATGCTTTTAATCATTAGCCATTCTAACAGATTATTAAATCTTCTGAATGGTAGGGCAATGGGAGAGAATGTCACAAAGCAGAACTGGGGATTTCATTTGATACAGCCAAAAAATGTCATTGCTGATGGTTTGTTTAAAAAAGCAAGAGGAATTTATATGCCAAAGAACAAAGTCATATGTTATTTGTGAAATGTGTGCCCACCAGCAGTTTGAGAAGGCTCCATGGTCTAATCCTATTGTATTGTTCCCCTGGATAAAATACTAACAAAAGCATCTGACAAAGAATGAACAGAATAGAAAGACACAGGCCGGTACTTGCTGTTCAGCCTTGGTTTCAGCTGTGCATTTTTGACCTTCAATAAAAACAGTGAAGGCTTTATTGATGGCATACAAACTGTCTCCATTATCCTGAAAATTGTATTTTATTAAATGTATGAAAAAACTTATGAATACAAATAAATCCAGTATTTTATAATTGTTTTCAATTAACACAAGTTCAATTAACATATTCCCCACAGAAACACCTCTTGAGCCATGAACTTGCACATTGCCCATAAAAATGGCCTTTTTAATATGCACATCTTATTTTCTGTTGCACTATGACATAAAGAAAGACAGTTGTTCTTTGTCAGCTACTTCAAAAGTCTCTGCAGTCTAAGAAACCAAAAATAATTGTAGTTTATCTAGAAGATCTTCAGTTACTATGGAAAATATACTAGTGCCACTGAGCGCAATTTAGATATGCAAATGGTTGTTTTTAATTGAAAAGTGGCTTGTGCCAGCTTTGTGCCTGTGTATTTCAAGCAGTTTGCATGTCAAAAATGGCCACATTGTTGGAAAATGTAAAAATTGTTCGGAGGCCAGAAAATTAGTTTTCAGCTCATTAGCATGCTACTGCACACAAAGAGCAAGGGAAAATGTTCCAGTAGTGCGTTTACTGCATGACTGGGTTAAATAGTGGAACAAGTTGCAATGTAGCCTATCTGCCCTCAAGTCCACCTACCATCTTCAAGACTCCCCTATTCATTTAGAGGTTTTCATATTGATTACTGTGGTGCTAGCCTCCTTGCAACAGAGATGTTAATACAATCTGCAAAGAAAACCCAGCATGCATCTCATCCACTACAGCAATTTAAAATTCTCTGTTGATTGAGGAGAATATTCATTGCTAAGAAACCTCTATGTAAAGTTTTTTCAAATCATACAATATGGGAGGGTTCTAAAGCGCACCTCTTTTTTACTCAATCTGTTGGATTTTAGTGAGGAGGTAAAATATATTATTGGACTGAGTGATAAAAGCAAAAAATGTTATCATCTTTGGATATGGTTTGCAGGTTCCCTACCTATTCCCATAGTGTCTAGTTACAAGGTGAGGGACCCAAAGAAGCATGTAAAGCATAATTTTTCAATACATTGCACACTGCTATTGAGCTTAAAGGGGAACTATCAACCCAAAGTCCCCCCACAATAATCAGTCATATAGATAAGCTTAGAAATAGTGCTATTATCCATGCAAAAGTACAGCGTTATCAGGAAATCCTACTTCTTCTGAGACTGATGGCCAGAGATCAGCACAGGGATCAGCGCAGCCTGCACTGTCGGTCCTGGTCTCCTTCATTGTACCTTAAGGTAACAGGAAGGGACTGACTGGGAAGGCACACAGATGCCTCTAATGCAGGAAGCCTGGCCGTCAGTCTCAGAAGAAGTAGGATTTTTTAATAACGCTGTACTTTTGCTGGATAATAGTACTATTTCTAAGATTATCGCTATATGACTAATTATTGGGAGGGGGCTTTATTTGCAGTGATAGTTCCCATTTAAAAATGAAGTTCTCGAAGATAAAAAGTTGTAATTTTGAAGCAAACCAAATGCACCATAGGGAACAAATGAACATTCCTAAAATTCCCATTGATTAAAATGGGACTTTTAACCCCCTAAGTACTAGAAAAGTCTCCAATGTATTTCTTTGAAATGCTTTGGAGTCCTCGCTATCATTCAAGTTTAAAGCACCATTTTAAAAAATGCTAATTTTTATTATTCTGCTATGGCAAATTGGTTTGTTTTAAAATTGTGCTTTAGTTTCCAGAATTCGCCACCACTGATGGGAGCAAATTCATTCAAAAGTTACAAGTGCGAATTAGCATTTTTGTAAATGCAGTCTAAAGATCCTTCTGACTAGTAACCAGTAGGAGTGGTGAGAAAATCCTCCAAAACCACATGGTTGTCCAAGTTTTTGCAGGAAAATCCACCTTAAACATACCCCTTAAAATCTTTGCTTTTTTTGCCTACTGTCAAGATGTTTTTGCTATTTTTTTCAATTGCTACAAATTTCCACTCCCCTTTACTTGCGTGTACTTAACATTTTCGCACCAAAAACATGATGTTTCCAGGCAGTAAAACACAAAATCAAGCAGCTAAAGAGATAAAGAGGGTGTTAGGCTATTTTGAAGTGATTTATACAGAGAAATAAGGGCAACAGAGGCTAAGACTGTTGGCTAACAGTATGAGCAGTGACCTGACAAAATAAAGACGCTGGAAGAACCGAGATGTATACAGTAAGTTGGAAGTGACAACCATCAGCATAAAAGGAACTTGGAGCACTGGTTTCCCAGACCCAATGATTCCCAGTCCCCTGACATCATCCCTTGGGATCTGGGGGAAATGAATGAGCAAACCATCAAAGGCACATGAAGTAGTGGGTAGCAGTGTGAGCAGGACAGGTCGACTACATCTGATTGCTGCTACTGCTGCCAGTGTGCCTTCTGATACTCAGGAGGAGGAGGAGAGGATGGCAAGTGTGACAGCAGGGGACCCTCAGCTGTCCCACTACTACAATGCAGCAGCTAGAAAGTGTTAGGAGTGAGAGAAGGGGACAATGATGAAAAGGTGATAGTTATGCAGCTGGTGCTGGGACAAGTATGACCGCTTTAGATCTTCCAGCTGAGGTGGAAGGGAAAGGGATACGTAGCAGCCAAACTAGCCTTCAAGGGAGCCCACAAAATCACCCTGACCCTGTGCTTCCCCTTCCCCTGGCATTGTGCCTCTGGGACCTGATGCTGGGGAAGGCAGAACTGGCAGTGGCTAACAGCAGTAATAGCATCAGCAAAGATCAGCTGCCTGTGCCTGCTGCTAGTGCTGCCAGTCTGCCTTCTTCACCTGTAGAGATGGCGAGTGTGATAATAGGGGACCCTCTGTCACATTTGTCATCATCGCCAAGTTTTGACACTCTCATAGAGCAGAAGCAGCAAGGAGGGACTGGTGGTGGTGGTGATGAGGGTTATAATGGAGAAGCTAGGGTGGAAGACAAATCAATGGCCTTTTTGGCCTAAAGCAAAAAGGAATGCAAATTGCACATTGTTTGGAATGCAAAAGGAATGCAAATCGCACAAGTCAAAGCTCTACAAACCAATGTTTCCTCAGGGCTTGTGCCAAAACAAGTGTAAGTTCTGCAAAACAATGTTTCCTCAAGACTTTGGCCTAACACAGTTCTAAGTCCTACAAATCAATGTTTCTTCGAAGTTTGGGTCTAACACAAGTCTAAGTCCTACAAATCAATGTTTCCTCAGGGCTTGGACCTAAGACAAGTCTAACTCCTACAACAAATCAATGTTTACTTGTGCCAAACAAGTGTAACTCTTACGAACAATATTTCCTCAAGGCTTGGACCTAACACAAGTCTAAGACCAACAATTCAATGATTCCTCAGGACATGGGCTTCAAAAAAAGTCTAAGCCATATAAATAAATGTTTGCTCAGGGCTTGTGCCTAACAAGTCTAAGTCCTACAAATCAATTGTCCCTCAGGGCTTGGGCCTCTAACAACTAGTTTAAGTCAAATAAATCAATGTTTCCTTAGGACTTGCACATCTAACATGTTTAAGTCCTACAAATCAATGTTTCCTTAGGGTTTAGGCACCTAACATCAAGTCTAAGTCCTACAAATCATCTTCTACATAATCCTCTATCTCATCAAGTATCAGTCTGCCCCAATCACTGCTTATGCAAGGGAGGTCCCTGTCTCTGTCATGTTATGTACCAATTTTTTCTTTTATTTTTATACAGGCAGGAAGACATAATCTTTACTGATTTTGTATTGAAGAAGTAATAGAAGTTTTACAAAAAATAATGTGGTAACAATGTCAGGAATTGTGATAAGGGAGTGAATCAATCTCTGTGAGGACATGGAGTTTAATTCAGTAAAGGACATTCCCCCTGTTGTATGATGCAATCAGAAAAAATGGATACATGGATTGGTTGATGAAGTAAACATGTGCCTTGCAGACTGCAAGTTTTTTATACAGCCCTCCAGATGAAACTCTCCATGGTATTCTTTGATTGAGTGGCCATTAAATGCCCAGCCAATCACAGCATACCTGCTTCTGGCTGGGTGGATTTGCATCCAGCCAATTATGCTCTCAAATGGTAATTAACCTTTTCATTTATTATATTTTATAAATTAAGTGTAATAAAAGCACATCAGCCAATCAGCCTAAGAACATATCAGCATGTCACTGGTTAATTTTTAAATGATAAACTACATTCAGGAAACGTTAACAAGATTCCTTGGAGGACCATGTTTTAGGCAACTATTAATGTATATCTGTTTTTACCAGATCATAAATTAGGATTCTAAGGACGTTTTATGACAGGACTTTTGTCATTGAACTCCATTGTCCCTCACTGTTAATAAATCTCTTAGGGAAACCTACGCATTTATTGCTTACATCAAAGTAGTACAATATAGCCTCTAGAGATTTATTTAGCAGAATAGCATAGGACAGTGAAAAGAAAAAAAAATATATATTTATATATTTTAAGTGAAGTGGCACAGTGATAAAAAAGAAAGCCATGCTGCAATTTTTAGGATTGTATTTAAAGGTAAAGAGATAATTAAAATGTAATAGCATCATCAATAGCATTTTTTCATTTTAACATTTTCCTTTTTAATCAAAAAACAATGTGGTAAAACCTATTTTTGTGAAATGTATCTGCTAGTTTAAATACCTTAATATTGTTACAAAAATAATTTAAAATAAAACCTAATATGTTTGTGATTCCCCTTTAAAGGAAAGTCCCATGCTCTTAACTGTACAAGACACTGTAGACTCAATTCATTTGTGTGCGATGGCCAAAAAACAGCCAATGGCATTTTTTTTCAAGCTATTCAATTACATGTGCTATGGAAAAACACTGGATAAAAAAAACATTGGCGCTAAATTTAGAGGCATTTTCGCCTATTGAAAATAAAAAAATGATGCAGGATGCAATTCAAATGACTGCGTTGACCCAGTTTTTTGGGAGCAGAGTCCGACACATCAATTGAAAGTAAAAAAAAATTGTAAGAAAAAAACTGTCACCAGTGGATGTATGGATATGGGGCCATAAGCCCCATATCAATACATCCAAAGCACTGGAAAAATGTGTCCATTGTTAGTAGAATTAACCCTATGAGTGCCAGTATGGTATAATTACCTCCGACTAAGATACAAAACAGCCATTGACACTTAGCATTAATCCTGAAGTCCAGCGGAGTCTTCAGCACCCTGGTCAGCTACTGCCCATATTCTTCTTCAATCTTCTCTCTTTCCTCTTCTTTCTTCTTCCTCTCTGTTCAGTCTTCTTTTGTTCATTCCATCATTCCTGTAAAGAAAAATACATATTAAATGTGTGCCCCAAACATAACTCTGACATCTGTTCATAGTTTAAACCCTGGACTGCCAGAGAGGTATGCAATGCATAGCAGAGTACCGCCGCTACTGCCGCTGACAGTGGTGGAGAAGACAAAGGGGACATGTTGATTTCCATCATTTTTTGGCACTAAAGTTCACTTTTGTTTTGGAGACAATATTTTACTTATCAGCAGGTTTATGGGGCAATTATTTTATTCTTTTGGCATTATCTACATTTCTAATGCTGACATCTGTGCTTAACCCTTTGAGTGCCAGAGAGGTACTGTTACAGCTTACCTTGGTTTCAGCATCATCTACAGGCGCGAGGCTTCAAGCATGCAGCAGGCCTCTGTTTTATGTGTTTGCTTCCTGTAGTCTCCTCCTACCTACTTCCTCCTACCTACTCCATCCCTCTGAGCTGCCCCTCCTACCTACTTCCTGTGGAGGGGTTTAAAAGGCAGAGTGAGTCCTGACTCAGTTGCCCTTGCGTTGTTGTTCATAGCAGTTTTATTACCTTGGGCTCTGTGTATGACCTGGCTAGTCTTTTATCCAACCTGGCGCTGACCTGTGGCTCTGTCTGACTATTCTTTTGCTTTACCTTATAGTGGACACCCAACCTGGTGCAGACCTGTGGCTCTGGCTGACTACTCTTACGTTTGTTCCTTGTACCTAGCAGACACCAATCTAGTGCAGACCTGGGGCTCTGGTAGACCAGCTGTGATAGTGACTGCAGGCAAGACAGCTATCTATTTCCCATTTTGACTGCAGGCGTGAGTCAGAGTTCACTCCATTCTGACTTCAGGCATGAATCAGAGCTTGCTCCATTCTGACTGCAGGCATGAGTCAGATATCGCTACCTACTGACTGCAGGCTTGACTCGGTACACCCACTACGTTGGATCAAGATCCTGTGTTTCTGCTCTTGTTCCTGGCTCCTGCTGAGACTACCAGCGGCTAAGGTCTAGTCTCCAGCACTGAGGTTTAGCCTTGCATCCTATTATTTCTGTTAGCAGGGTTGCTGGCTTTAACCCTTTGCCTGTTTATTTGTATGTATGTATGTATATATTTTATTTGTTCATTTTGTCAATAAAATTTCATTAACTATACCGTACTGACTCCTGAACTTTTCTGGGTATCCGTGACAGTTGCATAACACATTGCACTGCAACTCAAGGGGTTAAACTATGCACAGATGTCAGTTATGTTTGGGCCATACTTTTAATATGTATTTTGTTTTTTACTTTACAGGAATGACGGAACAGACAGAAGATGATGGAACAGAAGAAGATGGAGAGAAAGAAGAGCAAAGAGAGAAGGTAGAAGAAGGAAAATTATAGAAAAAAAGATGAAGGAAGACAGAAGAAGATGGGCAGTGGATGACAGGTAAGTGTAACACACATGTCAGTGTTAGGCTACTGTTAGGGGTAGTATTTGGGCACTTTTCTGTTAGGGATAGTGCAGGGTTAGTATTTGGGAGGGTGACTGTATTTGTGCTAATGATCGGTGCTTGAAAGTATCTCTGGCACAGATTGCTCCCTTTT
Source organism: Rhinophrynus dorsalis (assembly GCA_037306005.1). Taxonomy (NCBI): domain Eukaryota; kingdom Metazoa; phylum Chordata; class Amphibia; order Anura; family Rhinophrynidae; genus Rhinophrynus; species Rhinophrynus dorsalis. Next base: position 309,859,361 of record CM074720.1, on the reverse strand, counting down.
TCCCTTTGATGTTCCCACTATCGCCGCTATTTAGCAGCGTTTTGGAAAATTAACACATAAAACGAACGTATAGCCAGAAGTCGTTTTCTTTGGCCCAACTTCTGTTGTGCTTTCAGCTGGTAGGGCATTTGAATAGCACTCTAGCACTTTTTGCTAAGGGGCTGTTAGTCAATTTTGCACAGAATTGAATCGAGGCCTATAGGTGCAATTCACTAAACAAAAAACATACAGTTCTGGAGCAAACCAACTGCATCATAAGGGAGAAATGAGCATTTCTAAATGGAGAATTGTAACCCACTGTACGCTAGACAGGTCTCCAAGGTATGAAAAGCCCCATTTAAATCAATGGAAATGTTTGTTTTACTCCAGAATTGTACCTACGTTATTGAATTGCAACTTGTGGGCTTTATTCATTAAGCTAAAGAGGTGTCATTTTAGAGCAAATCAATCACACCTATGGTTGAAATGAAAATTCAAAAAATGTTCATTGATTTAAATGATGCTTTTAACCACTTGAATTCAAGAGGAGTAAAACAATGTTGCAAAACAATGCTTTGTAGACCTCTCTACAATTCAAGGGGTTAAAAGTCAATTTTAAATTAATAGGAATAATCATTCAGCCCCCTTCCCATAGTGCAGTAGGTTTGCTCAAGAATTTTACTTATTGTACCTATTATCTTGGTGAATATGGCCCCATCTGTCAAAATGAAATTATAATCTGATCTCAGTTTCACTGTGTTATCCTCAAAGTGACCTGATGTGTTTGGTCTTTCAACCTTTTCCGAGTCTACCGTCATCTACTCTTTAACAAGAAGATATGATGGGTTAAGTTGATAACCTACAATATGAATGCATTCTCAAATCTCATGAGCTACTGAGCAGCAAAGAGAAAGGTTTACTGCCTTCGTCTCAAAACTTCCATTTGTGATAAGAGTTAGGATGAGTCACTCTCCATTGATTTTAGACAGAAAACAGAGTTAAATTCAGCTTCTGCTTCAGTCAGTAAAGTACCAGAATATGTCAAGCTCTTCAAATAACTAAGTCTTGCCACGCTGTAGAAATCTATTTAAATACAGCAAAACAGTATTTTATGCTAGAAAACGCAAGGAGAAATGTAAATACTGAAGGTATATAAAATCATATTAATTACTGTTCATATCAGCACTATATAATTTTTTCCGGATGTAACATATACAGTCTTTATTATTCTTGCTTTACTGTACTGGAGTTCACTGTTCTTTGTTTTCTCTCTCCACCAGAATCCATGCTTAATAGATCTTAGTGGCTCTTTGAAGAGGAAGCACAAATAGTCATTTCATTTTGTCAACCAAGCTGAAAAAGCTCTGTAATCCATTACATCAGACTTTAGGATCCATTAAACCAACAGATGCCTGCCACAGGTCAACAGTATAATGGTATTATAATGAAATGTACTAGAGGTGTGAAATCTTGAGATTTTAGGCTTTGTTACTTTGGGGACATCATCATGCCTCGACATGAACAGTTGCTAATTTATTCTTAGTCTCGGTATCTGAAGAACGCCTTGTGCATATGGGGGACAAATGGACAAAGAACTACTTTTTTGTGCTGCACCTTCCTAGTGCTTGTACACAAAATATTTTTCATGACAAAATAGCCTCCTTGCTCCGGTGCTTGGGAATGATGGTGTACGGGAGTCTTGGGATTTGCCATTCCATTGCACCTAGGCACAAAGTATGGGCCTTATACAGAAAGTAAAAGATGGCAAATTCTGGAAAAATGGACTATAGGGGGTATTAAATGTTTCCATTAATTTAAAAGGGGCTGTTTAAATTCTCAAATGCTAACTGAACTAAAGACCTCCCTATCATTAAAGGGGTTAATTACACTTTTTCAAACAATTATACGTTGAGCAATTTTACTTGTCCCCATGATGCAGTTTTCATGCTTCAGAATGATTCATCTTTGGTTTATGAATACAACTGGATGTACAAACCAGGAAACCAGATTTTTTTTCCTTGAACCAACTAACATTGTAGCCTTAAAGACTTGTTACTATAGCAGATTGGCTCTAGCAGAGCTGCGCACCAGAATTTACTAAATGCTTATTTGCAAAAGCTCTAGTAGCAAAATTATTTACAGGCACATCTCAACCACTGCAGCATGGCTTTGTACATTCCCCTTTATATGTTTACATGGAAAAATCCCATGCAATCTAACACTGTGCCACAGTAAAAGCTCCTGCTTCACAAGCAGAATATAAAATGTTTTATACGGTACTTTACTTTGTTTGCTACCCTATTTCCATTCTGGACAATATTTTTCAGTGGTGTAAGAACCCGTTACAGGCAGTGCTGCTCTGTTGCCTGTTTACCTGGATATACTCCACTTACTCCAGCATTGCTATTATGTGTGATCCTGTCTGTTTTCCTGGACACACCCCTGAGGTTTCTATGAAGAAGCCACCTATGTACTTCACTGTACATGTATAGTTTTTTCCTGACTTGCATTCCAGAGCTTTGATTCCAGTATTTGTGTTTGACATTGGCTTTTGAGTCATAACCCCGCTTGTTTGCTGCCTGCCCTGACCTTAGCTATTTTCTTGACCTGGTTTTGCATACCAAATTAATATAATATAACTTGGTTCATTTGTGAGTTCCTTCTTCTGTTACTTAGCTGTGTGTGCTACTCACTGCTTCTTCTATCAACAACCAAGTAAATTCAGCTAATAGATGTAGCAAGGTAGCACTTGCAGTCAACACTGCTCACAGGCTACTCACTCAAGCTTTGTTGTCAGGCTGCTCTTGAGATTGTGTTCTGTTTGTCAACATGTGGCTCCCCAGTCATCCTGTTCCACTCTGGCAAGTGAGTATTTTCATACCCTGCTTCCACACATTCCTGTAGCTATCCCTGGCTGTTGTTTCAGTGTCTCTTCAGCCTAGTAGTCCTCCTCTGCCCTGCCAAATCACCACCGATCCTGTTAGTTATCACTGTGCTTCCTATATACAAGTTACATTACGTTTATTGAATTTGAACTCTATTTTTTACTGGGACTTTATAATATTTAATGACTCTGTTCAGCTATACTTCTCTCAGAGAACAGGGATGTTGCTGCTTTTATTGTATTTTGTACACACTTTTCATATCATTATATGTTTATTACATTGTGTAGAAAACATCTAAAAGAAATAAGTGAAACAAGCAAAGTGTTCACATTCTGTTTACATATGGCTAATAGGGCAGCCATGTAACTTGTTGATCAAATAATCTCTGGTATGTTATATTCGCATATATACTTTTGGACACCACTCAGGCATTGAGTTTTAACTCCCTGATGCTAGGCTGGAGGGTTTCTTTGTTTGGAAGGCCTCACACTGCCGACCCATGGTCCGAACATTTCGGCCTGCGATCCTCATGTTTGAAATGCCTACTTTAAGGTTCTGTAACCTGTGATGACCATGTACAAATATTGCATGTCTCTCATTTTTAAACCCAAGTCTGAAATAAAACCTTAACCCTTTGAGTGCCACAGATGTATAGAAATACCTCTCTGGCAAACAAAGTGTTAAAAGGCTTTCTGTATTGTGTATTATAATTACTGAATTCTGACTTTTAAAGTCAGGACTTTGATTTCAAAATGTAAAATCGTATTTTTCTCCTGGCCTCAGGGATCATCTGTACTATGTGGCTTATGCACCAGCACAGCTTAGGTTTAACAAAGGAATGAAAAATAGGTAAAACCTGGCAAAATAAATATTTATTTAATAAAATTACCCTTTTTGTATTGCTGGAGAAAAAAGTTCCATCTACTTTCAACAGCTTTCCATGGCTATACTATATACATAATAATACATTCCTATGTTCAAAGACATGGAATGTATGAATCCAGTAGCAGTCAGTCAGGAAGTGGTGGAAGGTTATTCACATATTAAGAGGTCCAGTCCAGTTCAATGATGGTGAAGGGGAGAACAATACATATAATCCTATATAATAATTTGATAAAACGTGTATAACGCTGCAGTCATGCACAGTAGAGACTGCTGTGCGTGCTGCAGTCATTCGCAGTAGAGACTGCCAGTGACAAGGCTGATTCAGAGTGGGGCGCCCCCCTCTGTGTCAGCCGCGGCGCGGGCAATCTCTTCTGAGCGTGACTGCACCACGACCAGCTGGCACTGTATCAGCCATGGCGTGAGCAGTCTTTACTGTGTAGGAGTGCCCCGTGACTGGCTGGCAGTGGCACTGTGGCCCGTATAACGGACTCTTCAACTGCATTGCTCCCAACATTTCAAATTGCCAAAGAGGGACAGTTGTGTTTTAGGGGGTGTTGATGGGGGGCGTGGCTGATGGGTGGGGCATTACCGAGAATTTTTAGGCTATTTCACGACCTATTGACACCTCCATGTATAACCTAATACATGATTTAGAACAAGACTAAAGTGTTTTATTTACACAGGCTAATTTATAAACACATATAGTGATGTTTAAACAAACAGTAATGTGGGTTTTATTGCTGTAGAGCAGTATGATACACTTACATACACACCACACAGTCTGATTTCCTAAAAAGAGGGACATCAGGGTGGGAAAGAGGGACATAGGGATTTGGGTCTAAAAGAGGGTTTGTCCCTTCTAAAGAGGGACACTTGGGAGGTATGCAACTAGCTCAAGTATAAAGAGAAAAAAGAACAGCATCCATGATGTACACGATATGTGGAACAGAAAAGTTGAGAATAATTGAGAGTACCAGGAGGGTACACAACACATTGCAAAGTTAGATCTGAGTTATAGCAAGCAAAACTATCTCCACTGTTAATCTCTATATTACAAACAAAATGGGATACTATATAATTGTCCAAAAACAGATATTTAACAAATATAATTACATCCAAGACTCTAATAGCTTGTTTGTTCATTAACGTTTATATTGGGTACTCAGATTCAGTAAACATATGCACTGTGTTTCTCACAAACACATATAGTCTATACACCTGGTAGGCAGCACACCTTGTACAAAACACACCAATGGAGAGATGCACTAAAGAGTAATAAAGAGATAGTAAATAGAAGATAACTTTTCCATTGTAATAAAATCACCAATTCCTATGTTATACTATATATGCACTAAGATGTTTCAGATTGGAAAGATCTTAGTGCATATGTTCCACAAAATAATACAGTAATCATGGAGTTTATCACAATGGAGATGGTATCTCCTGTTTTGCATCCCACATTGTAATTTCTGAAGCCAATACAACAATTATGATTCTGAATTGTAAACAATAAGGTAATATACCTCCTCAATAAGGTGTATCCTCCTATGTGTTTTAGAGCATGGCGGTTTTGTCAGAGGCTAAGTTAGAAAGTGCCAGAACAAAAAGAAAAATCAATCTTTTATATCTAGTTGAAGGCATTATGTGCTGATACATCACCCTGGTACAACAGAAAGCTATGGTAACCAACAGGGATGAATGACACTACTGCATTTGACAGAAGTTAAACTCACACTTGAAATTGATTGGATATGAAAGAGAAATTATAAACACTGAAGTATGTGTAACCAAATACAATTGCTATTAAAGAAATATTATTCATCAGGGAATGTTTGATGTATGTATATGTTATCCAGAGATAGATTTTATATACACTGATAGTAAGTAATACACTGTTTGAGTATAACTGATAAAGACACTTAAATCTGATAAATTTGTTCCCCTCTCCTTAATCCTAATTATTTGTAATTAATGTCAATTCATCTTATGGAATATATATTTTAATTTACATTGCTCAATCATTTAGTATATATGTGTAAAGGTTTGTTTGACACACAGACACAGTGGTTTAGGATAAAACACAGTTTTATTGAAAAAACAGTAATACAATAACCCTCACAGGTCCTATAGTATTTTATCAGAATAATACAGACACAAGACAGGTTACATATACATATGCCTACACAGGTCCAGTATAACCATAGAGTCCATAACAAAATATACTGACACAGGTCAGGCAGAATACGAAGGATTCCCAGGGTATCTGTACTGCATGGGTTAATGGCCTTCAGCGAGTGTAAACAGTCCCATGTGAAGAGAGGTCTGTTAAGGAGCTCACTTAGTATAGAGAGATTAAGAATGAGTAATGCCCAGTAATAGGTTAGCAGACAAACGTGAACTGCCAGAGCAGTAACGGAGACTGAGAGATGTGGGCACTGCCGTAGCAGTAACGGAGACCAGGCAATTTGTATTCTGCCGTAGCAGTAAACGGAGATAGCCCAATTGCACTCTGCCGTAGCACTAATGGAGACTAGGCCACTTGTACTCTGCTGGAGCAGTAATGGAGACTAGGCCACTTGCACACTGCCGTAGCAGTAAACAGAAACTAGGCCAATTGCACTCTGGCGGAGCAGTAACGGAGACTAGGCCACTTGCACACTGCCGTAGCAGTAACGGAGACAAGGCCACTTGCACTCTGCCATAGCAGTAACGGAGACTAGGCCACTTGCACACTGCCGTAGCAGTAACGGAGACAAGGCCACTTGCACTCTGCTGGAGCAGTAACGGAGACTAGGCCACTTGCACTCTGCTGGAGCAGTAATGGAAAATACACAACTGAGCACTGCCATGACAGTAATGGAATGAGCAACTGAGCAACTCGCCCTGAGGTCGCATCCAACTGGGAGCGTCACGAATGCCAAGCCAATAGGAATGTCGCCAAGGCGACACAGGCAACCGGAGCAGGAACGTCAGCCAAGCCTGGCCGGTACACTGAGCAGGAACGTCAGCCAAGCTGGGTCGATACATGGAGCAGGAACGTCAGTCAAGCCGGGTCGATACACGGAGCAGGAACGTCAGCCAAGCCAGGTCAGTACACGGAGCAGGAACGTCAGCCAACCTGGATCTGTGCACAGGAGCAGGAGAAGTAGAATGGTCAGGCAGTCCGGGTCGGTTCACAGGCAGGAGCCGAGATGCAAAGCAGTCAGGCAGGCTGGGTCGATACACTGAGAATACTGAGATCAGGAACAAGCACTGGTACAGGAACACCACGAAAGGGCACTGGAGAGGTGCCAGGACCCAGTATATAAAGACCATACTGGGCGGGACAAGCACAGTATAGCCAATAGGAGTGAAGCAGAGTGTAGACTGACAGAATGTCGCAAGAGGAGCACGGGCACCGTGATAGTACCCCCCTGTCAAAGACCCCCTCTCTTGGAAGAGGGACCTGGCTTCTGAGGCTATTTAGAGTGAAAATTGTGCAGCAATCTAGGAGCATGAAGGTCATTTTGATCAACCCAGGAACGTTCTTCAGGGCCATAGCCCTTCCAATGGACCAAATATTGCAATTTTCCTCGAAATCTGCGTGAATCAAAGACGCTTTGGACTTCGTACTCCTCCTGACCCTGAACCTCCACAGGACCAGGGACCACAGAAGTGGTAGTGTAGCGGTTGCATACCAGAGATTTCAGCAAGGATACATGGAACACATTGTGAATGCGCATAGACTCTGGGAGATCGAAGGCATACGAAACAGGGTTAGTTTTACGGCTCACCCTGAAGGGACCAATGAACCGGGGAGCCAACTTTTTAGATGGAACTTGTAAATTGAGGTTTCTGGAGGAGAGCCATACCCTGTCCCCAACCTGAAAGGAGACCGCTGGCAGCCATCTACGGTTAGCGTGGCGCTGATGACGCTGGGCCATAGCCCTTCCAATGGACCAAATATTGCAATTTTCCTCTAAATCTGCGTGAATCAAAGACGCTTTGGACCTCGTACTCCTCCTGACCCTGAACCTCCACAGGACCGGGGACCACAGAAGTGGTAGTGTAGCGGTTGCATACCAGAGATTTCAGCAAGGATACATGGAACACATTGTGAATGCGCATAGACTCTGGGAGATCGAAGGCATACGAAACAGGGTTAGTTTTACGGATCACCCTGAAGGGACCAATGAACCGGGGAGCCAACTTTTTAGATGGAACTTGTAAATTGAGGTTTCTGGAGGAGAGCCATACCCTGTCCCCAACCTGAAAGGAGACTGCTGGCAGCCTTCTACGGTTAGCGTGGCGCTGATGACGCTGGAACAACTGACTGAGGGCCCTCTGAACCTGTGCCCAAGTGGAGCGGAGTTTCTAGATGTGCTCGTCCATAGCTGTAATCTGTTGAGACTGGAATGAGTCCGGGAGCAAACATGGCTGGAACCCGTAGTTGATGAGAAACGGGGAGCTCCCGGACGATGAATTAACCGCACAGTTCCTGGCGAACTCTGCCTATGGCAACGGGTCTGCCAAATTATCGTGATGATCGGTAACAAAACAGCGCAGGAACTGTTCCAATCCTTGATTGGCACGCTCAGCGGCTCCATTGGTCTGGGGATGCCCATCTGGTTGGAGAATGCTCTTCAAAATCTGGATACAAATTGGCTCCCACGGTCGGACACCAAAACTCTTGGTACCCCATGCAACCGGAACACCTCTTTAGCAAAGACAACTGCCAGCTCCTGGGCTGTGGGAAGGCCAGGAAGGGGCACGAAGTGAGCCATCTTAGAAAATCTATCAACCACCATAAGTATGAAAGAAGAACCCCTAGACACAGACAATTTTCCCAAGAAATCAATGGATACATGGGACCAAGGTTGTTCACCATTCGGTACTGGTTGGAGTAAGCCCACTGGGAGGTGTCTAGGGCTCTTGGCACGAGCACAGGTGGTACAGGCTGCCGTGAATGCGGAGCAGTCGGCCCGGAGTGAAGGCCACCAAAATACTTGTGAGAGAGACCATATTAATTGATCCCTCCCAATATGCCCAGCAGCTTTAGATGAATGGTATGTCTCAAGCAAACGGGTACGAAATGGCTCATCCACAAAGCACTTGCCCACTGGGGTCTCTGGGGATGCCGTAGCCTTGGTACCCAGAATCTACTCCCCCAGTGGCGAAGTGATACTAGTACGTAGGGTAGCCAGGATGCGATCAGGCTGAATGATGGGTACAGGGACCTCATCCTTCTCCATCTCTGGCCCAAATTGTCTAGACAGGGCATCAGCCCTAACATTCTTGGAGCCTGGCAAGTAGGATACTACAAAGTTGAAACGTGATAGAAACAGGGCCCTTCTGGCCTGACGAGAGGACAATCTCTTAGCTTCCAAGAGATAAGTCAAATTTTTGTGGTCAGTTAGAATTAACACAGGAGTTCTGGAACCCTCCAGCAGGTGACGCCATTCTTTCAGAATGATAGCCAGGAGTTCTCTGTCCCCAATTTCATAGTGACTCTGGGCACTAGACAGTTTTTTTGAGAAGAACCCACATGGTCTCAGAGTACCCCCAGCAACTGGACGCTGTGACAGTACTGCCCCTACCCCATTTTCAGAGGCATCAACCTCCAACATGAATGGAAGGGAAGGATTGGGGTGGGACAGTACAGGAGCAGATGCGAAAGCAGACTTTAATGTCTCAAAAGCATGATCAGCTGCTTCAGACCATTGGAATGGATTAGCACCCTTGTGCGTAAGGTCAGACAGAGGTTTAACAATAGTGGAAAAGTTCTGGATAAACTTCCTGTAATAATTAGCAAACCCAAGAAAGCGCTGAATCACTTTTAACCCTTTGGGTCGTGGCCATTGCAATACCACTGCGAGTTTCTCCTGGTCCATAGCAATACCATCCTTAGAGATCACAAAACCCAAAAAAGGCACTTTGGACCTGTGAAACTCACACTTCTCCATTTTACAACATAGTTTATTCTTGCGTAATCGAAGCAAGACCTCGGACACATCCTTGATGTGTTGAGACAGGTTAGCCGAGTGTATGAGTATGTCATCAAGATAGACTACTACGCAGGACTGTAGCATATCACAGAGGATATCATTAATTAATTCTTGAAATACAGCGGGTGCGTTACAAAGGCCAAACGGCATGACTAGGTATTCATAATGCCCTGATCTGGTATTAAATGCTGTTTTCCACTCGTCCACAGCTCTTATTCTGATCAGGTTATAGGCAGCACGTAGATCTAATTTAGTAAAAATGGAAGAACCTTTTAACCTGTCGAATAGTTCAGTAATGAGTGGTATGGGGTAGGCATTCTTGGACATTAGTTTATTCAGTCCCCGGTAATCGATACAAGGCCTCAACTTGCCATTCTTCTTTTTAACAAAAAAGAAACCAGCACCAGCAGGCGAGGTAGATTTTCTAATAATCCCTCTTTTAAGGGCATCGTCAATGTATAGTCACGGTTTTTTATGAACACTCAGACAGGGTGGTAACGTTAAAATGACTTTAGTAGAACAAGAGTATACAAGGAATAAGGCCCTGGGGCCCACAAGGCAAAACAAACAGCAATATATAAATACACAATAGGAGGACACCCGCAGAACCAGAATTGGTGGACTGGAACAACAGAATACAAGCTGGTAGTGCAGATTCTGGCAGAATCAGAGAGGCTGGAGGTAACCCGTTCTAGAGCTGACCATAGGTGAGTGTACACCGGAGGTGCACGTGTAACAGGACTGGCACAACCCAGACGCCTGGGCACCGAACCAGGAGGAGCGAGGCAACACTGACCCAGTATGTATGATGTGGTAACGAGGCAACTCTGACCCAGACTGTATGATATGGTAACGAGGCAACTCTGACCCAGGCTCAGACCACATATACCGGGCAACCGTGGAATGGCAACACTACCCTATGTAAGGGTAACGGAGACCAAGGCAGCTGCTAGAGACAGACCCTAGAACACTAGGGGTGGATCGAGGCGACAATAGGAAACTGTAACGCAACCAGTGATCACTCAACCTACAGAATGGTACTTACAACACTGGCTCTAGCTCAAGGTTACTGTAGTGAACAGTATTAGCCCTTACCTGGACTCTCCAGGTACCCACAGGGTTAATGGTCAATGCCCAGAGACTTACTGAAAACTCCCAGAGGGTGTGAACACAGCGTTAAAGGTAGGGAGGCCACATATAGAGAGATCAGAGTAACACAGTCAGTATAAGAACACTGTACTGGTACTTCGAATGTGCACACCGCCAGTAGCGGTTATAGGAGCAGCTTAAGCCCAAGCGGAGCCTTTGGTCGACAAGGAATAGTGCCACGCAGCGCACCACTATAAGTAATACAAAGCAGAGTATCACGATGACCACAAGGGGTCGCCCAGGGCACAATCAGACACGGTCGGTACCGGAGCCGGTAAACCGATAACAAGAGACAGCAACGGAGCGGAACAGCGCCACCAGCGGTCAGCAATGGAGCGGGTCCTATAGCCAGATACAGTCAGCAACGGAGCGGGTTCTCAGCCTGATGCGGTCAGCAATGGAGCGGGTTTTCAGCCAGATACAGTCAGCAATGGAGTGGTTCTACAGCCGGATGCAGTCAGCAATGGAGCAGGTACTCAGTCAGATACGGTCAGCAACTGAGCGGGTTCTTCAGCCATATACAGTCAGCAATGGAGCGGTTCTACAGCCAGATGCAGTCAGAACGGAGTAGGTACTCAGTCAGATACGGTCGGCAACGGAGCGGGTTCTTCAGCCAGATACAGTCAGCAACAGAGCTGGTTCTCAGCCAGACACAGTCAGCAACGGAGCGGGTTCTTCAGCCAGATACAGTCAGCAACGGAGCGGGTTCTCAGCCAGATACAGTCAGCAACAGAGCGGGTTCTCAGCCAGGATACAATCAGCAACGGAGCGTAGCAACAGGAACTCAGGAACAAACTCGTAGTCAGGCAGGCCAGGTCATACACGAATCAGCATAAGCGCAGAATAGACTCAGGAACTCGTACACCACGAAAGGGCGCCTAAGGGAGGACATCCCAGGGTATATAAAGGCAAGCCCTAGTGGTAGCAATTAAGACCAGCCAATCAGAAAACAGCAGAGAATCATAATGTCGCCGCTCAGCACCGGAAGCACGGACACCGTGATATGTATTCCTCCATGGCCCGATTCTCCTCGCACGACAGCAGGTACATGCGGCCCCTAGGAGGCACAGCCCCAGGGGGCAAATCAATAGCGCAATCGTATGCCCTATGTTGGGGCAAAGTGCTAGCCTCTCCCTTAATAAAAACATCAATGAATTGATGGTGTATTTGTTTTTCCTCCTATGAACTGAAAAAAAAGAAAAAAAACAGAATGATCTTTGACTCATGCCTCAAAGTAAAAACTGTGGACTGCCATATGGGACTCCAACACATTACAAAGCCAGATGGGCACATGAACCCATTGAGTATCTCTTCAATGAACTGTGTACCCCTCTGACACTCATGGGGTTAAAAAAGGGCATAACTGGGCATTATTGTGTTTCCAAATTCTGGCTGCTGGACATAGTAGCAGCATTGGGGGGGGGGCGTCCTCCAAGCGGAGACAGCATAGACATGCATATGCAGGACAGACAATACAGGTGAGCACTGGGGGGGAGCGTCGTAGAAGCAGTCACAGCATAGCCTTGCATATTGTGCGCACGACACACCATATGCAAGTGTATGATGGGATTGCTTGTAGGATGCTCCCCCCGGTGCTCCACTGTGTTGTCTGCCCAGCATATACATGTTTATGCTATCACTGTACTGACTTGTCCCCTCTGTAGGTAGTGGTGCAAGGGTAGCTGCAATGCGTTAATGTTTGTGTAAGGTCAAATATGGTGGAGCAAAGCCAGTGGGGCATTTTTTGGGGGGTAAAGTAATAATTTGTTGATGGTTCTGTACTTATGCTGTGTGTGTTAGTAGAGATGAATAATGTGTTGAGGGTTGTATAGTTATGCACATGTGTGTTGGTAGAGCGAGGAGAGATGGCCATGTTTTTTTTGGTTTTTTTAAGTGAACAAAAGTTCTCCTCGGAAGGCAGTATGGAGGAGATACAAATATCTCCTCCTTACTGACACCCCTGTGTGTGTTTGTCTGCCTAGGGGTGTGTGTGGTGGAGCTGGAGAATTCTGGCAGTATGCCAGCCTTTTTCTTTTATTAATATAGATGGATAATCATTCAAACTGCCAAAAAGGGATGTACATGTTACTATCATATTGTATGGAGAAATGTGGTCATTGACTTAGCTGTTACTATCCCATTGTATGGAGAACTGTGTCAGTGACTCATTTGTGACTATCCCATTGTATGGAGAACTCTGTTCAGTGACTTAGCTGTTACTGTCACATTCTATAAAGAACTGTGGTCAGTTACTCAGCTGTTACTATCACATTGAATGGAGAACCGTGGTCAGAGAATCAGCTGTTTCTATCATATTCTGGGGAGAACTGTGATCAGTGACTCAGCTGTTACTATCACATTCTCTTGAGAACTGTGGTCAGTGACTCAGATAGACAGAATCATAGACAGTGATCCACCTCATCAATAAAATACAATAGAATAACTTTTCTCCCAGCAGTGATATATGTATATATATGTATGTTTTTCCTATGGTTTATTTGTTAGTTTATAAAATAACTAAAGTGGGCAATGGACCCTCATTCAATACTTTAACTAAGGTGTCTTAGTTAGTATTCTATAAATTAACTAATTACAGTGTGGACTAATTCCTTATTGCACACTTTAACAGAGGTGGATTAGTTATTTTATAAAATAACTAGTAAAAAGGGCATCCTACCCTAAAACAGATTTATTTTGTTTTACAGATAATTATAATTTGCCTATATGTTACACTAGCCTTTTTTCTGTAAAATAAAATGTTCCTGAAAAATGAACCTTTGAATGGCAGAGGGGTGTGCAACACACTTTTATGTTTTGGTGACACAGTGTGGCTAGCAACCTTTACTGTATGCTAATTAGTTCAAGGCCAAACCTATTGCTTGCTGAGCTAATAGAAATCGGCCCAGTATGTGGACTTTTTGATTCATTCATAGCACAGTGTGTGTGTGTGTGTGTGTGTGTGTGTGTTGGAATACTGATCTATCACAGAAACTAAATAGCATACAGTGCCACACTGTGCCATCAACATTTTAAACAAAGGGTTTGTTGTTATTAATTATTTTTAAAATATCCTAAACTTATCATAAGGTGATGGGTCCACTTTAAATGTGGAACAGCCGCTCATTCTATACTTTAACTACTACTTTCAGATATTTCATGAAATAACTAGGTGTTCCATGATATAACTGATTGCATACTTTAATTAAAACACATGCATATATTAACAGTTTGTAGTTGTTTAACCCAATCCGTGTAAGTTGCAGATTACTGCTTTTATTTCCAATTTATAGTCATTTTATCCGATCTGGGTTAGGTTGCAGATCATAGTTCTTATTGGAGTTATTAGTAAACTGGTATTAGTAAAACAGTGTTATCCCTGATGAATGGAGTAAAAGTTTATCCCTCATTTATGTCTACTGGTTGATACAGCCATGTTACTTAGCTTCTAATCTTTCAAAATTCACCTTTAAAGGGCAACTGTCATCAGATAGCTGTCCTATGAGCACATCTGCCCCTATACGAACAGACCTGTAGATTAACCCAGCGCTGGATTTTGAACCCAAGTGTACCAACAGGGGAGCAGAACAGGGGTCTTAAAGATGACCCTAATTACTCCCCCAGTTTATCGCTGCTGCATCACACTGGGGTTTCCTGTCCAGAGTTATGAAACTACCAACAGATCCCCTGTATCAGGCTTGAAAGCTTGACAAGTCAGGTCTATGAAGAAGAACACACAACTCAGGAGTTTGTGGCTTAGAGCCACAAATTACCAAGTTTTGTTCCATTGAAGGGGGTCAGTCTGACAAAAGGCTGATATAAGGTATTTTGGGCTACACAGAACAGCCCTCTAACCACTTGGACATTCAGACATTGCATGGCAAAGCAAGAGATATGAATTAATTCTGTATGGGCTGATTTGCCAAAAAGTAGATTTACTTAGTAATGGATATCATATCCACTCAGTTTTCTTTGAAAGGAAGAATACTTCAGTGAGGTAAGTGTGGGATACTGAAGCCCAGCAGCAAAGAATCCAGTACTAATTAAAGACTTATTTTGTGGGACCAGACCATGAAGAATTTAATTAAAGTGACCATTAAGGCCATTGAGGTAATCTGTAGTCAGTATTAGAAGATATAACTGTTAATTTAAATACTTCTTCATCATGGCATTCTGAGAACAAACCCAATTATTTGTCATATCGGCCTGGTAACTAAACAGGACTTGCAATGTTAGTCGATATAAACAAAGCAATGTCAATAGAACGTGTACTAAACTAAGGCATTATACTTCCTATATAAAGTTTTGCACTGTGTGGTTGTCATGAAAAGGTCTAAATATAGAATGAAACATGGGGCCTGTTTTGTATATGTAGTTTATTTTTGCATATATGTGAATAATGTTTTTCTGTTCTGAATGTGTATATTATATACATATGGATAGATAGATAGATAGATAGATAGATAGATAGATAGATAGATAGATAGATAGATAGATAGAGGAGGTGATAACACTACTGATGTATATTCAAGAGAAAGATAACTTGAGTATGTCTTCCCACTGATAAACTCCTGTTTCATTTGCTTCATAATATCCTAGACAATCAACGTAAATTGAATTTCTCTCTCAGATGGGAAGCCTGTTTATGTCACTCTGCATTACTTTTATTTAATCTCCTAAATTGTTCCAACAATTAGTTTGACAGAAGCAAATACTGACGTCAAATGAGGAAATTATAACATGTTAACATTAGAGTCAACTTGCAGTATCCTGCACTAATTCATTGATGTTCCAGTTGAACGTTTACCAAACTGAAAACATGCTATGTGTTTAATCCATTCATTATTGTAGCCACAGTCCAATTTTGATATGAAAAATGAATATATTGCAATAAAATTAGCTGAATTTAATTACTATCTAATGTAAATGTAGATAGCTAAGTCAGATACTTCAGTGTATAAGAAGTTAACTTGGAGGAGACGCATGCATTACTAATCAAAAGGGTGAACATGAACATAGTGAACAAACTGAAACTTACAATAACAAAAAACAAAACTATAAACATTAGAGTAGCATGCATCATTCAGAAAATCATTGCACAGAGAATGAGTATCAAAGCCAGAACAGAAGAGGTATTAAGTGCACACATTTTCCTTTGGAAGAAGGAAATAATATTGAATCGGGGCATCATCATTGTGAGAGGCCTACAAGAAAACTGAAGCGGGGGGACACTGAGTCAGTGGATGGCATCCTAATTAGTTTTAAAATAGGTTTTCGCTACTTCACATGGGAATTGACAAACAAAATACAAGTAAAAGAACATTAAAGCGCCAGTGACCATGATATGGTATCCTTTGAAATTTGTCATGAGAAACTCATTAACAAGGGTTTAATTAAAGCATAAAATTTTATAATGCTAAAAGCAGTATTAAAGGACGTTCACAAGGAAGATGAAATTTGATAAATATATGTGTTAATATATACCGATGGGAAATAAATATGAGGCACAAATTAAGACCAACGTGGCTTAATAAAGAGGTTTGCAGGGAAATGAGAAATAAGGATCAGG
Source organism: Rhinophrynus dorsalis (assembly GCA_037306005.1). NCBI lineage: Eukaryota > Metazoa > Chordata > Amphibia > Anura > Rhinophrynidae > Rhinophrynus > Rhinophrynus dorsalis. Next base: position 309,842,913 of record CM074720.1, on the reverse strand, counting down.
CTTTTAAACTGTTGAAGACAGAAGGGTCAGATGCATCATTTAAAATATATCAAATGTAATAGAATCTGCAAATGAGCAATTAGGCCAGCTACAAGTAAAATGAGAAAAGTACTGCAAAAGAGCGTATAAGAAAAATCCTAAACGTTCTAAAAATGTATAAATGGCAAAAGATTAATGTTGATATAGGTTCTCTTAAAACAGAGACAGGATAATTAATTAGTGAGAATAAAGCTATAGCTGACACCTTAAACACATTATTTTGCATACACACAGAATCCAACAATGGCAGACTATGGTAAAACAAAGAGAATAACATCATTTCCTCCATCATGTAAACAGCTTACTGAGGACACAGTGCAAAAGGGACTGAAAAAGGATATGCTAAATATAGCACCTGGACCTGATGGCATGAGTACTTAAGAAAATTATTTCAGTAATAGCAAGACCCTTATACTTAACATTTATTGATTAAAGCATCACTTATAGTTCCCTGTGATTGGAGGAACGCATATGTAGTTCTATTACTCAAAAATGGAGCAAGATCTAAACCAGAAAATTATAGACCTGGGAGCTTGACTTCCATAGTGGGTAAGATGTTAGAAATGTTGCTGTCACTGTTTCCCTCATCAGCTAGCTTACATTGCAACAGCTTCCTGGTTCTGGCACATGCACGCCTCAACGGATTCCTTCCTAGTCTGCTCATGCTCACAGTAACTGCTTCTTCATTCCAGGGGCACCTGCTCCTATCTTTCCTCCTCCGACTGGCCAACCTATTGGATTGGCCTCTCAATCGAGACCCCTCCAGGAAGCTTTCCTATTGGTTCCTAGGCTTCAGACCCGGCTATACTCTGACCCCTGCATTGATCTCCACTCCTTAGCTCCAGACCTGGCTATGCTCTGACCAATGCTTTGATCTCCACTTCTAGATTTCAGACCCGGCTACTCCAGACCATTCTCTTTCAGTGCTGATCCAGTCCTTTCTTGTTCCTCAGTTCCTTTCTGGTCCTGGCTCTTTGCAGATTCCAGTGTACTCCCATCCTAGTTGCACCCTGGCTCAACTGGGGTGGAACAATCTGGTTTTGTGTCTAACATCTTTACCCAGCTTTACCTGGCACACTGTCTCTGAACCTGAATTTAGTTATGCACTCAAGCTTCTGAACCAGCGATAGACCTACACAGGTTCCTATCCCCATGCAGTGACAGTTATTAACTGATATTATTCAGGACTATGTGATGATCAGCAACATTATGAGTAGGAGCCAGCATGATTTTATGTGGCATTTTGAGAAAGGGTATGTAGTAATTTGGTCAATGGTATTGCAGTTGATGTAGTATACTTGGATTCTGTAAAAACCTTTGATAATGCCTCACCACAGGTTACTGCATACATTAAACCTTTGCGTGCCCTCTGGTACACAACACATTGCTTTCCCCCTCTCACCATTATACTTACCTCAAGCAGCCTCAGCAAGCCAGTCTGGATGGATAGTGATGAGGGACAATCTTCTTTCAGCATAAGAAAAAGCCTGACCTCCTTCCTCAAGGGGGCAGTGTTTTCCTTATATTGAAAGAAAGAAGATTGTCCCTCATTGTGATCTGTCCGGGACCAGATTCCAGATCTGAGGGGAGGCTGCTTGAGGTATATAAAAGGGGCAGGAGGGGGCAACTTTATTATAGGATAAAGGTAAAACGGCAAAGTTTTAGAAGGTTATACTGCTATACTTTATTATAAAAATGTATAAAGTAAACTTTATTTAATTTAGTAACTAAACATTACTATCCCATTAAAGTGTTAGCCAAGGTGGAGTGTATGTTCCAGTATGCACTTATCCTATCATACTCTCTACTATATATCCCTATTGCATTCCCATAATTTGAATACCAATGTTAAAGAACTGAGCTTTGTACATTCTCCCAAGTGGGCTTTTAATTAGAGGTGGCCGAAAACTCTCACTGTGTTCCCATGAGAAAGCCTGCGAAAACAACGTTGTTGTCAGCTTTCTCACAGGAAAATCCGCTTTAAAACCAGCAACTAAAATCTTTGCATTTTTCACCCATTGGCCAAAATTCTTCAACAATTTTTCAATGGCTAGAAAGTTTCCGCCCATTGATTTACGTGTTTTTCGCCTTTTGTCTATAAAAATGTGATATATTCCAGGAAGTGGAACACAATAGAAGCAGCTACAGAGTGAGGTAGACGTGCTGTGCTGTTCTGCTGTGGTCTTTTTGAAAAATTGAGGCAGGAGAGGCTCATAGTGTCTGCTATCACTATGAGAAAGTTTAAAAATAGTAAAAGGAGGAATTGGAAAGACCATTATGTGTCCACTGAGTCTGAGAAGGAGGAGGAAGTGAGCAATACAGAACTAATGCTCTCCAGTCCCCCTAAATCACCCCTAGAGATCTTGGGGAAATTAATGGAAAGGGTAGTAGTGATAGCAGGACAGGACATGCTGGCCCTGCTGCCAGATGTGCTGCCCCTGCTGTCACTAGCGCTGTGCCTGCTGTCAGATGTGCTGTCCCTGCTACCACCATTGCTATGTCTGCTGTCAGACATGCTGCCCCTGCAACTACTATTGCTCTGACTGTTGTCAGATGTGCTTTCCCTGCTGCCACTAGTGCTGTGCCTGCTGTCAGATGTGCTTCACATGCTGCCACTAGTGCTGTACCTGCTGCCAGTGCTGCCCCTGCTGCCACTAGTGCTGTGCCTGCTGCCAGTGCTGAACCTGCTGTCACCAGTACTGTGCCTGCTATCAGACATTCTGCCCCTGCTGCAACCAGTGCTGTGCCTGCTGCCAGTGCTGAACCTGCTGTCACCAGTACTGTGCCTGCTATCAGACATTCTGCCCCTGCTGCAACCAGTGCTGTGCCTGCTGCCAGTGCTGAACCTGCTGTCAGCCGTGCTGCCCCTGCTGCCACCAGTGCTGAACCTGCTGATAGTGTGTCTTGTAGTACTTGGGGGTGGAGGAGAAGATGATGCCAAATGTGACAGCAGGGGACCCTAAGTCACACTTGCCATACCCAAGCAGTACTGCCAGTGCTAGTATTACTACTATTAAGACGGTCCCGCAGCTTGTTAGTGTTAGGAGTGAAGGAGGGGTAATCAATATCCTCAGAAGGAAGACTCTGGGGCTGAACGTGATGTTGGTGTTAGTAATAGTAACAGTAATGGTGAAGCAGCCGGTGGTAATAGTGTTAGGGGAAGCATTTGAGAGCATCCAGACTAGCGGTCAAGTGAGCCCACACCATGCCTCTGGCCCTGAAAGTCCCTTACCTTCATGACAGTGCCCAAGTGGAACATGATCCTGAAGAAGCCAGAACTGTTGGTGGATAGCAGGTGCAGAAATAATAACACCACCACCATCAGGAGCACAAACTGCTACTGCTGCCAGTCTGCCTTCTTCACTTCCCCAAGAAATGGCAAGTGTGACATTAGGGGACCCTCTGTCACATTGCTCATCCCCTCTTCCAACCAGCAGAGAGATGTATGTTATAGAGCAGCAGCAGCACATAGGGACTAGAAGTGGTGGTGATGATGATGATGATGCTGGAGAAGCTAGGGTGGAAGAGACATTGATGACCTTAAAGAATGATTTCAGGGATGTAGGGTCCAAGCTCAAGGCAATAACCTCTAAGCTAGTATTTTCTGAAATACTACCTGTTCCATGCGCCAGTGCAGGTATGCAGGGGGAGCTCAGGGAGATTAATGTATGGCTCAAGCAATGGTGTAGGAAGGAGGGTTTTGTGTTTTTAGAACACTGGGCAGACTTTGCTCTTGGGTACAATCTATATGGAAGAGATGGATTGCAACTAAATGGTAGAGGAGCCTCTGTTCGAGGGGAGAGAATGCTAGGAAGCTTGGAGGAGCTTTTAAACTAGGAAAGGGGGGAGTGTTTAGATAGCAAAAATGGAGTAGATAGAGCAGATAGGAACGAGGTCCAAGTAAATAACCAGGGGGGGTGAAGAAAGGGTGGGGATAAATTTAGTCAATAGGGAGGAACTCCTAGTAAATGAAGGTGTAGAAAAAAGGCATGTAGGGATTAATATATGTAAAGACTTCAAAATTAATTGTATGCTAGCAAATGCAAGAAGTATGGTAGATAAAATAGGATAACTAGAATTACTGGAGGTTAATGAGCAATTGGACATAACTGGAATAACAGAGACATGGTGGAATGATGCACATGACTGGGCTGTAAATATAGAGGGCTATTCCCTGTTTAGAAGAGACAGGATCAATAGAAAAGGGGAGTTGTGTGCTTATATTTGAAAACAGAGCTAAATCTAGTTTTGCGGGGTGATATTAGTGAGGAAACTAGCCAAATTGTGGAGTCCATGTGGGTAGAAATCGAGACTAAATGTGGTGTAAAAGGTAAAAAAAAAAAAAAGGTGTTGGTGGGCATATGCTACAAACCACCAAATATCGATGACAATGTTGAGGCCCAACTGCTATTGCAAATGAGGAAAGCTGCTCAGCTTGGGCATACTATATTTATGGGAGATTTTAATTATCCAGATATCAACTGGGAAAAATGAGACCTATCAGAGTGTTAAGGGAGGCAGGTTTGTGAACATACTTCGTGAAAGCTAATTATCACAAATGGTGGAAGTGCTGACAAAAAATAACAATGTATTGGACCTAGTGATAACTAATAACTAGTGATGAGCGAGCACCCCAATGCTCGGGTGTTCGGGTGCTCTGACCGAGCACCCCCTGAGGCTCGAGTGCTCGGCCGAGCACCCGAGCCCCATTGAAGTCAATGGGAGGACTCGAGCACTACACCAGGCACCCCCTGCTCTGATGAGGGGAGGGTGCCTGGTCCATAGGAAAAGGGCAGAAAAGGATGGAAACACCACAGAAATGGTTCAGGGACAGCATAGGGAGGATGTCTGGATGCATCTTGGACTCCAACATCGCTGCTGGGAACGATCTTTCGCCCGTAGTACGCCATTTTTACAGACTGACCGTAAAACACACAAAAAGGAAAATAAAAACGACTTTAGGCGAAAAATTGTTACCAAACAATATTTGCTGTATATTTACTTGTATATCATCTGCAAATTCTCCCAAAAATTTCCTTGATTTTCTGAAGTGAGGCCATGATTAAGAGGGAAACGTGCGCAGAGGCAAATTCTCCCAAAAATTTCCTTGATTTTCTGAACTGAGGCCATGATTAAGAGGGAAACGTGCGCAGAGGCAAATTCTCCCAAAAATTTCCTTGATTTTCTGAACTGAGGCCATGATTAAGAGGGAAACGTGCGCAGAGGCAAATTCTCCCCAAAATTTCCTTGATTTTATTGAACTGAGGCCATGATTAAGAGGGAAACGTGCGCTGAGCTGACCATCTAAAACATTATGGGTGAGGGTCTGCTGCAGAGCTGACCATCCTAAACATTATATGCGAAGGCCCGCTAGTGAGCTGACGCTATAAAACATTATATGCGAAGGCCCGCTAGTGAGCTGACGCTATAAAACATTATATGCGAAGGCCCGCTAGTGAGCTGACGCTATAAAACATTATATGCGAAGGCCCGCTAGTGAGCTGACGCTATAAAACATTATATGAGAGGGCCCGCTAGAGAGCTGACCCAATAAAACATTATATGAGAAGGCCCGCTGGTGAGCTGACCTATATAAAAATTGTCAAACAGGGCCCGCTGGTGAGCTGGCCCTATATAAAAATTATATCACAGGGCCCGCTGGTGAGCTGGCCCTATATAAAAATTATAGCACAGGGCATATGGAAGAGGAGGAGGAGGATGAGAAGATTAAGAGTCAACCATATACCCGTTTTTTCGGTGGAAGGGGTGAATGGGAATACAGAGTATTCACATCATTGTAAATAACATATATAAAGTGAGTTTATGTTCCCCCGGGGCTTTCCTCCAGTGGAGTGGAGAAGTCAGGGGAAATCCAGGCCTTGTTCATTTTTATAAGTGTCAACCTATCAGCATTGTCGGTGGAAAGGCGGATACGCTTATCTGTTATGATGCCACCAGCAGCACTAAATACCCGCTCAGACAGAACGCTGGCGGCAGGGCAGGCCAGCACCTCCAAGGCGTAGAGTGCCAGTTCATACCACGTGTCCAGCTTGGACACCCAGTAGTTGTAAGGCACAGAGGGATCATTGAGGACGCTGACACGGTCTGCTACGTACTCCTTCACCATCTTCCAAAACTTTTCCCTCCTTGTGACACTAGGCTGCGCATCAGGGTGAGGGTGCTGGCGGGGTGTCATGAAGGTGTCCCACGCCTTGGAGAGTGTTGCCCTGCCTTTCTCGGAACTGCTGTGTGCTCCCCTTTTCTCCCCTTCTCGGTTGGCCAAGGTAGCAGTACTCTGCCGCCAGCGTTGTCAGATGGAAAATTTTGGAGCAATTTTTCAACAAGAACCTTCTGGTATTGCACCATTTTGCTTGTCCTCTCCACCGGAGGAATGAGAGATGAGAAATTCTCTTTGTAGCGGGGGTCCAGAAGGGTGAACACCCAGTAATCCGTGTTGTTTAAAATGCGTATAACGCGTGGGTCACGGGAAAGGCAGCCTAACATAAAGTCAGCCATGTGTGCCAGAGTACCAACAGTCAAGATTTCGCTGTCCTCACCAGGAGGATGACTCTCAATATCCTCATCCTCTTCCTCCTCTTCTGCCCACCCACGCTGAAGAGATGGAACTAAAGTTCCATGGCTACCCTCTGTAGTGGAGGCAACCGTGTCTTCCTCCTCCTCCTCCTCCTCCTCCTCCGCCTCCTCCAATTGTCGCTGAGAAGACGAAGTGAGGGTGCTCTGGCTATCACCTTGTGTAAGCTCTTCCTCCCCCATTTCCACCTCTTCCACATGCAAAGCGTCGGTTTTAATTGTGAGCAGCGAGCGTTTCAGTAGACACAGAAGTGGGATGGTTACACTGATAATAGCGTTATCGCCGCTCACCATCTGTGTCGATTCCTCAAAATTGCGTAAAACCTCGCAGAGGTCTGACATCCATTCCCACTCCTCACTTCTGATTACAGGAAGTTGAACGGAGAGGCGACGACCGTGTAACAGCTGGTACTCCACTACTGCCCTCTGCTGCTCACAAAGCCGGGCCAACATGTGGAAGGTGGAGTTCCAGCACGTGCTCACGTCACACAGCAGCCGGTGAGCTGGCAATTGTAAGCGCTGCTGCAGCTTCAACAGGCCGGCCGAAGCTGTAGATGACTTACGGAAATGTGCACACACGCGGCGCACCTTGGTCAAGAGATCATGCACATTGGGGTAGGTTTTTAGAAATCGCTGAACCACTAAATTAAATACATGCGCTAGGCATGGTACGTGTGTGAGCTTGCCGAGCTCCAAAGCCGCCACCAAGTTACGCCCATTATCACACACAACCATGCCTGGTTGCAGGTTGAGTGGCGAGAGCCACTGCTCGGTCTGGTGACTAATCCCCTGCAACAGCTCTGAGGCCGTGTGCTGTTTGTCCCCAAGGCAGATCAGCTTCAGCACGGCCTGTTGACGCTTCCCCACTGCAGTGCTACACTGCTTCCAGCTACTGGCTGATGGGGGAGTGGCGCTGCGTGTAGAGAATTCGGAGGTGGAAACGGAGGAGGAGGAGCCAATAACGTAGGTGCTGGCGGAAACCCTGATGGAGGTAGGGCCCGCAATCCTCGGCGTGGGTAGCACCCGTGCCATCCCAGGGTCCGAGTCACTCCCAGCCTCCACGACATTCACCCAGTGTGCCGTCAGGGAAATGTAGCGTCCCTGGCCACAAGCACTTGTCCATGTGTCAGTCGTTAAGTGGACCTTCCCAGTAACTGCGTTGGTCAGGGCACGGGTGATGTTACGGGACACATGGTGGTGTAATGCGGGGATGGCACACCGGGAAAAGTAGTGGCGGCTGGGGACCGCGTACCGAGGGACAGCTGCTGCCATCAGGCTGCGGAAGGACTCAGTGTCCACAAGCCTAAATGGCAGCATTTCGATGGCCAGTAATTTGGAAAGGTGTGAGGTTAGTGCTATGGCCTGTGGGTGGGTGGCTGGGTATTTTCTCTTGCGCTCAAATGCCTGGGGTAACGACATTTGGACGCTGTGCTGGGACAGGGAAGTGGATGTGGTCGCTGATGGTGCTTCAGATGGTACAGGTGCAGGGCGGGAGGTATGCGGGCCTGCGCCTTCGACAGGCGATTGGCCGGCACCGAAAACAGGGGAAGAGGAGGCAGTGGTGTGGCCTGCAGACACAGATGGGCGATCCAGGCGTTCCTCCCACTTACTACGGTGCTTGGATGCCATGTGTCGGATCATGCTGGTGGTGGTGAGGTTTCTAGTGTTCATGCCTCGGCTCATTCTGGTGTGGCACAGGTTGCAAACTACAATTCTTTTGTCGTCCGCACTTTCCTTAAAAAAACGCCATACCGCGGAACACCTACCCTTTGGCAAGGTAGATTTACGCAAGGGGGTGCTCCGTGGAACATTTGCGGGCCGGTTTGATGCGGTCCGCCTTCTTTCTGTAGCCACACCACTGCCTCTTCCAGCCTGTTGCGGTGCTGCAGATGGCTCACCCTCAGGACTGCTGTCATTGCTCAGCTCTACACCTTCCCAGGTGGAGTCAGTCACCTCATCGTCCACCAAGTCCTCCTCCACTTCCTCACTCTGATCATCCTCCTCATGTCTTGATCCCACCACATACTCAGTCATTGACAACTGTATAACATTCTCCTCAACAAGGTCTTGAGACGGAAATAGTGGTTGATTTAATGGCAACTGTGTCTCATCATCATCATCATCATCCACTACTTCCTTTGACCTTAAATGCTGTTCACATCTGTCATCTTCTTGTGATTGGGTACCCTCTAGAGGTTGTGAATCAGGGCACAAGATGTCATGTTCCTCTGCAAGCGTGCTTGGAGAGAGGGTCAAATGAAGGATTGGTGATGAGACGAGCTCCTCACTATATCCCAGTGTGGGATCACTTCTTTGACCAGACCGTGTATGGTGGGAGGAAGGATGATCAGAGTGAGGATTATGTTGACCAGACTCTTGGCTACTGAGAGTGGACTTGGTGGAAGACAGGGTGGTGCTTAACCGACTGGAAGCAGTATCAGCTGTCATCCAACCGACCACCTGTTCGCAGTGGTCGGACCTCGAGAGTGATGTCCTGCGACGCCCTGTAAAATTAGACATGAAGCTAGGTATGGTGGATGTCTTTCTTTCTTGTGCTCTGGCACCAGGCACAGTTTTTCCGCGTCCTGACCCGCGCCCTGAACTATCAGGATCACGTCCACTTCCCCGTCCCTTTTTACCCGCCTTCTTCATCTTACACGGAATATGTGACTTTAATATTTGAGTTTGAAAACTTAACAGTATTTCTTCCTATTCTGCAACTGTGCAGAGTACACAGAATAGGCTGCTAAACTGCGGTGACACACACTGAATGGAATATGTGACTTTAATATTTGAGTTTGAAAACTTAACAGTATTTCTTCCTATTCTGCAACTGTGCAGAGTACACAGAATAGGCTGCTAAACTGCGGTGACACACACTGAATGGAATATGTGACTTTAATATTTGAGTTTGAAAACTTAACAGTATTTCTTCCTATTCGGCAACTGTGCAGAGTACACAGAATAGGCTGCTAAACTGCGGTGACACACACTGAATGGAATATGTGACTTTAATATTTGAGTTTGAAAACTTAACAGTATTTCTTCCTATTCTGCAACTGTGCAGAGTACACAGAATAGGCTGCTAAACTGCGGTGACACACACTGAATGGAATATGTGACTTTGATATTTTAGTTTGAAAACTTAACAGTATTTCTTCCTATTCTGCAACTGTGCAGAGTACACAGAATAGGCTGCTAAACTGCGGTGACACACACTGAATGGAATATGTGACTTTAATATTTGAGTTTGAAAACTTAACAGTATTTCTTCCTATTCTGCAACTGTGCAGAGTACACAGAATAGGCTGCTAAACTGCGGTGACACACACTGAATGGAATATGTGACTTTAATATTTGAGTTTGAAAACTTAACAGTATTTCTTCCTATTCTGCAACTGTGCAGAGTACACAGAATAGGCTGCTAAACTGCGGTGACGAACACAGAATGGAATATGTGACTTTAATATTTGAGTTTGAAAACTTAACAGTATTTCTTCCTATTCTGCAACTGTGCAGAGTACACAGAATAGGCTGCTAAACTGCAGTGACACACACTGAATGGAATATGTGACTTTAATATTTGAGTTTGAAAACTTAACAGTATTTCTTCCTATTCTGCAACTGTGCAGAGTACACAGAATAGGCTGCTAAACTGCGGTGACACACACTGAATGGAATATGTGACTTTAATATTTGAGTTTGAAAACTTAACAGTATTTCTTCCTATTCGGCAACTGTGCAGAGTACACAGAATAGGCTGCTAAACTGCGGTGACACACACTGAATGGAATATGTGACTTTAATATTTGAGTTTGAAAACTTAACAGTATTTCTTCCTATTCTGCAACTGTGCAGAGTACACAGAATAGGCTGCTAAACTGCGGTGACACACACTGAATGGAATATGTGACTTTGATATTTTAGTTTGAAAACTTAACAGTATTTCTTCCTATTCTGCAACTGTGCAGAGTACACAGAATAGGCTGCTAAACTGCGGTGACGAACACAGAATGGAATATGTGACTTTAATATTTGAGTTTGAAAACTTAACAGTATTTCTTCCTATTCTGCAACTGTGCAGAGTACACAGAATAGGCTGCTAAACTGCGGTGACACACACAGAATGGAATATGTGACTTTAATATTTGAGTTTGAAAACTTAACAGTATTTCTTCCTATTCTGCAACTGTGCAGAGTACACAGAATAGGCTGCTAAACTGCGGTGACACACACTGAATGGAATATGTGACTTTAATATTTGAGTTTGAAAACTTAACAGTATTTTTTCCTATTCGGCAACTGTGCAGAGTACACAGAATAGGCTGCTAAACTGCGGTGACACACACTGAATGGAATATGTGACTTTAATATTTGAGTTTGAAAACTTAACAGTATTTCTTCCTATTCTGCAACTGTGCAGAGTACACAGAATAGGCTGCTAAACTGCGGTGACACACACTGAATGGAATATGTGACTTTGATATTTGAGTTTGAAAACTTAACAGTATTTCTTCCTATTCTGCAACTGTGCAGAGTACACAGAATAGGCTGCTAAACTGCGGTGACACACACTGAATGGAATATGTGACTTTAATATTTGAGTTTGAAAACTTAACAGTATTTCTTCCTATTCTGCAACTGTGCAGAGTACACAGAATAGGCTGCTAAACTGCGGTGACACACACTGAATGGAATATGTGACTTTAATATTTGAGTTTGAAAACTTAACAGTATTTCTTCCTATTCTGCAACTGTGCAGAGTACACAGAATAGGCTGCTAAACTGCGGTGACACACACTGAATGGAATATGTGACTTTGATATTTTAGTTTGAAGACTTAACAGTATTTCTTCCTATTCTGCAACTCTGCACAGTACACAGAATGTGCTGCTACACTGCGGCGAAGCACACTGAATGGAATATGTGACTTTGATATTTTAGTTTGAAGACTTAACAGTATTTCTTCCTATTCTGCAACTCTGCACAGTACACAGAATGTGCTGCTACACTGCGGCGAAGCACACTGAATGGAATATGTGACTTTGATATTTTAGTTTGAAGACTTAACAGTATTTCTTCCTATTCTGCAACTCTGCACAGTACACAGAATGTGCTGCTACACTGCGGCGAAGCACACTGAATGGAATATGTGACTTTGATATTTTAGTTTGAAGACTTAACAGTATTTCTTCCTATTCTGCAACTCTGCACAGTACACAGAATGTGCTGCTACACTGCGGCGAAGCACACTGAATGGAATATGTGACTTTGATATTTTAGTTTGAAGACTTAACAGTATTTCTTCCTATTCTGCAACTCTGCACAGTACACAGAATGTGCTGCTACACTGCGGCGAAGCACACTGAATGGAATATGTGACTTTGATATTTTAGTTTGAAGACTTAACAGTATTTCTTCCTATTCTGCAACTCTGCACAGTACACAGAATGTGCTGCTAAACTGCGGCGAAGCACACTGAATGGAATATGTGACTTTGATATTTTAGTTTGAAGACTTAACAGTATTTCTTCCTATTCTGCAACTCTGCACAGTACACAGAATGTGCTGCTAAACTGCGGCGAAGCACACTGAATGGAATATGTGACTTTGATATTTTAGTTTGAAGACTTAACAGTATTTCTTCCTATTCTGCAACTCTGCACAGCACACAGAATGTGCTGCTAAACTGCGGCGACGCACACTGAATGGAATATGTGACTTTGATATTTTAGTTTGAAGACTTAACAGAATGTGCTCTAATCTGCAACTTTGCACACTAAACAGAATGTGCTCTAATCTGCAACTTTGCACACTAAACAGAATGTGCTCTAATCTGCAACTTTGCACACTAAACAGAATGTGCTCTAATCTGCAACTGTGCACACTAAACAGAATGTGCTCTAATCTGCAACTTTGCACACTAAACAGAATATATATATTTTTTTTTTTTTTTTTTTTTTCCCCCCCACACAAAATAACCTGCTGCCCCCACACACAGTAGTCCTAAAAAGGACTTTTGGTTCTTTTTTTTCACAATTTTGCTTTTTTTCCTCCCTACACTGACTTTCCCTTCCTATCCTCAGCTCTCCCTGGCTAAGACTGAGCCGAACTCGCTGGTCAGGTGCTATACAGCACCCGACCACGGGTTCTGGCCAGCCAATCAGTGTAATGCCAGCAGCCAACATGGCTGCTGGCATTACACCGATGTCAGAGCCTCCCTGCACGTTTATTGGCTGCGCAGCAGCCGCAAAACGTGCGGGGAGGAGACCCGAACATGGCGGGCGAGCACATGCGGTACTCGTACGAGTACCGCCATGTGCCGAGCAGAGCGATGCTCGAGCCGATCCGAGCATCGGCCGAGCATGCTCGCTCAACACTACTAATAACACAGAAATGGTATCCAATATTAAGGTAAGAGAACATTTGGGAAACAGTGATCACAACATGGTTACATTTGAGATTAGTCTGGCAAAGCAAAACTGTATAGGTTCAACCAAAACTCTTAATTTTAAAAAAGCGAACTTCAAATTGTTAAGGGCTTCAATGCAACACATACAGGGAGGTAGTTATGGCAGATACAATGGATACATTTAAGAGAAGATTAGATACATTTCTTTCAAAAGGGAACATACAGAGTTATACTGTTTATCAGTAGGCTGATCAGGAAGGTCTGATAAAGACTAATTTAATTGGTAGCAGGAAAGCTATAAAATTCTCAGTTACTGAGTTATGAGGCGAAGGTTGAACTTGATGGACTTGTGTCTTTTTTCAACCTAATTTACTATGTTACTATGTTACACTGGGATATTTTATTTAAAGGCAAATATACAAAGGAAAATGGTGAGAATTCAAATTTATATTGGAGAAATGTACCCAACAGTATATACCAATGGGGAACAAATGCAAAAGAAGTAAGTCACAGCCAATGTGGTTAACTGCACATGTAAAGGAGGAAATGGCAAGGAAAAAAAACACATTCAAATTATTTAAGTCTGAAGAAACTGAACAATCTTTCTTAAAATACAGGGAGTGCAATGAAGATTGCAAAAAGTCAGTTAGGGTAGCAAAAATAGATAATGAAACTTGAATTGCAAGGGAAAGCAAGACTAATCCAAAAAAGTTTTTCAAATATATAAATAGCAAAAAACTTAAGAGGGAGTGCACTGGACCATTCAAAAATGAGATGGGTGAGTTGGTTAGTGAGGATAAGGAAAAGGCCGATGTTTTAAATACTTTCTTTGCATCAGTATATACAAGGGAGCAAGGAATGGTAGAAGAGCCTCCGCAAGTAACAAATAAAACAATACAATTAATAGATATTGGGTTAACTCAAGGAGATGTCATGGGAAGACTGAACAAAATTAAGACCGACAAAGCACAGGGTCCTGATGGTATACATCCAAGGGTTCTTCAGGAACTTAGTACAGTGTTAGCAAAACCCCTATATTTACTCTTTAAAGTTTCCATCACCACAAAAAATGAAATCATTAGCACGAATCAACATAGTTTTATGAAGAATAGATCATGCCAAACTAATCTTTTCAGCTTCTATGAGGAAGTAAGCGGCAACCTTGACAATGGCAAGGCAGTAGATGTAGTATATCTAGACTTTGCAAAGGTATTTGATACAGTGCCATACAGAAGGCTGGTGTATAAAATAAGGAAATTGGGGCTAGGAGATAACCTTTGCAATTGGATACAAAACTGGTTGAGGGATAGGGAACAGTGTGTGGTTGTAAATGGAAACTTTTCCAATACAGTTAAAGTGGAGAGTGGAGTATCTCAGGGTTCAGTATTAGGTCCGCTGCTTTTTAACATGTTTATAAATGACCTGGAAATAGATATAGAAAGCAAAATATCAATATTTGCAGATGATACTAAATTATGCAAGGTCATTAATTCAGAACAGGATATTTTCTTTCTACAGAGGGACTTACATACAATGTCAGATTGGGCAAACATATGGAATATGAAGTTTAATGTGGGGAAGTGTAAAGTCATGCAATCCCAAGGCTACTTATGAAGTTATCACATTGTACAAGTATATGAGAGGTCAATACAAGGATCTCTGTGGTGAGCTATTTATTCCAAGGCCTGATCAGGTGACCAGGGGACACTCCTTGAGATTAGAGGAAAGTAGGTTTAAACTTCAGCAGAGGAAGGGGTTTTCTATGGTAAGGTCTGTTAAATTGTGGAATTCATTGCCCAATGAGGTGGTAATGGCAGATAGAATGGATACATTTAAGAGAAGATTAGATACATTTCTTTCAAAAGGGAATATACAGAGTTATACTGTTTATCGGTAGGCAGATCAGGAAGGTCTGATAAAGACTAATTTAATTGGTAGCAGGAAAGCTATAAAATTCTCAGTTACTGGGGTATGAGGAGAAGGTTGAACTTGATGGACTTGTGTCTTTATTCAACCTAATTTATGCACTGCCACCTCCCTGCATTCATCAACCATATACAGTCCTTACCTCCCACCACTAAAATTGCTTCTTGAATATGAGATATTATTAAGGGTACATTTTCACATTATTCAGTTGTTATTCAAATCTGCTTGCATGTTAATAACAAATAAAATCACAATGCAAAACATGTGAATATCTTAGTAGCTCTAAATTGAATAATGTTTATTAGCATTATTCATTATATACCGGATGCAAGTTTAAAACGCATAGACAGCAGAGACAAAACTTCTCAGAAGGAAAATAAAAATCATAAAGCAGTTCTTCATAATTTATGGTACAATAAATAAGTTTTCATATTATGGTAGAGCCAGTTTTAGCACTTCACAAATAGATTTTTCTTGTTCTAGAGATCTTCTGATAGCAGTTGTTTGTCCAGTTCTGGCAATAAACCAATTTGCCCTGACATCTCCCCCACAAAAAAAGAAATAAATAAAATAACTCCATGTTGCTGCCTGAACTATAGCAAGTAAACTGAATGACTTATTGATCAGAATCTGGAAGATGTATTTCTGTACTTAACCCCTTGGCTGCTAGAGATGTCTCCAGTGCATTGTAAAAAAAAAAAAATTCCTGATTCACAACAGTTTAAGAGCTGGGCCCAGTTATTGAGGGAAATATTATTACATGTTAAGGTTGAATACAGCACCAACTGGGATATAGTGTATAATTATTGACCCTTTGAGTGTCACAGCAATACACTGGACTCCCCTCTGGTACTGAAGGGGTTAAGAGAAGGCTGTAAAGGAGACGAGTAACTATTTAAATCAACATTTATCCTTTTACATATGGAATTCTTGAATCTCAATCTAAATGTCTTAGAGATTTCTCTTGCATCCAAGAGGTTAACATTTAAGCAAACAGTGGTAATATAAAAGTATTAAGTCTCAAGAATGTTTTCTAAAACATTATATGGGAGCTGCAGTTCTCAATAGAATGTAATAGTAACAGCTCCACCACTTTGTGACGGTTTGAACTGTTATAGCTTTTGAATAAATCATCTCCCAGCAGTGTGCACTAGCTCTAGAATAAAAAAATGTCTTCATTAAAAATGTTACTAGTCATTTAGGCAAGACATTCATGTCCTAGAGCCTTAATTAGTACCCACATTGGAGGATGTTTTGCTTTTGGTATGTTTGCTTGATAATGGGAGAGTATGCAAATCCTTAAATCCTCTGGTGCACCCATTTTCTACACGTGGATATTGGCATACTAGTCATGCACCTATACACTGGGGTATATCCAAGAGTGCATGATCTCTTTATAGGTTATATGCTCTTTAATTAATAAATGGGGCAATTGTCCCCCCATGCTAGGGGGGTGTCAAGAGGGGTCATGATACCCCTCTTGAGGTCTGAAGTACTTTTTTTAATACAAATTACATATATAATTTTAAAAAAGAAACACATAAATTAAATATGTAATTACATTTTCACACAAATTACATATATAATAAAAACAAACACCTTTTTTATACATATACAGGTTGTCTATTAACCCTATGAGTACCAGAGGGGTAGCAAACACAATACAACACCTCTCTGGTACTCATAGGGTTAATCTTGCAATACAAAATACGAGGGCATTAATAGGAGAAGAAAAATGTCAGCTAAAAATGGTGAAAGAAAGTCATGGGAGCACTGTAGTCGATTTTTCACGGGGGAGGGGGGGTTAAAATGTCAGATGTACAATATTCTTTGAATTAATATGGTGACAGAAAGCACTGTAAGTCGGATTTGGTAGGGGAAGGGTTAATTGTCAACTATGAACAATATTTGTCGGATTAATGTGGTGGAAGAAAGCACTGCAAGTCAACTTTTAAAGGGATAGTAATGTTTCATAATAAAAGCAGCTCTAATTAATCAACATAGTATCTGGACTTTGGAGAGTGTTATTTCAATTCTGTCAGAGTTGTAGTACAAGAGTAATTCAATGATAAAGTATCCCCCTCCCGCCCCTTATACTGATGTAACACTGCTCAGCCAGAGAAGAAGGGAGGTGCCCAGGTAGACTGCAGAGAGGGACAATCTTCAATTAAGATAAGGGAAAAAGCTGAAAAGCTTGTCAAGGGGGGCAGGGATTTCATTGTTCTGATAGGAAGAATATTGTCCCCTTGTGTTATCTGTCTGGTCTTACAACTAGATTCCACATCTGAGAAGAGATGGCTTACACTAGGTAAAAGGGGTGGGAGGGGGAAACTTTGCTTGTGAATATCTCACAAACTATAACGGTTTGAGAGATAAGACTTATATCATTCTTCATGTTTTTTTAATGCCTACAAAATAAAATAAAGAAAAAACTAAGTATTACTATCCCTTTGAAAGGAGGGTTAATATGTCAAGGGGGGCACTCTTTCGGACTTTGTTATGTGGAGAACACATCTAACACTGAACTTGATCTTTCTGCCATCAAATGTACGCCTATTTCCTTGGACTTTTACATTTTGCTCATTTTTTGTAGACGGCAGACAGCGCCAGTTTTGTTACTACTCTGAAAAGTGCTGTCTACGCCAGTTTTGTTTTACTGTGGTTCTGCAACAGAATACCAATGTTACACATGTTTGCAAAATTTGCGCTACTTGTTTTTCTTGTAACGCTGGTTTTAGCGCGGGTAATAGAATCGAGCCCTTGTTCAGTAAAACTTTTGACTGGAGCACCATTAACCTTGTTTTACTCAACAGAAAAAGTCCTACAATACAAATGTTTTCATAATAAGGGTTACACAGAGTCTGACGTGCCAGGGATGTAAACTTTTTTTTCCCCTTAAGGACCAGTGATGGTCCTGGCACGTCACATACTTTTTACTTACATCGCTCCTGTTGGAGCATTGTAAATAAAAACAGGGTCTGAAATTGAGGGCTCCAAGATCAGAGTGGTCTCTTTCAGATCCCCTGCTCAGCATGACGGTACACAGAACTGTTCATGTGTACTGGCACGTCGGCAAGGATCAAATCAGTCCTTAAGAGAAGGTAACTTCCCTGGACCGCTGGACCTTAAGGGTTTAAAAAAAGAACCCACAATACACCCTTAACTAACAATCTTTGTCATACTTGTTGTGTAGCTCTTCAAATGTATATGAAAACAGAATAATAGAACTTGCGAAGCATTTGATAACATTCTGGCACTCAAGGGGTTAAAAATGCATCTTCATAATATTCTCCAGACTAAGGGGACAAAAACAAATCCCTCCTTGCTTTGGCATCTTCAGCATTCAAGAGGTTAAAAGCCGCATTTAAATCAATGGTAATTTGGGGAATTGTTATTTACTTCCTATGGTACAGTAAGTATGCTCTAGAATTGCATATCTTTGCTGTTCTCTATAGTGCACTAAATTGTTTAAAAGAAACATTTTTATTTTTTTATGAGTTCATTTTTTTTTGTTATTCCTCAAATGCTGCAATGACCTCCAGTGCGCTGCGTTTTTTTTTGTTTTTTTTTAAGTTTAACACTTGAAGTGCCAGAGAAGTATTCAGTGCACTGCAAAGCATACCTTTCTGGCACTCATAGGCTTAAGATCTCAAAATCCACAAAAACTTACAGACACTAACACCAAAAAATGGAATTAGGGTATATAATTTTAAATATCATGTACTTCCCGCTAGCATGTGTAAAATGTAGCTATGTTATGTATCTATCACCTTAATGTATGTTATGTAATGTTATGTAATGTTATGTATCTATGCCTATGTGTCCAGCAGACGTACAGTTTAGGTGATATTCACATTTTCATTTCTAGGAAAAGTGATAGTGAAAATGTCCTGGTACAGCACAAAGCTTCATTAGCATATGGAACGTCACTGAAAACCTTCATTATTATATGACGTAATTGAAAAGTCTTCATTACCATATGAAACATCACTGTGAAGCTTAATTATAATATGAAATGTCACTTATAGTGCACAGGTACCACAATTAGCATACATTAGCATATGGTAACAAGTATGAATATTTCTTAACTATACATTTGCTGGTCTTTTTTCCAACATGACATATAGCCAGCTATGAAAACTGGAATTAAGGTTCCATTTTAAGCTTACATTGACACAATTTGGTTATTATTTGTGCAAAATTATTGTTACTGCTCTTCTATTCAGAAATGCTGATATCTTCTTATCCCAGGCCCATTAACATAAAATAAATTATATTACTTGTGAGACACTTATCAAGATTTCTATTACCGTATAGTTGGAGCCCTGGTAAAGTCAGGAATGGGATCCCCCAGACAGCACATGTGCATGCATGCGTATGTCTGGCCTCCAGCTTTCCAAACATACTGTAAAGTTACATAGGCCAGTGCTTCACATATGGTACACCATAGGAGGGATGTAGTAAAACAATTCCTCCCTAATATAGGCACTGGGATCAATTTCTTACTGCTTGGTATGCCTAACTCCAATTTTATAAGCTACTTATGCTGAACACTGTCCTTGGTATCCCTCTTGCACCAAGGGGAGGGCATTTTGGGAGTTTATGGATGAATCATGGCATTCCATTCCTCTGTGCCTTGTTTCACACTATGTAACAAGAGAAAACTAACATAACATTCATTTTTCTGTGCATGCTATAGGGTATGTTAGGGATGTGTTCGGATTAAATTCTTAATGACGTTGGAGTGTCTACATTGGTATGCACTATACCACTATATACACTATAGTACATACCCCAGAGTACAGACACCTGAGTAGGAAGCCAACATTTCAGCACTGAAAATGAGCTGTACCAGAGGATTCATGCAGTACCCTGTATTAGAATTATATGTAAAACCCAATTATAAACTTCTACATTCCTTTACAACTCTGCTCCCTACCTATGTGCCTCATGGCCTCCTGTCTCTCATACATTAATGATTTCTACAATCCTGCTTACTATATTTTGATTTATTATAGTTGCCAGTAAGATCTCTTTAGTGGATACTGGCTTTGCACGGGGAAATGAAGTAAAGTTAATTCAGTTTCCTCTGTTCCTTGATTAGTATATTGCATTAAAGAAGGCTCAGTGGAACACCAATACACTTCCTCACTGCCCTCCTGTCGGCAAAAGCAGCATTAAGGGGTGAACTTCCAGTAAAAAGAGTTAGAAAATAGGTAATAGGTAGGTTCCAGCTTCTATTTTAGTACAGAATTATATTAGAATGTCTCCCTCAAAAAACTTTATTAACAACAAGCCCAAGCAGCAGAGTAAAGCAACCTATCTGATACTGTGAATTCTTCACTACTTAGTAAATGTACTACCACAGTGAGTTTGATCTTATGTTTCAAGCAGTTGTTGAGCCAGTGTGGCCATGATGTTGAAGATAAAGACTGGCCTACTTTTAGCAAGGAAAAAGTGGCAAAATTCAGGGGCAAAACATTTGCACCATATTTATCAATGACAAAACTCTATTTTTTTTTTTTGTTTGATAAAAAAAAATTGCAGCAGAATTCCTTCAATTTTGCCATGGTAAATATTTTCAAACATTGTCCAGAACATTTTCAAATGCATCGTCTGAGAGCACATAGACGCTAGTTGAGATCCATGACCTAAGGCAAATAATCACATCTTCATTTATTCATATTCAATGGCTATAATAATCAGATTTCAACTCTGCTCATCAGAAATAAGGCGAGGCAGGGGGGATCACACATATTTAAAGTTAATTAAGTATGTCTGATTATGACTTATTGTACAGAGTTTTATATAGTTAATTAACCCTTTGAGTGCTATAGGAGTATCCAACGCATTGCAACACAATGTGATGGATAGTTCTCTGGCACTCAATGGGTTAATGACAAATGACCTTATAGTATTAACAATTTTTGGTCCTACTAAAGAACATGGGAGGGGAATGTATAAACATGGTGCTATGGAAAAATTGGCACAAATAATGACACAATGTTTACTATATATAAAATTATTTCTACCAGTTGAGACAAGCCCTCGCTGTCACTATTATTAAAGCATTAAAATTACTGTATGCAACGTTTCAGTCCATGTTTGGACTTTCATCAGGAACAAACATGCTTGTGTATGCAATTTGCTTAGTAGCACCCCTTTAAGTTGGAGAAGTGTGTGTAGCAGTTTTACAACTATATTACTATATATATATAAAAACATAACGCCAGTTCACTAACAGATAACACGATGAAATTGTGTTTTTTAAAAAGTGGAGTAAGGATGGAAGAAAATTCTGGAACTGTGAATTTGTAAAAAGTATCAGTAACAATGGCAATTTTAAAGACAGTATTTACACCACAGTCTTAACGTGTAGTCTAACCTGTACTTAAAGGGATAGTAATGTTTCATAATAAAAGCAGCTCTAATTAATCATCATAGTATTTAGACTTTGGAGAGTGTTATTTCAATTCTGTCAGAGTTGTAGTTCAAGAGTAATTCAATGACAAAGTATCCCCCTCCCGCCCCTTTTACTAATGTAACACTGCTCAGCCATATCAGAAGGGTGGCTCCCACGTAGACTGCAGAGAGGGACAATCTTCAATTAAGATAAGGGAAAAACCTGAAAAACTTGTCAAGGGGGGCAGGGCCTTCATTGTTCTCATAGGAAGAAGATTGCCCCCATCTGTTATCTGTCTGGTCTATGGACTGCATTCCACATCTGAGAAGAGATGGCTTACACTAGGTAAAAGGGGCGGGAGGGGAAACTTTGCTTGTGAATATCTCTCAAACCATAAAGGTTTGAGAGATAAGACTTATATTGTTCTTCATGTTTTTTTAATGCATACAAAATAAAATAAAGATAAAACGAAGTATTACTAGCCCTTTAAAGGAAAGCAAACATTATATTTATAAACATTTCTTTTATAAAAATGAAATGTTGCTATCACCCCTTGGGATTTTTTGAAGGGATTCTTCAGCAACCTGCTAAGAATTGTTTTTATACATTTCACCCATTATCAATTAAAAATCATATATTTACTGCCATGATTAATAAAAGTAATGTTTATAATATGTGATAAACACACTTTTCATGTTAATGTCTTGATGGTTATGCGTGATACTGGATCCTGATTTGCTTTTGGTGAAAAATACAATGTGTGTCTTAATTGAAGTAAACAAATAAATAAGCTTAATTCACAAAAGAAAAGAGTAGCAATTGGGGGGGAAATAAGCATCATAATAGGGAACAAATAAAAGTTACCATTGATTTAAATCGGTCTTTTAACCCCTTAACACCTAATGATGTGCCAGGACCGTCACTGCTGTCGGGGCGTTAAGGACCGGTGAATGTCCAGGCACGCAATCAAAGTTTGTGTTCACAGCACAGCTTCACACCCTGCGCTGCGAGCACTAAACACTTCCATCCAAAAAAAGTGCCATTGTCCTCTAGAGCTCCCCGCTCCCAGACCAAGCGTGCCTTAAGGGGTTAACCCCTTCAATGCTAGCAAGGTATCTAATTAATTGCAAAGCGACGCGTTGGAGACCTCTCTAGCATTCAGAGGGCTAAATGCTTCATTTAAAGAAGAACTATCACCCTATATAAAGTAATTTCCCAATAATTAAGCATATGGCAATTAGGATCTTAACAGCATTATTATCGGGCACAAGTACCACATTCTGAAGAAATCCTCCTTCTTCTGAGACCAGCGGCCAGGCATGCACACAGACATGGCTTAGAGATGTCTGCACGCCTGAGCTGTCCGTCCCAGCCTCTGCTAACAGGGATTGCATTGTACCTTAAGGTACAGGAAGTGACTGATGGCGCAGGCTTGCAGATGGCTCTAAAGCAAGAAGTCTGGCCGTCAGTCTCAGAAATAGAAGGATTACTTCAGAACGTGGTACTTGTGTCCCATAATAGCACTGTTATGAAACATAATGCTATATACCAAATTATTGGAGAATGACTTTATATAGGGTGATAGTGCCACTTTAAATAAGTATGAATTTAGGAATATTGGCCCATATTTATAAAAACAAATTACTGTTATTCTGGTGTAAACCAACTACAATAGAGGGGACAAATACAAATTCCTACATCCCCATGCGTTTGACAGAGCTTTTTAACCCCTTGAATGCTTCGCAGTTCATTGGAGAACACTCTAGCATTCAAGAAGTTAAAAGCCCAATTGAATTTAACAGGAATTTTTCTGTGTCCCCTACTGTGCAGTTGATTTGTTCCACAAT
Organism: Rhinophrynus dorsalis; assembly: GCA_037306005.1. Lineage (NCBI taxonomy): Eukaryota > Metazoa > Chordata > Amphibia > Anura > Rhinophrynidae > Rhinophrynus > Rhinophrynus dorsalis. Next base: position 309,819,695 of record CM074720.1, on the reverse strand, counting down.
AACACCAGTTTGCTTTTATAAATCTGGGCCATTATTTTATTTGTGAATAAGACCCTATGTGAACTGGAAAAAAAAAGGATTTTAATCTCAAAGCTTTTATCTCTGTTTTAAGTTTTTTTCAGGTTGTTAACCCTTTGATTGCCAGAGGGGTACACAACGCATCGGAAAGCAGTGTGTTGCATACCCCTCTGGCACTCAAAGGGTTAACAACCTCAACAACAAATACTCTATAGCCACAATGTATCTTCTATCATCCCTACACATTTATTTGTGACAGATTGGAGTACTATTTTACCAATAAACTCTCTCTCTCTCTCTATGTATATATATTTTTTTTCATGCTGTTAGTAGTAAATATAAATTGATATGACCCCATTTAATCTTTAAGTGATAATGTCCCATTAATCCATGACATCTCTTCTATACTAGTAAATTATGTGAACATGGTAATATGCAGTTACCTTGAACGCATGCAATTAGTCAAATAGGTTTCAGTGCTAGCAATATTCTATCATGATCTGGTTCTTGTTTTTAACTATATTTAAAATGTCACATTCATTAAAGGGTATCCTTGACTAGAATCATTGTGCCCACTATATATACAGTTTCCACATGTATCCATTTTAGTTCAGAAAATCATGATGAAATTACTTGAGAATACATATCATGAACAAAGTAGGCACATCAAAAAAGAAAGATGCACTTTGCTAGTGGAAGCTTAATGAAAATGAAAAATATTTAAAGGGATAGTAATGTTTCATAATGAAAGCAGCTCTAATTATTCATCATAGTATTTGGACTTTGGAGAGTGTTATTTCAATTCTGTCAGAGTTGTAGTTCAAGAGTAATTCAATGACAAAGTGTCCCCCTCCCACCCCTTTTACTGATGTAACACTGTTCAGCCAGAGCAGAAGGGAGGTGCCCAGGTAGACTGCAGAGAGGGACAATCTTCAATTAAGATAAGGGAAAAACCTGAAAAGATTGTCAAGGGGGGCAGGGCTTTCATTGTTTTCATAGAAAGAAGATTGTCCCCTTCTGTTATCTGTCTGGTCTATAGACTGGATTCCACATCTGAGAAGAGATGGCTTACACTAGGTAAAAGGGGAGGGAGGGGTAACTTTGCTTGTGAATAACTCAAACCATAAAGGTTTGAGAGATAAGACTTATATTGTTCTTCATGTTTTTTTAATGCCTACAAAATAAAATAAAGATAAAACGAAGTATTACTAGCCCTTTAAATATGTGCTTTGAAATTATGTATAATATAAAACAGAGTGGACTGGTGTTGTAGAAAAGCGATTCCTGTTGATTGTTATACAGTATGTCTCCTGCTTGTCTGAGGTTATTATCAAGGCAGGCTAGGCAACTGCCTATAACAAAAAGATAAAAAAAACAATGCAAACGGTCTCCTCTAAGTGTAGTATTTTCTCAGTTCCTTTCCATTCACCTTCACCAACAGGGGAGGGCTGGCCTGGGGGGCAGGAGGGCAATTGCCCCCTGGGCTGGCCACGTGTCTGGGCTGGTGGGCCAGTGCCTCACTCAATCTCCCACCTGCTGCTGTAAATTGCGCTACACTAGTGATACCACAGAGCTTATGAAATGAATCTATATGCAAGTGATACCGCAGAGATACAATCCAAACATAGCTGCACTAGTAGCATAATCCATTTCCCTTGCAAGCTCTATGGCATCACTATTCTATCTTTACTTAACCCTTTGAGTGCCAGAGGGGTACACAATGCACTGAAAAAGCAATGTGTTATGTACCCCTCTGGCACTCACGGGGTTAAATTGTAAGCACTGTAGTGTCACTAATGTAGCCCCATTTCAACAGTAAGCTCTGTGGTATCAATTGCTTTAATTCACAGCATTAAGGACAGTTTTAAAATTAAGGAAGCAGGGGTGGGCTGGGACAATGGGCTTGGACGACAGTGGATATGGGCCACTTAATTGTATTTGCCCCCTGGGCCGTATGTTGCCAGCCCTCCCCTGTTCACCATGTGCTCAAATAGAGGTACTCATTTTTTAAAGAGGTTAATGACTGCCTCTCAGTAATCACAGCATTCCTGGTTTTATCCCCCAGGTCGGTTTACACCACTCTGCTCTCCAGGACTCCTCCACAGGCATCCCCCTTCTGGCAAATCTTCTTCAGTGGGTTTGCCTTCTCTTCTCTCAGGATATGGTCTCCTCCACCAAATACTAGATTTACCTCTATGCAGCTAGGTATATTTATATATAGCTCTAATTCTCTTACCAATACTAAGGCACAGTTTAGGGATTTGGTTTATATTATTTATTCCAAAATATAAAGAATCTTAATAAATAAAATAGCAATGCTAAACACCAAATAAAGTGTTACTTTCTCAAGAGCCTCGGACCAACTTCAACTGCCTAGAGCTCCAAATTTTGAGGGGTGCCTCAGCTGTGCTAGTCACACCTATATTCTGAATTGTGGGTGTGGCCAGAGCAATTTCAGAGTCCCTGCACCAGATTTATATCCTATTACAGGGTATTATTTAATCCCTTGGATGCTAGAGATATATCCAACATATTGCGCTTATCTCTCCAGCAATCAAGGGGTTAATGTTTTTTATAGGCCAAGGGCATTTTCTGTGCCACAAAGCAATAGATAAGACAGAGGGAGGTATCATGTGAGTGGGGTGTGGCTATGGGCAGAGCTTGGAGCTAAGGGCACCTAGAGTGCATTGCCTAGAGGAGCCTGGATTGTAAATCTGGTCCTGGTTATTATGGAAACTATAGGTGCTACTCCTTGCTCAAAAAAGCATAGTTCTATCTCTTTGCCGTAAACTTTGATTTGTGGCATTGATGGTTTGTGTGTTTTGAGTTATCCATCCATCCATTCTTATCAGATTTCCTCAAATACAATTTTGGATCATGTTACAATTATACACTAATTGTACAATAATTTGACACATGCATTTACTGTATTATAAAGCTTCTTTCTGTAGATTTTACACGTCAGTCTAACAAAGGCATTCATGCAGATGAACAAGATGAAAGCTGCAGCATATCTTAAATGATAGAAGAAGGTTCTGGAAATTGGAATCAATCAATCAATCAATCAATCAGTCAAACTCATTAAAAATGTATTCACTACAAAAAAAATTAAACTAAACAGATCCAAGGGTCTAATGCATTAAACTGTATATCATTCAAAGAAGCCCTAATATATTTTACACTCAATCATCTATCTTTGCCTTTGCCATAAGGTAAAACACACACCGTCATTCCAATGAACAGGTCAGTAAGCTCATTCACATTGTCTCAACTGCAAAAAAAATATTTCCTAGGGTCTCACAGAAATGTTTAATTTTATGGACAGAAGAAGTCAGAGATGCTCAACTAAGTTCACGAGCTTGCAAGGGTATACAAAGAGCCCACTAAGACTGTGTCCTGCACCCAGAGTGCAATCTCTTTTAGATCACAAGTTCCACATACGCAGATAAGAAATATTCTGAAGCATATAATACAGATCCTACCAAAATGACAGTCCAGCCACGAAATACCAGACAACTCCTTTCGGAACAAGGGAAACAGCTAAACCCAGACGTATGTTTCGGCCTTGTTGGGCCTCCTCAATGAGGTGCAGCTGATCCTTCTAGGTGCTTGTGAGAAAGGGGTCCACGTCTGGATTCCCCCAATACCCTTAGAGTGAGTAACCCTAAGAGCAATTTACATATAGATAGAAGAAGTCAGTGATGCTCAGCTAGGCTCTTGAGCTTGCACGGATATGCAAAGAGCCCACTAGGACTGTGTCCTGCACCCAGAGTGCAATCTCTTTTATTTCTCAAGTGTCATACACAGAAAGAAATACTCTGAAGCATATTATACAGGTCCTGCCAAAATGACTGGCCAGCCACGAAATACCAGACAGCTCTTCCTTGAACAAGGGGAAACAGCTAAACCCAGACATACATTTCAGCCTGTTGGGCTTCCTCGGTGAGGTGTATCTAATCTGTCTAGGCACTTGTGAGCAAGGGGTCCATGTCTGGATTCCCCCATTACCCTTAGGGTGACTAACCCTAAGAGCAATTTGCATATAGATAGAAGAAGTCAGAAATGATCAACTCATGACCTTGCAAAGGTATGCAAAGAGCCCACTAGGACTGTGTCCTGCACCCAGGGTGCAATCTCTTTTAGCTCACGAGCGCCAAATACAGAGAAGAAATATTCTGAATCATATCATACAGGTCATGCCAAAATGACAGTCCAGCCTTGAAACGCCAGACAATTCTTTTATGAACAAGGGAAACAACTAACTCTAGACATACACTTCAGCCTTGCTGGGCCTCCTTGGTGAGGTGCAGCTGATCCCTCTAGGCACTTGTGAGCAAGGGATCCACATCTGGATTCCCCCATTACCCTTAGGGTTATTAACCCTAAGAGCAATTTGCATACATATATATATAATCTTAAAGTGTACTCAGCCCGGTAAACTCCAAGCGTCGCAAGAGACAGCACTCGAAATCGCAAAATGTGAAGATCAATTTAACTTATATATATAAGTCAGAGATGCTCAACTAGGTTTTCTCTCTGCTAAAACTTTGCCTTCATAAATATATATTTTTTTTTTGTGAAAGTATTTTACCATAAAGAATACACTGAGATTGTCTCTCGATTTTTTTGTGAAAGTATTTTACCAGGAAGAATACATTGAGATTGTCTCTCATTTTCAAGTATTTCCTGGACTCATTTTATCTACCTCAGAAGGGTGAAAGGCTGTGTTGACCTTGCCTGGACTAGAACCTGTAACCTTGTGGTTTGAACAGGTGCTACAGCTGGCGCATCAACCAACTGAGTCATTTCACATAACATATTATCTAAATGATTTACTGCAGAATTTCAGGCAGCCCTGGTGAAAGACAGGTCAGTAAGAGACAGCATTACCTTGTATTTTGGGGGCTTGTTCACAGAATAGTGTACATCAAACCAACTGCACCAGATTTTTAACTGGACCTTTTAACTTAATGACTGCTTTACAATTTATTGGAGAACTATACCATTCAAGATGTTTATATGTAATATTAAAACATTATATATTGCAGTGGGCGTAGCCTTATTTTACACATTAAAAAAACAGAAATACATTTTTTTCCTATATTACAAAGTATTATCTCTTTAGAAGCACCATTTAAATTAATGGGAATTTTATTTGTCCCCATGGTGTAGTTGGCTTTCTCCAGAATCACTCCTCTATCACTCCTCTTTTTTGTTTATATGTCTGTTAAAATTATTCACCATTAACATTTTTAGCACCTTAAGTATCAGAGGGGTGTGCAATGCATTGTAAAAGCAAAGGATTGCACATTTCTGTGGTCTTTAAGGAGTTAAGAAAAGCCATTCTGGGGCAAACCTACTGTACCATAGATGACGCATGTAATTTCCTCAAATTCCACTAATTTATATTTGGGATTTTAACCCCTTGAATGTTGTCGAGAAATGCATTCAAGACTTCTCTTGCATTTATGGGGTTAAAATCATCACTTAAAGTAATGGGAATTTGTATTTGTGGTCTAATGTTCTATTGATTTTGTCTGCAAATTATTCTACTTTTTTAACAAACGTCCCTTAAAGCAAATATCGAAGGCAAGAATAACTTGACCTTCATTTGCATTGTAAATTATAGCAGATTGACAAGTATTTATGAAGAAGCCATAGAACAGGGACTCTTTGCTTAGCAACAAAAGTGTTCAAACACCCTCTAGTGGATGCAGAGCAAAGTGTCACTATGATGGGGTAACTGCTTTCTGGGGTAGACTCTTAAAATAGTATATACAATCTATAACAGCAAATGTTAAAATCATATTATTTTAATGTCAGCCAGCTTATTGATGTTTTATTGGGTTTGCTAATGAGAGGGCTTGCTCACTTCTTCAAAAAATGAACTATCAGAGCAGAACACATTCTGATGTGAACTTTGCTTTCAAGAAATAAATAAATTAAAACATTTCTATCCTTCACCATTGAAAAATAAGTCCAGCATGCTCATTTGTAGTACAATAGACTAAATCTCAATAGGTGGCTCATCTAATTGTCCCTCTCCCATGTGGGTTATTGTGCAGAGAGGATGGCTTCAGATGTTTTATTCAGTCTCTTTGCAAAGCAGCTTGCAGTGGATGCAGCTGGAGAATCCGTTTTGATCATTAATGAGCATTAGTACCTACAATAAAAGATCCCTTTCATGATGCTGTGTTCTGTAACACAAGGATAAAACCTCATATTGGCAAAAGTCATTTGAAACAGGTATTAGAAATGATAATGCCTTTTCTGAAATGTTACACATCAGAGATGCTCTGTCTGCTTACACTGTGATTTACTTAAGAGTAGTATGTAAGGCACTTAGCACATATCTCAGAAAAAATATTACATTCATTATTATGTATAACCCATCATTAATGTGTTAATGTGCACAGCAGCCTCACTAGATAAACCTTTAACAGACTATTGTAGAGTACTGTTGTAAAGTACTGCCGCAAGAATTCAAGATCAGTGTAGAGAGAAGACATTTGTGCTTTCTAAAATATACAGTTTTTAATTTGATATCAATATAATTGTTAGGGCTATATGGTTATATGCACTAAAGAAAAGAGGAGCAATTCTGGAGCAAACCAACTGCAACATAGTGGAGAAAGTGAAACTGGGCTTGTATCCACTTGAATGATAAAGAGGTCTCCAAGTAATTTTTTCAACACATATTGTAGACTTCTCCAGCATTCAAGAAGTTAAAGAGAACCAGGATACCTAATATAATGTAATCATTTTACAGTGGATCATGCAGGAAGCCTCTTTGCCAATAAATAAAATGTGAGCATGAGCATGTAAACATTACATTTGCTTCTCTCACCTTCTCCTCTCTGTGGGTCTTGATATTTTAAGGGGCTTCTTCTCTCACTTCACCCAGGATTTTTTTTATTTCTCCTTCCTCTCTCAGGCAGACTGGGCTCAGATTACACAACATCCTGCAGCTTTAAAAACTAGGGGGGGATGCACTAATGTTCAGTGCTATGGTAATGTGTGTCCGGTGACGTGTGGTGAGCACATTGCCTTGGCAATGGAGATAAAACATCACCATATGCTCTAAGAATTAATTATGCAAGGGGAGGGATGATTTAATCATTAGCATGCAGGGCTCCCAAACTGCTGGTGATGTGGAAGAGATACCCTCCCTCACACATCACTGGCAGTTCAACAACCCTGAAGTCAGGGAGCATTCTCTCAGTTTGCCCACTCAGAAAGTGGAGAGAATCCTCTCAGACTTCAGCACCACGCTCATATCTGTGCCATGCATTATTGCCTTGCTTTCCACTGAGGGCGACACCTTACCAGAAACATCTACAGGGTCCGCTCAGTGTGGCACCCCACTGTCAAATTACACTACAGGATACTGTCAGGGGAAATAATGGCCAACAGAGAGCTGAGATGAACGATCTGAGCATCAGGATACCCTCCCACACAGAACAACGTAGCAGCCCTTACTGGGAGTGTGAATGAGGGAGTGGGAAGAAAGTAAGCTTGCAATGGTGCAACTTCATGCTTTCTTGTAAGTCACACACAGCTCTCCCTGCAAACAGCACCAAGTCCACAGAAGCAAGAGGACATTTGAGCATGCTACAGTTCATAGTGATTAGAGACGTAGTGATCTGAGCCATGCTCATGAATGGGGATGATGTTGGTGATGCGACACTCGCTGAAAGAGGTATATAGGACAATAATGAGGTGAGAGGGCAATGCCTAAGTTCCTCAAAGGGGCAGATGGGATGGCAACGCAGTGGAGGGTGAAAGGGGGAGAAAGAAAAAGGTGAGAAGACAGCCAAAGTGTAGAAGAGGAGGAACATGAAGAATGAAATGTTGTTTCAATGAATGGAGCACTTAGAGTAGATGCGGCTTTTACATCTACTCTATGCGCTCCATTCATTGAATGAACACTGTCATTGTTAGGAAGCATCCCTGTGCTCTGATCATTTAATCAGTCACCCAGTTTGACCCCGGTGACTGATTTAATTATGGGAGCGCAGTGCTCCCTTTACCTTGAATGAACCCACTGACCGGGTTCATTCATTCATTCAGAGCTTGGTGCTGCAGGCGGATGTAAAGCCAGCAGCATCAAGAAGGCAGTAAATGACTTTGGGGTCGTCTCATGGATCAGCTATCCTTTTGGATAGCTGATCCATGGTAGGGGGCTATCAGGAGGGTTCCTGGTGCCCCCCTTTGAGGTCTGATCGTGTAATATCATAATAAAAGTGCATATAAGCTATGTTTCACTTAGCTTATATGTGTCGGCCTCATGTTAGGGGGGTGTCATGAGGGGTCATGATACCCCCCCTTGAGGTCTAATGTACATATAATTAAAGTAAAACACATTTTTTAATACACACATGCTTTAATAAAGAAAAATGGTTAACACACACATACACAGACAAGGTATTCAGTCCATACCTTGTCTATTAACCCTTTGGGAAACAGAGGGGTAGGAAACACATGCTAAGCAATGCTTTCCTACCTCTCTGGTACTCAAAGGGACAAGTGTTGAATTAAAGACAGGTTCCACTACTACATGTCAGTCAATGAGGTGAATGTTGGATAGAATTAATATGTGGAATATATGCAATATATATGTTGACATACTAAAGGGGAGGATGTCAAAGTGGGGGACATTGTGTAGTGCTTTGTGTACTAGTTTTGTTTATTGTAACCCTTTGAATGCCACAGGAGTGAGCAATGCACATCCCTATGGCATTCGCTGCTGTCCATGGTGCTGAAATCCTTCTCTGTATTCCCCTACTGGCTAGGTAGGGAAGCACAGAGAATGCTGTTCAGAATTGTTGTAGTGTTGGTGATGTATGAGGAGAGAGATCCCTTCCACACCGACAGCACTTCGAAAATCCTGTATGCTAATAGGGACCTTCTCCAAACTTCCCCTTCTAGTCGGCAATTTTTGTGAATATGCCAATGTGTGTGTGCATATCGAATTGTCGGAGTGATTCGAACACCGACAATATCATACCGACACCACATCAACATTTAGTGCATCTAGGCCAATATATCCATCCTAAGCCCTTATCAAACCTTAACGCATACTCCCACAGGAGTTAGACCACAGCTGGCCTGCAGGAAGTTGTTAACTATTACATGCCTGGAGGGCTGCTTTTCTCTAGAAGCCTTTGTTAAAATACACCACTTTATACACCATTTGTCTCTCACAGATATATGTACTTGTATGCAAGAAGAAAAAAAACTTTCATTGTAGAAAAGATAGGTCTTTGCAGTGAATTGTGGTAGCAGCCCAATGAATTGCGTGAGACAATAAGATTGGGTTCATCTACACAGCACACAAGGAGAAAAGATGGGTAAAAAACTGCAGTAACACCCATCAGTGAGTCAGCTAGGAATATCTAAATGCTATGCTTAAGGTGTATAAATGAACTGAAAGGCTGATGTCATGAGAAAGAGGGGGGAATTAATAAAATGCTTATATATCTCTTAACTTTGCTGAGAAAAATTAATGTACATATATGCAAAATATAATGCATTTTCTAGTGATATAAAGTTAAATCCTCATGATAGTTTCTCTTTAAAATAACTACTTATATTAATGGACATTTATGGATTTTGTTTGTTTATTCCCTACGATGCACACTCACTGTGTAAAAAGAAAGTTATAATAAGAGGTAACATGTAAACAATGATCAGTTCTTGATAACATTTAACACCTTGGATGTTGGAGACGGTGTACGTTAGAGGGAGGTGCATGCTCCCCACAGTCACATTTATTTTAAATGGGGCCCAAGGAAACCCAGAAGTAGATTATTTCCCACCAAGCCTGGAATTCACTCTCATGTACCTCGGTATTCTAACGAAATGTTGTCATTTATTTGGCGGCCAACAAAACGGTACATTCAAAATGTTGCCTGGTTGAAAAGGGTGACATCAGAATGTTGCCTGCACAAAAAGGCCAACATTCTGATGTCACAGGTTTAAGTGTCAAGTACCTCCAGCCATCAGAATGTCGTAATACCCTTCAATATATGCCAGTTCGTCTTGTGTTCCAGTGAGGATTTACCTATATGTAAAGAAAACATAGGTTATCTGACATTCAAATGTTTACAAGCTCTTTTACAAGGTCTTGAAAGCTTGCATTCTAAGTCTGCTTATTTAGTCAATAAAGGTATCAAAAACTATATTTGCCTCCTGTATTTCTACAGCTAACACAGTACCAACTCTCATCTGTCTGAATATAAGAGAGAACTTTGGCATATTGTAAAGCAATGTGTTTGAGACCTCTTGCATTGAAGTGGTTAAAAGCTTCTTTAAATTAATAAGAATGTTTGTTCTTTATGGAACAGTTAGCTTACCTCAGAATTGTTCCAATTTTGTCTTTATACATATGACCCACCATGTATTATAATGCAAAAAACACAACAATGTCTGCAGCCATAGCAGTAGTAGCATTACACTGTAAAAAGTAATTAGAAATATTAGCATGTGACTGAGGTATCCATGTGCAGTAGTGGGCGTGCCCATCACCAGAAATGACAATCCAGTTAATGTATCTCTATAGACAAGTGCCTATTCTGCCCAACTGGAAATCCAGGTGTTTTCCCCCCACCTACCCCTCTGGCAAGGGACTGAGAAGTATAAGGCCCCTTTAAGTTAAAATGAAAACCTCAGCCACAAAGGGTAGTAGTGGGAAATTATATAATCTAAGGGACTCCACAATAATTGCGCCCCTTCCCTCCCGCTACAAAGCCATGGTGGGGTGGAAAAGGGTCACAGACCCACCCCAGTTCATTGGCCCCTTCCCAGGAAAGGCATTCCTGGGGTGCAGTGACCACATTTTTTATTTGTGTGTTTGTTCACCTCAGTTAAAGCATATATTAACCCTCTGATTTCCAGAAGGGGTGTGCAATGCATTTTGCTTTTCAATGTATTGCATACCCTTCTGGCACTTAAAGGGTTAAGAAGAGCTTGCATTAACAGAGTTCAAATTTTCATCTTGGCTGACAACACAGCATAGGAAAATGCATTTTAAAGGAGAATGAGGCCTAGATTTAAAGGCAACCGTTAAACCAGCCGCTAAGTGAAAAAGGCACATCGCTCACAAATAATACAGGAGTTACGGCAGATTCAATAGCTACTCTACGAGAATAGCTATCGAGCGTAGGCACACAAAAAACACGTAACACAAAACCCGTTGTCGCTCATGTTAATGCACAACGGGCGGACAAATCACACGATAACTGAGCTCCAAACAACATGTAACATAACGGCTGCCGTTGTCAAGCAACCATGATTGATGCCAAAACAAATTCAAACACACATCCAATCCCAAAGCCCCAATGTATCAAATAACTTCAAATACACCTATATATACCCAAAAATAACCGCCACACACTGTCTGTTATCGAGTTCTTCAGAGCCAGATATCAGGACCCAGGAGCGGAGGATAGTGATCAGAGAGAGGGAGACAGGAGCGTTCATTGGAGGTAGAGGAGTTTTGGAGTTTGGAGAGAGGAGAGCATTGCACAGAATACGACACATAGCACACCTTTGCACATATTACATACACACATACAAACACATACACATACATACACATAGTCCTTTTATTTTATAACACCTCACACATTTTACTTTTATTTTTGACAGTGTGAATCTGGGAGTGAAAGTGTGTGACAGAGAGTGACTGGATCGAGTGTGTCTGTGAGGGCCTGTGGGAGTGCCTGGGTGTGACTGGGTGAATGATGGCGAGGAGAGGAGGACAGGAGAGAGGGATGGGGAGAGTAGTGGAGGAGGAGGAAGATCAGGAGGGGATCCCTCAGCAGAGCAGGGGTGGGAGAGGGAGATCCGCAGGGCGGAGGGGGACCCGGCCCACAAGAGCAGGAACACGCAGGACAGGGACAGAACCTGCAGTGGGACGAGGGGTAGTTGCTGGGGAGCACCCCACACAGTCAGGGTCAGACCAGGCAGGGCACTCCGGCTCTGAGTCATCCCATGCCGGAGCTGATGAGGCCAGGATCAGAGACCCAAAGTATACAGAGGAGGAGAACACGGCTCTTGTGGAAGCTGTCCTGGAGAGGCAGAGTGTTCTCCACCCGACAGCGAAGGTCCCTGGCCTGTCAGCGAGGAGGAAAGCAGCCTGGAACCAGATCTGCAGCCGGGTCAACGCGGTGGCTCCATGCAGACGGGACGTGGAGTCCATCAAGAAGCGATGGGGCGACTGCCGGAGGGTGGTCAAGACCAAGCTCTCCGAACTCGCCAAGCACGCCCGAGGCACTGGAGGTGGCCCACCTGTCCCTATCACCTTCTGCGACTGGGAGGAGATGGTGCGTCAGAATATGTCCCCAACCCTGATCGAGGGGGTTGTTGGAGGAGCTGACACTGGGGATGAGAGGACCCTCCACACTTCCGGTAAGTGCAACACTACAGAACAACACACTACAGCAACCAACACCAGCTGCACACACACTCACACCTCAACACATGTCCATCATTCATGCACACAACTGCACCAACACAGCACCCTGAGGGTTAAAAACAGGACACAACACAAGGACAAATATCAAGGTCCAACTTGGAACAAACCTGTCCAAGTCCTACTTCAACCCTCCCGTCGCTGTGCTCATCACACACAATACACAAAAAATGCAGTTCCAAATGTCGACTGTCATCACTGTTCACACACAATGTCACCCATGTCCCCGCTGGGATGTCAGCACTTAACCCCTCGAGTGCTAGAGGGATCATCAATGCATCGATCAACAATGCTTTGGCAACCCCTCTGGGACTCAAAGGGTTAACCAGACAACAATCAAGTCAATAGGCCAACGATCACATGCTACACAGGGGACATTCACTAAGCGGTGACAAACACATGGTGGAGAGAAATTCACCCTCACACATCCTCATTTCACCAATACCAGTGTTAGCCTATGGAGAATATGCAATAACATGAATCAAGTTGCTAAGGTCCCATCGTATACACTCCATAGAAAACACTGGAAATGGGGAAATGAGATCACTGGAGAAGTCAGCATTATGTACACTCCATCATGTCAACAACACCGCTTACTGAATCACAAAAAGGATGGAGCAGGTCACACATCACAGTGGCACTGAGAATAACTGCTTGTATGTGCAACACACAGGCCTCAAACAATACCCCAGAATTAAAGGGGGAAAAAGTAGGCCTTGGTGTTGTGTCTGCAATCATTTACCCTAACTTCAAATGACATATCTCACATCTGATTCCCACATGGATCCTCAGGGGTGCTGATGCCATGGATGGATGGTACACCAGACACTGTTTGCAGGATACACATGGGAACCAAATATCATCCATTGTACCTTGGTCACCAACAGGCCATGAATGATAGATATCTCGGATTGAGTACGGTTGCCTCACTCAGAAGGATGGATGGGCTCATACTCAAAGAAAAACAGGCCTCAATCAGAGATATCCCTCACTACTGGCGTGATTGTTGCCCTTCAGGATTCAACTGGAACACACGACATGGACAGGATCCTGTCCAGTTCATCAATCTCTGATTGCCAGGGTGGTATCCCATGCCCTACAATGAAATGCATAGGATATGATCCTGACAACCAGAGAGTCACCTGTCAAGTAATGAAAAATTGTGAATTGGACGGGATCAGCTAAGAAGATAGGGTTGAATAACACTTGATTCCCACTGCACATCTGTTCAAACAAAGATATGCACACAAAGGAAAATGGTCAGATATGTACCTTTCAAATGGCTCAAAATATGTCCCAACACGATGTGAACCCAGAGATCATCTCACTGCCTGTGATTGCCCTACTGGCCAGATATGTGCATCCATCAGAAACTAACTTACATTGATACCATCCAAATACACATACCTAGTATATCCCACTCTACGTAGATGGGATATACGAGGTATGCTCATATCCATCATATCAATCCAATGTATATTTTGATGGGTGCACATATATAGCCAGTAAGGCAATCACACCTACTGAAATGATCTCTGGCTTCATATCTGGAAAGGATATATTCATATCCATATGAAAGGTACACATCCACATGCATATATGACCATTTCTCCTTGTATGTAACTGTAATAGCATAGCAATTGTTAATTTCACCAACATGTGGATCCATGTTAGTCCTATCCCGCCAACCCTCATGGTTAGACAGATATCGCTCTATTTGACAGCTGGAGATTCCAGTCATTAGAACACACGGAGGCTCTTCAGCAGAGCCTAAATTGCCCCATTCAGAGATGGAGACATCTTTGAGATGGTCAACAAAGTGTGCCAGGTTTGCAAGCACACTCTGTTCACCATTCCAATGAGGTTTACATCTCTGAATGGGGCAATTTAGGCTCTGCTGAAGAGCCTCTGTGTGGTGAAATGACTGTCAAACATGTCAAAATGACTGTCAAATAGAGCAATATCTGTCTAACCATGTGGGTTGGAGGGATAGGACTAACATCGATCCACATCTATCTCTTACAATGCCTACAATATTACATCATGGTGAAATTAACCATTGCTATTCCATTAAAGGGATAGTAATACCTAACATGTGAAAAGAAAAATATATTGCAGGGTTCATCCCCCGAGCAAAACAAGGGTATTCCCACTGCTCAAAGGTGTTTCATTCAAAATGTAGCACAGCTCATAGTTGACTACTCCAGCGGCAATATCACAGTGGCCTGGAACTCTAAAATGGCGATGTTGCTAGACCATCCTATGGACAGCTTACGTCCAGACGCAATAAATTCTCATAGGATAATGTAGCAACAGTGCCAATGTACAACTTCAGGCCACTGGGATATAGCACCAAAGCAATTCTACTCTGAGCTGGGAGACTTTTTGAACAAAAACCTCCTCCAGCAGTGGGAGTACCCTTGTTTCACTCAGGGTGATAAACCACAAAACATATATTTCCCTTTCTGCATTTCATGTATTAGTATCCCATTAATCCCATCATGGCTACTTTTACTAATCACACAATCTCAGTTCTCCACACAGCTTATGGGCCTCCATCGCAGCAGGAGCCCGTGGAGGAGCCGACCACACCACCCAGTGAGGAGGATACAGAGGAGGGGACTAGCCACTGGGAAGCGTCTACAACCACCACACCTCCTCCCCAACTGGCTGCATCACCACTGCCTGCCTCTCAACTGGCTGTCTCTCAACTGCCTGCCTCTCAACTGGCTGCCTCTCAACTGCCTGCCTCTCAACTGGCTGCCTCTCAACTGCCTGCCTCTCAACTGCCTGCCTCTCAACTGGCTGCCTCTCAACTGCCTGCCTCTCAACTGGCTGCCTCTCAACTGCCTGCCTCTCAACTGCCTGCCTCTCAACTGGCTGCCTCTCAACTGCCTGCCTCTCAACTGCCTGCCTCTCAACTGCCTGCCCCACCACAGGATGCTCGACAAATGTACAGCGGCTGGATTCAGGGGGAGAGATGGATGCATCCCACTAGCACCGGGAGCTATTACCCTCCAGCAGCAGCACCACCACCACCAGGGAGGCAATGGCTGCCCGGGAATGTGGCCACCAGCCAATATGGGCCATATTCCACCGAGATGGATCTACCCTCCTGGATGGCTCCCCAGCATGGCCCCAGGTATGATCCCAGGTGGGGGCCAAGCACCTACCACTGGCCAAGGTATGACCCTTGGCCACTTGACTACCAACACCTGGGCCTGATTGGGGAGCCCCAGCGCCCTCAGCCAAGGGACTTGTTCACCCCACCACCTCAACCAGCACAGACATCAGTGGGCAGCAGTGGGTCCCTTGATGTGGTGGGCACCCACACACCGTCTGTGCAAGCCACTCCACCAACACAAACAGCAGTAGCAGCCACAGCACACCCAGTACCAGCAGAGGAGACAGCAGAGGCTGGGGAGATAGAGGCTGAGGAGACAGCTGAACCTGTTGAAGCAGAGGCTGAGGAGACAGCTGAAGCTGGGGAAACAGAGGCTGAGGAGACAGCTGAAGCTGGGGAAACAGAGGCTGAGGAGACAGCTGAAGCTGGGGAAACAGCACATGTGTCACCGGCCACTCCCATCTCCAGCAGTCAACGCACCCCAGATCTGGAGGCTGAGTGTATGGCCCTTCAAAGAGGACAGCTCCGGGCAACCCACGCCACCAACGACAACCTCACGAGGAACCGGAGGGAATCCCGGAGGAACACGAACAGGTTGGAGACCAGAATCCAAGCTCTGGAGTCAGAGGTTGCCAGGGGGAACACACAACTCCACCAGATACATACGGGGATGATGGACATGTTTGCACAGGTGCTCGTGGAGTTGCGAGAGATTAACCGCAGGGAGAACCTGAGGATGGAGAGGGAGAACCTGCGTTCCACAGAGGGGTCCACTGCACCCACCACCCCTTCCAGTGTTACCCCAGAAGCCACACCTAGGGGACAGAGGGTGACAAGGCAATCAGCCAGGGCATCCACCTCTGGCACCAAGTCTAAGGCCCCCCCCCAAAAAAAAAAGAAATGAAAGGCCCAACCTGTCATCTGCCCCCTCAATAAATGAAAATTGTGCTTTTGAATCCTGTCTGATCTGCTGTGTAATCACTTATAGATTGGGTGGCAGGGTTGTCTCCAATGCATTGCCAAACAATGCAGTGAACTCAACTCCTGCCTGGGGGAAATGTTTGTGTGATGTTACAACATGGGTTCACACACACCCACACCGTTGTCCAAATTCACCTGGCAACCCATCCCTGTAGCCATATAACACAACAGTGTTACATGGCCATGATGTGTGTCAGATTTGATCAGAACATACCCCTTAGCACAACAACTGGTGCAACACTGAACATTCGTCTGCATCAATTGTTGTGTTTGAGGGGAAAACCAAACTAACAGCTATGCGACTTAGCAGGGAAATAACAAGCAGGACAGATTGAACATGCATCAATATGGTCTTTAAATCAAAATTCTATTGTGCAGCTGACATACTGGGGAACACAATGTACACCCTAGGATCTCAATGTGTGTGTTACACATTGTGATCCTAGGGTGAGCATTGTGTTCTCTAGCAAGTCAGTTGCACAACAGGAGTTTGAATCACAGCCTAACTTACTGCATAACCCAAAAATCTTCCTAAGATTTCATTGTGTAGCACGCACATTGGAACCTTAGGCTGAGCATTGGCTTATGTATTAAAGGGATAGTAAACCTTGAAAATAAGTTCATTCTATATTGTAGCCCTTAAAAAAACATGTAAAATGATATAAGTCTTATATCCAAAATCATATATGTTTGGTAGATAAGACTGATATCATTTTTCATGGTTTTTAAAGGGCTACAATGTGAAATAAACTTATTTTCAGGGTTTACTATCCCTTTAAGTTGTGTTGTTGTTTAACTAAGGTTATAACACACTTCACCAGTAATAACACTTGTCCACATGGTTGTTTTTGTTGATGTAGCCCATGTACTGAGATATGACAACCTACAGCAATCTCAGGACATTGATTATATTGAGCAACACACAAACCATGGACATCACATCACAGTGGAAGTGTGTCCCCTGTATCACCAGCTAATCACTCACAACACACATCAGTGTATCACTGCCATCATGTCATTGCATGTATACATCACAAAGTCCACTCATGGTCAGGCAACTAGTGGACTCCTGTGATGTAAATCATGCCTTCCTTTGTATGAGGGATACTCTAGCCTTGGGTACGGTTCCACATTGACAGGTGTTTGATCCAACATTCATTCATACAGACACGGATTGAGTAGTGATGTTTCTTGTGTATGTAGCCAATATGCATTAAACACTTGTATGAGCACAAAAAGGTACATCTGAACTAAATAGGAATACATTAGAAATGCTAGTGAACTGCTCATGTGTTGTCTACATCGTTTGGCATCTGTGTATGAGCAGTCTTACTGTACAGGTCTGATACCTGGATGTTAGTACACACATAAATTTGTGTCCATATGTGAATGTTCCAGTAGAGGTTGCTGTGAACATCAGGTCAAACATTGCATCACCAACACAATCACTTGGAACGCCAAGGGGTGAGCTTCATGGAAGTGTTGTCCAGACTTCAGTCCAGTCATATGGAAACTCCTCTGTTCAAGGATGGATCGTGCTATGGATGCCTGTGGGACAAGAGGACAGGATTTGGAACATCACCCTCGAAGTGATCGTCATGCAACAGCTACAACATCATGATCCTCTTAATCTTTCCCGTTACATAAGTCTACACAAACCACTGCTTTGTAATGTGTTGTGTACTGGTCTATGAACCATCATGGGGGGAACTAAGGGGATGTTAACCATCCTTAGGGATATTTGCCCCTGACATGGTTACACACATCAACAAATATGTCCTAATAGCTTCCTGACAACAATATATTTGGGCTGCCACTGTCAGAGACAGGCCAAATATGTTTGGTTCATGGAGCTAGTAGGACATATTTGTTAATGTGTGTATTTCTTTCTGGGGCACATATCACTGCACACACATACACACACACAGGGCAGCATGGTGTCCCTGGAGATGTGATCCACATTTCATGAGCTCCATGTTGTGTAACACACTATTACTGTCGATCCACCCCTCTGCTGCTTTATTCAACTGTAGGAAGCTACTGGTCCCATGTCCCCACGAATGACCCCTGAACCCCTTATATGACAGAGTTCTATCCGATGCATTGGCTTGGATGAGACTCCCTTGCTACAGGGGTACCATGGTTGCTATGGGTCTGATCCTAGCAGAACACTTTAGTTGGTGCCTAGGGAGCTGTGGGATATGCTGAACAAGGTTAAAGTGTTGTACCTTGGTTTCCAGGGGGGGCATGCATGATATCCTTGAGGTAGCAGTATCAACATGGACGACAGGTTGTCAGGTGTATTCGGAATCTCTAGGCCCAATCTGACTGGTCCACGGAATAGTTGATGCTGGTGGTCCATACTGCAGCCAGTGACAGGGCTGTGTCACTGATCCTGTGGGGTGAAACAGAACATGTGTGTTGTGGTGGGTGTGTATGCATGGATTGTGTGCATACATGTATTATACTCACAGCAGAAGTGATCCCTGATCAATCTGTCCCTTGTCTGCATCCCTGTTGGGGTTTCCTCACACTCAACGATATCCACAGGGTCTTCAGGTCTGGGTGGGGGATGGACATCGTCGATGAGTCTGGTGTCCACCGCGATATTATGTAGGATGGCACATGCCACGATGATGTCGCAGACCTTGCCTGGTGCATACTGCAATGCTCCCCCCGAGTGGTCCAGACATCGGAATCGGGACTTGAGGAGGCCGAAGGTCCGCTCAATGGCATTCCGTGTTCTGGCATGAGCCTGGTTATATCATTCCTGGGCATCGTTTTGGGGATTGGCGACCGGGGTGAGGAGCCATGGCTTGCATCCATAGCCAGCATCACCTGTGGAAAGTGAGTGACATGGTGTGACAAGGAGCACATATTGTGTAAATGTTGTTTTCTGTGGTGAACGTACTAGCACATGTGTATGTGGTGTCATTTGGTGCTGTTAACTCACCCAGAAGCCATCCGCCTGTATAGGTCCCATTTTCGAAATCCCTCTGCACAGATGAATTTCTGAGTATATGTGAATCGTGACAGCTCCCGGGAAATTTCGCACAGACATTCATTATGGCCAGGTTGCTGTCACACACCATCTGCACATTCATGGAGTGGAAGTTTTTGCGGTTCAGGAACATATGTCCCTGATGTGCTGGTGCTTTGATACGGACATGGGTGCAATCTATTGCACCCATGACCCTGGGCATGACTCCCCTTGCATAGAAGCCCTGCTTCAGATGTGTCCACTCCATATCGGTGATGGGGAAACGTATGTAGGTACTGGCCTTGGCTTTGAGGGCTGGCAAGACCTGGGCCAGCACCCTGGAGAATGTGGCCTGGGACATGCCAGATGCGTAACCCTCTGTCGACTGAAAGGCGCCACTTGCCATGAAGTGTATGGCACACAGGAGTTTTTGAAGGCCAGTTAGAGCATGGTTATGGGTGCATATGGGATCCACCTGCTCCTTGATGACCTCATACAGGGCTATGATGCTGTGTGGCCTCAACCTGTAGCGATCAATAACCTCGTCATCGGTCATTCCAAAGAGAGTGACCCTTGGACGGTATACCCTGGGCCTTGGTGGTCGTCTATGCATCCTGGGCTGCTGCAGGGGTCCCTGTGGCAGCTGGGGAGCATCCTGTTGCTGCAGCTGTGCATCTGCAGGCAGGTGTCCTCCGGGTGGGGATGGGCTCCTGTGTGGCTGCTGAGCCAGAGCCTCCTCACTTGCAACAGGTGGAGGCTGTTGATGAGGCGTGCTTGGAGGTTGCTGATGTTCCCCAGCTCTCTCCCTTGCACGCCTTCTCCGCAGCCTTCGCAACAATATGTAACCCAACATACTGTTTGCTCTCTCTATCTGTCTCTATCTGTCTCTCTCTCTATCTCTCTCTATCTCTATCTCTCTCTCCCTCCCTGAGTGGAAAACAAGCCACAAGTGAGTGTGTTGAGTTGTCCCTTTAAGTACTTGCTAGGGCGTTGTGTAGGTGTGTTGATGAGGTGAGTGCTGACCAATGGTGAGTTGTTTTTGTCCAGGTAAGTGTTAGCAGGTGTGTGTGTGTTATAAGATGTGGTGTGTTGTGCTTGTTCTGTGTGTGCCATTTGCGGACGTGCAGTTGTGGGGTGCAGGTGGCGTGTTGATGTTGCCCAGGTGAGCTTGTATTTGCAGGTGTCCGCTTTGTGTGATGACCCCCATTGTTCCGTGTCATGTTGTGTTGTTGTTTTTGTATGTTGTTGTCCCTGTGGTGTTGGTTGTTGTTGGTTGTGTAGTGATTTGTGTTCTGTGTGCATGTTTTTGTGTTGTTTTGGCATTGCACAGGTTAATTTTCCCATTTACATGGTTGTGCGGTAAGCATTTGGTGTGTTTTCCTCTGTAACGGGTGTTTTGTTTTGGCCGTTAAGTGTCTAACGTGTGTGAGAAGTGGGTCTTAACTTTTAGCCGTTAGGTGTGTCTTTTTTTCAGCCGTTATCAGTACCGCAAGCCTTTGAATAGCTCTGGGGTATGTTTTTCCATGCGTCTGAATGCACGTAAGTGTATCGGCCGTAAGGATTCTACAACTGCCGTTAGCTGTTGTTTAGACGGATCTTTGAATTGCAACATGACACTTAACGCACCCGTTAGTGATTTTTTTGGCTAACGGCTGCCTTTAAATCGAGCCCTGAATATCTTACAAAAACAACCTCCTGCTTACTTATGGCCAGATAATCCTAATGACCCTGTAAATGTTGCCTTTTTCCCTTTGTTCAACAGATAACACCTTCATTCAGTTCTGGATGTCGTGTCCATGACATGATAGCTGCTAGCAGGTTTTTTCAGATGGAAGTAGGCAAAGCACTTGAGCTTACTGAACCCTTTAAAGAACAAAAGGATGTGCAACACTTTGTGCAGCAATAAATTGTACATCCCTATTGTCCTTATAGAGTTAAGATTACCATGGGAATTGAACAAGGTTTGTGGTCCTGTGGTCATGACAGCAACTGTCATGCCCGCCTCCATGCACAATTGTACCTGACGTCCAGAACTGTTGGAAGATGTTATTTCTTGAACCAGACAGTAAGGAAAATATCATGGAGCCAATAGGATTGACTGGAAAGGTAAGTATAGGATTATTGTTAGGAGGTCTCAATTCTCCTTTATGACACATCTTGGGGCTTGTGCACTTTAGATATATTTTTGACAAATTCTGGCTAGGAATACATGACATTTTAACCCTTTGATTGCCAGAGGGGTATCCGACACATTGCTTTTGAATGAGTCGGATACATCTCTGGCACTCAAAGGGTTAAAGGGTTTTATTATTACTTTTTAGGTGATTGCTCTTCCCAACCAAATGTAGCTGAGCTGATAAGATCTTTACCTACAGGGTTGATCTTACGAGCACATTAATCTGATAAAACAATGTTTCCCACATTGTACTATATCAGGATGTACATCTCTTGTGTTTATGATGGCCAATATACAACTATTTGTACTAACTGCATGTTTTATTATAGAACAAATGTGCAATTGTCATAGACTATTCATATTTATTGCCTTATAGAGCTTCTGTTGTAAATCAAAACAACAGGTCTGAAAACAAACATCAAGTGTGCTCCTAACTGTAGATAATACTTTTTGTAGATATTTGTTGGTTAAAGCAGAACTACCACCTATTTTAAACTTGATGTCAAATAATTCCCCATCTGGCGACTAGCTGCTCAGTAGTGCTAGTCGCCAGAATAATTACCTGGTTAAATAGAACGATACCCTGCTCCTGGCTGACAGACAGTAGAGAGGGCAGACATCTTTCCATAGTGACATCTGCGCGCCTGTGCTGTCAGTCCCAGCCTGCTCTAGGAGGCCTTGCTGGGAGCTGTTCAGCTCCAAAAGGGACTGACAGCGCAGGCGTGCAGACGTCACTATGGAAAGATGTCTGCCCTCTCTACTGTCTGTCAGCCAGGAGCAGGGTATCGTTCTATTTAACCAGGTAATTATTCTGGCAATTAGCACTACTGAGCAGCTAGTCGCCAGATGGGGAATTATTTGACGTAAAGTTTAAAATAGGTGGTAGTTCCCCTTTAAATCATTCGCTCATTTGAGTTACCTTTTAATCAGCCATCGAGATCAATGTATTAAAAAGAACTTGTCATTCTAGAGCAAACTAACTTCCCTATAGGGGATAAATAACAATTACTCAAATTATCTTTCATTTAAATGGGGCTTTTAACCTCTTGAATGCTAGAAAGGTCTCCAACAAATTGCTTACCAATGCATTGGAGACCCGTCTAGCATTCAAGGGGTTAAAGAACCCACTTGAATCAACATGAATGTTTAATTGCCCCCTATGATGAAGTTGATTTGTCCCAGAATGATTCACTTCATAGTACAGGACTCTAGGGGGGAGATTCATTAAGGTGTGATAAAGAAGTGATAAAGTCCCTGATTGGCACGCTCAGTGGCCCCATTGGTCTGGGGATTGTATGCAGAGGAAAAGGACAATTGTATGCCCATCTGGCTACAGAATGCCCTCCAGAATCTCGACACGAACTGACTCCCTCGGTCCGACACTACCACTCTGGGAACCCCATGCAAGCGGAACACCTCTCTGGCAAAAACTACTGCTAACTCCTGGGCCGAAGGAAGACCAGAGAGGGGCACGAAGTGAGCCATCTTAGAGAACCTGTCAACCACCATCAGGATAAATGTATATCCCCTAGACACAGGCAATTCTCCCAGAAAATCAAAAGATATGTGGGACCATGGGCGTTCACCATTAGGCACTGGTTGGAGTAAGCCCACTGGGAGATGTCTGGGGGTCTTAGCACGAGCACAGGTGGCACAGGCTGCAGTAAATGCGGAACAATCGGCTCTAAGGGAGGGCCACCAAAATACTTGTGAGAGAGACCATATTAACTGATCCCTCCCAATGTGCCCAGCCGCCTTAGATGAGTGGTAAGTCTCAAGCAGACGGGTACACAAAGACTCATCCACAAAGCACTTGCCAACTGGGGTTTCTGGGGGTGCCCTTGCCTAAGATGCCAAAATGTCCTCCCCCAGTGGCGAAGTGATACTGGTATGTACTGTTGCCAAGATGCGATCTGGCTGAATAATAGGTACAGGGTCTTCATCCCTCTCAATATCAGGACTAAATTGCCTGGACAGGGCATCTGCCCTAATGTTTTTAGAACCTGGCAGGTAGGACACCATGAAATTAAACCGAGACAAGAACAGTGCCCATCTAGCCTGGCGGGAGGAAAGCCTTTTCACTTATGAGAGATATGTCAAATTTTTGTGGTCAGCAAGGACTAATACCGGGGTTCTTGTGTCCTCCAATAAATGTTGCCAGTCTTTCAATGCGAGGATAATGGCCAAGAGTTCCCTATCACCAATCTCATAATGGCTTTGGGCACTAGAGAGTTTTTTTTAAAAGAACCCACAAGGTCTCAGGTTGCCACCTCCCGCAGGGCGTTGAGAAAGAACTGCCCCTACCGCGATTTCGGAGGCATCCACCTCCAGTGTGAATGGAAGGGCGGGATTGGGGTGGGACAGTATAGGAGCAGATGCAAAAGCAAATTTTAAAGTCTCAAAAGCGTTTTCAACTGCCTCGGACCATTGAGAGGGATTAGCGCCCTTATGCGTGAGGTCAGACAGAGGCTTCACAATTGTAGAGAAATTCTGTATACATTTTCTATAATAATTGGCAAAGCCCAAAAAACGTTGGATAACTTTTAATCCTTTGGGACGTGGCCACTGTAGAACTGCTGCCAATTTCTCTTGGTCCATGGCAATGCTATCTTTAGATATCACGAACCCCAGGAAGGGTACTTTGGACCTGTGAAATTCACATTTTTCTAGTTTACAGAACAGTTTATTCTTGCGTAAACGGAGCAAAACCTCAGACACATCCTGGATGTGCTAAATTAGGTTAGCAGAGTGTATCAATATATCATCAAGGTATACGACCACACAAGACTGAAGCATATCACGGAGGATGTCATTGATAAACTCTTGAAATACGGCAGGTGCATTACACAATCCAAATGGCATCACTAAGTATTCGTAGTGCCCTGACCTAGTGTTGAATGCCGTTTTCCACTCATCTCCAGCCTTAATTCTTATCAGGTTGTATGCGGCCCACAGATCAAGTTTCATAAAGATAGAAGAGCCCTTCAACCTGTCAAATAACTCCGTAATGAGTGGTATAGGATATGCATTCTTGGACATGAGCTTATTCAATCCCCGGTAGTCAATACATGGTCTTAGTTCGCCATTTTTCTTTTTCACAAAAAAGAACCCGGCACCAGCCGGTGAGGATGACTTGCGTATGATTCCCCTCTTGAGGGCATCCTCAATATAGTCCTCCATGGCCTTGTTCTCATTGCAGGACAAAGGGTATGTCTGACCCCTGGGAAGCACCACCCCCGGAGGCAAATCAATAGCGCAATCATACGGTCTGTGCTGCGGCAATGCGCTAGCCTCTCCCTTACTGAATACGTCATTGATTTCACAATATTCGGTTGTCACTGAGGGAGAGGTACACAAAATCTTGACCGGGTGCGACAAACAGGGTTTAGTACAATACTCAGACCATGATTTGACCTTACATCTTTGCCAATCAAACTGGGGATTGTGCAACAATAACCATGGGAAGCCCAGAATGACAGCATGATGGGGTGAATGTATTATTTGAAAACGTACCTCCTCCCTGTGGAGAACCCCAATAGACACACTGATAGGAGTCGTTTCCATAGTGATAAATGCCGGTTCTAAAGGTCTACCGTCAATGGCTTCAATGGCTAGCAGAGTGTCCCTTTTAACCAAAGGAATATTGTGCAGTTTGGCAAAGGAACAATCCATGAAGTACCCTGCTGCACCAGAGTCTACCAGAGCAAATACCTCCAAAGATTGGTCGGCCAAATAAAATCTCACCTGGATGGTGGGTTTCTGTGTACAGGAGTCTGGAGACGATTGTACACCACCTAGGGCCTATCCCCCAAGGTACCCTATAACGTGCGTTTCCCGGACATACCAGACAAGTGCATAGTAAGTGCCTAGCTTTGCCACAATATAAGCATAAACCCTGCCTTTTACGGTGTGCCCGTTCCTCCTTTGTAAGTCTAGTGAACCCGAGTTGCATTGGTTCACCCGGTTCAGATGCTCAGTCAGGAGGAATGGGAGGCGAGGGTGGGTTTAAAGGACTGCCGTGCCCATAGCTTCTGGATTTTGCCCTTCTGGCCAGGCGCCTTTCACGGATACGAGAGTCAATGAGCATGAC
The DNA here is from genome assembly GCA_037306005.1 of Rhinophrynus dorsalis. NCBI lineage: Eukaryota > Metazoa > Chordata > Amphibia > Anura > Rhinophrynidae > Rhinophrynus > Rhinophrynus dorsalis. The sequence goes on along the minus strand of CM074720.1, from coordinate 309,793,851 downwards.
ATAATCGATATATTCATCTAAGTTGCTGCGGCAATGCGCTAGCCTCTCCCTTACTGAATACGTCATTGATTTCACAATATTCGGTTGTCACTGAGGGAGAGGTACACAAAATCTTGACCGGGTGCGACAAACAGGGTTTAGTACAATACTCAGACCATGATTTGACCTTACATCTTTGCCAATCAAACTGGGGATTGTGCAACAATAACCATGGGAAGCCCAGAATGACAGCATGATGGGGTGAATGTATTATTTGAAAACGTACCTCCTCCCTGTGGAGAACCCCAATAGACACACTGATAGGAGTCGTTTCCATAGTGATAAATGCCGGTTCTAAAGGTCTACCGTCAATGGCTTCAATGGCTAGCAGAGTGTCCCTTTTAACCAAAGGAATATTGTGCAGTTTGGCAAAGGAACAATCCATGAAGTACCCTGCTGCACCAGAGTCTACCAGAGCAAATACCTCCAAAGATTGGTCGGCCAAATAAAATCTCACCTGGATGGTGGGTTTCTGTGTACAGGAGTCTGGAGACGATTGTACACCACCTAGGGCCTATCCCCCAAGGTACCCTATAACGTGCGTTTCCCGGACATACCAGACAAGTGCATAGTAAGTGCCTAGCTTTGCCACAATATAAGCATAAACCCTGCCTTTTACGGTGTGCCCGTTCCTCCTTTGTAAGTCTAGTGAACCCGAGTTGCATTGGTTCACCCGGTTCAGATGCTCAGTCAGGAGGAATGGGAGGCGAGGGTGGGTTTAAAGGACTGCCGTGCCCATAGCTTCTGGATTTTGCCCTTCTGGCCAGGCGCCTTTCACGGATACGAGAGTCAATGAGCATGACATAATCGATATATTCATCTAAGTCACTGGGTACATCTCTGGCAGCAACTGAGCAAAGGCTGCCACAAGTGCCTCATTATTCCATCCTACCTCTACTGCCAATGTCTGAAATTCTATGGCATAATTGCCCACTGTACGATCGCCCATTTGTATTTCCATCAATCTTTTGGCAGCAGAGGCGGCTCTACCAGGTACCTCAAACACTCTCCGGAACTTCCTTATAAACTCGTTGAAGATCTGAGTGCAGGGTTTAGCGTTCTCCCACAAGGGATTAGCCCACGCCAGAGCTTTACCCGTTAAAATAGATATCATGAACCCAACCTTGCTATGGTCGTTAGGGAAGGCACCGTAAACGGAGGCCACGATTGCTCTGCTAGTGTTAACTGACAGGCTCGGTAGTGGAGGCAACAAGCTCAGCAAGTGTTAATGACAGGCTCAGTATCGGAGGCAACAAGCTCAGCAAGTGTTCACAGACAGGCTCGATAACGGAGGCAACAAGCTCAGCAAGTGTTCATGGACAGGCTGTGTAATGGAGGCAACAAGCTCAGCAAGTGTTTCACGGACAGGCTCAGCAGCGGAGGCAACAAGCTCTGCAAGGGTAAAGTGGGTGACCAGTCTGCACAGCACTGCAGGCACAGTTCAGAATGTCGCCAGGCGGCGTATATCAGAATCTCGCAGGAACACAGGAAGCAGGTCACGGAGCAGGAACGCCAGCTGAATCGGGTCAATCACGGAGCAGGAACGTCAGCCAAGCCGGGTCAATCACGGAGCAGGAACGTCAGCCAAACCGGGTCAATCACGGAGCAGGAACGTCAGCCAAGCCGAGTCAATCACGGATTAGGAACGTCAGCCAAGCCGGGTCAATCACGGAGCAGGGTCGTCAGCCAAGCCGGGTCAATCACAGAGCAGGAACAACAAGAGTAGTCAGACGGGCCGAATCGGTACACAGGAACGCAGGAACACGGCAACGGATGCACAGGTATGGGAACACCACAAAAGGGCACCTGACAGGTACCAGAGGCCCGGTATATGAAGGGACACCCTGGGCGGGCCAATCAAGCTCTGCCAATGAGAGAGCACCACAGCAGAGAGTGACAGCGGAATCACGGGAACCGTGATAGTATGCATGGATTGTGTGTATACATGTATTATACTCACAGCTGAAGTGATCCTTGATCAATCTGTCCCTTGTCTGCATCCCTGTTAGGGTTTCCTCACCCTCAACAATGTCCACCATGTCTTCAGGTCTGGGTGGGGGCTGGACATCGTCGATGAGTCTGGTGTCCACCGCGATATTATGTAGGATGGCACATGCCATGACGATGTCGCAGACCTTGCCTGGCGCATACTGAAATGTTCCCCCCGAGTGGTCCAGACATCGGAATCGGGACTTGAGGAGGCCGTAGGTCCGCTCAATGGCATTCCGAGTTCTGCCATGAGCCTGGGTATATATTGTTCCTGGTCATCGTTTTGGGGATTGGCGAGCAGGGTGAGGAACCATGGTTTGCAGCCATAGCCAGCATGGAATGTGGAATGTGAGTGACATGGTGTGACAAGAAGCACATGTTGTGTGAATGATGTTTTATGCGGTGAACATACTAGCACGTGTGTATGTGGTGTGATTTAGTATTATTAACTCACCCAGAAGCCATCCGCCTGTACAGGTTCCATTTGCAAAATATCTCTGCACAGATGAGTTTCTGAGTATATGGGAATCGTGACAGCTCCAGGGATATTTTGCACAGACATTCATGATGGCCAGGTTGCTGTTACACACCATCTGCACATTCATGGAGTGGAAGTTTTTGCGGTTGATGAACATATGTCCCTGATGTGCTGGTGCTTTGATGTGGACATGGGTGCGATCTATTGCACCCATGACCCTGGGCATGCCTCCCCTTGCATAGAAGCCCTGCTTCAGATGTGTCCACTCCATGTCGGTGATCGGAAAATGTATATAGGTACTGGCCTTGCCTTTGATGGCTAGTAAGACCTGGGCCAGCACCCTGGAGAATGTGGCCTGTGACATGCCAGATGTGTAACCCTCTATCGACTGGAAGGTTCCACTTGCCATGAAGTGTATGGCACACAGTTTTTGCAGGCCAGTTAGGGCATAGTTGTGGGTGCATTGATGCTGTGCGGCCTCAACCTGTAGCGATCAATGACCTCGTCATCGGTCATTCCAAAGAGAGTGACCCTTGGGCGGTATACCCTGGGCCTTGGTGGTTGTCTATGTATCCTGGGCTGCTGCAGGGGTCCCTGTGGCATTTGGGGAGCACCCTGTTGCTGCAGCTGTGCATCTGCAGGCAGGTGTTGTCCTCCAGGTGGGGATGGGCTCCTGTGTGGCTCTTGAGCCGGAGCCTCCTCACTTGCAACAGGTGAAGGCTGTTGATCAGGTGTGCCTGGGGGTTGCTGGTGTTCTCTCTTTTGCATGTCTTCTCCGCAGTCTTCGCAACAATATGTAACCCAACATACTGATTGTGCTCTATCTCTATCTCTCCTGAGTGGAAAACAAGCCACAAGTGAGTGTGGTTAGCTGTCCGTTTAAATAGGTGGTGGGGAGTTGTGTAAGTGTGGTGATGAGGTGAGTGCTGACTAATGAGAAGTTGTTTGTTGTCCAGGTAAGTGTTTGCAGGTGTGTCTGTGTTTAAAAGTGTGCTGTGTTGTGGTTGCTGTGTCCCTGTCAGTTGCAGGTGTGGAGCTTTGCTGTGCAGGTTGTGTCTGGATCGTGTGGTGTTGTTGCACAGGTGAGCTTGTTTTGTATTGGCAGGTGTCCATGTTGTGTGCTAACCTCCATTGTTCCGTGCCATGTTGTGTTGGTGTTTTTTGTGAGGCCTTGTCCCTGTGGTGTTGCTTGGCTGTTGTGTTGTGTGTGACAGTGATCTGTGGTTGTGGGCATGTTTTTTGTGTTATTTTGGCACTTCACGGGTTAATTTTCCCATTTGTTTTCTTGTACGGGTTGCAGTTCGTCTGTTTTACCATGTAAAGGTTTTTTTTTGTCCGTTAGGTGTCTAACGCCTAACAAAACTGGGTCTTAACTTTTGGCAGTTAAATGTATCTTTTTCTCTGCCGTTAGCAGTACCGCACTCCTCTAAATGGCTGTGGGGAATCTTGTTCCACGAGTCTCAATGGACGTACGTCTATCGGCTGTGATGATTTGTGAACTGCTGTTAGCTGTTCTTAAGACGGACCTTTAAATGGCTTACTGCGCGTTAACGCAACCGTTAATGTTTTTATCTACTAATGCCTGCCTTTAAATGTAGCCCTATGTGGATAAGGGAAGATATACTCCCATATGGGAAAGTCTGCTAGGGTGACAGATTTATAACAAATGTGGTAACCTTTTTGACATTTTTATCTGATGATGGAAAACAGACAAATTTTATACAGTGTTGCGGCTCCATCTTCTGGTTTCATAGAGTTATTACTGGAAGAATGCATGATTACTGGAAGAATGCATGATTCATATAGAAATTAGAAATTTAGAGTGTCCAATCAGATAATACTGATTATGTCGCTGCATAATGAGATGGATCTGTATCCAATCACAGGAGATTGGTGGGGCTTTCTGATAAGGGTAATTTTACCTTATAAAACAGTAAGGCCTAAGGTAGTTAAGTCTCTTGGTTTTCCTGCTCTTAGATTTTTCCTGAAGTGTTCCTGCTGAGCTGCCAAAGAGGATCTGAGAACCTACACTTTAATTATCTGGTAACTATATTTTTTCTTATTTTAATTCTGTAAACATTCTGAATCAGATATATATTTTCTCTATTTGAGAAAAAATATTTATAATAAATTTGCTAGATATAAGCCTGTCCAGTTGTATATAGCAAAATATTATAATAAGCAACATTTGGCTGTAGTAATTCTGAAATTACATAGAATTAATTAATTAATTAACTGGTAAATTATGTCCAGATAATTGTAGAAATAGTTGATAGCAGTTAGATCTATTTAGCCTTGTTGCTATATTAGTTAATGTATTATTGATATTTCTAGAATAATATATTGTGTTTCTGGAAAGGTTATTTTAGCTAATATTTGATCTGGGGAATTCTTTGAATTTGGTTATTAACCCTTTAACTGATATTTGTCTATTTTGAGGTGTTTCTAAAGATTCTTTGTGCATGTGCTTTTGGGCCTAACATTTGTACAGTGGGAAGTTTATTTAAACTTTTCACTAGACAAAAGAAGCCGCCATCTTGGGTGGGGCATCCTATACTTCTATCTGTGTTAACCCTTGAAGTACCCTATATGTGTTACATAGGATTGCTATTGTCATGTTTATGGTATATGTTACATGAAATTTTGTTATAACTGTTTAGACATATATTATTAGATTTGAGTCTGAGTATATTCTTGGTACAATTTATCACTGACAATAATAAATGCAATTTATATGGTTTATTCAGAGGTATCCATATTGAAATCGGTAGATAATTAAATTATAGTCATCTAAGTCTGGGATTTTATTCCAGTTAGTTTCTCTAAATTTTGTTACTGCATATGGTACAAGGAGATTACAGAGGACCTGGCTTAATATTAAAGCTTACTCACCTGACAACATACCTTAAACCTCAATTAGCATAGTTTATACAGTTTCTGGGGCAGAGGTATTCATATATGTTGCTGCCAACTGTATTTTAATTAATTGTAAGGATCAATTATCCTTTTTCTATGCTGCTGAGTTCATTTATTGTTATTTAATACCTCTGAATATGCCTATGTGTGGTTAACCCTTTAATTGCTGGTAATACTAATTGTGATCATTTTTGTTTGAGTTACTGTATCTCTATTGAAATTGGTGGTCGCTCATTTATATCATTGTTGTTTACACTTTATATATATTTATAGTATATTTTAATTAAATAAATTATATATTTTTGCAAAATATGTGTAATTGATTATTTTAATCAATTCTTTACTGTGAAGTAACGTGTCAATACCTAGTATTGTGTAAAGTTCTCAGATTTATTATTTAACTATTTATGTGAAGATATACAACCTAACTGGGTCTCCTGTTAACCTTTTCTTGTCACTCAGATATTTTATCCTGGCTCCATACCTTAGTCCAGGTTGACAACATAGGTATCATTATCATTGATGTTCTTGGCTGGTGGGGGGTGGGTCATTTTCCTTACCCTCTAGTCTATGGGGTTTTTTCATCATTGTTGAAGGACAAGAAGAACAACGACAGCAACACTTGATTTTTTTCTGGGGTGACGGTTGCATATGTTGACCATGCATTTCAGGATGGTTATACTGCATGTGTTTAATTGGGGCAGATGAGTCAAGGTTTGACCCCTCTTTTCCTCTCTTCACAACCTTGTCACTCAAACTGCACATTGCAAGGGAAACAGGAGAATGATATTGTTCAGCAGATGCATCTACAATGGCTGATGGTGCTGCTTCTTCTGGTTTAGCAGGAGCATGTATTATGAGAGGAGTATTAGTAAGAATTGGAACCACGTCCACAACTACCTGTCTCTTATCAGTGCTCGTCACACTATTAATACCCATGGGCACATGGACAGTGAGACACTAGCCTGATGATCATCCCACTGCTGTGTCATATGATGTTCTTCATTCAGGCAACTCAGCAGCAGGAAGTAAACTGGCAGCAGACACTATTGTAACACTGCTGATGGTGGTGGTGGTGGTGATGCCCATTCCCAACTGCATCTCTCCTTCCCATTCTTCATTCCTTTGAACCAAAAGAGGCTGTAATGCTATCTTCTGTGCTACCACTCTCTGAGCCATTGTCACCACCACCACCAGTTTCTTGTTCATCTTCTTGTTGTGACAAAGTGACATATGGGCACCTGCTGCCACACTTGCTATCAGACACAGCGGCATCAGACACAGGCAGCTACACTGTGTTGTTGCCACACACAGTCACATTATCTAATATTCCCCTTCTTAAAATATTACCCCATATACCTGTAGATGTTGTGGGGCTGGCAGAACTATCCGTTGTACTAAGTGGGCTCCCTCCACTTCTACTGCTGATGCATTTCTTCTACATTCTACCTTGCAGCAAAGACAAATATAGTGTGAAAGAAGATTTGCAAAACTGGGATTAATTTCCCCTCCACTATAGAAAATGCAATGAATGTAAATCTTAAGAGCATAGATTATGTTTCCCAAACAGAAAATGAAAAAGAGAATAAGATAAATCTTTTTTTATACCTGCTATGTTCAGCACTTCTGTTTCAATAAAATTAGAATTCTGTTCACTTTTCCTGAGTGCCGCCATTTACTTCTACCTTGCAGCAAAGACAAATATAGTGTAAAAAAGAAAATTTGCAAAACTGGGATTAATTTCCCCTCCAGTATACAAAATGCAATGAATGTAAATCTTAAGAGCACAGATGATGTTGCCCAAACAGAAAATGAAAAAGATTATAAGATAAATATTTTTATACCTATTGTGTTCAACACTGCTGCCATTTACTGTTTTGTTACTTGATATGTCCTTGATAATTTATATGGCTCTATATGTACCCATGTGCATGTAGTGATACTGTTACTGAGCAAAGAAAATTGCAGCCATGTTACAAGGTCAGAACAATAGCCAAAATACTCTATGGATCATAATTTAAAATCAAATAAAGAGACCTACTCAACTGGATTCTTTGGCAGTTGTTTGTATTTTTCAGGTTATAGCTCACCATTTTGCAATTTATTTAGTCAGAAATAGCTATTTTCAACTGTCTGAATATTTCATACTGCTGCATATCGATTACTACATTAAAATTAAAATCTATACTCAACATCTCCATCTTTACTGAGGACTTTCTTTTTACAATAAATAAATATGAGAAAACAGAAGTTAAATACGAATTTAGAAAAAGTATATATTATTTATAAAAAATGGGGTAGTTACACAAATTGTGAGCAACATGTTGTACCACAGAGGTCACGTCTGGGGCGCTTGGACCCCTGAAAGGGCAGCACTTTGTAAGTTTCATTTCTCTGGATGATCAGCCAGGGCACAGATCACCTTTTAAAGCAGGATACATATGGAGAAAAACAAATATTCTGCTAGGTTACCTTGATATTAACACGACATTGCAGCATGCATTTTCATGTGTCCTGCATTAAAGGAAGACTTTATAATAACATTGTGGACAACCTGCAACCCCCAGCTGTTGATGTGCCGCAAATGCCATCATCTTCAGCAGAACAGTGACTGACTGAAGATGGTGAGAACTGCAGTACAGCAGCTGGAAATCAAACATTTTCCAGCCTTACTAATTTCCTTAGAGGAAGAAGACAGGCAGATCTAAATGAGGAAGGGAGGGGGAGGAGAAGAGGCAGATGGTTGAATTCAAGGTGGTGTAGGAGAGAGTGAGTTGAGCTTAGTTGCTACTTAAATTATGATGAGAATATTTGGCTCTGCTGCTCTATGGTGCAACCAAAATTCAAGAAATGCACAGTGTCAATCCACAGTGACACTACCCATTAGGCTCTTCTGTAATATCCTGCACTGTTTCTTATGTGTATTTACAGTTCATATAACAGCAAGATAATGCTAGAGTAGCTTCACATCTTCCTGCATTTCCTGTGATTCTTGCAGGAAATGTACCTAGTTGGGAGGCATGATTTATAATAAAGGTTCCATCAGCTGGAACAGTGTTTCGGGCCTCAAGCAAAGCCTCTGTGGGTTACATGCAGACCCTCAGTTGCCCAGCTGAACCCAGGAGGTCATGTTCCTTGGAAGATTTCTCCTGAACTGATTGGTCCCATCAGTCTCCCCACCACATAGATTGTGTGGTGGGGAGCTATAATAAAAATAAAGTAAAGGCATTGTGGTGTCCATTAGACCCAATAAGCCCCCACTATTTCCCAATACTTTCAGGGAATAAATAATACTGAGGGGAAAGGGGGTTCTACCCCCCACAACTTTGGCTGTAGATTGAGGGAAAATAACATTTTCCTGGCATTCCTTGACCTTATGATAATTTAATGTTACCCCCAAATGGCCAAAAGGGAGACCCCTCCATTCTTCTCAAACTGTAAAAAAAGTTACTTCTCTCTCAGCCCGCATTCAAGGAGTGTGTGTGTATGTATGTAGGAGGGGGGTGTTATGACAGTTGTGTAGGCCTAATGAATGCCAAAACCACCAAAGTGGCATTGCACTGAACAGTAGGCCTCTACCTGAATGTTTAAAGCTCACCAGAGTCCAATACAGACAATAGGTAAATACTAGATCTTGGAATACCCATGCTTACTGGAGAAAGGTTAGGATTTTTAATTTTATTACAAAGGTTGGGTACTTGTAAATACATTTGCTCCATAGAATTTTTTAAACAAATTTGTCACCTAACAAAAAGACAAGTTTTGGATGATGTGTTAGTAACTTTGCACATAACAGAATAGTTTTGAGATTAAAAAAATATATATATTATGTGATAATTGTGGAACACTTTTTTATCTTGAGCCATTTATAACAGCTAATTGAATCAAGACCAAAAGAAGGGGGATGGACATCTGGCTCGTGTGGTGATTTTATGAGATACAAAGGGCCATATTCTGGAAGCTAAAGAGTAGCAATTCTGGAAGAAACCAACTGCACCATAACGGACACTTAAAACTTCTATTGCATTGGAGTCCTCTTTAGCTTTCAGGGTTTTAAAAGTATTATTTAAATCAAGGGAAAAAAGGGGATTTTGTATTTGTCCCCAGGTTGGGTGCAATATATTTGCACCTATAGCTTCCTGAATATGACCCAAGTTGTTTGTAATATTGCTTAACCCAATGAGTGGTGTTGGTATTCAAAGCACTGTTTTGCAATGCACTCGAAAATTTTCTAGCACTCCAAAGGTTACAAATATGGTTCTATATTAGTAAATACAGGAACAAACATTAGAGAATGATGTGAACAAAATAAAATCGTTTTACTTATTATAATCTTTCCATAGTAAAGTGAGAGAGAGAGTTGTAATCGCTGGGTGAGGGAAAAGGAAAGTAAATTATAGAAAGCAAGTTTGACAGAAAATGAAGAAAGTCCTGACCCAACAAACTATGCTGTCTGTATAAACAAATTCTCTGTCGGCATGCTCTGCTCAAACCACTGTCTAGAGACATCTTAAACTACTAACTAAGTATTGCAATTCCTAGAGAATAATTCCCGCATCCCCACTAAAGTACAAATTACCTCTTAAAAGAGAGGCCAGGGGTGCCAAAATACTATCAGTATTACTCAAAGAAAAAAGAAGAACTCTAGTTATAAAAAATTAGTAATAAAGACTACCAACCCAATTCAAACTTTATTGAATAAAGACAAAAGAAATTGAGATACTAAAATTAAAAAAACGATGATTAAAAATCCCTTAAGGCACACTGGTGGATCGTGCCACACAATTCTACCAAAGTGTCCGTGCCTCTAAATAAGCCTATTGAGTATATTTTTGTCAGAGGGCAAAAAAAGTCTCAGACTTAAAGATGGTTATTTAAGAGATTGGTGATACAGATGGTATATGTAATTTACCTATCTATTATTATACGATCCCTTTAAGATGTTCGTACACTGATGATCAGTTATATGTGTTTTTAGATTCTCAATCAAGTAATACACTACATCAATTGATCTAAATAATCCGTTCCAAACTTACAAAACCCATATGTAAACCTGTCGGTAAACACCTACTACCATAAGTTCCTATAATTCTCTAGTATTGCGATAATAAGTGTAAATAGATTGCATGATCACAAAGTAATCTATCAAACTATTGTCTAAGAGGTCTAAGTGCTACCACAGTTTATTAATGGGTTGACTATCAATTGTAGAGACAAAGTTTAATATTTCAAGAGTTAATTTCTACCCTTTCTAACGCCTAACGCGTTTCACCCAACATATGAGCGTCTTCAGATGCAGCTAACCCGTAAGTGATAATAGGCCATCTATTTAAGCATACTATCGACCAATCAGTCATTGCGAATGCTAATTTCTATCGTATTTGATTTTTCTCTCATCATCAAGGAGTTTCCGCATATGAATTTGATCAACTGCAATAATAGAACAATTTCCTTTTTTGATCTGCATTTCGAAAATCATTCATTTTCACCTGTACCTATTTCTCACCTCATACCTGTATTGAAGCTTCAGTTTCCACCCCATAAATTCCTCCAAGTATTACCGCGGGTCATACTCTCCAAATTTTTGCACACGCTCAAATTCCACTCATCATCAACATGTATCTAGTTCCTATTATGTTACGCATGCACTAACCCCTAGGTTTTATTTCTCCATTGCGCATGTCTTTGGACTTAGAAATATTTCAAATTTCCTACTGCACATTCTAAAACTTAGAAGAAAGCTTATCCATTACCATTGATGGGTATCAAAACCCTATTTTATTTCACATGCGCTAACTCCTAAGTCCCATCTCTTCATTGCACATGTCTTTAAACTTAGAAATTGTGATGACTTAAAAATAAGTATAACCAAACGAGTGATATACCAGGTATGATATAAACTTTATTATATGAAGATACCAAATATTAGGTCATTTTATAGCCAAGTGTCATTTGTTTAATAGATATAGCTTCAATTTGTCTGTGAAACTCATTGAATATTATGATGCCTTGTGTTAAATAAAATGTTGTTGTATATATGGCAGCTGTGAAAACCACTGGATGTTTGCATTTAAAATGTTTTCATACATATGTATACATGTTTATACAGTGGCAAACTGGGGCACGTGGTGTCCACCAGGAAAGTATATTTATATTCTTATTAATTCTCTCTCTCTCTCTCTCTCTCTCTCTCTCTCTTCCACACTTTGTAGACCTTTCAAATGAAGTAATTATTTTCCAATAACGCGATTTCGGCACTGCTGCAGAGCCGCCGGCTGGTCCCCAGACGGGGATATCCTGCTGTCAGCACATTGCTGACTTCAGGAGAAGGGGAGGGAGAGGGGTAACTTTGAATGCCTATATCTCTCAAAGCATAGTGGTTTGAGAAATAGGATTTGTGGCATATAGTTTAATTTTTTAACCTCTACAAAACTATGACCATTTTTTATGGGACATCACTGGCCCTTTAACACACAAACTAGTGCACTCACAAATACAACAGACCACTCCCACATAAATACTCAAACACACCAGTACACGTAACACACTCACAAAGAGACACAAAACAGTGCACTCACCCATATACACACTGAATCACTCACACACACACATGCAGACTCTGATTAATTTACACACAAACTGATTCCCACACAGACTTGCATGCGCACACTCACACATGCACGCACACAATGCCAGATATCCATGAAGTTTAGGAAGTGCATACCTCATTGTGAGGCATCTGGGCCCCCTCATACTCCCCAGTCTTGATTGCTTACCAGATCAAAATAGGCAATCAGTACATGCTATTGAACACATTTACTGCATGTATTCTACCTCCTGTCCATGCAACCCAAACTTGAAGGTTGCATAGAAGGCTAGGGGAAGCTAGGCACATTATAACTGGCATAAGCAATGAGATGGACATGCTACCCTGAGCCTCCCATGCTATCTGGATTTTTCAGTGATGACCAGTATCAGGCTACTAGAAAATGGCAAACAAACCTAGGGAAGCACATCATATCTACATATAAGTAAAAAAGTACCAATAGTAGATGTGTTACTGAATGGATAGGTCAACAGTTTTATATTATAAACATGTTTTTTTTTGTTTGTTGTTTTTCTTTTTTTAATAACCCTATGGGTATCAGATGATAAACCCAATCCAATGGTGACTGACTTAGCTTGCAAAATTAATTTTATGTGTATAAGCTGATTTTATAATCAGTAGTCATTGAAGTATTATTATACCCTGAGCTAAGGAGGGAGACTCTATGACCCCATTCAACACCATTACTCCTGAAGCTTGTGTGCAGAGCTAGAGTCTAGCTTAAGAGCACTGATGCCACAACCCCACTCTCGCTGCAGCCACAGCTGAACTAAAGATGCTGACCTAAAAGTCGGATACCGCCCCAAGGCAGAGCTGAACTAAATCTATAAGAACACTAGAGATATACTAGAATAATGAGTAGCATAACTTTTGTAATGAAATACACATGTCCCAATAAGTAAACAAAAAAACTGGATATAGCATCAAAGCAAAAACAAAATTGAGAGATTCTAAAAAACAAATAGTGAAGAATACTTATCTCAGAGAACACTAACCAAAGCAGTAGAAACATAGGACAATATGTTGGCTGGTGGTAACCACCAAACTGTGAGGAAGTAGGATAGACAGCTGATTACAAGTGATGTGGTAATACCAACCAGCACAAGAACATAGCTCACAACTGTCCTGATTTACGTGAGACAGCCCCAGATTTTGGGTCAAATCCCGCTGTCCCATTGTGCACAACAGATGATGTCCTGATTTCACCCAGCTGTTTCCAAGCAACTTGACATTGTGGACCTTGAAATTGAACATTAACATTGTCCACATTATCAGTAGTATCCTTCATGTCAGAAACACAAGCCCCCAGGGGGTACCCAATCAAGAATATAACTGTGACTTATTGTTTCTGGGCATGTATGTGCATTGAAAGGTACAGCACATGGGCTCTGCTTGGTCATTTGATGATCCTTGTGCATGTGAGCACTCTGAAGGAGCTCCCTTTGAGTGAGGGCAGAGTGACCACAGAGCGGGACATTACAGCCACAACCCTGACTGAATCACTGCCTTCAAAAGGTACTGGCTGCGGTGCTGATATATTTTTTTAGTGTTTTTATATTGCAGCAAGCAGGAGGATGAAGAGTGCGAGGGAGGGACTTCAATTACACGCATTATAATGATTAATTGCAGCATTAACTCCTACGTGATGTCTCCACTTCACTTGCTCCCTCTGGCTGGATACCTCGAATCCAACAAAGCTGGCAGCCCTATATGTCTTGCTTACCCTTCTTACTAGCACAGCCTTAACCCTTTGCATGCCAGACAAATGTACCCTCCTTGCACTCAAAGGGTTAATGGACACGAGGTAGAGGAGCACATTTCTTACCGAGTAGGGGATAGCACTCAAAATGCTCTTCATAACCCTTTGAGTGCCATAGGGGCACACAAAGCATTGCATACCCTTCTAACACCCAAAGCATAAATGTTCTGCAATATGCCCTACAGCACCTCCATTCTCACTTCTCTCAGGATGCTTCTCCAGTGCACTTGTCATACCTAACACAATGCTGGCATTTACAGGGTATGATACAGAAATTCTACCAAACAGGAATAAACCAGGGTATATAAACAGCCACTTAGCTTCACCCCAGCCTGTGTCTAGGCAAAATGGTTCCACTATGAAACTTTAACCCCTTAAGGACAGGGAAAATCTGACGTCATTTTCACTTAAGAAGTGGAGCAATTTTGACTATGTCTTTGTTCAACCACATCTTCTCTTTAATTCCCTTTGTACACCCACACAAATTATATACTGTTTTTTAAGCACAAGTAGGGCTTTCTTTTGATACCACAATTATATGAATACCTCATTGTTTAATTTGATTAAAATGAAAAAAAAAATAATTTTGCTTACATTTTCCTGTCAGGATTTGCATACCATTAGTTCATTACAAAAAAATACCCCTAAATATATTCATTTGCTTCTCCTGGATATAAGAGTACCCCATTTGCCTAGTATTTCAATCCCTTTCTCACATTTATAAGGTAAATATTACAAGATGGACGACATTATTTCCAACCTGAAATTTTTCAGCAATTGGCATGTGAGCATCATAGCTTAGTTGACAGTGCCAGAACCAAAAATGTCCCACAAAGGTATATGTTTCTGAAAACTACACAACATAAGGTAAATAATCAGGAGAATTTTGGAGTTTTTTTATTTTTCCAGAAATATTTTTCAAAATTGTGGTAATATTTTGTTTTCTTGCAGTTGATATCAAGCATGGGATAGTTGAAAATGTAAAATAATGCATTGTTTAGTGTTCAGCTCCTTCTTCTGAGTACGACAATACCCCATATGCATACTTTTCTCAAGGTCTGGAGGAGCTACGGGGCCCAAATTGGAACATGCTTGTTTCCAGTTTCACACTTCGAATTTTCACAGCTTGCATCACTGGTGCCATGTCTCATTTGGGGCTGTGTACCAATTCTCCACTCTAAGATTTCCCCCCAAAAGTGTATATTTTTGGAAAATAGACACCCCAGGCTTTTATTTTATGTATGTTTTCACATTTGTTACGCAGCCCTTTTACCACCAATCTCTCGTAAAACTTGACATAAGTAAAAAATTCAGCGTTTTTCACACTTTGACTTCAATGTTGATGTGAATTTCAAGCACAGAATAGGTGAAGATCTTATAAACTGCATTGATTAGTGTTCGGCTCCTTCTTCTGAGTACGGCAATGCCCCATATGCATAGGTTTATCAGGGTTTGGGGGAGATACTGGGCCCAGTTGGAACATGTGAGTTTCCTTTTACAGACATGCCATTTTTACAGCTGGTTCCTTGTCTCATTTCAGACTGTTTGGCAATGTTGCAATGAATTTTACCCCCAAAAGTATATGTTGTAGAAGAGTAGACAACCCTGGCTTTCATTCTATTTGCACTTTTTCAATGTTTTCGCTGCCACTCTATCAGCAATCCCTCCCAAAACCTGCAGTAAGGCATAGAAACACCATTTTCTCACACTTATATTTTAGTGTTGCTCTGGATTTCAATCAGATTATATTTGCAGATTTTTTAAGTGCTTTACATTAGTGGTGATTTACATCGTCTGAGTACGGCAATGCCCCATATGCATAGGTTTGCCAGGGTTTGGGGGAGCTACTGGGCCCAGTAGTGAACATGTGTGTTTCCATTATCAGAGATGGAAAAAACTTAGGGTGCTTTGCTTCCCATTATATTTTGATAGTGTTAGATCTAAGGAGGGATGTATTTTGAAAATTAAAAAAACAGGATATTTCAGGGGGGAAAAGTGGCCAAATAATAAAAAAAAAAATCTACAGCACTACTGCATTGTGCCTGCATGGTATTGCTTGAAGCAGTCACCCATGCAGAGGCCAGGTTTGGAAGTGCAATCAAGACAGTAAGTGGGGGTTTCTCTCCATATTCCCTTGCTGTAGCAAACCCTGCAGCACTTTTGTCGGTTTTTCTTTTGGGGGGTTGGGGGATTTTATAAATAAAGTGTACCACCCCGGTATTTGGTGGAATTATTTCTGTTGCCCCTTGAAACAAAAATTGGGAAATAAGATGGAGCTGACACTGCAGAAAACTAAGTTTTAGAGTGGGGTTTGCCAATTTTGAAATCAAAAAAGAATTATATACTGCAGTCTGCATCATGTAAATGGCAACCTTTTTGTACCATGCCCTACACTTTCGCATGGTGAGGTACAGCTGCATGAGTTGATCACAAACATCACTCCCCCCATGTGTTTGTTGTAGCCTCTGATGCAGACTGGCTTTCTTAGTACCCCCCTTCTACGACCAGAGACTGCCACAGTTTTGTCCTCACGTATGGTAGAAAGCATGTAGACATCTTTTCTGTCCTTGAACTTAACCCTTTGAGTGTCAGAGTGGTACGGAATGCATTGCTTTGCAATGCATTAATATCACTCTGGCATTCAAAGGGTTAAAGGGATAGTAATACTTCATGGTTTGAGAGATATTCACAAGCAAATTTTCCCGTCCCGCCCCTTTTACCTAGTGTAAGCCATCTCTTCTCAGATGTGGAATGCAGTCCATAGACCAGACAGATAACAGCAGGGGACATTCTTCTTCCTATGAGAGCAATGAAAGCCCTGCCCCCCTTGACAAGTTTTTCAGGTTTTTCCCTTATATTAATTGAAGATTGTCCCTCTCTGCAGTCTACCTGGGCACCTCCCTTATGATCTGGCTGAACAGTGTGACATCAGTAAAAGGGGCGGGAGGGGGATACTTTATCATTCAATTACTCTTGAACTACAACTCTGACAGAATTGAAATAACACTCTCCAAAGTCCAAATACTATGATGATTAATTAGAGCTGCTTCTATTATGAAACATTACTATCCCTTTATCCCTTGAGCAGTATGAAACATATGGTGGGGACTTAATTCATAAATATATTTTTAATAAATACCTGAAACACATAAATGCTCCTCTTTTATATTTTTTTTGTAACTCATGTTGTGGATCATCTGAAAAAGGAAGAGGAAGAAGAGGAAGCAGCAGAGTTGAATAAAGCTCGTTCACCTCGGTGGGTTAGAGGAGAGTGTTAAATCAGCATCTGCATAAAGGAACAGCTGCACTCCAGGACTTAACAAAACTCCACTTGTTTGAATAAAAAACATCAGCCTTTATTCATGTTGTAAAAACAGACATATTTCCAAAGACAGACAAGGTAAGGGAAAGGTGCAACAAAGAAGAGGGTCCCACAAACCTTCTAATGCGTTTTGCACTGAAATGATCGCTTAATCATAAACTTAATTACCCAAATGGAACTACATCACTATAAACCCTAAGTGTTACTGTGATTGGTTTAAACCACAACCAGATACAATATGGCACCCTCCTCTTTGGTCCATCAATCAAAACAGCCATATCGACCTAAGGGTGACCTAATAGTTACATTATTGAATCAAACATGCATACATACATATATATATTACAGAAAAGGATAAAGATAACAGAGTGAGATCCATCTTGCAAAACCAAAACAAAATATCCAAGGAAGAAACATGCATGCAGTATGGAGCAAAAACCTTTCCTTATACATCTCATATCAACTTTATGCAGAATGCACAAAACAAGTTGATAATACAATATCCACAACTGCATACATATATCCAACCAGAAATATTCATTTGATTAAGGATCTCACTCATCACGAGACTGACCATAGATCTAAGAGGATACACAACAACCTGACCACAGTTTTAAAGAGATAGACAACAAACTATGATTTTAAAGAGATACAGCATACAAAAAATCAAAAATACCCCTTAATTCCTATTCATCTATGTACCTCTCAATAACATAAAACATACATTGTTATTGTATATAACCCAATTGGCTGGTGCCCACATAGAAACTATGCAAAAAAAAAAAAAAAAAAAAAAAAAAAAAAAAAAATATATATATATATATATATATATATATATATATATATATGAAGTCTAACTAAAAGATATGACTAATATCCCTTTCGAAGTTAAGACCTCCTGGAATCCTCATTTTTAATTGAAAGAAACAAAAGGACTCCCGTTTATTGATCAGCTTCATAATGTCCCCCGCACGCCAGGGCAATCTGATCCTCTCGATACCCTGAAATTCAGATCATGATATTCCAGAATATGTTTAGAAATAGCTGGCTCTTCTCGCCCCCCACCTGACAGATAGGCTAATTTATTCTACTTTTTAATGGACGAATCGTCCATCCCACATATTGTAATGAGCACTCCTTGCAGGTAAAGAGATACACAACATATTCAGTATTAAAATTTATATAACTCTTTATATCATATGAGAGCATATCCACCATCCCCATAAATGTCTTGGAGACCTTCAAATATTTACAACATTTACAAATACCTAAAGTATCCATTGTGTTCTAGCAATGTAGGGGTCTTATTCTTAGTCATAAAAAGACTTGGAGAAACTAAATTATCAATTGTAACTCTCCTCTTAGCTACAAAACCAATCCCTTCTTTTAACATGTCATGTAGCTTAGAGTCAGTATGTAGAACACCCAAGTTCTTCTTGATGATCTGACATATCTGTCTATACTGAGGACTATATCTTGTAACAAACCTAACATCAGAAGACCTAACTCCATCTTTCTCCCTATTTTTCAGATCTGAAAGGAGTTCTTCTCTTGGTTTGGCCGTGGCACACTCCATGGATCAGGTCAGCAGTTTCCTCCGACAGCCTCTAGCCTCAAAACATCGCATAAGATCAGAAGAAGACAATTCAAAATCCTCTTCTAGGGAACAGTTCCTGTGCAACAGCAGGAACTGTCCCTTCAGGGTATTGTAAGTCTGAAAACTAGGATGTGTGGACCGGGCATGGAGGAGACTGTTGCCAGAAACAGGTTTCCTGTAGTTGCCACTAATCACCCTACCATGAGACAAATCTCCAGTCAGCATCAAATCCAGGAAAGAAATGGAAGTATTATGGTATCCCAATGTAAATGTTAAGTTAGTTTTATTGTTGTTCAAAAAGGAAATAAACATTTCCTCCCGTACCACAAAATCTTATTGTGAAAGGGGTTCATACCCCCAAAGATTTGCGTGTCTTCCCACCAACCCATATATAGGTTGTCGAAAGAGGGGCAAAACTCGCCCTCATCGCCACACCACATCTCTGGAGGTAATACACCCCATCAAAAGCAAAGAAATTGTGGCACAGGAGGTACCAAACAGCCTTAAGGAGGAAGCCTATCATACTTGCCCCATACAGAGAAAAACACTCAAATTGGGCCTTAAGGGCCTGGAGGCCCAACTCATGAGGTATTGAAGAGTATAGGGCTGACACATCTGCTGTAAGCCAAGAATTACCAGAGTGCCATCTCATATTAGCCATCTGTTGTAATGTCTGCTTGGTGTCCCTGAGTAATCCTGGGAGCCCATCCACCAGTGGTCAAAGGTAGCAATAGACCCAGTCCGACAAAGGCTCATTAAGCGAGCCAATGCCAGATACAATAGGCCTACCAGGCAGGTTGACTAAGGTCTTGTGCACCTTGGGCAGATGGTGGAAAATGGCCATCACATAGCTCTCAGGCACCAACGCTAAAGCTTCTTGTTTGGACAAAACTCCTGAAGACACACCCTCTTGAACCAGGGCACCCAACTCAAGCTTAAACATCACATTGGGATTATGATTCAACAACATGTATGTACTAGTTTCAATCAGATGGCTTAAAGCCTCATTCGGGTAGAGCTGAGCACCGAGCACCACCACGGACCCCCCCTTATTCGCCATCTTAATAACTATAGAAGAATTATTCCCAAGCTGGCTAATAGCCTCTTTTTCTGCTAGAAACAGATTATAATGGGGTTTTGGTGGAGTGCTGTGGTACAGCTCCACCAGATCTCTCTCTACCAATTTTTGAAAGAGTTCCAACTGATTAACTTTACAATGTAAAGGAAAAAAGTGAGATAAAAGACATAAACCTGTATCTAATCTATCAACATAGCTTCTATTTATATTGACAGATTCCTCCTCCAACAATAATAAATCATAAAAAGAGCACAGACCTCCAACATCATTACCCGCTTCCTTAGTAGATATACATGGTACAGGGCCCAAAGAAATCTTGCTATCATTTTTATTATCATCAAAAAAGAATTTTCTGATAGTTAAAGGCCTCACTAAACAATTGATATCCAGGAGTGTATTAAATAGATCAAACTTCTGGTCTGTTTAATAAGCACACACGTAAACAGGAATCAGACAGAAACCATAAGTGAGCAGGTAATCATGATAGGTGTAAACAAAGGGGAAAGAAAAGGAGAGAGTGAAACCCTTGAGAGTAGCACCTCAATGAGGGAATAAGGGATAAGAGAGAAATGGGGGTAGAAAGCTTGTTTCCTGGTGAATTAAATTGTTTAACACTCACACAGACTTCCACTCATGTTCAGAATCACTGCTGAATAGTTGATTAGTTTTGTTAACCCAGTATAGACTTGCCTTGTTACATTATACAAGCATAGCCACATCGTGCATAATAATTTTGAGGGCCAGTCCAGCCATCTATACAAGTCCTAACTTTTGAGGGCCAGTCTAGCACATCAATACAGGTCCTAACTTTAGTAACAACAGGTCCTAAAGTTAGGACCTGGGGATAACTGTGTCCCACTTATCCCCAGGGGCACTCGTAACACGGGTTTAGAAATACTGCCATCTTATATAATAAAAGGCCAGATTATGTTTGTCCTGATGCAGTCATGCGCAGTAGTCATCGCATGAATGAGGCGGTGCATGACTGTTTCGTGTGGAGCAGTGAGGTAGCGGCAGTACGCAGAGCAGGACCGACCTTTTAAGCCTTTGAGTCGCAGAGGGGTACACAATGCATAAATGCTTTGCGTACCCCTCTGGCACTCAAAACGTTAACATTTCCCGGACCTTGGCCCGTGTACACGGGCTTTTACACTAGTAACCAATAAGAGAAAAGAGCTTGAAAATGAATGACTCTGTCTTTGCTAAAGCCAGAAATGTGGCAACCCTATTCTCAATAAATCTTTTTAATCACAATTGTTGACAATCCTTTTATGCAATGTTACCCTGCAATTGCAACATATTTCTTAATGTAGTCACCTAATTGTATGATGCAGTATAATTTCATGATACCTTATTAACTAAGGTTAATATTTAGTGTGCAGGTTTTTTTCTTTCCCCTGCAGTGGCCTTTCTATCTCTAGCAGTGATTCGTTTCATCCAATTCGAAGACCGGGCTACCCGAAACCCTGGTGAATTCAGCATGTGCAGGAGCTCCAGCTGCCACAAGTTTTGATTTGCATTCTCATATGCCCCCTGTCATCCTCTGTTAACTGCATAGTGCTCCTCCCAAAAGACTAGGCCTCTCTCTGGACCTATAGTCCCCCTTACCACATCACAGGGCACTGTCCTAGGTGACAATGGATACTTCCATTGAGGAAACAAGTAGCTACATCTGAAAATTAGTCACACCCCACTTGTAAAATAGCTAATAAATGTTTTTCTTAACTAAATCCACCACTGGTCTGCAGGTTTTGCTTTGAATATCAGTCAAAAACTTTGCAAAGTGTGGGAGTTGGACTGAGCGAAGGTATTTTTCCAGGTGCATTGCCACAATAGTCCCAGTGAGAGAAGTGATACCCTGGAGTCCCACTTTTTGTTAATAAAAATTGGGCCTAGTGCTCTGCTTGCACCTGCTATATGTAAGCCTCTCTGTCAGGGATAATAGAGGCAGTAAAACCCACAGGAGGTGGCACTTGTCATCCAGCTGACCCATAACATTGAAGCCCTTATAACTTGATACAAATCTACACATAATCTAGCTATAGAGAGTCCTTCTCTTTCCCATGATTCTAAAAGTATATGCAGTCATTCACAAGGTAATAAAATATAACTATTGCGTTACAGACTATAGCAGTATACAAATGCAAAAAAGTAAACAGCTATAACTTGCTGTTGTAAAGATCAGTCATTCCCAACCCCAGTCCTCATGACACATTAACTGGTTTTGTTCCAATCATAATAACCAACCAACAGATTAGTCACATGTGGAACAGGCAACATTGCTTTTGTTCATCCTCAGAGTAGTTTGCTTGCTGTTTTGAAATCTCTTAGGGTGCTTCCCTAAGGGTAAAGGATAATCCAAACATGGACCCCTTGCTGTCAGTGCCTAGGGAAACCAACTACACCTCAATGACGAGGCCAAACAAGGCCGAAACATACATCTGGGGTTGGCCGGTATTTTCCATGCAGAGGAGACTTGCCCATCTTTTTGGAAATGGACTGCCCTTTGAGGTGGGATTAGTCTAATATGTTTGTGGAAATTTCTCCTCTGTAAGAGCAATAGAGAGTTAAAATGTGATGCTTTTGAGTGGTGACTAGCCATGGAACAGGCAACATTGTGTTCGTTCTCAGAGTCTCTCAAGTCCTTTGCTTGTTGTTCACATGTAATCAAGCAGGGTTATCCTAAAAACCTGCACTGTTGGTGTGCAGTGAGAACTTATGCTGGGAAACCGGTATAGCTGACCTGCCTGGTGAAGTCCCTAGGTTAAACAAATTAAGATCCCCTTATTCTATTAAAAAAGTTTCCCTTTAATAAATCTATACTTCACAAGGCCTGTGAATACTGTTCCTTTTGTATATACATTTATATCAGAACAGGATGTTTTACATTTCATATTTCCAATATGATTACTATGGATACAACTCAGTATTAAGGTTTATCAGGTATTTGTGAATGCAACATTCAGGTCCAATTGTGTAATCTACTGAGCTTGCTGCAGTGTCTGTAATAAAATTGGAATACAAATGAATTCTTTGCTTCAGTCTATTATACATAATATATGAAATATGCATAGGAGTTCTTGCTGCAGGATGAAAATTCTCCGTTCCAGTCCATTATCAACAATATTTATCTTTTTTTTAAGCAATGTTACTATTTGAATGAGTGTAAATAATACAAGTGAATAAACTATGAAATCAGAGTAAATTCGGGTACAAATAATAAAAGACTTAAGCTTATGCAATCTTGTAGACTATATGATTTATTTTTGAATCATAAAAAGCAACCTCTCCTACTGAATAATTGTTGCAAAATTTGATAATGAAATAAATATGACAAATGAAAGGCTAATGATGTAGCCTGCAATTGTGGGAGGGCCTTAGGACACATATACTGACCTCCGTTTGTAGGTCAGCACGGCGGCAAATCAGCGTGGTCAGAGTAGCGTGGCAACCAGGCAAGCCACGATCATGTCATCATCCCGCGACCATGTGACAGCAGCCTCACAGTAGCAGCATCGCACCACGGCAGAAGAAAGTAAGGTAGGGGAAGGGGGTTGTCTACAAGATAAACCACTCGATTACTGTTCATTGGAGTATCTGGATCTATAACCCTCACTAGGGACCGTGCCATTGGGTTCTCACATTGCCTAGGAAACAGTTACGTACTTACTGTTCTCATTTAGATCCTGGTTTGTTACAAACCCATAGGTTGGCGTGTGGCTGCCTGAATTTACATCCATTATTTGCACACAGATCTGCATTTTACTGGGGGAGTTGTTGGCCCAGCTGTCCGAATGTGCTCATGGTAATTCATCAGTGCAATGCTAACTGTTAACAATGCTTTTACAAACACTTATAAGGTCTTATGTATGAAGGATTCTGTGGGAAATTTCCCCATCGAGAAGCAGATAAAAACAAGCATTGATTTAAATGGGAATTTGCTCATACAAATTACATATATGCACTTATTTGTACTTGCTCAAAATATTCATTGCCAGTCTGCCATTGCACAATTATAGCAAACAATGAATCACATACTTAGATTGCTAAGGTACTTTTCTGTTTATATGTTATCCTGTCACGTGATTACAGTTCCTGTCACATATCCCCCGTCATGGAAGTAGGAATAGATCTTGGCTCAAACATTTTCATTCTTTCGCTTAATTCATTTGGGGATATCATATAAGTCAGATCAAAGATACACAGCTGTGTTGCAATGTATTATCTGATGTGTTACACTGTGGGTGGATTGCATAGCCACATCATACAGCACCAACTAACTTTTATGAATGTATCAGCAACAACCAAGTACTGTCAGGAAAATGAAGCCATCTATTGCAAGGGAAGATATACTCTTCAAGATATTGCTTATTTAGCATCATAGTCACATAATAACGTGGTAATTTAGGTTGTAAAAACTTGCGTCCATCCAGTTCAACCCCTTTCAATGGCTGTGATTCTTCAAGGTCACCAACGTTTGGTGGTTTATAACTAATACCCACTAATATTTTCTGGGCAGTTTTACCCCCAGTGACTATTTCAACCCACAGGGATTCCATATGTTTACTATTGTCATGACGTATTTTCCTGAAAATGAGGCATTAATGCTGGTTTGACATACAGACTGACTCCATCACCTCTTTTGTTTGTCCTATCTTTCTAAATAACATGTAGCCCTCCAATTATTTGACCTATCATGTATGGCACCCCTCCATTGTTTCTGTTATGCCTATCAGGTCATAGTTTTCGATTTTGAGCTACCAGCTCCAGTTCCCCTATTTTTCAGTGGCATTTGCAAGCATACAATTCATGCCACTGCTATGTTCCATTGGCGATTTAATTTTATATTATTATTATTATTATATATAGGTAGAGCACCTACTAGCTTGCGTTACATTCCTTATTGTCAGTTCGCCATACCGGTGGTACCATTATATATTTAATTTCGCATATGCATGGGTTGTCAAGACAGCTTTCCAGAGAAGTAGGAAGCAATTGCTATCAACCTTCGCAGGGCAGCGGTTTTCTTAACCAGTAAGGACAGTGATTCACTGGTATAAAGGTGTTGGAAGTCTTGAATTTTGATTCATTGTTACTATCATAAGGGTACATTCTTTGGGTATGGCCTGTATAACAGTAATGTCGTCACTCTTGGGCAATTTAGCTTCATCTCCTGCACCGACCTCATGGCATACTTCCACTTTCAAACTAATCCGCTAGCTAGCGACCTACAGGTCTCTTTAGTATTTATTTACTACCGTCAGGTACTAACTCACTTGTCAGACATAGGAGGTCTCGGTGCATAGCCATTTCTCACATCTTTATTGGCTACAGAAGTAGAGCACGCTGTCAGTCTCACATAGAGACCATGTAATCACATTACAGAGCCATTTTTTGCCATACCTTACAGGTTGGTAAAAAAAAAAAAAATGTTTTGTTTCATATCATTCATGACCTGTAGGATTAGCTTTAGATCTGCACAAGACTGCTGGCCACGTCTTCAGTGTATATCACAGAGGAGGCGGTAGGACCCCTGTATTGCGTACACGGACCCCTCAACCCAATCATAGAGCCTCTTGTTTCACTATATTGTCTATAGCAGAGAGTGCTTCACCGGTCATGACCAATCATTAGGAGCATACCCTCTTCATAGCGACAGCTTCCCGCAAGGCCAACTACCCCAGCCTAATCAACCAGGCTCATGTGCCCCACGATCCAAACCATAGTGTAGAGCCTTGCACAGCCTCTTGGCAATAGATAGGACCTCACCAGTCACCATAAGTTAGCATAGACTCCTTCTGCTCTTTTCATTATACAGGTAGGTTCTACGGGCCAGCAGCAATAGCGGTTCAATTTGATATTCACCACGTAGTTTCTCTCTCTCTCTCTCTCTCTCTTTACAGTAACAAAGGTGGAACAAAATCTAGGATGTCTACAAGATCAGAGCAGGACAACAATCTAAGAAGGCAAGGATCACCTATCAACTTATCCTTGCCAAATAGTTCCCCTAATTATAAAACATGGACTATAGCAAAAATCACAGCCGAACTGCATAGTAGGGGTATTCCCTTCTCTGCCACAGCTAGGAAAGCAGATTTAATCAAGTTATTAACATTCAAATCACATGTCCATAGAACAAGTATTAGTCCTAGCACATCTAGCAGACACTCATGAGATATAGATATCAAAACTTCATTGACAGAATTAGCCTCATCACTGGCATTAGTACACTCCAGATTAGATGCGATAGAAGCACGTCAGGATAGATCAGCAGTGCTACAGGTCATAGATTCAGAGCCTACCGCAAGCACATCAAGTTCACCAGCAGCGGGGAATTTACAGCCTATCATTTCACCAGCTCATTACGTACCTGCTAATATCAAAAAAGACATACTGGAAGGTAAGGATGTCAATCTTGTTTCCCTGCTCATTTCATCACAAGATGGACTAGATACTAGAGCCTTCACTTGTGATCAGGTGTCTGTAGTCCTCAAATCCAGGGACCCTAGACTAGGTAGGAAATTGAACATTGCGGAATTCGTGATAGTTTAGCTT
Source organism: Rhinophrynus dorsalis (assembly GCA_037306005.1). Taxonomy (NCBI): domain Eukaryota; kingdom Metazoa; phylum Chordata; class Amphibia; order Anura; family Rhinophrynidae; genus Rhinophrynus; species Rhinophrynus dorsalis. The sequence goes on along the minus strand of CM074720.1, from coordinate 309,767,511 downwards.
GTACAGAGACGTGATATGTGCAGTGCACCCCCATAGAAGAGAAGAATTAGATTTGTATATGTTTAGAGTAGTCGAACTGGGACACAAATATGGAGGATACGGATTCTGTGACTATCATAGATCCTTTTCAGCGAAAGCAGCCGCAGCACAAGCTCAACTTAATTACATTACAGATTGGGGAAGTTAGACACAGAACTATTCTGCCGTTACTTTGCAGGTTTGCTACCACCAGTATGCTCAGTATGCCAGTCAGCAGAACACCATTCAAATATCTGCCCCTCAGCAACGAGTCCATCTAGTTCTACATCCCAGACTCAAGATACTCCAGGGCAAAGTCACAATACCCCCACTAGACCTAATAAAATGGATAGATTGGGCAGACCCATTATATACTTAAGGAAATCACAATTATGTAATAACTATAATTATACGGGATGTACTTTTAATGGGTGCAGGCTGCTTCATATCTGCGTGAACTGCTTCGATGCACACCCTAAAACTATATGCCCCAAACTTCTTTTCCCGAGAACATGACTAGGCCTAGTCAATGTGCAGACCCTACTGGGTATCACCCCTCAAAAGATCTAGCAGATTTCTTAGAGTCAGGATTTAGGAAAGGGGTTCACAGTGGAATCATTGCTTTACCCAGAGACACAACAGAGTGTAAGAACCTTCTTTCAGCAGTGAGTAACCCTGAGGTAGTTGACACTTTATTGGCTAAGGAGGTGGACAAAGGGTTTGTTTTGGGACCTTTCACCCAACCCCCGTTTGCTATATGGAGGATCAATCTTATAGGTGTGGCTACTGGGAAATTTTCCAATAAACAAAGATTGATTTACTATTTGTCAACCCTACATTCATCTTCCGTACCTAGTTTAAACTCTTTAGTGCCATCTGAGGAATACACCATGACGTACGTGACAGTAGATGATGCTATACAATTGATTGTACAATCAGGTAGGGGTACATGGTTGTCCAAGTCTGATATTTCGGATGCATTCAAACTGTTACCACTGCATCACACTCTATGGCACCTACGTGGGATTAGGTGGAGAGATAAATATTACTTTGCCATTAGACTGACTTTTGGGGCCAAGAGCAGCCCTAGACTGTTCGACCTATTTGCTGGAGCTTTGTGCTGGATATTGATGAACCCATGCAGGTCCCCCATGGTCATTCATTATCTAGATGATATCTTGACCATTGAGCCTCCCATGGAAGACCTAGTGGGCCTAGGTATTATCAGACCACTGTTCCAAGCCTCGAATATACCCACTGCTCATGACAAAACCATAGGGCCTGTACACAAGTTATGTTTACTAGGGATACAGTTGGACACTATCACTATGGAAGCTAGTCTCCCGCCAGATAAACTCACACGTATCCAAACGGAGATTAATACAATTTCAGGTATCAAAGTCTGTAAATTAGTGGAATTACAATCTCTCCTTGGCATGCTGGCACATGCCATGAAGATTATACCTCAGGACCGTTCCTTCATATCCCATTTACTAGAGATGGTGGCAGGTCCCACTGTGGGTAGTTTGGTACAGTTGGACAACTTCATTCAGTCCATTTGGCCATGTGGACTAAATTCCTGATGCATTGGAATGGTCGTTCTATGTTTATACCTAGGGTGGCCCACACTCTCCTTTTGTCATTATGGATGCCGCAGCTTCGGGGGGTTTTGCTGCCATCTACCAAGATCATTGGTTGGTGGCAGAGAGGCCTCCGGAGGTCGGGGACATCAAGGATTTTTTCACTACATCAAGCTTGATGGAAATATACCCTATGGTAGCTGCAGCTATCACATGGGGTAATCTGTGGAGGGATCAGACTGTCACATTTTATACGGACAATCAGGCCACTGCTCATATCATTCAGAAGGCTAGATCTAATTCTAAAGCAATTATGCCCTTCGTTAGGAAATTGACTTGGACAGCGCTAGTGGACAATTTTGATATCGTAAGCAGATTCATACCAGGCATGAGCAACACTAGAGCTGACGCACTTTTCTGACTTAAATTTCAGGTATTTCTCATCTACAGCCTACTGCAGATGCTTTCCCCACTCCATCTCCTCCCACGGAAACCCTCATGATGCAGTGAGATTTCATTTACAAGCAGCAACCACTTTAATGGACAATGCTCTATCCGATAATACGAAGAGAAACTACATCAGAGCATGGGAAGTATTCCATAGATATATCAGTATGTACAGGATTTCTGAACCTTTTGCCATCCATACTATCATAGCTTTTGTCACACATTGTAACCTATATCTGAAACTGGCATATTCTACAATTAAATTATATACAGCAGGCATTTCCCATGTGATGCAGAGGATAGAACCACTACGTCAGTCAGTTTTTTCTTATCATCCCATTAGGCTTCTACTGAAAGGCATAGAGAAAGCTACGCCACTAACTACCCCAAAGAGACTTCCCATAGATGATCTATTATTTAAAAAACTAGCCCATATGCTCAAGACGGAACCATTCGAACCACTGGTAAATCTTACTATCACCACCGCCATGTATTTGGCCTTTTATGGGTTTTTCAGGCCAGGTGAGCTTACTATCACCTCCCCAGAGGATAGATGTCTAAGGGTATCAGATCTTAATAAAACCAATGACCATTATTGTCTTACATTGATTAGGTCCAAAACCAATCAAGAGGGTCCGGCAACATGCATTTTTACCCAACTTTTGCAGACTACTGTCCAGTAAAGGTTCTGGACAGATACCTAGATATGATTAAAGATAGACCAAAATCCAGCCCGTTATTCATACACCAACGGGTGGCACTGACCACACACAAATTCATGTATTACATTAAAGTCATGATCTATAGATTAGGGCTTAATCCATCTAGTTACACGGGACACTCATTCTGTATAGGGGCTGCTATGGTGGCATCTAGACATCAGATCCCGGTGCACATCATAAAGAAAATGGGCAGATGGAAGTCGACTTGCTATAACCTATACATTCCTCATTCAGAGGTTGAGTTGCATAAGGCTTTCCAGAAACTGTCTGGTTGATTGTATATATTTGCTGATACAGAATAAAGATGGTTTTGTGCTTTATTCATTCTAATTTTTGCCCTCTCTCAGGCCTAGTCAATCGGTCAGAAAGGGCACAATACTTCTGACCTTAGCTCTCCTACGGCATGGGCTCGACCACAAATGAAAGGCTAATGATGTAGCCTGCAATTGTGGGAGGGCCTTAGGACACATATACTGACCTCCGTTTGTAGGTCAGCATGGAGGCAAATCGGCGTGGTCCCACCTCACCCACCCCCTTTTTTCAAATACTCTACACTTTTATACTTCATTGTAGGCCCTCTCTCAGGCCTAGTCAATCAGTCAGAAAGGGCACAATGCTTCTGAACTTAGCTCTCTTACGGTATGGGCTCAACCACAATTTTAATTATTGTGTTTGGGCCAACAATTAGACCCTGAGTAGGGTTGAGAGTAATTATGATTTTTTTAGGCTTATAACACATGTTCATACTACTCATGGTTTATAATTACAGAAGACAAAACAATCAAGAATGTCTGGGCAAAGCTCCACATAGGAACACTGGAATCCAAATGATAGTTTAAAATCAAAGAAAATATACACAGTGTATGTGTGTGCGCGCGTGTGTGTGTGTCCAGAAAGTAATGCAACAATCCCCAGACAGAGCTTAAAAGGAATCAATGTGATACAAATTTTCACTCTCTGCCTCATTCTCTGGTAGGACATGTGTAGGAAAATTTATTTGAAATTTGACCCTATAACAGGAAGGTGCTACATGGACACTTGTATAAAAGGAATCAGATATATTTTACATAAGATAGATAGATAGATCATTGTTTCCAACAACTATGTTAACACTCCTAAAGAATACAAATGGTAGTCCCACAGAGATCAACCAGAGAAAACACCACACAAAAGAAGCTTACTCCTGAAGAAGTAACTGATGTTATGAAACGGGTTGAGCATTTTGATGCCCCTTAATTCCTGTGGATACAGACCTTTGAATGCAACATCAGTGGAAGAGGGGAGCGGGTAACCACCCTGGGGTTTACACCAGGAGTGCAGTGTAGACTCAGAGGCTGTTAAATATAATCTATTTCTCCAAGCAATGTGAGTGAAGGTGAAGTGTGTAGGTGAATAACCCATAAATACTATTGTTTCAAACCTGTTGGAGGTGTCAGTAGCTGGGTAATAAGTAAGTGAATGCTTACCAATTGAAATGCCATTTTAGCTTCTGTCACATGAGGGGGGAAAAAAAATCGATGATATGGTAAATATTGGTAGAGATGAAAATGAAAAGTACCTGGATCTCTTGCACTTAGAGAATGCACAATTCCTTATTTTTGTTTTTCTATCTGTACCATTTTTTGTGTGAAGAGTGGGACAGATAACCTACTGGGAAACAGCAGCACAACTTGAACATAAACTCCAGTATTGTCATCTAAAACAGACTGACAATATGAAAATGGTGTCTGATTTTGGAAATAGATGTTAGTTTGTACTAACATATAAAAGGAACATGATGTTCCCAGGCACAAAGATGCAGGAAGCAATATTGCAATACATATTGCATGGCAACATAACCAATCAATAGACTCTAGAGATATTCGTATTATATCTTCCTCTGCATTATTTGAGCAATTTTAGTTTCCCTTTATTTTTATGTTACTGGGGTAATTTACGAGAAGTTAGTCATTACGTATGGTTGATGTATTTTTCTTTTTATTGCACCTGACCTATACTATAGATCAGCTTTTGTTATTTAATTAGAAGAGAGAACATTTTGGCTTCCCTTAACTCTGGACATATACATACATCATTGGTTATGCAACAGTGTACCAAAAATCATTATGGCCAATTTTACATTCTGTGTCCAGAGAGAGTTAAAGGTATAGTAATACTTAAAAGGGACTGACAGTGCAGACGCACGGACGTCACTATGACGAGATGTCCATGCTTCCTGCTACTGTGAGCCTCTGAAAAACCGGACAATCTTTGAAACCAGGTAATATTTCTGGCGACTAGCGCTACTAAACAGCTAGCCGCCAGATGAAGAATTAATTAATGTAAAGTTATTGCGGGTGGTAGTTCCCCTTTAAGAAAAAGATAGGCGTATATTGTCGTACCAAGTCAGGGGGAGTCTCTCAGGTGTCTGGCAAGGGTCTAGGTTATGTTCTTTTTGTATTGTATGGCCTTTGCGGGAGGGAAGCAATAAACGGCTCACAGACAGTCCAGAAAGCTAGACCCTTGGATTTCAGATTTTGGAAAGAGTTCCACCATTCAGCATGGGCCATAGTGAGTGCTAACTCCATCCACTGTGAGAGAGTGGGGGCTGAGGCATGCACCCAGTTCAGCAAGATAGTTTTCAGGGTGGCAATGATCAGCACATCATAGAGACGTGTCTGAGCCCAAGTAAGAGAACACATCTTATAGGGGAAACCCAGAAGTATCTCCTGGGGAATCCCCTCCAAACAAGTGTGGAGTATGTTCAAAATGTTTGAGAGCACCCATGTTCAAAACCCCACAATAACCCCATATAACCACAGGCAGTGAATCAAGTCCACCACTGGTGATAAGCATTTAGGACAGTAGTCAGTCTGTGCAGCCTTCATATAATAAGCTCACTTATAGGCAAAGTGGGTTAGCATATATAGAGGGACATAAAGAGAAGCCGAAGTGTTCCCTTTGAGGCGTCTATGAAAGCTGCGCAAGATGTTGTCATAGGTCAAGTCTGAGAAATGTCGAACCCAGGTGCCTCTACTAGCCTGTACTGCCTGCAGGATATTCTCCATCTCTGCTCTACACAAACGATAGATGGCAGATGTCGAGCACTGTGCAAGAGAAGTTAAAGTAACATATGTGGCCCAGGAGGCATCAATACATTTATCAAGAGAAAGTTCCAATGTAGTGTTTAGGTAACGCCTTGCCTGTAGGTTTACAAAGAGGTGACAATTGGGAAGACCACATTCATTTTGAGTTTTCAAGGAGGGAAAGTCCTTGATGCCAGGATGTGGAGGGATCTATAAGATCCCATGGCATTTCAACGTCAGTCAGTGAAGTAGTCATTACCCTCTCCATTTTGAAAGTCCAGGTTGCCTAGGAGGGGTAGGTAAATAGATCAGTATTTCAGTCCTATAAAATGAGAGATGTATATGCTTCCAGGCCCTACAAACTTCTTGGATTAGGACATTATTCAGCACAAAAGGTGGCAATTTGAAGGCTGGAGCGTGTAAGACATATCTCAAATGCAAGGGAGAAATAAGACTGCCGTCCATAAACATCAGAGTCTTGTATCCAGTCAAATGCCACACGAAGCAGACTAGAGACATTGTAATGTTTGAGATTGGGTAAATTTATGCCTGCTAGAGTTGGGGGTCGAGAGAGCTTTCGTAGGATAATGCTGGACTTTCGTCCCTTTCATATACATTTTTGGAAAGCTCTGTTCAGAATGGTTATGTCAGACTTGGTGTGAAGTAGAGTGTTTGGAATTTGTATAGAAGCTGTGGGAAACTAACCATCTTAATAACATTTGTTGAGGATATACAGGAAAGAGTTAAACAGAGACCCAATTAGGTTGTATATCTTTACCTAAATAGATACAAATAATAATATAATTAAATTAATTTGAGGAGTTTACACAATATTGGGTATTGACAAGCTACTTCACAGTAAAGAATTGATTGAAATAATCAATTGCACATATTTCTGCAAAGGCATATATATTTTATTTAAGTTAAAATATATTATATAAACTACGTAATCAGAAATTATATGAATAAGTGAACACCAAGTGACTAAAAAATATATCTTTTTATGTGTCTCAGTCATATACTAAGATATCTTTTTGAAATAGAAACACAATAAATTAATAACCAATATCACAAAATATTATTACCTAGCATAAACAGGGTTAATCATTATATATGTGTATCCAGAGGTTTTTGGTAACAATATTTGAACACAGCAGCATAGAAAGGGTTCATTGTTCTTTACAATTAATTATAATACAATTGGCAGCAATGTATATGGATACCTGCCCCAGAATCTGTATATACTATGTTAATTAATGTCTAGGGAATGCTGTTATGTGAGTTGCTTCTAATAAAACAAAACAGGTGTTATAACAATTTAATTGTACCATATAAAAATATATAAAAAATTAGAAAATGGATAAATGTCTAAAAAGCAAACTAAATATTTTATGCACATATACTATAAAAATGACAATAGCAGCCTTATTTATAACACCTTCACAGCACACCTAGGTTAATCCACAGATTATAAGGTATATGGTTGCCACACCCAAGATGGTGGCTTCTTGTTCTATGAGATAACTTTCTCAATAGAACAAAGGTTAGGCCCAAACACCCATGCAACAAAGAAATTCTATGAAACACACACCAAGATAGAAAATAGCAGATTAAGAGGCACTCAAATAATTCAAAGGATTCACCAGATCAAACATAAGCTCAATAACCTATTCAGAAACACAACTATATGATTTTATAGTTAGCAATAGTTATAGTTAACCAATATATAATGCTATATTGTTCTAACTGCTATCAACTATTTCACAATTATCTGGATAAATGTGTTAATTAATTCTGTTTAGTTCCCAGAATAAACTACAGCCACTAGGGCTTATTATAATAATTCTAAAAATGGGTGGCCAGTCCACTTAAGAAAAATTATTGGAAACTATTTTTCCTCAAATGTACAGGAACTATATAATTCTTATGGCTTTACAGAATTAACAGTAAAGAGATTATAATTACCAGACCATAAGGGTAGGAAGTCAGCACCAAGACAGAGACCTTCCACAGGAATTAGCATATTATAAGGTAAAATCCCCTTATCAGAGTCACTACCCATCCTCTTCTGATTGGATGAGTAGACATATCATTATAATATGATGTCAGACTAAATTATCTGGATTCTCTGATTGGTCAAACCTAAAATTAAGGTATTTAGATTTTTGGAGTTCTGTAATAATTCTATTATTCCTCAAGATGGTGCACCAATATATCACGGTGCCCATGCTATGCTGGCGACATTCTGTCAGTTTCCATTCCTGCTTACACCTATTGGCTGAAATGACTTTGTCCCGCCCAGTATTTGTCCTTAAATACTAGGTCTTGTCACTTCTCTGGTGCCCTTTCGTGGTGTTTCCATTACCAGTGCTTGTTCCTGTTTTTGTGTGATCTCGGACTGCCTGACTACTCTGCATCTCGTTCCTGCCCTGTGTACCGACCCGGACTGCCTGATTACTTTGCAACTCATTCTTGCTCTGTATACCGACTTGGATTGGCTGATATTCCTGCTCTGTGTACCAACCGGCCTTGCTGATGTTCCTGCTCTGTGTACCGGCCCGGATTGGCTGACGTTCCTGCTCTGTGTACCGGCCCGGTTGGGCTTCATTGGCCGTGTATCTGTCCTGCATACGGTCCCATCCGGTCCTCGGTTGGGGTTGTTACCCAGGCTCCTCTCTGTCTCCGGACAGTGTCACTGTGGCCTCACTATACGCTTGCAGTCTAGTCTCCGTTATCTGTCGGTGTCGCCCAGGAGACATTGCTGGTGTGTTCCTTCCATCTGTGCACAACGGTACGCTTGACCTTTCTTCCTGTCATACACGCTGAGGTTGGTCTTACTCTGGGCGCCTCAGGCTGTTCACCTGACCGGGCAGTCGACATTGGTCTGAGCGTTGTTAACCCCTTCGGGGAAGGTGCCGTTTCCACCAGCTATCTATCCGTGCAGTCTCCGGTTGGGTGCCTTTCCAGGCTTACAGTCAGTCCTCCGCTACTGCTACGGCAGTTCACAGGCTTGTTCTGGCCTCCGTTGACTATTGTGGCGTTACTCGATATTTGTGCACTCTCTGCAGAGTGAGAGTCTTAAAGGGCCTCATGCTATTAGGGCCTGTCAGTCCTCCTGGCCTAATAGTAACCCATTCAGTGCTGCCTCGTTTGAGTATCACACGAAAGTTACCTGACCAGTGTCAGTATATTGTGTTGCTGTACTTATATACTGGTATCATGGTGCCCGTTTTCCTGTCAGTTATCCTATGTTATGTTCTCATTGGTTGCCCTGTGTTAAGTCCGCCCAGTATGGCCTTTATACACTGGGCTCTTGCACCCACACATTGCCCTTTCGTGGTGTTCCTGTACCAGTGTTACTATTGCTCAAGGAGTTTCCAGTGTACCGACTTGTCTTGCCTGACTATTCTCCAGTTCCTGTGCCTGTGAACCGACCTGGATTGCCTGACTATTCTTCTGTGTCCGCTCCTGTGTATCGACCCAGCCCGGCTGATGTTCCTGCTCCTGTGCACCGACCCGGCTGATCTCCGTTCCAGCTTCCCTGGTCCTTGTCGCCTTGGCGACATTCTTATCCGGTGCCTTGGTTTATCAGGCATCTCTGCTCCGGCAGGTTCACCAAGTGTTGTCTCAGTATTGCTCTACGGAGCGCCTCTGGCCTAGTTCACCATTGGCTTACGCTCCACTCTGTCATACCGGCTGCAAGTGTTGCCTCCATGATTGCTCCGGTACATTGCCTTTGGCTTGCGCTACACCACTATTCTACCAGCTGCAAGTGTTGCCTCTGTGATTGCTCCAGTAAAGTTCCACTGGCTTGTCTTCCACTACTGCCATACTGGTTGCTGTGCTGCCTCGGTAAATGCACCGGTAGTGCTCCTTTGTTTCAGTGTACTGGTAGCTCTCGGTTGGGTGCAGACTTTGGCATACTTAAGGATCATTTCAGTACCTTCACATATGGGACTGCTTACCTTCCTTGATGAACTTTAACTCCTGCATTGCCGGAAACCTGGGAACCTACTTTTCTGCCTGACCTGTTTGTCTCCTATATTTGTGCTGGACCTGTGTGGGCTTGAAATACCTGTCTTGTGTCTGTACTATACTGTTGTATATTACAGGACCTGTGAGGGTTCTTATTGTATTATTGTATTCAATAAAACAGTGTTTTTATCCTAACCCTGTGTCTGTGAGTCAAACAAACCGTTACAGCTGGACCCGTGTGGGTATATATTGCTGTAACCTTTCCTGTGTCAGTACTATATTGTGTCATATATTACTAGACCCGTGAGGGTTATTGTTTTCTGAAACTGTTCAATAAAACTGTGTTTTATCTAACCTACTGTGTCTAAGTGTCAAACAAACCGTTATACAATACCAATCTCCAGACTATGTGTCTACAACTTAGTTATAAATCCTCTACAGTTCACTAAAATATTTCTACCCCCTACATTTCAAGCAAGGAGGTATTTGTTTCTTTTACAAATAGAGATTATTATAAACATATCCAGCTCTAAGAGAGAATTTAAACAGACAACTCTGGCTTTTCTAAAAAGTCCCTGACACATTGCACTGTCCAGTCAGCCCATTGGAAGGGGTAGAGTGATCTGAGGAACCCCTCTGGCACACCAGTTAAGCTAAGGGCCTGAGACTTGGAATAGTTGATGCAGCCAAAATCCTGAAGTAGGTCAACAATGTGTGGTAAGGCCTGGGAGGGATTCTGGATAAACAAACAATGACAATAAAAGGTCATTGGCAAAGGCTTCACTCTTAAGTGTCCTGTCTCCGGTCGCAATTCCCAAAATTCAGCTAAGGAGCCTACAGAGAAGGGGCTTCAAAGCAATGTTAAGTAGTAAGGGTGAAAGAGGACATCCCTGCCTTTTCCCCTTCCCCACAATATAAGGCCATTAGTTCTGATAAAACCATGTGCAGCATAGTAGATTGTGTCAACAAATTGAGAGAATCTGAGAGCAAAGCCTTGTTGTGACAAAAGCCAGCGGAGATTAGGCTATGTTATGCTGTTGAAGGCCTTCTTTGACTCCAGGTTTAGAAGTGGCCGACATGAATGCCACCAGGGCATTTCTGATGGATTGTGTGGGCTAATGGCAATGTACAAACCTAGTCTGCTCCACAGAGATCAGATGGGGGAGAATCAATTTCAGACTAATGTCCATGACTTGAGAGAGAATTTTTAAGTACTCATTTAACAGAGAGGAACTAACCAGACAGGGGTCTTTTCCGGGCTTGAGTAAGACTATATCACTGTGCCCGTGATCCGTTGCTGTCACTCTCGGTTGTGGGCGCTCCCATTGGCTGAGCCTGTTTGACCCGGCCATTGTGGCCTTTTTATACCTGGCCTTTGGCACCTGTCAGGTGCCCTTTCGTGGTGTTCCTGAGCCAGTGTTGCTGTTGCTGGCCTTTGGCCTGTTTTGACGACGCTCCTGGTTTCCTGCTCCGTGATCTGACCCGGCTTGGCTGACGTTCCTGCTTGTGACCTGATCTGGCTTGTCTGAGAATCCTGCTCCGTGATCTGACCCGGCCTGGCTGACGTTTGTGCTTGTGACTTGATCTGGCTTGTCTGTGAACCCTGATCTGTGATCTGACCCAGCCTGGCTGACTTCCTGCTCCGTGACCCGAACCGGCTTGCTACTGACCCTGCCACTGTTCCTGCTGTTTGGTGTCGCTGAGGCGACATTCTGACTTCCACTGTGCTTATGGCAGGGCTGATCGTGGATTGCCTCCATTAACACTTGCAGAGCCGTGCCTCCATTTGCTGAGTCTCCATTAACACTTGCAGAGCTGTGCCTCTGTTTGCTGAGTCTCCATTAACACTCACAGAGCCATGTCTCCATTTGTTGAGTCTCCATTAACACTTGCAGAGCCGTGCCTACATTTGTTGAGCCTCCAGTTGTACTTGCAGAGCTGTGTGTCCGTTCCCTGAGCCTCCATTAACACTTGCAGAGCTGCTGTCTCCATTCACTGAGCCTCCTTTAACACTTGCAGAGCCATTGCTGATCTTCCGCTACACCTGCTGAGCTGGTTACGTTTCAGGGCCTTGTTTAGGCGGCGGCTCAACTTATCTATCTTGCAGTGTAGTCAGTCTACGTTACCGCGCCCGCGGGAGGCGATATTGGCTCTAGCTCGTACAGTGTTAGCTCTCTGTTACAATGCCCGTGAGGGCTATTGGCTCAAGCTCTTGCAGTGTAGTCTGTCTCCGTTACTATGCCCGTGGGGGCTATTGGCTCAAGCTCTTGCAGTGTAGTCTGTCTCCGTTACTATGCCCGTGGGGGCTATTGGCTCAAGCTCTTGCAGTGTAGTCTGTCTCCATTACTACGCCCGTGGGGGCTATTGGCTCAAGCTCAACTCTGCAGTGTTCTGGCCTCAGCTCCTGCTCAGCCTAAGCAGCTATCTCTGTTCTATAGACTGACGGTGTTGTTTCATCTAGCACCACTTGCTGCCTCATTATCACCTTGGGCGTGTCAAACACCACAACAGAGACTGATTGATTTACATGTACTTTAACCATTGTGTACTCTTATGATTCTATGCCTGTCCTGTGACAGTATATGTATTGTCCTTGCATCTGTATACTGGGCCTGAGAAGGCATCTGTAAGCCAATATCTCGCTATTATTCTGTATTGCCTATAGAGGGTGATCTTTCATGTTTTGTTTTAATAAAACTGTGTTTTATTCTAACCTGCTGGTCTGCGTGTCCTGTAAAACTGTTACAGACTATAATTCTGGCTTGCATGAATAGTGGTGGGGTGCGGTGGGTGTCCAATATAGTAGAATAAAGACTCTGTAACATTGGAGCAGTTTGCTCAAGGAGGGTCTTTGTCACGGACTGACTTGGAATAAAGACACTGACAAGTACAGATACAGTAAAATAATATCTTTATTGAGAAATAGCACAGATAAAATAATTATCCCTTCCCCAACCCTCACAGGACCAGGTGTAAGGACAGTGCCTGAGCACTTCCCTAACCCTCACTAGCCAGGTATGGAGACAGCACAGGATCACCCGACTGTAAGGAGGCAAACACCTCTCTGACTGAATATATATAGCAAGGATGGTACTAGCTACTAGTACAGGAGCAGCTGGGAAGCCCCTGTGAAAGGAGGGAAAATCCCCTAGCACACTAGGGTGGTTCAGCTCAGAGACAGATCTCCCTAGAACACTAGGGTAAACCAACAGGCAGCAGTGACTACAAATCCCTAGAACTCTAGGGTAACCTAAAAAGGCAGTGGTGACACAGAATCCATAGAACACTAGGGTAACGGAACAGGCAGTGGTAACTGAGAACCCCTAGAATGCTACGGTAACCCAACAAGCAATGGAGACTAAGATTCCCTAGAGGAACAACAGATAGCAGGAAGACCAGTGACACGGACTGACACAGACTGAGTACCGCTCTATGTAGGAAGCGATAGAGCATGAGAGTGTAGACGGACACAGTAGGCCTCGGGTATAGAGTAATCGATAGCCAGAGCAGGGGTCAGCACGGAGCGGGTAGTCAACCAAAGCCAGGAGTCAGACCGGAGCGGGTAATCAGCCAAAGCCAGGAGTCAGACCGGAACGGAAAGAAGCTAGTCAGGGATCAAACGGAGCCGAAGTCAGAACGTAGCCAGGAGCCATACACAGGAATAGAGCATCAGAATCACAAAAGCTATATAATTCCTAGCGAGTAGGTGGAGACTCAATCTGGCAATTAACAGTGGCCAATAAGAATAGTGAATGTGCTTCAGCGCGACAACCAGGAAGTAAAGCAATGTTGCCTACAAGCACAGTGTCGCTGGAGGCAATCACAGGCACCATGATAAGTAGCTACCCCACAGTTACCACCAATGTAAGGGTGCAAATGTGCTGTAGCAGCCACCAAATAAGGGCTGCGGCAGAGTGTGTCACTCAGCAATGGCTGAAAAGGAACCCTAAATCCCTGAGCCTAAGGAGTGGGTGACTGTAAGTGAGGTGACTCAAGGATATTAAAAACAGCCAAAAGAATGAGGGAGAAAGACAAATCTAAGAGGTAGCTATAAACAGAATAAAACCGATTGAGGGGGGTTATATACACAATAGAGGCTTGCCTGGCAGCACAGGCCGGGGAGGCTGAGTCCTGCAGGGCTCTGATCTGGATCAACGGGCAACATGGCCTACAGTTTGTAGGAAACAATCAAGGCTGTGGAAGTAGGCCCAGGATGAGAAGCAAGGCACAGCTTACTTCCTCAGAGAGATCAGTTGGCAGCTGTGAGCTCCATGCCACTGGGGCCAATAAGTGTGGTACTCATGCGCTTTTACCCTTTCAAGCTGCAGAAGTTTGGGTTCCAGGTAATCAGATGACCTCATGCTTTCTCACGTCTGGTTTGGGGGCAAGAAGTTCCTGCAGTGCAAAAAAAGCTTGTATTCTCCTCTCAGTCCCTAAATGATTTGTGGGGTTTGAAATAGACAGTTTGATCCCTGAAAATATGAATTATTCCACTTAACTTGCTAGAGATTTTACAGAGAAAATCTTCCCCCATCAAATGGTATAGCTATAAAGTTAATTGAGACCCAAAGAATACTCCTTCGTCATATGTCATGACAGACTGTTCTCAAAGGCTTCATTCTCTGTCCAGTCCTGGAGCCATAGTGACCTCCTACTTGAACTAGTTGTTTTAGCAGGTAATTTTAAAGATTCATATGATGCCTCATGCAAAAATCAACTCAATCTTGGCTGTGAAGTGGATTTTAAATAATTATCTCTAGGAACCTTTTTTTTTTCTTTTTTCTGTATGCTTTTCTAATTGATTTAGTCAAATGTGTTGAATTGTAAAGCTTCGGACAATGAGTGCACAGTATGCTGTACTATCCACAGGATCTATGAGAACCTCAGTGAAATAGCTCTCTTTTAGCAACGTGTTGTAACAATATTCACTTTACTGGCTAAACCAAATCTTTCTTCTCATGATCACAAAGGGAAGCAATTTAAGTGTTTTAGTAATTGCAGCCCTTTTATCTGGAAACCACCATTCATTGAACAGAATGTTCTTAATGACTAGATGAACATGCAAAAAAAAAATAAAATAAAAAAAACCCTCCCCCCCAAAGAGGCAAAAGGGCTAGAGAATATATTTTTCTCTTTTCATCTGACTCCATCGGTAATCTACCAGCTCTATTAAGTTTTGGAACGTCCTTCACAGAGAAGACAGCCATATAATCCTGAATTTCTCCTTTTTCAGAAGAATCTTCAAACTTATCTACATCAAAAGAGTTCCTTTATTGGAGTGTGAATCTTCAGAGGAATAAGGGTATTCTGTAAGTTTTCTTTCTAGTTTCAGACTTGCCTGCAGAGATGCTGAACTAACATCTTGATAATCATGTTGCATATTTGATTGAAACAGAGACATGAAAGATTTCATATCTGCAAGGGGAGAAAGGACATCTGGTTCCTCAGCAGCGTGTTTTCACATAGAACAAACATATTATTGTCACTGTCTTACATAGGTTGATCAAATAGGCATATTTTAAATGCCTATATTTTCCACTTTTTTCATGCAGTTGAACATCATCCAGAATTTTTAAGTGATTTAGATGAAGCACATATTTTTTGGGGAAAAAAAAGCTATAATTAAAGTACTATAGATTATGCATGTGCTTCATATTGGATGTATGTACAAAACATGTGGCTCAGTAAGCCTCGGTTATATTGATAAAGGTGATGTATTCAAATTAACTGCAGCATTAAGGAGGTGAATATAGTCAAGTTGATACCTTTATTGGCTAACTACACAGTACCAGCTCTCATCTGCAGTATTTAAACTACTTCTTCCAGGATAAGTGCTATCATTGTGTCAGTCTCCTTGAAAAGATCACTGCTGCCTTTATGGAAATGGAAGCCATTGGTTCACTAAGTTGGAAGTATGCAAATGAGTTATATAACTGGCTGAGATAGACTGTAAGCCAAAAATGCCTCTGAAGGGGTCAGATATCCACAGCAGGAACCTGATAAGAAGTTTGCAGGGTGTGCAACTACATTGCGAGGGTGTGGACTACATCATGTACACATCCCCAGCAAAAATGACCTGTACATAGGTCAGCCTTGGTCACCACTCTCACACAATATACCAATAAGGCTTATCCCTTTGAGTGCCAGAGGGGTACTGCTGGATACCCCTCTGGGAGTCAAAGGGTTAAAGGAAATCTGCAGCCTACAAACAGATTATGCACTTGCCTTTTGGGACCAGATGGAGTGACTTAGGACTATACCATTTGAAATATTGCTCACTGTGTTTTACATTGTACATAATCTTGATATGAGTGCCTGGATATAAGCAGGGGGTTTCATGAATAAAGGCTGTTCTGTTCTACCCTCCTTAAAACAAGTCTCGGCTGTATTTCTGGAGAGGGCTTGGGCTGGGCATTCTCACCTTAGCCACTGCAGGAACAAATTCACTTGCCTCGCCAGTCTACTGGCATAGGGCCTCTAGAGACCCCACCTATGTTTCTGCAGCTAAATTCACTAGCTCTGCCAGTCTGCCAGGAGGCAGCATCCAGTTGTTCCTGCCTAAGTATCCAGGACCTCCAGACCACCAGAAATTAGCAGGGTTCCAGCCAGCCATGGAAGAGGGGCAGCAGCAGTGGCGGTTCAGGAACAGATGACCCCAAAAGGGTCTGGTAAACCCTGGCACCATCACAGCTTTGTATAAAAATCTCTGTAGAAATCTGCGTATTTCCACCCCTCCTCCCAACAGACAATAGGCTTCAATTGTTCTAAATACATTGTGTGGATCAATTTTCTTGATCAGAAAATCACTAGCAGAGGACTAACAAAAGGTCATATGAAAAAAAGTATGTAGATATAGATGACTGTTGTATCTAGGACATCTACCTAAGTAATTCTGTTACAAATTAAGAATAATTTATCCCTACACATAGTTCTCCTTTAAGCAATGAGCCTCTCTCAACAACCCCTAGAGTGGTTCCAAAACAGCCCTCAAGCCCCTTGGGAACTAGAAATAAAGTAAAGCAGCACTAAAAAAAACACGACTACCCTTCAGCATTTCACTTTCTTATAGAGTCTAGTTTCAATTGATTTACTGCACCTGATGTACCAGCGGGTGAAGAGACTGTTATATTGCTAAAATTGTGACTGACCACTAACGTGGGGAAGATTCTAGAAAAGTCTGACCAGCTTGATGGAAAGGTAATGTATTACACACCTCTCTAGCATTCAAGGGATTAAAAGCCCCATTTAAATCAATAAGACTTTTGGGATTTATTTGCCCCTATGGTGCAGTAGGCTTGATCCAGAATTGCACCTCTTTAGTTTATTGTATTACACTTTAAATTTATTAGATCAAGTGATCCAACAAGAAATGTGTGTTTCAGGTAAACTAGAATCATTTCTAGACCTTGATATGGTATATCTTTTATTAAAGAATCTCTACTGTGATGATGAGAGAAATGTGCCCTTTAAGGGCCGTATGTTCAAATGAAAAAAGTGGATGAGCTCTGGGGCAAACCACTTGCACTATAGGGGAAAACTAAAAATTCCCAAAATTCTTATTGGTTTAACCCCTTCGCGACAATGGACGTACATGTACGTCCTCTGTGGCTGTCACTTAGTGACAGAGGACGTACATGTACGTCCCGGAAATCCGGATCCCCGCGCGGCTGCACGCCGTTCGGGGACTCCGGATTCTTTTGCAAAAATAAAAAAAAATGTTAGACGGGCGTTAAGTGACGGCCGCGTCTGCACGCGGCCGTCACTAAGGGGTTAAAACAGGATTTTAACCCCTTGAATTCTAGCGAGGTTGCCAATGCTTTGCAATTGGTTGGAGACCTTGCTGGCATTCAAGGGGTTAAATTCCCCATTTAAATCACTGTCAATTTTTAGTCCTCCCTATAGTTCAAATGATTTGCCCCAGAACTCGTCCACTTTTCATTTGAACATAGGGCCTTTAGTCATAATTATATTTTGCACTAAATTAATGTTAAATATTTGGAGCTCTTTACCACTACTGGTTTCAATAATCATGCATGAAAATAACATTTCCATTAACAGTTCAAAATACAGCTTTGATTATATTTTAAAAATGGTGTGAATAAAAGAAATTGAAAGACATTAAAATGCAAATCCTTTAAAGAAAATGCTAGTGCCTTTTGAGTGTTACGATAAGAGAAAATGCCTTTTTAATGCATATTTTATTAGAATGCTAGCTCATGCACACTTTGTATGGCAAGGTACTGACACTCCATTGCAGCTGTCAGTGTCATCTAGAACACTGCCTTTCAGCTATAAAACCCAATTATCAACTAGCCTAAAACAAATGTTACACAATGTTTTCTTCTACCTGGAGTTTCAATTCTTCAAACACAGATTCATTTATTATACACAGTTTAAAAGAGAACCAACACCTCTTAATAAAAACAACCTTTGCTTCTCTAGGGCCAGAAAATTCACATGGCCCCTATGAAGTTATGAAATAACAGGGGTAAATCTATTACGGAGATTACACGCTTTCCTGGTCTGACCTGGAAATTCCAGTTTTTAAAGTCCGATTATTTGGCGGTGGTGAGTTTCCTGTGAAACTCTGTTCACTTCTCCTCTTTCTCACCCTGCTCCTGCCACTTCCCACCCACTTTATGACACAATGAGAAACCTCACTCCCTTTATGGCGTGACACATGTCATTTCCATAACCCTGGGAACAGCACATGAGCTCTCTCCAGGGGCTCAAGAAGATGAAATTCCCAGGTATGGTAAGGACCCTTTAACATTATACAATTTAGATACATCACAGCTTAAAAATACACAAGACAAGCAGGACTTTCCCTTTGTCTTCCTAGTAGAAATTAAACCAATTTATAGACTAAAGAAGCAGGCACGTGACTCTCTCAACCTGACAGTTTAGTCCTTCACCCTGAAGTCTGGGTTAAAACCTTCAAAGTTCCCAGGTATGGTGCATAACCCTTGGTGTAGCCATTGGCTGTAGAGTGTAACAACAGTGGCTCTACAATGGAGAATTTGTACATTTGACCCTACATCTTCATTCATTCATGGATGTCATGTAAATGGTCCTTAAAAGGTTGATTACCATGTGCAATAAGAAGTGTGTGAAGTTCTGTTGCTCTGCTACTAACGCTCACATCTGCCTGTATAAACATAACATTCAGGTTGTACATTTTAATTATTGAACCAAAAATTAAGGGCATAGTTCATAAGGGCCATTTGTATTGTCCGGTCACCGAAAGGTAAGGTGTGATGGTGGTGGTGTTGGGGGTTATTATTAGGAGAAGATAGCTCTCTTAGCATTTTCAGTACTCTGAAAACTTGCGTTCATCATTGTCTCTCTTTTGGTGCCAGCATGTCAACTAATTGTACCTAAGATATTACAGTCTTCAATCACGTTAAATACAACCAGGAGGTGCTTTTCATCCACAAAGTAAAGGTTGTATTCATTAAGCTAATGAGATGTATGCTATACAACAAGGGAAAAAAGAGAATCCACAATGATTTAAATAGTACTTTCATAGCAGGAGTAAACTTTTTATAATTAAAATATGTCATTTCAAAGGGCACTTTCACTGCTGGGAGATTTTTCAATTAAAAGTTACTTCAGTTCATACTTGGGAAATTTTTATACTGTACTCTATGAAAAGCTTGAGTCAGGCTACAGCTCTCCATTGTAAATGACAGAAGCAGCACCACCTATTGACTATAATACAAAATTGTAGTTAAATGAAATAAAAAAAAAAATAAAAAAAATAAAAAGTATTTCTTTCATAAAAATCATTTACCATGAATGTTAAAGTGGAACTACCACCCAGTATAAAGTCGCTGCCCAATAACTAGTCATATGGCAACATGCTTCTTAATAGCGTCATTATCTGCTACAAGTACCACAATCTGAAGTAATCCTGTTTCTTCAGAGACCGACTGCCAGGACTGCACGCAGAAATCTTGACTTAGAGACATCTGCGCGCCTGTGCTGTCCGTCCCGGTCTCCTCTAGGAGGCATTGCATGGAGCTGTAAGGCACTGGAAGGGACTGATGACGCAGGCGCATAGACGGCTCTACAGCAAGAAGGCTGGCCGTCAGTCTCTGAAGAAACAGAATTACTTCAGATCGTGGTACTTGTGGCAGATAATAACTATTAAGAATCTAGTCTCCATATACCTAATTATTGGGGCACGACTTTATATTGGGTGGTAGTTCTGCTTTAAAGAGATCTCCAGTGTATTTCAAAGCAATGCATTGGAGATTTCTCTAGCAATCAAGGGGATTAAAAGTATATTTAAATCTTTGTTGTCTGTTCTCTGTGATGCAGTTGGTTTGCTTTAGAATGGCATCTCTTTAGCTTATTTAATACAGCTCCAAAACCTTTACATTGAAACAGTGGAAAAGTAGTAATGATATAACAAACTACATAACCTGCTACAAGGGTCTCTTCTTCTGCACCTTGCATTCCTCCAAGGCATGGTCCTACTGGTTTCATAGGTAGGTGTGCAACAAGTAAAATAAGGAATAGATGATGCATCTCCTTCCTTATCTTACCTGCTACTTTATTTTGGAGTTGGTTGCACCAGATCAGTTTCAAGAACTCCTGAGGAATTGTGATTTGAGGTGTCAAAATATAGGAAAACTTAGGATCCTCTTAAATTTATGGTTGTCTTTATTTTTTTTTTCTTCCTATTTGTGAGAAAAGCATCCACATGTATATGTTGTGCAGTCAGAAAAGCCACACTCCTCCCTAACCATGTATGCCAGAAATACATTGGTTCCTTTTCTGTACTACTGGTACGTTTGGGAAACAATGGTGAGGGCCCTCAGGTCATTAAAGAGGAATTATACATCTGGAATAAGTGACTGTTAACAGATTAATTTACTTAAAGGGCAAGTAACATTCTATTAAAAAAAAAAAAAAAAATTCTTGAGTGCTACTGTCCACGAGACAGAAATAAAAGGAACTGCTTAGATGAATTATATATGATTGACACCTTGATCCAACATTAAAATGAACCCTAATTATATGTTTATAACAAAATGATGTATTATATATATATACACAAGCTTTTTGATTCTAGAGGAAGAAGTTGGAGGTGACTGGATAACTATACAAGGACACCCCAACTGATGTGCAAAGAATTTGTAATGTACACACCTTCCGCAGTGAAGGTGATAAACTTGCTATGGAAAGAGACCTGTGAGAGAACGCAGACTTAATTACATTTACAAACCTTAAGGTAACAAACCGCGAAGGAGAATGCCAACTCCATGATCCAATTGATTATCTCAAGGTAACAAGCAATATACAAAGCAAAGTATAAGCAAGTTGTTCATTGAAAAATATCTACCTTCATATATAATGGTGGGACATCTTATACGCTACAGTGCAAGTGAAAAATATTAATATCTATACCTGCTTGCAGTGTGGAAGCTGCAGTTCTGAAGCAGTACTATTTGATTAGAGTTAACTCATTGTTCTATTGTGCATTGAAGTTGGACATTATAGCTGAACATTGTGGGATATATTTTCCAACAGATTAGAATATCCAGTAGTGAGGTGGAATACAATTATAGTCTGGGACATTTTAATAAAATTTTTGTTTTGATTTTCTTTATCAACCAATATGGAACACAGGTACCATGGGGATATACCAACAGTAGGCTCCCAGTGGTGGGAGGAAGGAGAAAGGACCTCACTCCTGTCCCCATGATACTGGAGTTCCCTAGGACTATCCAGAATCTGAACAGCCCAAACACAAACTAAGTCAACGGACACTAAAAAATGAGCACAGCACACAAAAACAAGCGCCAACCATGTTCAAACAGTTGAACAACAGTAAGGCACAGAAAAAGAGAAACAGAACTGCCTGAAGAACCTTTCAGCCGAAGCCAGAACATCCATCCAATAGTGCTTGGCAAAGGTATGCAAAGAGGACCAAGTTGCAACCTTGCACAATTTCTCACCTGGGGCCTGATTCTTGTAGGCCCAGGAGGCCCCAACAGACCTGTTGGAATGTGCTATAACTCTGAAGGGAACAGGTTTCTTCCTGAGTTCATACTCCCTGGGAATAGCATACTTGACCCAAGAGGCAATGTGACCTACCCTAGGACCCTCAGGCATGACAAACAATAATCAGTCTTAAGAAAAGACTTCGTAAGGTGCACCTAAAACTTAAGGCACCACACCACATCCAACAAGTGGAGATCCCTTTGCTTGTCAGACTTGGGGTCAGGACAAAAAGAAGGCACAACAATCTCCTGATTGATGTGGAACTCGGAGACCACCCAAGGAAGAAACTGCTGAGAGGTGCGAAGAACAACCTCATCCTTGTGAAAAAAACAGGAAAGGTGGTTTGCAAGACAAGGCTCAAAGGGAGCTCAAAGGGAGGCCTCTGCAAAATGGCTAGAACCAAATTTAGGTCCCACGGAAGTGTGCGAGTCCTGTAGGCAGGGAAAGCGTGAGCACCACCTTGAATGAACACCTTCACATCAAGCAAACTGGCAATACACCTTGGGAAATACACAGAATATGGAGAAATTAAAACCCTCAAGGAATTCAGGCTGAGTCCTTTGTCCACACCATCCTGAATAAAGGACAGAACCACCAGAAGGTCAAAGTCCTGTGATGACAGACCCCTGTACACACACTATGAATGAAAAACTGACCAAATCCTATGGTAGACCTTAGAGGAAACAGGCTTCCAAGCCTGGATCATAGTAGAAATGACCTTAGGAGAAATGCCCTTCCTCCTCTAGATGTGGGCTTGAACAGTCATGCCGTAAAAGCCAGCTTCTCCACGTCCTCTTTTCAGTGGTAGCCCTGAAGAAGGAGGTCCGGTCTGGTGGAAATGGATCCTGAATGGAAAGGCACAGCAGTTCCACAAACCACACCCTCTTGGCCCAGTAAGGAGCAACCAGAATCACAGTTGCACCGTCCATCCTTATCTTCCTGAGCACCCTGGGAAAGAGGGGAATCTGAGGAAAGACATAAGCGAGGTGGAAGCACCATGGACTTGCCATTGCATCTTTGGCAAAGGCCATAGGATCCCCACAACTGGAGCAAAACACCAGAACCTTACCCTGTTGTACCTCATGGACATCACTGGCAGTACCCACGTTTGCACAATCAGTTTGGACACATTCGGACGAAGTTCCCACTCCCTCAGATCAACATCCTAGCGACTTAGAAAGTCTGCCAGAACATTTTCTATCCCTGGAATGTGAACAACGGATATGGCTGGAACATGGGCTTCTGCACAGTCTAGAATGTACTTCAGCTCATGCCAGGTAGTGGTACTTAGAGTGCTCCCAGGTGGTTGATGTAAGCCACGTCCATGACGTTGTCCGATTGGACTTGCACTGAATGACCCTTTAACTGAGAAGTCCAGTACACCAGAGAAAGGCAGACCACTCTGAACTCCAGAATATTGATGGACTGAAGAGATTCCTCTGCAGTACACCTGCCCTGGCTCCCCAGGTGAACCAGAACTGCACCCCAGCTGCTCAGGCTGTAATCCATCGTGACCATAGTCCATTCCATAATCACACATGGCTTCCCAAGGTTCAGGTTGTGAAGCCGCAACCAACACAGCAGATCCCGTCTGGCTTCCGGAAAGAGGGAGACCTGCTGATCCAGGAGATCTGGATTGCCATGCTACACTTGGATGACAAGTCTCTGCAGCTCTCTGGTGTGCACCTGAGCTTAAGGAACCGCTTCTAGATCGACTCTAGGTGGCCCTGAACCCTGATGTACTCCTTGACAGTAGCAGAGGGCCACTCCGGAGCTTGGGACACATCTTGCATGGTCTGCAGGATCTTGTCCTCCAGCAAAAAGATTGTCAAACCTCATGCAGAGGAACACCAGGTCCTGGGAAGGCACTATAGAGGACTTCGACATGTTCAGAATCCACCCAGAGTGGCCCAGGAGTTGAGCACATTCTTGGACCTGCTGAGTTCCATTGAAGGAGCTTTGAGCAAAAGGCCATCACAACAAGGGGTCATATAAATGCCCCGGGTGTGAATAAAGGCCGACACCTGAAGAGATGAGACCAAGCCAAAGGGCACAGTGGTGAACTGGCAAAATGCAGATAGCGTTGACTGTCCGGGTGGATTGGGATGTGTAGGTATGCATCGAAGGTCTAGGAATGTCAGATACTCCCCTGGGCACATTGCGGAGATGACAGAGCTCAAGAGCGCAGTCTGCACATACAAACTGAGACAAGTTGGGACGGCAGCTACCATCCTTCTTCGGGACCACAAACAGACTGGAATAGAAACCTGAACCTTCCTTTTGGGGAGGTACTGAAATTAGAACCTTCTTGACCAGCAGAGATCACCTCTTCCTGGAACAGCGTTGACTTGGCTGGAGCCACAGGCACGCTGGACTGGAAAAAACAGAAAGGAGGAAGGGACTTGAAACCAATTCTGTACCCTTCCAAGATCACCCTCAAAGCCCACTGGTCTGCCATAGAGTTTTCCCAGGCATCCTGAAACAGATAAAGACACCCGCCTACAGGAACCTGAGGACCAGGATTCCGCGAGTCATGCTGAAGTTAGTTTGACACTTAGGCCTTGAAGCTGTTCGATTGGGCTGCCAGTGATGTTGGGGTTTTGTGGTTGGGCATGGGTTGGAGGCTTATAAAGCTTAAGCCTTTGAGCCTCCGTTTGGCAGAAGATGAAAAAGATGTTGTTTCCTCACCATAGTAGGGTGCTTAGTGGACATCTCAGGCAACAGGGTGCTCTTGGTGCCAGTCGCATCGCTGATGATCTGCTTCATCTCAGGTCCAAACAGAGATTTGCCCTGAAAAAGGGTAAGGAAACCAGCGACTTCTTGGAAGATTGATCTGTAGACCAAATCTTAAGCCACAAGGTGCATTGTTCAGTTACAGAGAAAGCATCAAACAGGGCATCTGAAACATATCTATTAGCCTCCATCATGTTGGCAAAAAAAGCCAACAAGTCCTCCTTGAGAGCATCCACACGGATAGCCTCCATCATCTGTTCCCACCCAATAGTTCTGCTGACCCAGTCAAAGGCAAAAATAGGCCTCAACATAGCCCCAGTGGCCACAAAATTAGACCTGAGGATAGAATCAAGTTTCTTATCCATCAGCTGCCTCAGAAATGGGGTCCAGCTTAGAAAACCTCTAAGATATAGACACTTATCTGGTGTCTTCTACTCATCCAGAAGAAGCTGATCAAGAGGGGTGTAATGAGGATGTATCCTCATCAGAGGTGCCAGGGACCTGAAGGGTTCTCAAAACAGCCCGATAAGCCCCTCAGCAGTGGGGAGAGGGTCAGCCTTGTAAGAGTCCCCATAGGAGTAGGAAGAATCCATATCTTCATATTTCTCTTCCTCATATTCATCCACAGAACAGTCCTCCTCAGAGGAGGCCCTTATGAGCGCAGGCATACTCTGAGCCCTAGGGTCCACATATCTAAAAGTGGTAGGGGCTTCCAGTACTGAAGGACCCCTTGGATGGAAAGAAGAAACTGGGCCATAGTCCTTAGCCTTAGGTCTAGCCCCATGTCCTTTAGGATCTGACATCATGACAGTAGTAGTGTATAAACTACCTTAAGTCACTAGTCACAGTTCCCCAGACTAATAATTCACCCAGAAGCTAAATATCTGGCAAGCAAAGAATTAAGCTGGAGAAGGAGATCAAGGAGAGTCTGCCTCTGCATAGGATAAGCAAAAAAGAAGTAAAATGGTGACTGCAAAACAGGCAGCCAATCAGAAGGAAGCCCGCAAAACAGGCATTCTGGGAAATGTAGTCTTCTCTGTTGTTGATCCCTAGCAATGCTTACAACTCTGTTTGTGGACCTCATATACACTCAGGATGTGAACCGGATGAAAGGACATGAGGAGAGAAGAAGAATGATCCCACTCTGACCTCTGTATGACCAAAAGTTGCAGAGATATGTGCCAGTGAAGTTCACCCATAGAAGTCAATGGCAGCAAGGGAAGTGTCCTTAAAGGAGCCAGAAGCATCCTTAAAGGAGCCATGCACCTAAAAAACAGACAAATTTGAAGGTACCCCAAATTACCCACTGGACCCAGGGAACATGACGGGGGGAAGTAAAGAGGCAGGTCAGAAAAGGAAAAGCCCCCGACATGGAGAAACCTGCAGGGAAGGGGTTAACTAGCTCTAATGCAGCCATCCATGCTCCATAACCCAGGGGATGAACAGTAACTCCTATCATGAGTGCAAGAACCCGAAGGTTCAGAGGGACCCCTCTATAAAGAGGCACAAGTAGGGACAAAGTGGACCAAGGCACTCAAAGGGTTACTCACCAGTCTTCAACTTCTGTCTTCAGGTTACCATTGTGAAGAAAGCAGAGCCTCAGAGAGGTCCTGCTGGGAGTGAAAACTTGGGTTACAAGATTCTTTTCAAAGGGCTGCAAGGGTCCACACAGCACCTGCACATTGGTCTGTCCACTCAAGGGAAGCCCAGTAATGGTAACTCTCCTAAGGGGGAAATTGTAACAAGCCCATATCTATAGAAAAAAGCTAGGCTTCATGGGAAACTATGTCTCATATGTAAAATGGCATGGTGGCTCTCCAGCCAACTACACTTGAACAAAGCCAGTGTAACAAGGGATCCTCTTATAGAGATTCCTAACCTGGATGAATCAGCCTCTTCCCCTTCACATCAAAGAGGTATGTCCCATTAAGAATCATCCTTGCTCCAGCCAAAGGATCAATGAAATAAAAACACTAAAGAAAATTGAAGTAAAATGAAGTTTAGTAAAAGGTTCAGAACACAGAAATAGTCAGAAGTACCACATACCCTAGATTATGGCTGGCTGACAGGACATACTCAGAGGACCTGTGCTCTTTGAAATTCTGGATACCCCTTTATTCATCCACTCAGTGTAGGATAAAGATAACAGGAGAGTGGCTGATAAGATCTATTAGCCATCCCTAAGCAGACACCAGGTAATAGAAAAGTCTGGCCCCAATCCAATAGAGGAAAGGGGAGTAGGAGCCCAACTAATGGGAGATGAACACCATGTTAAAAAAAAAAAAAATCTTCACACTGCTGTTTCTCCTACTGCTGTGCGGGGGGCTCCATCTCCATACAGATAAGTTTTGCAACTGCCCGGCTTCCTAGTGGAGGCTACATTACCCCATGGTTCTTGTGTTCCACAGTTTATAAACAAGAAATTATGTTCCATTCTGAGAGGATAGTCAAGGTCAATTTTTCCATAGAATACTCAGTCATTTCTTGTCACTGATCTTTCAGGAAGCTCCTTGAATATCTGTTTCCAGGCAGTATAAGAGTTTTGAACAGCTTTGAATAACTTTTGAATAAAACATCTGCCAGCAGTGAGGGAGTATCCTTGGTTTACTGAGCAGTAAAAGCACTATAACACTTAAGTTTTCATTAAAAACGTTTACTGCACCTTTAAGGGGCTAGGATTTCAGTTTACTTGTGCCCTGTGCTGCAGTTAGTTTTCTCTGCTTTTTTATCATCCATAATATATTTAGTAATTGATTGGTCCATTAATCTCCCAATGCATTCACTCTTAAAAAAAGATACTACAGCATTATATGAAATATTAGAACGCTGTCCTGTGCAGATATGAAAATAGACAATTTTATTACATCAGTAATAGGATCTGTGCAAGGGGTATGGTATAATGAATAAAAAAGACAAAATGTCAGATTTTATTTACCAGAAGAATTATGATGTTTAGAAAAGAACAGAACAACTGCAGTGTCAGAAAAACATTGCTCCTTTATATACATTTTGGAAACCAGGAAATATACAGGAATTTAGACTGAAGTTTTCCACCTTTAAAAAGACTCCAGATTAATTTGAACTCCTTGAATGCAAGTGGTCTATAACATATTGTTCAACAATGTATTGTAGACTATCATCCAAGTGGCTATTTAATCACTAGGGAACTAGAGGGGTGTACAATACATTACCTTGCAATGTGTTGTGCTCCACTCTGATCCTCAGGGTACTAATGAACGTGATTTACAGATTATTTCACAAACTGTGGGCCATATGTAGAAAACAAACTAAAAGAGGATTTTAGTCTTACCTGTTAAATCCTTTTCTCTTAGTCTATATGACATACAGGTACCATGGGGAGGCAACAGCTCCTCCCAGTGGGCTGGAACAATTCTGAAAGAAGTGCAGGGGTGGAGACTCCACCTCCTCCATATGAGGCTACCTTAGCCCCTCCCTGCCAGATAGTTGATAGATTTGAAACAAGAAACCTAAGATAGTAAGAAGGGAAAACTTTTGTGAGCGATGAACCCAAAAGGACTCCCATGTCCAGCCACAGGAGACCCAGCATGGTCCCTTTCACTGGGTGGGAGACCTGTATGTCATATGGACTAAGAGAAAACAGGTAAGACTAAAATCCTCTTTTCTCCATTGTCCAATATGACATACAGGTACCATGAGGGTGCACCAACATTGAGCTCCCCAGGGTGGGAAGAGAAGGAAAGGACCAAGCTCCAGTCCCCCATGATACCAGAGTTTCCATGGACTATCCAGGACACGTAAGAGTCCAAACTAACAAAGTGTCAATGGACACTGAACAGTAGTACACAGTACACAAGAACAAGAGTCAGCAAGGCTCAACAGGCAAAGAGCTATAAGGCACAGGAATTATGTAGTGCTAGACAAGCAAAACTGCCTCCGGGACTTTCCTGCCAAAGCTGGCTTCAACCAAAGCCAGAACATCAACATGGTAGTGTTTGGCAAAGGATTGCACAGAAGACCAGGTGGCTGCCTTGCACAGCTGTTCAGCAGAGGCCTAATTCTTGTAGGCCCAGGAGGCCCCAACAAACCTGGTGCAGGTTGCTGTAAAGAGGAAGGGAACAGATTTCCCTCTGTGCTCATAAGCCTTGTAGATGGTAGACTTAATCCAGGATGCAATAGTTATCTTGGATGCAGCCAAACCAGCCCTGGGACCCTCAGGGATGACAAACAAAGCATCCGTCTTGTATGGCGCACATAAAACTTGAGGCATCGCACTACATCCAACAAGGAGATCCCTCTCTTTGTCAGATTTAGGGTCAGGACAAAAGGAAGGCACAACAATCTCCTGAAGGAGGTGGAACTCTGAGACCACCTTAGGAAGAAATTCCTGAGAGGTATGGAGAACAGTCTTATCCTTGTGAAACACCAGGAAAGGTGGTTTGCCGGACAAGGCCTGCAACTCAGCAACTCTGCTGACAGAGACCACAGCCAATAGAAAAGACATCTTCCAAGTCAGAAGAAGTACTGGAATGGTTGCCAAGGACTCAAAGGGAGGCTGCTGCAATAAACCCAAGACCAGATTAAGGTCCCACTGAGGAGTGGGAGCCTTGTAAGCAGGGAAAGCATGAGTGACACCCTGAAAAAAGACCATTACATCCGGCAACATGGCAATGTGTCTCTGGTAAAAGACTGAGCAGAGGTCTGGACCTTCAAGGAACTAAGGCTAAGGCCCTTGTTCACACCATCCTGCAAAAAGGATAAGATGGCCGGAAGGTCAAACTCCTGTGAGGACAGATCCCTGTCCATACACCAAGAATGAAAGTCAGACCAAACCCTGTGGTAGGCCTTAGAAGAGACGGGCTTTCTAGCTTGGGTCATGGTGGAGACAACATCAGGAGAAAAGCCCTTCCTCCTTAGGATTGAGACTTCAATGGCCATGCCTTCAAAGCCAGACTGTCCATGTCTTCTCTCCAGAGGTAACCATGGAGGAGGAGATCCGGTCTGGGTGGCAGAGGAAATGGAACCTGGGCAGACAGCAGCAACAGTGATGGAAACCAAGGTTGCCTAGGCAGTGGATTTAGACAGTCTAGAAACAGGGGGATCCAACTGAGAAGGTGTAGCCCACTGAGCCAAAGCTGCATCAGAAAAGAGATACAACTTAGAGAATTTCTTGGAGAAGGCATGATGCTTGTCTGGAGTTTTCCACTCATCCAGGACAACCCGATCTAGAGTAGGATTAGGCAGAAACATAGGACAGGACTTCTTGCTCCTTTGAAAGACGTCAGAAGTAGACTGTGACTCTACAGTGTTAACAGGAATATGTTGGATAGTCAAAATCACCTTGATGAGACCCTCGGAAGAGGTTTCAGGGTCAGCCTCAAAGGGGTCACCATAGGTATGGGAAGAAGTCCCTTCTGCACGCTCCCCATCCTCAAATAAACCCTCCACAGAGGAATCAGAAAGATCAGGAATGCCAGAAGCCTAGGGGGCCATAAACCTGAATAAAGTGGGGGGTTTCCAAGACTGGAGGACCCCCTGGTGAGACAGAGGGAACTGTGCCATAGAGGACTTTAAGTCCTTGACCCAAAGTGGCTCTTGCTTAATGCTGGAGGGCCCATGCAGAGAGTCAGGGGCCACAGCACATGAGGAGCATAAATGTCCTGAATACCCTCTTTGGCATGAGGAACAATAATCAATGGGGATCAAAGACGCCCTTGAATCATGAGCCCCAGGTCTATCCCCATGCCCTTTGATCCAACATCCTAACAGGAGAAGTGTCTAACTGTAATATGGAACCCAAATACTGTCACCCAGATTAATAAATCACCTCAGAAATCCCCAAAGAGTACTTATCTGGCACGCGAAGAGTTAACCTGTGGAGAAGAGTAAGGGAATACAAGCCTCTGAGCAGGATACTCCAAATAAGAGAAAGAAAATGGCGACTGAACCAGCAGCCAATCAGAGAAAAGCCTGCAAAAATTGGCATTCTGGCCAATGTAGTATTTCTCTTAATTGTAGTTCCCCACAGAGACCGAACCCACCAGGGATCCCAAGACACTGAGGATGTGAACTGGAATGCAGGACAAGGGGAGACGAGAAGAATGAGCCCTCTCTCAACTCGGTACATGAAGAGGTTGCAGAGAAACGTCCCAAAGCAGTCTGTTCCATAGAAGTCAATGAAGCATTGCGGCTATGCAGTAAAGTGCGCTCTTAAAGGCGAGGAATTAAAATAAAGTGAAACCATTAAAAGGGACTGAAAAGTCCAAAAACGCATATATAGAACACATAATAAATATAAAAAACTCATGAATCCAAAGGGAAACTGAGAAATAAGTCCCATAGCACAAATAATCGTGGCAGGGAAGGAGTTAAACACCACATAACAGACCAAAATGCTCTAAAGACCCAAAAAGCAGACAAACACTGACCCACCATGAGTGCAGGAGTTATAAGTAACTCCAGGAAACCCCCTGTGCGGATGGGAACTGTGGGACAAGTGGACCATGGCACTCAAAGGGTTGCTCACCTTTTTTTTGCAGGTCTTCTTTCTTCAGATTAAAACTGGAATGGAAGAAGCCTCAGAGAGACACCTTCAGGAGAGAGAGACATGGGTTGCATGATTCTCTCCCAGGGCTGCACAGACAGCACCTGTTAACTGGGCAATCCTCCAGGGAAAGCAAGTAATGGTAATTCGCCTAATGGGGGAATTTGGACACCCCATATCTAAGAAAAAAAATAACAAAATAACTAAAAACTAACCAGAAGTGTTCACAGCCTTCTCACCAGATTCATGGAACAAATCTATCTGGCGGGGAAGGGCTACGGTAGCCTGATATGGAGGAGAGGGAGGCTCCACCCTGCACTTCTTACAGAATTGTTCCAGCCCACTGGGAGGAGCTGTTGCCTCCCCATAGTACCTGTATATCATATTGGACGACAGAGAAAAGCAATTTTGAAGAAAACCATCTATATCACAGGGGACATTTAAAAACGCCCATTGCTTTTAATGGGGATTTTATGCTCTTGAATAGATGAATCTTCAGTGCATGGTGTTTGAGACCTCTTTAGCATTCAATGTATTCAGAGGCAATTGAAATAAATAGAAATATGTATTGTCCCCTGTGATACAGTTGGATTGCACCAGTTGTTCTTAGCACAACAGCCTCAGTGTGGTCTTACCGGTAGCCTATCCACTTATTTTTTATATGTGCTACATCATGAAAAAGTGCTTCTCAGGACTTCGGTAAGGTGATTTTTAACTCTTTAGGTGCTAAAAGAGTAAGCAGAGTGCACTCAAAGGATTAAAAATAATTGACACTGTGTAAGTATGTGTAAAAGGCTTCTTTCTGCTCACCCCTTCTATTTATTTTACTAGGTACAGAAAATATAAAAGTGGTCTTTGCTGATATCAGCATATTTCTACTAGATGTGGCTAGTGCAGGCAAGTCCATATCACATAAACGTATAGAAGCAGGTAAATTGGACTGGGAAGGCTTCCTCTGGAGTATGGCGAGATTACTATTCCTTGTCTATGTTCCATCCCATTTCTCCTCTTCTTGGTAATCTATCATTGCTCTCTTCATCTTCCAAAACCAGTCTCTCTGGACAATTAAACAGCTATTACCTACATCCCTGTGTACAAGAAATGTAGCATACAGTCACGGACTATTTTACAGTTTCTAGTGCAGCAGTTTTATCTCAATAGTGTGACTGACCATGAATACCATATTCACTCTTTCCCTAGTTTAACCACTATATGACCAGAGTGATGTGCTATGCATTTCAAGGAAATGTATAGCATGTCCTTTTGGATCTTAAGGGTTTAAAGCATTCCCACTATATGCTAACAATATTACAGATAATATTTTACTGCTAATTGTCCACAAGGGTCCTACTCAAGCACAATGATGGATACACACATAAACAAATAACACACCAAGTGCTGGTAAATTCAGCCACTGCAACAGTAGAATAGAATATCACCACAACACTAGCTTCTTCCCCAAATGTGTGTTAACCTTAGAAGTAATTGCAGTCATATAGACTCTGAATAGATAAGTATACTAGAATATATAGTTAACATTTTTCAAATAAGTAAAATCCCAAAAGATCTACAGCAGGAGTCATACTGAATTCCGTCTTGTCACGTAAACTTACAATTTACAGGCCTGTATGGATAGACTGTGCTTGCTTATAAGGGAGCAGCTGTTAAGTTTTAACTGACAAAATAGAGTTAAGAGTATGCTACTTGATGTGGACCTTCTGGGATAGTGTACACATTTTACTAGTTAACATTTGAACTATATATTCTATTATAATTATCTATTCAGAGTTTAAGAACGGTATTCATTAAGCTAAAGAGATGCAATTGTGAATCAAGAGAACTGTGCCCTAGGGCAGAAATAAAAATGCACAGGGGCCTAACAACCCCTTGCATGACAGGAAGGACTCCAGGACATTGCAAAACAATGCACAAGAGTCCGCACTAGCAAACAAAAATTTTAAAAAATTAATTTACATAATTTAAAAACTATATCATTTTCATTTAAAGCCTATGGTGCAGTTGGTTTGCTGAAACATTTCATCTGTTAGTTTGATGACTAAGGCCATATATGAACTCAGTTATAACCCTTATATCAAGTGGAGATTTTGTCCTAAAACCAAGAATAATCCTTGGAGAAAAGATTGGTGTTGAGGTGAGTTCCTATATTACTCCACCATTACCTTTAACTTGAATATAAGATGGATGAAAGGGACTTATAGTACATGCGACAATCATGGCAGTGATTGTGATTAGGGGTTCATATGTCAAATGTCACATATACTCTCTGATATCAAAAAGGGGAATCATTTCTCATGCAGAAATGGCTCAACACACAAGTAACTCAGACTATTTTCTTGAACATTAGAAATCTGCCTATTTAGCAATTGCCAGATCTTATCTGACCCTTTCCTATTCATCAATAAGCGATTAGCACATAGCAAATTCCATGCCAATTCAAAGCTGGTAGATCCCTTTATAATCATTAGGGTGAACACATATATAGACACATACGCTGTATGTATATAGCTTAATACATCTTGACCTTAGCGGTGTGGTAAAAAGCCCAATGTATTTTTGTGACTTCAGTATGTATACCTTCCCGATTTAAGAACTGGTTCACAGTGAAATATTTTGCAAAAATGTAAATCACCTTTTAATGAAAGAAACAGACAAGTATGTTTAATATTCTCTTCAACGGGTGAGGGTAACCTTTAGCTCTCTAGCTGTTGGAGACATCTGCATGTGTCATTCCCTTCGGATTACGGGAACTGTAGTACCCAACCGCAGGAGAGCTAAAGGTTGCTTACTCCTGCCCTAGAGTTTCAACTATAGTAACATAAAAAGCAAGGAGAATATACAAAGTACAAAAATAAAGTTCCACTTTTTTAATATGCCAAAATATGAAGCTAGATTTAAAATGAGTGAAACTAGATAATGTTCTTGTACTATACAATCCAAACAATATTTATAGCAGTTCAGTTTTGTTGAAACAATGAATTCTTAAGAAAAGCATTTTAAATTAAAACTATAACAACATTTATCAATTAAATTAAAAAGAAAAATCTGAAAAATGTAACTTTATTCCAAGATGATCTTATCCGTAAGAGAAACGCAGTTCACAATCTTACAGTTTTTGTTAATGAATATTGTAAAAAGACTTCCACGGTATTCTTTAACTTTGAGGACCAGAGAGGTAAGCAAAGCATTGCTTCCCAATGTGCTGCACTGCTCTCTGGTCCCTCAACAGATTAATGCAGGACTGGGTAATATACAGATGTAGACCTTTGGGAATCATTTTTGTACTTACAAGACATCCTATTATAGCCTAGATTACATTGCGCGTGATAAATGTGATCACAGGTTTTACCTCACAGATTCCTACTAAAGTCTATGGGGGAATTTGCAGCTAAAACCAAAGCAAAGTTATCAACTGCAATTGACTACAGACATACCAGTTGTCTTGTGTGCACAAAGAATGCCTTTTTGGTATTTTTTTAATTTGCCATTTGAGAACAAGACTCTTGGAGTCCTCCCATCTGTCAACTCTGAGAGGATGTGCCCCTGATAACATTTTTAGTTAACTACACGTGGTATTTTAGGGGGAGGTGGTGGCATAAGTTCAGCATCTGGATCCAGCGGGTTTCTCCGATTCTGTCTATGAATTGCTGCTGTACATTTATCAATTAACTCAAACAGGAGTTCCTTGGTTACAGGATTTTGGATGCTATTGCATACAGCTGTGGGAAAAAACAAACAATATAAAAATAAATTCAAATGCTTACGGAATGCAAACTTTATGTAATTATCCTATTAGAAATATAATATTTTTCTCAGACATAAGCAATAAAATACAATTTTAGAACTGAAGGGCCTAATACCATTAGGCAAATGTGTACAATGTTGGAAAATGCCAGACTGCAACATTGGCAACAAATACAAATTCTCAACATTTCCACTGATTAAAGGGATAGTAATTCTTCATTTTCACTATCCCCACTCTTGTAGCCCTTAAAAATCGGAATTAAATGAGCCCATCGGCATCTCTCAAACCTTTATGGTTTGAGAGATATCAGCATTCAAAGTTCCCTCTCCCCTGAATTCAGCAAACACACGTAGAAAACCATTTCAGTGAAGGATTTCTGTGCCTATAACTCAATCTGGCCACTGCTGCAGAGCTGATGCCGGTCCCGGGACCGCATTCCACTGCTGTCAGCTATAACACTGACATCAGGGGAGAGAGGAGTAGAAGGAAGGTTTGAGAGATGCCGCTACTCTCGTTTAACTCCGATTTCTAAGGGCTATAACATGGGGGATAGTAAGAATGAAGTATTACTATCCCTTTAAGGGGAACTTTTAATCCCTTGAATGCTAGAAAGGCCTCCTTGTTGGCATTCAAGGAATTAGAAATTTGATTTAAATCAGTGAAAATGTTTGCGCTAGAACTGCATTTCTTTAGCTTCCTGCATAAGGCCCTCAAATTGTTTTACTCATATTCATTGTTTGGAATCCAAAGAACAAATTGCTTTTATTCTAGAGCCTAGTACTTCAGAAATGAAAGGAGAGTCGGCTTTAACCCTTTCAGTGCCAGAGACTTGAATTTTTGAATCCTACTGGCCATACACATTTCCAGCATTTTTGCTATCCATCTGTTCATGTATGACTCCTGCTGACAACTAGTTACGTATGGAAAAATATATATTGTTTTTTCCAGAACAAATACATCTTTTTCATTGCACCTCTCAATAAAATAAAATATATGACACATTGCATTTGTCATAAATACAAAAAAATTAAAAAATAGAACAAAAAAAAAATATATTTTGCCAATATCATAAACAATATATCAAACTCATTTATGTTTGTAGTGAAACATTTGTGCTTGTAGTGGAAATTTCAGTTATTTTTTTTTAAGAGTCTTGAAACCCCTAAGTACAAAAATACCAAATATGTATAAATTTTACCTACAAGCATGTCCTACACAGACTGCAATTAACAGTACTGTAGAATAGAATTTTCACATTTACGAACTAAAATGCACATTTTACCGATTACATGATAAAACTACTTTACGACAGCCGAACAATATATTTATTGAGAGCAGAGATCCCACTGCATCACTTGTCTTTCTACCCATAGCCTGGCATGATCATAAACTGGAACTAAATAAAAAAATTTTTTTTTATATTTCCACCACTACAAATGTACTGAAAACTTTGGAATTTCCTACTGTACTCAGTATCTACTGCTCTTACAAGAAAAATGGTACCCCATTAGTAAGAGCTGACATACTGTAGGGGATAGCAGAAACTCAAAATTATACCCACTACAAACTCTCACTTTTTTGGTAGACAAAGCCACCATTTTGGAAAAAAAGACAACGCACCAATCCAAACGAGGGTCATTTGCCTATCTACTCCTAGCCTGTTGTGCACAAATGTTTTCAGAAGGTGGCTTTAATGGGGAAAAAAACAGGCTTTTTTTTTTTTAAACATCTCCACCACTTCAAATGTACCAAAATCTTTGCTGCATTCATTAGCTACACCTCCTCCAAGAAAAATGGCACCCTTTGTTATTGGCTTCACATAGCATAAGGGTTTTTTTTTTTTTTTTTTTTTTATAGGTTGCCTGCACTAAAATGGTCCCAACTATTAAAGATATTAAGTAAAAGTATGCAAGTTATACCATTTTGGAAAATAGACATTCACCCACATCAAATGAGGACTTGATTGCTTTTCTGCCCCTAGGATAGTGTGCACAATTATTTTGTAAGTTGGAGCTATAGGGAAATTGTTTGCTTTACATTTCCACCACTTCAAAGATACTAAACATATTTGAAACCTGTATTCCTGCTGTATTCAGTACTTTCTATCAGCCCAAGAACAATGGTATGGGTTCACATACCGTAAGGGGAAGCCAGAAGCCTAAAACTATATGTGGCACTTTTGCATTTGTGAAATAACCTGCCTGCACTAAAATGATCATTACAATTAGATATGAAGAAAAGGTCAGTAAGGCATACAATTCTGGAAAGTATGCATCAAATGAGGGGCCACTTGCCTTTTCAGAACTAGTCTAGTGTGCACAACTCTTACCAGAAACTGGTGCTGTAGGGAAAAGGAAAAAAACACATGTTTTTACATTTCAGTCAAGTCAAAGAGACTAAAATCCATCAACACCATGGGATTTCCTAGTCTATTCAGTACCTAATGATAGCCAGAGAAAATGGTACCCCACTGGAATGGGTTGAGATACTGTAGTGGGTGCCAGGAACATGGTTACTGGGGGAGCATGCAGTGTATGTGCAATTCCATGACTACCGGTGAAACCAGGCCTGGGGGGGGCGGGGGGGGGGGGGCAGAAAGTGTATATGTGGGGATCTGAGATATCCAATGAGTGTATGTTGTGGAAGAAGAAAATCATATCCCCTTTCCACTGTACCAGAGAACAGACTGGGGTAGCAGAAGAGTCTGCTATTGTCCGCAAATGGCATAACCTAATATGAACTTCATATACAGTGGTCTTAAATTCTGAAAGTGAAATATAAAAAAGCAAACCCCCCCCTCCAATAAAAATCCCTCAACGATAAAGACGAATCCAGCACCGGAGATAAACGTGGTTTTTGTCAGTTTATGCCCCACTACCAGTCTGTTACACAAACAACCCATGCTTACATAGCTGCTGGATCCAAGCCCCATCATAAAGACTGATTGGGAACATCCCATGCCCTAATCCTTATACACTGCCTTGCAAAATCCCAAAGGAGTCAACAGATGGCTAGATAGGAACATCGAATAACTGGAGGAAACATTAAACATAATGGGTACTATGACCCCCCACCCAGAAGCAAAACCACTTGTTCAGCGCCTTCCAATAACCCACAGGAGATGTCCAGACCAGTCGGTGATAAGGGGACCCCATCAGCCCTTACCATGCTGCTAATATCTTTCTCCAGCTCCCTTCAGTCAACCACTATCCAACAAGATCGCCTGACAAAATAAGAAATCAACATATTGATCTTAACCAAACAAACTGCCTCACATGTGCAAATTATGTAAGGCAGCAGCTGGTTCCACTTGAGGCTGCCTTCACCTCTACACTTCATCCTCATGTCATGGAACCCAAATCTCTGAACTCCATCATGCCCTACACACTCTTAGCTCCCAGTGTATAAATGAATGACTGGTTATCCATACTCAAGTAGGTCCATAAGAAAACAGAAAAATGTAATTAAATAATTACACTGTTCCTGACATAACACCCGTACCTACTGGTACACCAGGCACTGGCAAGCTTCACCATAACCCTCACCATAACCTAGCGGAGCTGCCTCGGTCCCCGCTCTGATCTGAGGGTGTGTACTGAACTCCCATACCAGAGACCCTAACTCCTGCAAACACAGCTTAATAACAGCAATAAAAATTTCTGTAAACAAAAAAAATTCCTGCCCTGAGCTTGAATGTGGCAAAACCTACTCATGACAAACACTGTACAACTAGGACCCCCTATAATGGGCAAAGACATCACTGACACCTTAGCCAATATGTCCATTTTAGATCTAGGGATTCCAAAACACACAGTCACAGGCAACCACCAAATCCTCCTCCACAGCAACTAGTGAATGAAGAGTGGAACAATAAAACCTTGTTAATACACAATACTATAAAACTTGTTAATGAAAGCCATGCACAAACCATATATAACCTCAGAAACAAAGCAGAAGAAACTGGATGTCTCCTGCCAGCTGGTGCCGAACCATCCAGCCTTCTGTGATCCACTTAACCAGGAAATGCTTTGTAACATCTGCTACCCATAACTGAAAAAAAAGCCAAATGCAAGTACCCCTACACTCTAACCCTCAACCCAGACAAGCATCCCAAAGAGGTATACATAACTGCATAATCCCTTTACAAAAACCCAAAACAAATGGCACATTCACTACCTTACTATATGGTCTCCAGGAACCTCTGGAAAAAAATTGTCACCAGAACTACCACTTTCCAAAAACAAAGTTCCATAAGTATTCTGGCCAGATGTAACCCAATGGGTCCACCTGCAGTCCCAACCTCTGGAAGTCTGACCCCTGGCCACTCCCTCCTGGTCCAGTAAGGGACAACCAGAATGACAGTCACACTTTCCATCCTGATCTTCCGGACATCCTGGGAATGAGAGGAAATGGAGGAAACACATTAGTGAAGTGGAAGTTCCACAGAATCGACACTGTGGCCATGGCAAAGGCCAGAGGATCTCCTGTCTGGGAGCAGAAGGTCAAAACCTTCCTGGTTTCCCTGTTGGCTATCAGATCTATTGTTGGCACACCCCACTGTTGCAAAATAACGTAGAAAGCT
This sequence comes from Rhinophrynus dorsalis, assembly GCA_037306005.1. Lineage (NCBI taxonomy): Eukaryota > Metazoa > Chordata > Amphibia > Anura > Rhinophrynidae > Rhinophrynus > Rhinophrynus dorsalis. The sequence continues at coordinate 309,728,091 of CM074720.1, read as the reverse complement.
TCCGGGGTTGAGTTCCCACTCATTTGCTGACTAAAATTTCTCAAAAAAGGTTTTCTACCCCTGGAATGTGAATGGCTGAGATGGCCAGAATTTGGGCCTCCACCCAACCAAGAATGTACCTCACTTAGAAACAAACAGCTGCACTGCAAATGTCCCCTTGGCAATTGCCATGGTATTGTCAGACTGAACTCCCACTTATTTCTCTTTCAAGAGTGAAGTCCAGTACAGAAGAGCCAGCTGTATTGCCTGGAGTTCCAAGACACTGATAAGCTGAAGGGTCTCTTCCCGAGCTCAAAAGTCTTGGACCCCCAAGTGGCCCAGAACCACACCCCGGCCTCTCAGACATGACCAGGGTACACTCTGGAATCAAAAAGGGATTCTCCTGTTCCAGGTTGCACCGGTGAAACCATCACTGGAAGTCACAACTGGCCTCTGGAGAGATATCTGTAGATCCAAATACTCGGGTTTCTGGACCAGCTTTGGATGACATGCCGATGAAGTTCCCTCTTATGGACCTGAGAGTAAGGTACAGCATCTAGTGTTGATACCAGTCTGCCCAGAACTTTCATGTACTAGCTGATCTTGGCCGAGGGCCACTCTAGAGCCTGGGATACTTCCTGCGTCATGAGAATCTTGTCCTCTGGTAGGAAGACTTTCCTCGGATAGGCGTTGAACTTCATCCGCAGGAACACTAGTTCCTGGGAAAGCATCGGAGAGTACTTGAGCATGTTCAAGATCTACCCATGGTGGGCCAGAAGTCCTGAACATGCTGAGCCAAGAGCTCCTCCATGGGAGACTTGAGTAAAAGGTTGTCTAGTTAGGGAGTCATAGAAATGCCCCGGGTGTGAATGAAGGCCACTAAGGCCTCCATGACTTTGGTGAACAAGTGAGGAGCCGAAGTTATGCCAAATGTCAGAGCCATGAACTGGTAGTGATCTGAGCCTACAGCAAAATGCAGGTAGTGTTTGCTGTCCAGATGAATAGGAATGTGTAGATACGTAGTCACCATATACTTGTTGAGACATTTGAAGTCCAGGATGGGACTACAGCCACCGTCCTCCTTCGGAGCCACAAACAGGTTGGAATAAAAACCTGAACTATAACTAGAAACCATTTTGCAAGCAGGAAATCCACTGCCTCCTGGAACAGCTATGCCTTATCTGGCTGTTTTTGCACCCTTGACAAAAAGAAGCAAATTGGAGGAAGGGACCAGAAATCTATCCAGTACCCTTCCGAGATTTCCTGCAAAACCTACTGGTCTTTGGTGGACACCCAGTCATCTTGAAAAATGTGGCAAGAATAGACCAGGATTCCGAGAGTCACATTAGAGTGCTTGACAGGCTTATCCCTTGTAGCTGATCACCTGGGCTGCTAGACTTGTCTGGACTTTGTGTTGTGAACTTTGCAGCCTCTGCAACCTCCATTTGGCGGAAGAAGGAAAAAGATGCAGTTTCCTCGCCATGGTCACACGTTTGGTGGTTATTTGAGGGACAAAGTGTTCTTACCACTAGTAGCATCACAGATAATCTGTTTCCGTTCAGATCCAAACAAGGACTTGCCCTGAAATAGCAAGGAAATCAGTAACTTTTTAAAAGGTTGGTTCACGGACCAAATTTTATGCCACAGAGTGTGTCACGCAGCAACAGAAAAGGCAGAGGCCTTAACAGACAACCTGAACCTTAATGTTGGCCATAATAACCAACAAATCCTCCTTGGAAACATCAGCATGGACAGCCTCCACCAGCTGTTCACCCCACACAGTAATAGCCCTGGTCACCCAGGCACAGCAAAAGTAGGTCTGAGTGGTGCTCCAGTGACCTCAAAAGGGGCTCTAAGGATAGAGTCCAGCTTCTTGTCACCTGGTTCCTTCAAACCTGCTGCATCTGCCAAAGGCAGAGCAGTAGATGTCGCCAACAAAGAAATAGGGGTGTGTGGGGGGGTAACAGTTAGCCAAGGGTGCCTAAGAAAAAAGGTACTGTTTAGAAATAATTTTGTTGATGAACAGCCTTTTGTCTGGGGTCTTCCCACTCATCCAGAAGAATCTGGTCAAGAGTGGCAGAGGAAGACCCCTCATCAGAGGTGTCAGAAACCTGAAGTGTCTCCAATACCGGTCTAATGAGCCCCTCAACAGAGAGGAGGGGGTTAGCCTTATAGGAATCCCCATAGGAGTAGGAAGAATTCATATCTTCATATTCCCCATCATCCTCTTCCCCTTCAGACAATTCCTCCTCAGAGGAGGCCTCTAGAGCTCTCTTAGAAATAAGGGCCACATATTTAAAGGTAGCAGGGGGCTTCAAAGAATGAAGAACCCCTGAAGATGATTTGGGCCACTGAGGCCAGAATTGTTTTGACCCAAGCTGGCTCTTTATCAGAGCTGGAGGGCCCCAGTGGAGTAGTGGGGGCACAGTGAAAAAGGGGCAGAGAGATCCTGAATACTCTCTAGGAGCAGTAAGTAATAGATACATGGCATGAGGAACAGTAAGGGATGCCGCTGAGTCCTTAGCCTTAGATTAACCCCCATGCCCCTTAAAGTCCGACATCCTAACAAAGTGTCCCAAAACCAGCATTATAATAGTAGAATATAAGCCCAGAATAAAATTTCACCCTTAAAACCCCAGAAAATAAATTTATCTCACAAGCAAAGTGTTAATCTGGAGAAGAAGAGCAAGGAGAGTGTCTCAGAATAGGATAAGCAAGAGAGAAGTAAATGGCCACAGCAAAACTGACAGCCATTTGGAAGAAAGCTCGTGAAATGTGAATTCTGGGAAGCGTAGTCTTCTCTTTTGCTTAGCAATGCTTACAATGCCTTTTGTGGAATAGCCATGAGCCTTCTGGACACTCAGAACATGGTCCGGTTAACAGGGCACGAGGAGACCAGAAGATAGAGCACTCTCTGACTTTTGTATCTTAAACGGTTGCAGAGATAATGTTCCCATAGAAAGCAATAGAGCAAAGATGGCCAAGGATGGGCTCCCATTCTTAAAGGGGCCGCATCAGTAAAATAAGGCAAAAACAAAAATGCAACCCAGAGACCCAAATACTCCAGTGAACATAGAAGGGGGGAAACTGACAAAAGCCCCATATCTAATAAGAAATATAATACAATCCTAAAAAACTAACAGTATGTCTTGACTTCCTTCTTCATTGCAGGACATATGAATTCTGGGTATTTGCAGGTACGGGAGGAGAAGGAAGGTGTCTCCAACCATAAGACTCTGTCTTTGAGATGCATCCTGCTGACCAAGAGGAGGAATTCAACCCCATGGTACCTGTGTTCCACATTGGACGTAAGAGAAAAATAATTTATAAAGTTTATAAAGTTTTACCCTATCCTACTTAATTCCGTTGTCTCAGTTTTAAATGGTCCAATATCAGTTGTCCAGAGTAGTTTGCCAAGATATTGGATGACTGGTTGGAGTCTCCATTTAGCTATGCACCTTCTAATATCTGTACACCACATTCAACTATATATAGCTGATTTTACTGTTGTAACAAAAGTATAATTTTCAGGAATACATAGCGACCTTTTGTAGTGCATAAATGAAACCTTAAAAAAGTTTTAAGAATATTTTTTTAAGTTTTTAGTATTTGACGTGCTATCTTCTGCAACACTTTTCCCATTTTACATTTTGGCTGGCCTAATTGCTTATTTGCATTGTTTATATTTTTAAATTATGCATTTGGCCCTTATGACTTTAGCACTTTAAAAGTATGCTTCTTCCTCAGTATTCCCTGCAAACCTCATTATTAAACTATACTTGTCTAAATATAATCCTGCTGAACGTATTACCCAACAGTATATACTGCCAAGTATATTTACCCAAAAGGTTTTTGAACGAATTCCATATTTTTCTCTATTTCTGTCATTGAGACTAAAAGCCCATTGAAGGCATTGTAAGAGTAGCCTTTTCAAAATGAATTGTTTTAGTTGTGCCCATGTTAACAGTTTCTTGTAATGGTTTCTCTGACAAATTTCAAATAATACCACATTATGGTCATTGCTATCTGAAATGCCCTGAATATCATATACCATTTGAGAATCATTCAAGATCACTGGGTCCTACAAAGACTCATTCTTAGTTGGCTCCTCTAATAGTTGGGATGTAAAGTTGAGAGATGATTCCCCTTGAAGGCGGATTTCTCCAGTCAATTCCAGGGTAGTTAAAATCTTCTATTAATAAATTTCCTAACCTAGAAGCCTTTCCATTTGCAATAACAGCTGGGTTTCTTAAAACTCCACAGTATTAGGTAGCTTGTATCTAATATAGAACATTTATTGATTATTATGTTTTACTCCACTTAGTATTTCAGCACACAGGACCTCAAGGTTCCGTCTTTAATTTTCTTTTATATGAGGTGTTAAAGTATCCTAAAAACTGCATATCCCTCTATACTGACAGCGCAATCACATGCATCAGCAAACCAAGTTTCAGTAATAACTTGATCATAATTCACATTCATAGCCCTTCAACATCTTCCACCTCCATGCCCCTTCTCTAATCACATTTCCTCTTTTTAACTGTCTACCCCATGCTGTATTGTGTCAGCCCTACTTCCTAGTATAAAGTCTCCTCCATCCCTTTAGCCATCCTATCCTCCCAAGCCCCACTTCCATTAAAGTGTAATCATCTCTATTATAAGAATGGCCCCAGGTGAAGAGAGAACTCAGTGCTCCAGAAACCCAAACTATTTCTGATTATACCAAGTCTTTAAAGTCTCATTTAACTCCATAATCTCCCATTGTCTTACTATTGTAGCATGTGGTACTGGTATTATTTCAGAAAACACTACCTTAGAAGTTCTTTCCTTAAGCTTGTGACCTAAATCCCTGAAATCGCACAGGTACCATTGTTTGCCAGGCCTTACACAGCCACTATATGCCAAACCCAAGCAACCGGGAGAAAAGAAACCGTTCAGCTGTTGCAATTCTGGCAACAGGCTACCCTGTCTTCTTAATGACAGAATCCCCTTCCACCACCACCTGTGTAGGTCCACTTGTGTACCAGATCCCATCAAAACTAGAGGGGCTGTTCTCCCAGCTGCTAGCAAAAACAGTCCTCTCCAGCAACAGCATTACTGTCTTTAATACACCCATGTCAAAGTGTTTTATTGTAACTTCTTCCAACCAAGTTTTACACTGAATACATGCTGCTGAACTAGGATTGTGCAGCCTTTTAGAGGAGCAGCTATCCTCCAAGAGCCCAGACAGTATCTAAGAGGGATAATAGAATAATGTAAGTCCCATAAAGAAACAAGTCTTGGCAATACTTAGATTAAAGTATTAAGAACTTTAATGGCAGATCATCTTTGTATTTCTAAAGGAACTATTCAGCATTAAGTCTCTTCTTTTATCCACAAGGGGAAGGCAAGTAAGGGAGGCTGCATCAGACCAGAACTCTAAACCACCTGCAAAGCCTCAGCATCTGGAGCGCAATACTATCAGGGACGTTAAATTCTTTGTTATGGCCAATATGAGTTCTGGCCAGAACACACATCATTGTGCCATCGGAATTCTATTCCTTGGCAAGCATCCCCCACAATGAGCGATGGTCACAAGATGGTCATGTTGCAGCCTAATGCTCATCAAAGCTTTCTGTTCCCGCAACTCACGCTACATAGTGTGAGTGGTGGGAGCATCAAAGGAAACTAGCTAATGATGAATGCTTGACATAGTGTCAAATATCTACTGTGAGCTAGTTTCTCAGGCATCCTCCCCAAGACTAACCCTAAAATTACAACTCAGGCCCTCCACTAAACCTAACATTACCAATAAAATAAAACAAAATCCTAGTTCTAACACTATCCTATGGCCCATTCCCACTCACCACACCTGTGACAATAACACACGTATCTTAAAATTGGAGGTTCAGCGGTATCTTCTTCACCCTGGTTCTCATGTGTATTTTCCTGAAATAATAAAAAATAAATAATATTCCCCCGTCTTTGCCACCTATAATAAAATTAAAATAAGATCCCCACTAGCTGGTCCTGCTTGTGCCGTTGCCCGAGCCAATGTGAGGAAATATACACAGAGATTGGCTTTTATATGACCAATCTCTGTTCAGATTGGTTCCCATTGGTTGGGATGTTGGGTTAGGCAAGGGCACAACACGTGCACTTCAGTACCCACCTTCCAGCCAATCAGCATCTAGCTGGGGGGTAATGGATGCATGTTTTGTCATTCCTGCAGCTAGCCAATCACTGAATCGCAGGACCAGCAAGTTTTTTAAATTTTATTATAGGCAGCTGTGGTGGTGATAACTGGGGGATATTAATATTTTTATTATTATTTTAGGAGAAAATGAAGGAGGACCAGGGTGAAAAAGACACTGTTGAACCTCCTACTTCAAGGTAAGTGTATTATTGTTACATGTGTGAGGAGTGAGAATGGGCCATTTGTTAGTGGTAGGATTAGGGGAGGGATTAATCTTTTGAGTGCCAGAGGGGTATGCACTCAAATAATTAATTATTATTTTGTTTTAATTATGTTTTTTGTAACTTGGATACATTGATATGGGACATCCTAGGGTCACTAGTATGGGGATGCCTAGTGTGTGTGATTTTCTTTTCTACTGCACAACTGTGGCTTTTTCCACGTGTTAGGGACTCAATGCCTGTGTTTGTTAATAGTTAACTCACCAGCAGAAAAGGCAGTTCCTAAACATGTGTTAATAGCCACTGCATGTATTAGAATGGGACATGCATTGCTGTCCCATGGCTTTTAAAGGGCGCTAACATTTTTTTTTAAACTGGCAGTAGTTCGTCACAGCACAGGTAGTAGCATACCGAACTGTGACTTAAAACAACCACAGTTAGTTTAGTTTCAATAATGGCTCTAACAGAACTGATCAGCTGGAGACCAGCACTACCAAGTATCTTTTGGCGAGATGGAACTCTAAACCAGATGTTGCCACTGCTTCAATAACTCAGAAAGTTGCCAAATTCAAAGCAGCTAAAAAAAGAAGCTAAGTCTTCCAGGCAGCATTGAAAAATACATATTGAACCCAGCGAGGCCTAAAACAAGATTAGGGATACAGGTTCCTGTCCAGGACGGATTGTCTCTGCGAAGAACATTCCTGGATTGCCAGTTAGGCACCCAGCTGGGACCTTAAAATAACTAATTGTGATGAGAACACTAATACAGGCCCTGACCTAGGTAAAGAAAAAAAATAACAATGGGAATGGACATGCTTTTAATCTTTTTTTCTGTTCTATCTAGGGAGTCTGAGCTCTCTCTCAGTGAGTGCTACTAGGAGACACTGAATGAAAATGTAAGTTTATTTAATGCATAAGTGCAGAAAACAAGGTTAATGTATTTGGAAAAATGTGACAGCCTATAACTGGTATCATTGCATGCCTGTTGGCAAGTGCAGCCCTAGAAGGTGACTATTAAAAATGTATTTTAACAGTATTTACTATCTGTTGGTACTCACCTACAGCGGTATCATAGGAATTTGGAAAGCTTTTATCAACTCTTTGCCGCATAAAGACCCAGCTGTTGTTTTCAAACTTGCACTCAATGATTTTGTTGTCATATTGTTTTAAGTCTTTTGTCACCTGGTTAGAGTAAAAAAAAAAAATGTATGCAATATCAACTTGAAGTATAGCGTTATTACCATGAAAAATTATCTCTGCAGTATTTTACATTGTCTCAATGTAGCAATAACATAACATGAGGGAGGACTGCATCTTGAGGCAGTGAGAATATGAACCATGGCATGTATTGGCATTAGTAAGTTATGTAGGTACATATTACTATAAGTGAACTTGAATTAACAAGTTAATTGCCATTTTCTAAGACTGCTGTAAGCTTTTGCACAACACACTGATGACTTCTCTAGCATGCAAGGGGTTACTATACAGTTCATTGTGCATTGACGCATTATTGTAAAATCTCATATGACTGAGACCAAACGGTTAACTGCTTTCTTCTATTCATAGTCCCAAAATAGAAGTAAATGATGTGGTTGTTCTATCTGACTGTAGCAATTAATCAGTAATATTAACTAACTATATACTTCCTTGGCCAATCATTAGCAATCTGGGAGGAAAAAAGGCAAGTATCTGCCAATGTACTGACCCATATGAATCTTCCTAGTAGAAAACTGCTGATGATAGCCTTTAAAATCACATGCAGCAGCAATTACCGGTATCTGGAAAAATAATATTCCTGTCATTGTGCATCTGTTCTGTATTTGCTCTTAGATCAATAGTTTTAATGCATTTTCTTGGGATAGTTATTATTATCTTCTTTTAATAAAGTGCCAACATAGTCTGCAGCTCGGTAAAAATGAGAGAAATCAACACAAACATTATAATGTACTGATGCAAACTCTGAGAGGGTCCTGCTCATAACAGCTTGAAAATATGCTCTTGGGTTATAGGAATATTATATATATTATATAAAAGCAGTTTTAAAGAGGGAAAAAAAATCAAAATAAATGGGCCCTTATTTAGCTATAATAACAATAACCAGGAAAGCATTTAACATATTTTAGCAAAATGAATTGAGTAATGATAGGGATTAAAAAGCTGGAATGTAACACATCTTGATGTACCGTCTATGGCTTAGCTTAGAATTCATTATTAAGATAAATATATATGAGAAGCGTGTCTAAATTAACATTTGTCATTTTTGTATCCCGACATGCTCTGTGTGGACAATAAAAATAGAAACAGGACATCTCTCTAAGGAGCAGACGTTTTATTTTGTTTGCCTCAGGAGCACCTGATGGCTTGGGTAGAGCATAGCATATGCTCAGGCTAACTTTATTTCTGTTACCGTCTGCAGATTGGAATGTTCATGCATTTTCATTTACAAAAGACATGATGAATTGCTGGGGCAGTACTACAGAGAGATACTGTGGAAAGTAATGACCAAAATGATATATAGAAAATTGCAGCACTTCTTATTTTGCTTGTAAAAATACATAAATGCACTAATTATTTAATCTCATTTGCATTTTGAATTACAAACAGATAAATTGCTATACCATGGCATGGTCTATTTAATACTTATTTACAATGTTAATAACCAGAAGGGTATGGAACACATTGCTTTGCAATACAATGTGGACCCCTCTGGTCCCTAACCCTTTCAGTGCGGCAGACATCTTTGGAGATGTCCTGCTTTTTAGGCCCCGAGTGTATCTTCCAAGGCACTATGACACTCAAGAGGGGAAAATCACAGGACTTTGGGTTCTTAAAAGAACTGTCCTTGGCATCCAGAGAGAGGCACAACATTACTGTGGTGGCTGAGCCCTGCCACCATCTTGGAACATCCCTGTAACTGTAACATATTCTGTAATGTCACAAGATGGAGGTGTCCACTGCTTTACAGGGAAGTTTCAGTGGTATGACCTGGAGGGTTCTGTGCCAGTGCCCCAATCTGACCTCAAATGGTTCAGTGTGACGTGATGACATTATGCTGACCTTGCTGAGATCAGGACAGTGCACTGGGGAGGATAGAAGCCATTTTGGGATGCAGGCAACAAAGCTAGCTTCAATGATACAACATGAATGTTTTTTAAGTAATGGACTCTTGGGTCATATAGAATGGTGTTTAACAGGCTTAGGTCAGTGCAGTAAGCAATCAAGCAGTGGACCAGAGAATGGTCAATATGGTAAGGGAAGGGTCACAAAAGGAATTAAACAAAACTAGAACAAGGCTCAAGAATGTTCACAGTAAGGCACTATACTCATGCACTGCAGTGTTTGTGTTGCTGATAGATAAATATGAAGGCGTCGTCCTGGAGAGCAATCCGGATCATAGATAATTCCAGAGCAAGAATGAGTGTACTGGGAGTGTCCAGGTAGCTCATAGGCAAACAGGTAAGTCTGGAAACAGCTTGAATGTAGCAGGTTCTTACAGTTAGTTCTAGAAATATGCCTGGTAGCGTATGTGTATGTATCTGCTTTGAAGGTCTGTATGCATTTTTTGGATGCTGTGTGGAATATGAGCAGTCTAAGCGGCTGGAAAGAAAATCTATGCAGTTACTTGCAAGTCATCTGCACCTGAGGATGTACCTGGTAGCTGCCATTTAGGAGCAGAAAAAAGGTGGAGTCTTACTTCAGCTTAGAAAATTTTATGACAGTTATACTCCAAGTCAGTCTCTTATTATTGAGATTCATGTGTTTGGGCACAGTTGGACTAACAGATACTGCACTGTTATTCATGACAATTATAGTCAAAGGAAGCACTGTGATTGTGGACAATAAGAACTGGAACTAGGTCAGATAGTTGGTTTTAAATATTTACTTTATGTATAGTGATACAGTGAGGTGTCTATCCAATCCTCTTTAGCCGCTAGTTTCAGGTTGCTAAGGATTAACATACCATTTTCCTTGATTTTTTTTTTAATCACACATAGTGAACAAGCTGGTAAAAAGTTAAATCAGACTGGTCAACCCCCAAATGTAGCACAATTTATGGAAATCATAGAATGGAATTTGGATTATGAGCAGAGTAGTTGGATGTAGCCATCACATTAATCTGGGGTATTGGCATTAGTGCTCTCCAAGCTGTTGCACTACAATTCCCATTATCCTCAGCCAGCTGATGGTGGGAATTAGTCCAACAACAACTGGAACAGTGTGGTCTACTGCATTTTTAAGTATATGTACTTCCTTTTAGATACTCTTCTTGCACTAATGATCACTAAGGACAGAGGCATAACTAGAGGTTGATAAAAGGAAGCAAAGTTCAGGAATAATGGAAAATGGGGGCCAATTCCTGTGTCTTGCAATGGTTACATAAAGCTTTATGGAGATTATTCCGCTGACTATAGATTAGTATTCGACTGACTGATGCAGCTGAACCATAATGGATTGAATTTATACCTTAGATCTCTAAACTCTTTATACCAAAGAGTAACCTCAGGATATATCACTTAAACATAATTCATTCCATCTGCCTCTAGTGAAGTGTATAATGCAATAGAATACAGATATGAATTTAAGATATCAGTAGAATAATACATTAATTATAAGTTCACACACAATTACAAAACCCAAGAGTGTGTCGTCCTTAATAGTGCCTGCCCACACACCCAAAAAAATGGGAATTTTAACAGCCCTCTCTTTAATATGGTCTCTTCTGGGGCTATGTGAAGAAATTAAAAAACAAGCTTCTCGTTTGGCCTGCTTGTATGCATCTCTAACTTGGAAATACTCCCAGTATTGAAATGCTTTCATATTCACCATATTTGCCAAGTCCTATCAATTAAGTGAAAAGATTTTAGATGGAAAAAGTGCTACAGAATCAAAGCGATTAACACTTGATGCTAAATGAAGGAATCTTTGCACTCATCTTTATGCTTTAAAGGGATAGTAATACTTCATTTTAACTTTATTGTAGGCATTAAAAAAACATGAAGAATGATATAAGTCTTATCTCTGAAACCTTTATGGTTTAAGAGATATTCACAAACAAAGTATCCCCCCCCTGTTCAACCAGATAAGAAGGGAGATGCCCAGGTAGACTGCAGAGAGGGACAATCTTCAATTAAGATAATGGAAAAAGCTGAAAAACTTTTCAAGGGGGGAAGGGCTTTCATTGTTTTCATACAAAGAAAACTGTCCCCTTCTGTTATCTGTACTGTCATACAACCAGACTCACATCTGAGAAGAGATGGCTTACACTAGGAAAAAGGGGCGGGGAGGGGAACTTTGCTTGTGAATATCTCATAAACCATAAAGGTTTGAGAGATAAGACTTATATCATTCTTCATGTTTTTTTAATGCCTACAAAATAAAATAAAGTTAAAACGAAGTGTTACTATCCCTTTAACTCTAGAGGCCTTAACTATAAACGAAAAACCGAGTCATTTTGGAAGAAACCAAATGCACCCTAGGGGAATAATTAAAATTATCCAAAGTCACACTACTCCAAATGGGACACTTAACCCCTTGAAGGCTAGAGAGGTCCCCAATGCATTGGAGAACGCTTTAGCATTCAAGGGGTAAGAACAAATATATGGGACATTTTAGTTCTCCCTACAGTGTGCTTGTAGTGCCAGTGTTTCTTTTGTGGATAAGGCCCTAAGGGACATATGAACAAATCAACAGAGGAGAAATTTGGGACAAATCAAATGCATATTAAACTGCACTCAAATGTCAATGATTTAATGGAGGTTTTTAACCCCTTGAATTCTAGAGGGTTCCCTAATGCACAGATTTATACCTCGTTAGAGATCTCTCTAGCAATCAAGGTTTTAGAATTCCCATTTCAGTATATGGGGGATGGTGCAGTTGATTAGATCCAGAATCACTCCACTGACAAAAAATGTATTTTTTTGCTTTTCTATTTGTGGTTCTCAGTGATATACTTTCACATTCAGACATAGTCACATAAGACACTGATGCATACATACAAATATTCACATCCCAGAGCAGGAGGCATAACAAATCACAAATCATGGGCTGTGTGAAGAAAGCAACAGTCCTGGAGCAAACCAGTTTCACTATTGAGGACAAACAAAAAAAAAATCTGTCTGAATGAAATGGGGTTAAATGCCTCTTTTAATCAATGCAATTTCTTATTTGTCTCCTACAGTATAAAAGGTTTGCCTACGAATGACTCCTCTTTTGACTAAAATTAACCTCTTCAGATTTCTCTCAGAATGCTGAACCTGTAAGCACACATTCAGATAAGCGTTGTACTGAGAAAATAAAACTGCAATCACATTATGCCTCCAATTTGCATTCATTTGAATAATTCTGAAAAGAGGATTTTAGCATACTAACCAGTTAAATCTTTTTCTCTTACTCCATGTAACACAGGAACCATGGGGTAAAGTATCTTCCTCCAGGAGGACAGGGCACTTCTATACAGGGGTGAATACTTTTGCAAGGCACTGTAACCCAGCAGCTTCATGTACTATTGCATTATCACCAATGACCAGGATATTGCCTGGGATAACTGAAGTGACAGGCACTGGATTTTATCATCTGAAAGAAACATCCTCCCTTGGAGGGTTTTGAATCTTATGCTGAGAAAATGAAGGAACTTGGATGGAACCAGAAAACATTCCTTGAAACAGAATACTCAACCATGCTACTCCAGAATGGAAATGCACTCCTGAATTGTAGTGTGCAAGATTACCTCTGAAAGATTATTTGAGTGTAAATGGAAGCCACCAAGGCTGACATCATCTTTGTAAAGACCTTCGGAGCTGACAAAACGGAAGGGCAGTGAACTGGTAGTGAGCGCCCTGCAATGCAAAGCACAGAAATCACTGGTGATCCGGATGGATTGGGATGTGCAAATAAACGGCCTTCAAGTCTAGGGATACTAGAAACTCCCCTGAACACATAGTGGCAATAACAGAAATCAAAGAATCAATCTTAAACTGTGGGGCCAGGACAAAACGCTTGAGGCACTTTAAGTCCAGATTTAGACTGCATCCGTAATCTTTTTTTGGGGACCACAAAGAGATATGAATAAAATACAGTGAATTGTTCCTGAGAAGTAACAGGGATAAAAACCTGCATGTCTAACAGGATGGAAACTGTCTATAGGAAAAAAAATTCCATCCAGATCCCAAGGAACTACGGACAAGATACAAACAGTGAGAAGGAAAGGCTTTGAAGTCTATGTTAAGCTTCCAAAATTACCCACAAAACCCACTGATCCATCACTGAAATGGCCCAAATGCAGTGGAAAAAGTGGAGTTGACCTCCTAAAGGCAGAGATGGAACAGGATCCCAAGAGTCATGTGGAGGTGGACTTGTTAGCCTTGGGCTTCTGAACAGTCTTCTTGACTGCCCAAGCCTCCTAAGGTTTGGGAGGAGGATGCACCCTTGCTGTCTGGGGTATCTGTGCCTTAGGCGCATACCTGAACTGGCAGGTGTAATGAAAGCCAAGCTTCATCCATGGAAAAAAGAACACTTAGGTGGCATGGCTGATAACTTTATCCAGTTCAGGAACAAACAACTGTTTGCCCAGAAAGGGAAGAGAAACCACAGATTTTGGCACTGGAATCTGAGACCTCTAAAACATGAAGCATTTCAAGGACCCCCTAAATAAGTCCTTCTACAGAGGGGCTAGAATTATCCTTCTAGTAGTCCAACAGGGAAAGAGACGAGTCTAAATCATCACCTTCAGTTTCTCCTTCCTCAGCAGAAGAATCCCCAGTGATGTTTGTCGCCCCAAATATGGGGCTCAAGTGTATTCGGGGGGGGGGGCAGGGTGTCCCACAGACCAGGAAATGAGGACTGTTTGGTGAGGGATAGAGGCAATTGAAGAACTGACAATTTTATTGAACTTATTGTTAAGTCCTTTTCTCTTAGTCCATGTACAATGCAGGAACCAAAAAAGGCACGGCCTGGGTCATCAAGACTCAGCCGAGGCCAAGACATTGACAGGGAAATGTTTGGGGAAGGTGTGCATGACTATGCAGGCACCTTACACAGATGCTCAGCAACAGCTGGATTATAGTAGGCTCAAGAGGTGCCCACAGATCTGGTGGTATGTGTAGTGACTTGGAACAGAACATGTTTCTTTCTGATCACATAGGGCTGTTGTATAGTGACCTTGATCAAGGTCCCAAGGGCCCCCAGGAATGACAAAGAGAGAGTCTGACAATGTAACATGTGTAGCAGATGGAGCTCCTGCTTGTTAAAAGGATAAGGGCAGAAGGAAGAGCAATTTCCTGGATGATATGAAAATACAGCTTTGACCAAGTAACCTCTGGCAATATGAAGAACCGCCTTATACAGATGAAAAATCAGGAAGGTGGTTTACAAGAGTGAGTTTGTGGTCCTGTCACTCTGCGAACTGAAACAAGGTCCAAAAGGAAAGCAATCTTAAGAGTCAGAAGACTTAAAGAAGCAGATGAAAGAGGCTCAAAAGGAGGTTTCTGGAGAACTCCTAACACCAGGTTCAGGTCCCATGGAGGAGTGGGATCCCTGAAAGTAGGGTAGGAGTGAGACACCACCTGAACAAAGGTCTTGACTCCAGGGAGAAAAGCAATCCACTTATGAAAAAAGAACAGAGAGGTCTCAGATCTGAAGCTTATTAGAACTCAGACGGAGACCCTTGTTGACCCCAGCCTGAAGAAAGGCCACATTATCTGGAAGCATGAAAGACTGTGGGGAGAAGTCTCTATCAGCACTCCTCTGGTAAACCAGAGAGGTCCTGTGATTGGCCTTGGATGAAACAGACTTCCTAGCCTGAACCACAATAAAATGACCTGAACCATAGAGGAAATTGCAGTTTTGGAGACACCTTTCTTCTTCAAAATGCTGCTTCAAGAGCTATGCCATCAAAGCCAAACTTTGCTCTTGATGAAAACAAAGTGGATCTTGAGTCAAGAGATCCAGCCTCAGCTGGAGGCAAAATGGGTGAGTGATGGACAATTTGAGAAGATCCGAGAACCAAGCCTGGTGAGGTCAAAAAGGGACGATTATAATTGTGACAGTACCAGCGGACACCCAGCGTTGGTGTCACCGTCAAGGATCACTTCTTCCCAGAATCCACCAGCAAAGGCTCCCGCAGCATACCGCAATGTACTCTGAATCACCAGGCAGAACCAGTGTCAGAGTAACCAGCACCACACTCTGGATACGGCAAGCTTAACCTCACCAGACAACACCAGTGTAGGTTAAGACAAGAACTCTTTTATTGAAACAAACCACCCATATTTATAGTCAAACCTTACATTCAAATAAATGGACCAAGCAGATACATTAGGAACATAATTAAATCACACAGTAGACAAAAGGTCAATGGTCTAACAAATACAATGACTCAGACTTGATTACATATCAAATACAAAAGGGTTGCTGAACTCAGACAATGGACACAAAGACTGGAGGGACTTGAATGAATTAACACACAGCAGGGGGTCTCAATACACTGGCATTAGTGCCTACAATACACATTGCAAGTAACATTAGGTAAACTCAAATAATTAACCCCTAATGGCCCTGTCCCATAAAAGCAGGCTACGACTTTTAGTCCTTTTTGGCACCACTGTCCGCCAATATAATATCCCAAAGCTCTATATAGCTTGCGTCACTGGGCTGACAATCCATTCGCCTAGACAAGGGTTGTTTTAGGCATGACAGAAATGTCCACAGTTCCTTGTGTTCGTTGTTTAACAGGTTCCTGTGACAATAATGACTTGAGTGCTCTCCATCTTGATCTTCTTCAGCAACCCCTAGTAAGAAGGGAAAATGGGACAAACACACATATGCCAGATTGAGGTTCCATGAAGTGGACATTGTGTCCATCGCAAATGCTAGAGGATCCTTCTTCTCGGGCAGAAGACTGTTCCAGTTGGATAATCTGGTCAAAGACATATTGATCAAGTTCCCAGTTTCGTGGATCCAGATGCAGGAGAGATAGAAAGTCTGCACCATATTTTTCACACCTGGGATATGAGTTGCCAAGAAGGCTGAGACTTCTGTCCATGCGGAATTTCATATATCTCTGCCCAAGCAGACTCACTTTTGTTTCCTCCTTGGAGATTTATGTACACAACTGCTGTCAAGCAGTCTGATTGGACCCTCACAGATGTGCCTGGCAACACATGGGAACTAGAGGTGAAGCACCAGGAAAATGGCCCATATCTTCCAAATAATAATTGGAAGACTACTTTCCGCCCATGTCCAGTGGCCCTTTGTTGTTAGCTGACTCAGGGTGGTTCCCCAGTCTGTTGGGCTGGTTTCTATTCCATTCTGGTATGACAAATAGAAGACAGGGACATGGCATCATACAGTTGTCAGCATAGCCCTGACCAGCTCCTGAGAATGTTCATCTGCGACTCCTTCATAATGGGATTGTCCCTCTGTTGTAGCACCCGCACCGAGTGCGCTGATTTGACTGCACGTTCGTTGACGGTGCGGCATTTGGAGGGTTAATACACATCATATTACCGTGACCCTTTGAATCTTCATATCAGTCATACATATTATAGTGTAATGAGATCTGGGGATATTTAATCTATAATACTACATTGATTTGATGTTAATTACTGTCCGTTATCTGGTACGTTTATGCAAATACTGTATTTTAAATTGCACCTATCACCAGCGCTAATTTTGGCACTATTTGAGGAGTGAGGGTTTAAGAAGGGAATGTTTGTGTCTTTCACTTTATCCTGACGAAGGCTGCTTAACGCAACCGAAATGTTGATGAAATAAATTATCACAAGTTTTGTCACAACCGATTTTCAAGACCTGTGTGTGCTTTGTTTCGTTTGGACTTATATATCCTATATAATAATTCGCTAAATTGTGTGTAACGCCGCAACATGCGCAGTACACACTGCTGCGCGTGCTGCAGTCATTCGCAGTAGAGGCTGCCCGCGCTGCAGCTGATACAGAGCTGGGCGCTCCAAAGGAGCGTCCAGCTCTGTATCAGCCGTGGCGCGGGCAGTCTCTACTGCGTGCGACTACCCCGCAACCGGGTGGCAGTGGCACTGTGGCCCGTGTAACGGGCTGTTCATCTAGTATATATATATATATTTCCAATATTATAATTCGCTAAGGATGTTTGTCAGAAGCTGTCATGCTCAGTAGAGATGGCTGCACGCACTGCAGTCATGCGCAATACAGACTGTCCGTGCCGCGGCTGATACGGACTGCTTAGGCGTGCAGCTGTGCAAGAACCAATGATTTTCATGGCGTGCCAGGACCGAAATGGGTCCCTAACGCAAGTTTATTCATGACGGTCCTGGCACGCCATGGGTACTTAAGGGGTTAACAAGAGATTTGCCACCAAAGGTAAAAAGGAGAGGATACATTTCAGAAGATTAGAAAGAAATGAGAATCACATTAAATTCAACAGTGACGCATCTACAAGACAATTATATAGTTTGCCATGATTTTTTGCTTTTAACAATAAATGACAAGTGTCACCAAGTGAAAACCCAGCTGTACTAAAGGCCTATTATAATTACTGTGTGTTTTCTTTCACCAGGGTTTGAGTTATCTGAACATTATCATGCAATGAATTACAGTATGTTAAACATTTGTGTTTCGGTAATGGTATTAGATATTCAGCAGCAGGCTTGTCACACCAGTATAATTGTGTTCTGTAAATCACATTGGAGATTTGAATGGAAGCAGGAATTAAGTATTTCTTTAACAGCTTATAATTTCATAAAAAAATAATGCAGAGGGAACCAATAATGTGGTGAAAGTGATTTTATACTATGGACCGAGACTTTGGTACAAATTAAAACACATTTGGCTTACAGTCACCAATTATCCACCAACATGATTAGTGATTTCAGGTATGACATATTAACCCTTTGATTGCCACAGGGCTGTTCAAAGCAATGTGCTAACCATCTTTCTCCCGGCAAAGGTTTGAGCTAGTATATGAAACGCATTCAAAATGTTTATCCTATTAACCTGCTTGAAATAATTGAAGTTCTGCATTCAGGAAGTTAAAGAGGTGCTATTCTGTAGCAACACAGATGCAGCACAGGTAATAAATGAAAATGGTCAATGATTTAAATGGGCCTTTTACTGTAATGCCTCAGAGTTCTCCAGTGCATTATAAAGCAACTAGTTGAAGAGCCCGTTACACGGGCCACAGTGCCACTGCCAGCCGGTCGCGGTCCAGTCATGCTCAGTAGAGACTGCCCGCGACGTGGCCGATACAGAGCGGGACGCTCCTTCGGAGTGCCCCACTTTGTATCAGCCTCGTCACTGGCAGTCTCTACTGATCATGACTACAGCACGCGCGGCAGTCTCGACTGCGGCGTTACGTACATTTTAGCAAATTATTATATAGGATATGTTGGAGACCTCTTTATCATTCAGTGGGTAAGTCATCCTATTTAAATTAAGGTGGATTATTTGTCAGTTAAAGTGCAGTTGTGTTCCAGAATAGCACCACTTTAGCTTCTTTAACCCTTTAACGACCAAGGACTTATGTGTATGTCATGGGGTGAATGTCCCTGAAGGACCCATGATGTACATGTACATCATGGATACCCATGCTAGCATGCCATTCAGGGAGCCCTGAATCGGATCATGAAGGGGAAGAAAAAAAAAAAAAAAAAAAAAATGCTCCGTGGTCCTTAAGGGCTGGCTGCTCGTGCTCGGCTGGTCCTTAAGGGGTTAATACAGCTCTAAGATTCTATACCACCAAATATATGGCTTTTGAAATTTGTTTTCCACAACCATCCCCATATATAACATACAATCCAATGACATTTTGTTTTTCCTTCAAAGCATCAAAACAGAAAACATTTTCTGTCACACAAAAAAATGTATCAGTGATCCAATGATGATTGGAAAAAAAACATTATTAATAACAGAGTGGGCTTTCTTTTATTTAAAATACAAAATAAAACCTTAGTTAAAATAGATAAATATGCTGCATCCTGTCAAAAGTCTTAGAATATGCTGGTAATGATAATTAATTGTAAACACAAATATGATAGAAAGCACCAACGCATGGCATAAAAGATGGAGGAGGCCTGTGTTAGTTGGCTTTCTTCCTAGAATTAGATCCATAACAGTCAGCAACTGTGTAGGTTGTTAGTCATACTGCGTAAGAATGCATCACCTCACACTTCTAAAAATACTACATGTTCTCTTTTGGAACTAACAGAAATAATTCTACCTTTAATGCTTATTGAGGTACTAGAATCATTGGACCATCAATGCCCTTTTTTCCTGAATCTAAGCCAGGATACTAGGTTTAAGCTTGCCAAACTGGTAATTCTTACGTATTATATTCAGAGTCAGTAATCATGTAAAAAAAATAATAATAATAATAAAAAAATATATATTATATATATATATATATATATATATATATATATATATATATATATATATATATATATATATACACACACACACACACACAGTACTGTGAAAAAGTCTTAGTGCGGTGTCATAAAATGCTATAAAGTAAGGATGCTTTGAAAAACAGACATGTTAATAGTTTATATTCATCAATTAACACAATGATTGTGAGTAAACAGAAGGAAAATCTAAATCAAATATTTGCTGTGACCACCTTTTGCCTTCAAAACAGCATCAATTCTTCTAGGTACACTTGCGCACAGTTTTTTAAGGAACTTGGCAGGTAGGTTGTTCACAACATCTTGGAGAACTAACCACCATTCTGTTGATTTAGGCAGCCTCAGTTGCTTCTCTCTCGTCATATAATCCCAGATAGACCCAATGATGTTGATATCAAGGCTCTACTGGGGACATACCATTACTTCCAGGACTCCTGAAAGGCGATATAAAGAAGGTGGGAAATTGGAGCTTCATAAAAGAAAAAAGAGCCTGATAACCCTAAAGTAAGAGAGTAGAAGTGGCAGACAGAGGAGTTATGAGACAAAGGGAGGGGAAAAGGGGTAATAGGGAGGTAAATAATGAGAAAGGAAGGTACGTGTTAAGGTGCAGGACCTATGTCAAGAATCGTATCCGAAATCTTAGATTAAGCTTGAGGGTACAAAAATGAGTACCGTGAAGAAAGTATTAAAATGTGAGCGGTTGCCCATAGATAAAGAGTACATGCATTCAATTTCATATACGGCTCGCAGGCGGATTTTCCAGTCAGATAAGGATGGGGGAGTAGTAGATCCCCAAAGAGCAGAAACGCATGCTCGTGCGTCAATCACAAGTAGTAACCAGGAGTGTAGCGATTCCCATGTGATGTGGCGTGAGACCTACTTAGGTGGCCAAATATCCAACAATAAAATATGAGGAGAGTATGGGGGTTGTAGATTAGATAGAGTGGTCAGAATAGTATATACCTCTCATCAGAAAGGCTATACTAGAGCACACCTCCACCAAATGTGTAAAAGAGAGCCCTCTTCACCTCCAACAATCCCTGGAGACACTGGGATAGAAATGTTTGAGCATTGATGGGGTTCGATATCAACGCAATGCGATTTTTTAGTTCACGTCTTGAAACTTGATACTAGGTAAGAAAGACTTGCATAGGTGAAAATAACTAAACCACTGTTCCTCGGTAATAGTGGTGTCAAGATCATGCTCCCATAACCTCTTATGGAAAGATGAAAGAATGGAGGACTGAGGGCACAAGAGGCTTTTGAGTTTGGAGATACCACCTCGAATAGGGGTATTAGCAAGTGCCAATTTCTCAAAGGGGGTAATGGGTCTAGTAGTATACTCTTGTAGGCTCGATGATTGCAGGAAGTGTCTAATTTGAATGTAGTGCCAAGTCTCATCTCTTGGGAGATCGTATCGCGTCTGAAAATCCAAAAAGGATGGAAAGGGGCAGGTAGACATAAGGTGGTCCAAGTCTGTGAGTCCTGCTAGCTGCCATCTTTTAAATAGTTTCTGATGGAGGCCTGGGCCAAAGGAATGGTTTCCAAGAACAGAGAGAAGAGGGGATGGGCAAGATTGTACTCAATTTACCATTTATGCCATAAACGTAATAGGTGTCCCACAACTATGCGTTTAAGAAGAGTTTTAGGTACTGAGTGTTTCGGAGCCCAAAGCAGCTGCTGAAAGGAAACTGAATGATGCAGGGACTGGAGCAATAGAGCCCAGTCTTTCCAGGGGTGGTCTCTGCATAGTTCCAAGATAAACGGGAGAGAAATGGCACGCCAGTAATCTAGAATCAAGGGCATACTTAATCCTCCTTTACACAGTGACCTACATAAAATAACGTCACCTATCCTGGAGTGTTTAGATTTCCATATAAACCTCCGCAATAGACATTGAAGGCGTTTAAGTTGGGTTTGTGAGATATGCAGGGGGAGAGATCGGAGTATGTAAAGTATTTTGGGTAATAAAACTATTTTAGACAGATTGATCCTGTCGGATCAGGAGATAAATAAGTGATCCTGTTTGATGGACTGTTCCAGCTTGTCAAGATTAAGTGGAACTACTAAAGAAAGGTTTGGGGGGATACAGACGCCCAAATATTTCAAATAAGATTCAGCCCACATGAAAGAGAAACGGGTCTGTAAGTCATTCCTCAAAGTAGGCTGGATGCAAAGGCTCAATATTTCAGATTTCTTTCCTCAAGTAGAGACATTATCGCTTGAAGAGAGTCTAACGGGTTAGATAAACTCAGTAATATATCATCGGCGAAGCTCGAAAGTTTTACAGTCCTATTAGCAATCCGAATACCTGAGACAGAGTCACTAAGCCGAATACAGGACAGGAGGGGTTCCAACACTAAAACAAAAAGTAAAGGTGAAAGTGGGCAACCCTGGCGTGTCTCCCATTGCTAATAGTGAAGGGGTGAGAGAGCGTACCGTTCAGAGATATCCGAGCGGATGGAGAATCGTATACAGAAAGGATTGCGTTTATTAATCTGTCGCCAATCCATCTCAGAACTTCAAATCATATAAGCCCAATTCACCCGATCGAATGCTTTCTCTGCGTCTAATGAAAGCAGGAGAGATGGTTCAGTGCTATTTGAGGAGACGTTTAGTATGGCTAAGGTGTGGATGATATTGTCTCTGGTTTCCCTGCTTGGCACAAAACCAGCTTGATCTGGGTCAATGGGAGAGGGAAGAAAAGGCTTCAGTCTGGAGACCAGAATCTTTTGCAAACAGTTTTAAGTCATTGCTGAGCAATGAAATTGGTCTGTAGCTCCCACAGCAAGTGTGGTCCTTCCCCAGTTTGGGGATCACTGTCACATAAGCTTGCAGAGCATGCTGTGACCAGGGGGAACCAGTAAGAACAGAATTGGAGGAGGTGGTGAGATGAGGAAGGAAGTATTTAAAAAAGTTTTGTAGTCTAAGGTGGAGAATCCATCTGGGCCTGGGCTTTTCCCCGTTGGGGTGGATTTAGTTGCAGCGCGGACTTCGGTTTCTGAGATTGGGGTTTCTAAGCTCTCCGAAGCCGTCGCCTCCAGATGAGGCATACATGCTCGTGACAGAAACTCGCGTATGCTAGAGGTCACATAAATAGCAGTGTTCGAGGGTCTGCACGAGTGAAGATTATATAAGTCTCCGTAGAACCTAGCAAACTCTGCGGCTATATCTTCATATTTATGTAAAAGAGAGCCAGAGGACGTTTTGATATGGTGTACATGAGCGGAGGCTCATTCTTTGCGAACTAAAGAGGTAAGTGTTTTACCGCACTTATACCCATTCAGGTAGAGTTGGAATCGAAACCGCATTTGTGACTTCAGGGATTGAGCTTTCAACAACGAGGCAAGCTCAGAAGGAATCTTCAAGAGTTGTTGTAAAAGGGTGGGCGTTGGTGCAGCTTTGTGCTGTAACTCCAGTATAGATAAGCAAGATGCGAGCCGATCCAGAGTCTGTCTTGCAGTCTTCCGTTTCCGACTACCAGAGGATAGTAATAGTCCTCGGACGTATCACTTGTGAGCTTCTCAGATTGACGAACTAGCTACGTCAGAAGTAACATTAGTGGAAAAATACACTTCCAACCCCTGTAACACACTATCCCTGACGTATGCATCTGACAATAGGGATTCATTAAGTCTCCAGTGACCAGGAGGTTTCGGGGATGCAGAAAAGGCCAATGTGAGGAAGATGGGCGCATGATCCAACAACGTAATAGACCCTATCTCAGTCTTAGAAAGATTTTCCAGATGGTACTGGCTGAGGAAACAATGATCGATATGTGAATAAGAGCCATGGGGGTGAGAGAAGAATGTATAATCCCTAGAAGTCAGGTTAGCAACCCTCCCTCTATGAGTTCCATATTCGTTAAACAAGAAAATATTCGAGAATGGGTCGTGCAGTGATGCACTGAGCTGGAAGAGGTGCAGTCGAGAGTTGGGTCGAAGCAGATGTTGAAATCACCCCCTAGTATGAGTAAACAAGACTGAAAGTCCCGTAGGGATCGTAAAGTATCTCGGAAGAAGGACAAATGCCCAGAAGTGGGGGCATATAGTGTAGCTAAAGTTACTTAAGTGCCTGCCATTGACCCTTTTAAGAACAAAAATCAACCTAGAGGGTCTGCCTTGGCAGCATCACAACGCCAAGCAAAATTACTCCCCACTGGAATGGTCACTCCATGCGTTTTTCTAAAGCAGACGACGTCCAGACCGGAGGGAAATGACACGTCACAAGGCCTATTTGTGAAGCCCTCGCTAGGTGCATTTCCTGTAGGAACACAACATCCGCCTGGAACAGTATCACTTCACGTAAAATCATGGAGCGTTTCTCTGGGCTACTGAAGCCTTTCACATTGTAGGAAACAAATTTAATGTGGGGAGAAGGCATGATGGTATTTCAAAGTAGTAAGTTTATGCACCGTACACCAAAATCCGTGGACCGTATCTGTATAACAGTTCGTAAGAGCAGTAGGGGATGGGAAAGAAACACATGGGGTGGTACATATACAAGGAACAGAGATAAGGAGAAAGTAGGAAAGGGGAATAGGAGAGAGGGTAAAAGAAAGAAAAGGAGTGGTGTTAGGGTGTCACCTGCAGCTCCATCAGTTTTCAGCCATAGCCGATCACCGAGGGCGTATTGCACAAGTGTGGGAAAGGCCCAAAGGCCACATGTGAATTGCAGAAGAACTACAATTAATATTATAACAGTAGAGGGATTCGTGATGTTACAGATGGTAGATAACTGGGCATTGGTGAAGCGTTTGTTTACCTCTAGTCAGGCAAAGCAGCAAACAAACAGGATCACAAGTTAAAATTAAATTTGAGATTAACAAGGGAACTGCTGGTAACTCGCCGGTCCCAAGACTGGGAAACAGATTTTGTGTCAAAATAGTAGTTCGATCAGATCAGAAGTCAGAGCGCCGATAGTCCCCAAGAGGAGAATAACCTTCAGTGGGGCCATCGACGATCCAAGTACCAACTGAGGGTAGCCCGCATCGGAAACCCAGGGGCCCAACCTCCTCCCATCTTAACAAAAGGGTATTGAGCCTTCAAATGTCCTATTGAGGACGGGATGAGGGGCAGAGCCAGACCATGATGCGGCAGGTAGCGTCCTGCCTCTGATATACAACATTCTACAAACATTGTTGGATGATGCTAAAGCATTCAAATAGCCCGTCCAGGTTGGCCTCCCACACCGCCCCCCCTTCAGTATACAGAACCCCCAAGCCCCAACATGAATACGAAGCATATCATACAATAAAGCCATAAGGGCATGATAAAATAAGATGTGAGCAGGAAATGCACAAATAACCATGCACATATAGCCCGTGCCTAGGAGTGGTGCAACTAAGGGGAGAGGTAGTAAGAAAAAACAGTATTTAAAATAGCAATTCAATCATGGACGAACTAATACTCATCCGTAACTCAACCAGGGGAAAATCCAGGAAACCGTCAACTGAAGATCGTTGTGAACAGTCCATAATTCTTGCTTATGTGGAGTTAGGTGGAAATCGTTGATGAACTGTGGAAAAATCAGGAGCTAATATTGATCCAACCAAAGACAGGTAGAGTATAACACAGTTCAACGGTAGGTCAGCCAGATGATCAAAGAGCAGTTTGTGGTAGAGAGTAAAAGAAAGTTAGGCATGACCCCCGAAGGGAGGGATGCTCCGTGGACTAACTCTGCATCTCTGTCGAAGCATTAGGGCCAACCCTACGTACTTTGTGTTTTGGAGGTATTGCAACCAAGTGCCAATGTAAGCGTTGGTTTGCCTCCAACTTCGGGCATTGTTCCGAAGGAGGTGTAGTCGACTGAGGCGGTATAGAGATGGCCAGATATTCACAAAACTCCTCCACATCTCCTGGGTCTTTCAGAGTTGAGGACTTGCCATTATGGGAGGATGATAGTTGGGATGGGTAGCCCCATCGATACTGGATCCCCGCATGTCAGAGGTGCTCCGTCAGAGGTTTTAATTGACGACCGAGGGCCAGAGTGAAAGGGGATAAATCCTGATACCCCTGTATCTCCCACCTCAGCATACTTCATAAAAGGTTTGTTCCTACAGGCTGCTACTATGGAATCCTTGTCCATAAAGTAATGCAGTTTGCAAATAATGTCGCGTGGGGCTTCCATGGGTCCACCTCTGGCTCGTAGGGCCCTAGGGGCTCTGTCGATTAGTATAAAGTTGTCCTGAGCTCTAGCCAGTACACTTGCATAGAAAGAGTGCAGGAAGGAGTGGAGAAATTGTAGAGTTTCCTGCTGTGTCACATATAGTTGCTCCAGATTATTAAAGGAAGCGGCTAACTCTGCATGAGCTTCTTCAATCATGTCAACTCGAGTTGACAAGGACCGAATATCTTGCCTCAATTCCACTACTGCGGTAGTCAAAGCTTCCTTGATGTCCCCAGCTAATAGTCTCAAGTTCTCTTTAGTGGACAGGGAGGCCAAGGCCTCTGGAGAGATAGGAGTTGGCTGCGCCATCTCTGGGTCCTTTGCCAAGAGGTCGCCTGCAGGTATCACCACTCCACTGGTCTCGGAGTACTGTGTCGATGGCAAAGAAGTAGGCCTGGATGACATGCGTGGAGTCTTATTGAGGATGGGTGAGAGAGATCCTTTGTTACCACCCGCAGTGCCAGCTTTTATCTTTTTAGGTGGCATCAGCTAAAGTCCCTCAGCTGTGAAGAGGAGTGTGGTCACTGTCTAGACGTAAATTAGCCTGAAATAGCAGCTTAAAACACCAAGGGCCCGGGACCTACTCAATCATGCGTCCATTTTGCACAGCGGTCGGGAACGCCCCCCCTCATCAAGACCACTTCTGACCAGACTTCTTCTCACAGTAGATGGGTGTATCAGGATCCCACTGTTTTATGCCAATTCAGAGATATTGGCACTGCTGGACATCTTCGAATTGCAAAGGGAAATAAGCATGATGTGTCTGATCTGCTGAAATAAGTTTCTTTGGTCGAGCACTGAGTCTACAGTCCTCAACATTGCCTGTTTGTGCTTCTTCAAAAGAGCTTGGACAGCACATCTGGAAATCCCCATCTGCCTTGAAATTTCTGCCTGGGAGTGATCTTGCTGATGCAGTATAACTACCTTGTGTGTGTTGTTGCTGTGCTCAGTCTTGCCATGATGTATGACTTTTGACATTAAACTGTCTTCAGCAACCTCACCTTGTTAGCTGAGTTTGCTGTTCCTCAACTAGTTTCATTCCTACTACACAGCGGTTTCTGTTTCAGTTAACGATTGTGTTTCAACCCACATATTAAATTAATGATCATTAGCACCTGTTTGGTATAATTGTTTAATCATAGACCTGACTATATGCCTACAAAATCCCTGACTTTGTGCAAGTGTACCTAGAAGAATTGATACTGCTTTGAAGGCAAAAGGTGATCACACCACATATTGATTTGATTTATATGTTTCTTCTGTTCACTCATTTTTACATATTAACATGTCTATTTTTGAAAGCATTCCTACTTTACAGATTTTTTTTTTTACTCCTGCCTAAGACTATTGCACAGTACTGTATATAAAATAAAAATATTATCTTTATTCTTATATAGCACTACCATTTTGTGTGCAGCTCTGTACAGAGAATTTTTCAGGCACAGTAAGCCCATGTCCCCTAGAGTTTACAATCTGAGTTTTCAGTTTCTGAGGCTCAGGGAGATAAAGTGACTTGCCTAAGGACACAAGTTGTTGTTGACACAAAAGACCAAGCTTTTACAGCTTCACAGTCAATATCTTGGCTTTAACCGTTTGAGTGCCAGAGGGGAACACAACGCATTGCATACCCCTCTGGCACTGAAAGGGTTAAAGTACATTAATTAACCAACTAAGTCACTCCTTACTTCAAAATACACATGGTCAGGTAATCTTGTCCCTTACCTGGGCAGAAATGGGCACA
This sequence comes from Rhinophrynus dorsalis, assembly GCA_037306005.1. Lineage (NCBI taxonomy): Eukaryota > Metazoa > Chordata > Amphibia > Anura > Rhinophrynidae > Rhinophrynus > Rhinophrynus dorsalis. Next base: position 309,700,413 of record CM074720.1, on the reverse strand, counting down.
ATACAGGCTGGGGGACATTCAGTATGTGGTCCTATTTATCCAACCCTAAGGTCTGTCTGGCTGTACACATGTAGCAGAGCTGCTTTACTGAGAAACCATCTCTTCTGGAATTCTCTGCAGCAAGAATGATAGACAATGAAAATTGTGATTTCTTGTAAAGTGTATCATTCTCACAGGAGAGAGAGAGAGAGATGCAGAATTGATACATTGTCTACACTGCTGTTAAAGGGACAGTCATGTCTGCAAAAAAGTAGATCACAGAGTCTTCTCTATTGTAAATCTAACACATTGTGCTATGTTTAACAACTCCGTTTTATTTATTTCAAAAGATATTAAATGTAAAACGATCCCCCTCCCGCCCCTTCTGGCACATCATGCTTCCTCTAACTGTGGTCCGGATTGAGAGCGGCAGGGGACACGCTTCAGTAAGGGAAGGAAAATCCTGCCTTCCTTCTGACTTAAGTTTGTCTCTCACTGCATCCGTTCAGTCCCAGGACCGAATTGCAGATTCAGTGGGAGGTGGCCAGAAGGGGCGGGAGGGGGATCTTTTTAAATGTAATATCTTTTGAACTGCATAAAAGTAAATTGTTAAACATAGAGCAATGTGTTCGATTTATAATAGAGAAGACACTGCAATCTACTTTACTGCAGACATTACTATGCCTTTAATGTACGATCAGATGCACAAGGAACTGCTAGACTTAAACTTCTTTTCATTCAGTCAGGAAATGGGATTACTAATGGAGCAGGGGTATTACAGTTAATGTGTGCCTGTACGTGTGAGATGCCTTCAGATGAAAATAACTGTCCATTTCTGACATGAAGGCTGAAAATCAGAAGTTCTCTTAACAAAATGAGCTACCAATCAATCAGTACACAACCAATGGATGACTTTGACTTCACCTCTTAGAGCCTTATGTTCAAAAGAAATGTGGAGTAATTCTGGGGCGAACTAATTGCATTATGAAGGACAAATGCAAATGCACGGATTGGTACCCAGGTATTACTTAGACTTGCTAAGAGAACTCCTGCGTTTCAACATTCATAAGTATCAGGTCATGGCTAGCTTCTACGTGCCAGCTGTTTATGACATACATTGATTCCTTGCACGTGTCTAGAATATGTGCTCTTTATATATACCCTAATTAATCATAATGATGTTAAAAGCATAATTAACTATAGCCATATGATTAATTATTCCAGTGGGTGCTTTGACTAGATAAGAAACTATGGCTCTACAGGAAGAGTAGGTAAAGTGGCAAAAGAACAGCGATAGAGGGCTAAATGAAAGATGATGTCTTGATTTACAATGCTAATTAATGCCTCATTTTTGTTTTCATTGCTTAAAAAAGTACATTTTGAATCTATAATTTAGAAAGTGCAATTAAAGAAACATGTTACAATACAACTAGCTCTTTACATAACAATGAACTACATGCAGACCTAGAACAAATGCTCCAAACCTTGAGAGAACTTAAAATACATAATGAAGCCAATATACTAAGAACTTTAGTAAAGATGCAACTGCACAATAAGAAACAAATAAAATAAAATTCCTATTAATTTAAATGTGTATTTTAACCAGCTGAATGCTAGCGAAGTCTCCAAAAACAAACCCCCCTCCCAAGAAAAAAAAAAAAACCCACACAAATTCAGTATTTAACCACAGTCACTGGCAGTACCACTTCACCACTATTTATTTTTCTCTCCCTATCCTCTGCTCACATATAAAATGTCGCCCTCAATTTGGCAACCAATCCAGGGGCACATTATGTTGCCAGGTTGAAAATGACTACATAAAAGTTTAGCCCGTATGACAAGGGCGACTTGCCTAAGAAAGAAAGCGGGTAAAAAGTCTACCAAGCTGAGACGAATGAGCTTTACATGCAGCAGAAGCAGAGGAGCAAGATGACTGTGATGTCCTATCGGCGTGATTGAAGGGGCTGTGATGCAGCACTCAAAGAGTTAATGAATGGTGTGAGTATGAGTTTTGGAGATAAAATTCTGCCGAGTTGCAGGAAACATGGGGTCAGTGTAGGTAGAATGTAGCAGTGCCATTCCATCCATTAACCCCTTGAGTGCCGCATCACAGCCCCTGGAATTACACCGATGAGGCATCACAGTCACGCTTGCTCCTCTGCTTCTACTGCATGTAAAGGTCATTTGCTAATTCGGCTCAGCTTGGTAGACTTTTTTCCCTGCTTTCTTTCTTAGGCTTGTTGCCCTTGTCATGTGGGCAAGATTCTTATGCCACCATTTTCCACCTGGCAACATATTTAATGCGCCCTATGTTGGTCGCCAAACATTTTATCATCACATGAGCAGGGTATCCGCATACTGGGGTTTTCTCCAGCTGTCTAGGCACTGGTCTCACTCAAACTGGCTCTGAGGCTAAACAGAGCAAGTTTGAAACTGGCACCCAATCAGCTGCAGAATATGTCCCAATTTGCATAGTGTGTCAATAACAGTTCTCACATGCTGGTCCCCTGCTGCTACCACTGGCTAAATAAAAGTAGGGAAAACAGACCATTATATGGAAAGTGATACACTGAAAATATTCAGTATCCTCAGCTTGCTTTTGAAACATGTAAACTGTCCTATTCGGAGAACATTATTTAACCCACTGAATGCTAGGGAAGTCCTCTAGCATTCAAGGGATTAATTGGGGGCTATGCACTAAGGTGTGATAAAAAGGTGATAAAGTAGAAATTACTTATATAGTGATATCACTTCTTCAGTTCCTATCTTTTTCCATGCAGCTTATGCACTAAGATCTTCATATTTGGAGAAATCTCTGCTTTATCACCTCTTTATTACGGCTTAGTGCATCTCCCCCATTTTGTTTTTATTGTTTGCAATGAGAGATGTAAATTAAAAACAGCTTTTGTAATTGTGCCCACTGCTCTTGTATTCAGAAAGGCTGTTAGAAAATCCCCTCAAGATTGACATGATGCTGGGATCCCTTGAAAAGGCAGAACTGGCTGCTCCCTTGGCACACATAAGACATACTGAGAAGTTTTAAAGGTGCTGCATAATGTACAGTGTATAGTGAATAGAACCACAGTTCACAGTAACATACATAATATTTATTGATTCACTTTCATCAGGCCGTGTGATTGGAGAAAAGCTGATGTAGTTCCATTGTTGAAAAAGTGGGCAAGATCCAAACCAGGAAATTATAGACCTGTGAGCTTGACTTCCATAGTGGTTAAGATACTAGAGGGGTTACTGTGTGAAGGCAAACAATATTATTAGTAGGAGTCAGAATGGTTTTATGAAGAATAGATCATGTCAGACTAATTTACTTGCATTTTACAAAAGAGTAAGTAGTAATATGGACAAGGGAATTGCTTTTGATGTAGTATACTTGGATTTTGCAAAAGCCTTTAATACAATGTCTCACAACGGGTTACTGCTTAAATTAAAAGGATCCGGTTTGGCGGTGTTATCTGTACATGGATTGAGAACTGGTTATAGGACAGACGGCAGAGAGTTGTTGTAAATGGAACCTTTTCAACTTGGTCTAAATTTATAAGTGGGGTGCCACAGGGTTCAGCCCTGGTCCCAATGCTTTTAAGTTTTTTTCTTAAAGACCTAGAAGTAGGAAATGAAAGTAGAGTCTCAATCTTTGCTGATATAAATCATAAGGATGGTCCCAGGAAAAAGAATTCCTAGGGCCCCTAGAAATGAACTCATTAAGTAGAGGCATTCAATTATAAAACATATATCTAGTGCAAAAAATATCAAAATATATAAGATGAAATAAAGGTATACTTATCAGTCTAAAGGACAAAGTACAGACACACAGGAAATAATGTAATGAAGACCAGACTGTAGACCGAAGATATGTTTCTCTTTGCACTTATTAATGAAGCACTATTATGAACTCCTTATCACTGCACCTTGAGATGTATATCTTGCCATCACTTTAGACTCTGACTACTGTGCAGGGAGTAAGCCTATTATAATACTATGTACAAGACTGTTGTATTTTAAATGTTTTTAGCTGCCTTTTGTATATTTTGGATATTTTGCAATAAAGTCTGTTTCTTTTTTCCTGCACTTATAATTGAGTGCCTCTACTTAATTAGCTATTTTCTAGGGGGCCCTTGGAATTCTTTTTCCTTGGACCATCCTTATGGTTTATATCTAGGTTAGTTTAGCCTTATAATGCACCACATTATTCCTCCTGGGATTTTCTAAGTCCATTTACTATTAGTGATTGCAGCAGAACTCTTTGTGTGTTCAGTCTTTGCTGATGACAACAGGCTATGTAAGAAAATGCATACAGAGCTGGATGTTTTTTCTTTGTAGAAGGATTTAGATAAACTGAGTGAATGGACAGAAAAGTGGCAGATGACATTTAATACAGATGAACGTAAGGTTATGCATTTGGGCTGTAGTAACGGACATGTTAGATATACACTAAATGGGAAACAACTTGGGAAATCCTCATTAACACAAGACTTAAGCGTATGGATAGACAATAGACTTCACAGGAGTGTACAGAGTCACTCAGCTGCTGCAAGAGTAAATAGGGTACTAGTCTGCATAAAAAGAGGTGTAGATGCAAGGGTTGCTATTACCCTACCTCTCTATAAATAATGTCTCATATAAAATACAGAGTACAGTTTTGGGCAGCAGTTCTTAAAAAAGACATTATTGAGCTGGAAAAAGGGTAGAAACATGCAATAAAACTGATAAAGGGTTTAGAGGATTGGAGTCATAAAGACAGCCAAACTGGGTTTGTTTACATTAGAGAAGAGACGTCTAACGAGTGATATGATTACCATTTACAAATATATTCAAAGTCAATAAAACAAACTATCCAATAAATTATTTACGCAAAGAGCTGCGCTAAGAATGAGAGGTCATCCATTAAGATGAGAGGAAAGGTGTTTTCGAATAAGACAAAGGCTGGGGTTCTTTACAGTAAGTGTACAAAAGCTATGGAATTCTTTGCTTCGGGATGTTGTAATTGCAGATACTGTAATTGGTTTCAAAAAAAGCACTGGATACCTATCTATCACCGAACAATGAGAATTATGAAAGAATGCTTCAATGCAGATAGGTTGTTGATATCCATGGAACTGACTGCCATATGGAGACAGGATAGATTTTTTTTTTACCCACTTGGGGCTTAATTGGAAATGGCTTCAGTGTTTGTTTTTTTTTGTTTTAAACTTCCTCTGCATCAACAGGGGTTATTTAGCATGGAATGGACTTGATGGACTCATGTCTTTTTTCAGCCTCATCAACTATGTTACTATTTTAATATGTAAATTTCTTGGAAGATTGGTCAGCCAACCAAATCATTCAGTGTGCGATATGCAGCCAGAAAAAGCAAAGGCTTTCCCTGAGAACCTGGTGACATCGAAAGCCACATTAGCAAGATAAACACCTGCTTCCAGAACCTCTGAAAGCAACGCCACAATCTCATCCTTGGAAGAATACCCTTGGGTAGCATCCAAACATTGATCTCTCCAGGCACCCATAGTTCTAATAACCCATGTAGTAGCAAATATAGGATGTAAGGTGGCCCCTGAGCATTTATCCGCTTGATCCTTAAAAGCCGGAGCATACCTCAGCGGCAGTGCTGTATTTCAAGGTGAGAAAATGGAGGGAGCATAGCCCACAGCATCATGCCTTAGCTGAGAAAGGATTCAAATTAGAAAAGCGTCTTTGAAGGAAAAGTCTCCTGTAAGGTGTTTTGGATTCTTTCTGGTCTAAGGAGTAATGAGAGGTACTTCCTTTTGTGTCTCTTAAAAATGTCAGGTGAAGAGGATCCAGAGTCAGAGGCCGCTAAGACATGGAAAGTCTCCAGGATCACCTGAATATGACCCGCAACCAAGGGACTAGAGACATCCTTGTAGAAATCCTCCAATGACAAATCTAAATCAAATCCTCTGCTAAGAAATCCCCAAAAAGTTGAGTGTGACCCCCAAATTAATGACTCAAGCAACTGCTGTGGGGTGCAGGGTGTTCTGCCGACCAATACTGCAGGATCTATTGAAAAGATGAGAGGATACAGGAAACAAAAGCGATAAGAGCCTTAACCCAAACTGATTCTTAGTGTGCCGGTGAGGGCCCTGCAGATGTTATAGGGCCACGGTGAAAGAGGGACATAAAGTACCAGAATACTAGGACGGTCAGACTGGCACAAGAAACAATGGGTTAAAGGGGTTAGGGGACCCCAGAATCTACAGCCTTGAACTTGCCCATGTGTCCCTTGGGTTCTTACAAGGTTAGAATTCAGTGTAGCAAAAAACTCACAAGAGTGGTATAAAGGTGATACCTTTTAATGGCTAACTGAGGACATAACAAGTGCAAGCTTTCAGGACACTAAGGTCCCTTCTTCAGGCATGGGTAATCCAGAAAAAAGATGGTACCGTGTTAGCCAGTGGAGTAGATAGGATTCAGTGTAGCAAAAAACTCACAAGAGTGGTATAAATCTGAGTTTTTTGCTACACTGAATCCTATCTACTCCACTGGCTAACATGGTACCATCTTTTTTCTGGATTTCATGGTTAGAAAAAACATTAAATAAGGCAAAAGACTATAAAAAGCAGAAGAAAAAAGGTACTCAAAAGTCTGCACTGTAAGGGGTTAACTGGCATGCAGGAAGGAGAAACCAACCTCTGTGCAAGAATTCAAAAAGGAAAATAATTACTCAATTATTCCACTGCCAGAAAACCTGGGAAACAGGAAATTCTGGGAGAAAAATGGCAGTGTGGTTGTCCAGTCGGTCGAAAACGCCCCCCCCCCCCCCCCCCCCGAAATTTAGAGAGGGTCCCACATGGGGTTAATAGGCAGATTTGTTCACCAGTAGTGCTATGAGTGCATCTTTAGACTTGTATGATCAGCAAGAGGGGAGGCATGTCACATACAAGTGAAATGCATGAATCCAAAATGGCCACTGCACTGGCACCTGGTCTTAAAAGGTGCCACATCACAATATTGAGAAAAGAAGAAAAATCATGTAAAAAAATATATTTGAACGTGAAAAATTCAATAGAAATGCTCCCTAGAATAAACAACCCCCGCCCAAAAGAGGAAAGATACTCCAAACCAATTGTATTCAAGTAACAAGTCAGTGGAGGGGATAACAACCCCTGTGCCAAAGGAGCCTTGAGGTACACTTAAAGTAAATATTAAAAAAATAGGTTAGAATGCAAATAAGGCAAAATACCGCAGCAAGTGGATGCCAGTAGACGAGACACACACGTATAGGACCATAAAACTCAAGAGGTTAACTCATATGCAGATTCAGTCTTTAGGCTTGTGAGGTAAAGAACTATAAATCTAGCCAATCCGTACAAGTTTGAGGTCCTGAAAATAAACCTGTGAACTGGACAATCCATGAATTAGGAAGCCAATAAATAGGAGTCCACCTAATGGGGGTATCATACAGCCCCTTGTCCTAAGAATAAAAGTAAAAATGAAGACTAAGTAAGAGCGCTGTGTCCATTCAACCATCTTGATGATCTGATAGCTAAATTAGCAGATGGGGTAAAGTGGAAGGAAGAAGGGAGTCTCCACCTCAGAGACATTTTTGGAGTACCATGCCCTCCTAGAGGAGATTTTCTCACCACACTCACACTGGACGACAGATATACAAATTATCACAGCCCCCATTGATGTAAACTGGGCTTTTGATCCCTGGAATGTTAACCTTCTGAGTGCCATACCGGTGTCACTCAGAGAGTTTAAGAAGTCCCCAAAGCTTTGCTTCAGAGACCTCACTAGCATGAAGGGGTTTAAATTTAGACTTTGTGATTTGTGCTTGTTTCTTTTAGATTCTTGCATGCAATAATAAACAAAGGAATATCCTGACTTTAACTCAGTGGGAAGGGAAAGCAAATAATAGGCATTCTGGTAAACCCACAAATCAACATGCCCCTCCCTGACTACCCCTCTAAATTGGGACAAATATATGCCCTAGAACCACTAATATATATATATATATATATATATATATATATATATATATATATATATATATATATATATATATATATATATATATATATATATGCAATTCAGTGAGAAGGAGGGAGAGAAAAAGTTGTTTAGTTTAATCCCATGAGTGTAATGAATAACAGGGTCAGATCTCCCAGTAGGCAACTGCCTAGAATGCCAGTAGTGGTGGTCATTCCCACATTTAGTTTGGATGGAATAATCCCAATGCCCTATACCACACCTGCTTCCAGTTTATGGTGGCTGGTTTATTTACTGGCTTATATATATCTTTATATATCTATCAGCCACTATTTAGCTCCTTAGATGCTAGAAAGGTCACTGATGTGATGCTTTACAATGTACTGGAGACCTCTTTAGAATTCAACGAGTTAAGAGATTTAATTTTTTGTATATGTACGTTATAAAATAAGGGTATTTTCTGTACCAGGCAACACTAGATTAAGCTGTGAGTGGGGTGTGGTGCTAAGGGAGTCTAGTGCGCTCTTGCCTATGCACTTAAAATGTAAATCCAACGCGGTGTATGACTTGACGTCATATTTCTTTATTAAATACTAGTTGAACAGCCCGTTACACGGGCCACAGTGCCGCTGCCACCCGGTCGTGGGGCAGTCACGCGCAGTGGAGACTGCCCGCGCCACGGCTGATACAGAGCTGGACGCTCCTTCGGAGCGGCCAGTTCTGTATCAGACGCAGCGCGGGCAGTCTCTACTGCGCATGACTGCAGCATGCGCAGCAATGCCTACTGCACGTCGGGCGTTACACACGATTTAGCGAATTATTATATAGGTTGTGCATTTGATCCAGTTTTACTGTTACTATTATCTTTCTAATGGAAAAAAGTAGGTGTGTGTGCGGTATGTGTGTTTGCTGTATGTGTGGTATGTATATGTGTGTGTGGTATGTGTGTTTGCTGTATGTGTGGTATGTATGTGTGTGTGGTATGTGGTACGTGAGGTATGTGTGTGTTGAAATCTGTTCTGTTTTGCACTTGTCACAATCTAAACCAACTGGAAAACAAAACCTTTCTACTCCCTAAACAAACATGACACTTTGATGGTGAAAAGAAAGTTTAAAGTGAAAAGGTTTTTTATTGAATTACTCTAAAAGGTCAGTTTAAGCTGAATGCAACTTTGACATTTTAAATGGATTACGTACAGACTAAATTATAAACTTTGTGACTTTCCTGACAAACTGTTGAGTACAAAATCTTTTCAAAAGAGGATTTACTGAAAGGGAAAATACTTCAGATGGACATGTTCTAACTTTTGGAAACTGACAAGCCTCTTACTTAGCCAGCTTGTTCAGCCTATACGATACTTTTCACATCACCAACAAAATGCTTTTCAATTTTATTTATTTATTTATTTAGAAAATGTTTTATCAGGAAGAATACATTGAGATTTCTCTCGTTTTCAAGTATGTCCTGGACAGTTTTCAGAAGAGGGTTGCATATTTACACAAATTGAGAAACATTATATATTACATGTTATTAAATATACATATGAATATAAATACATATGGAAATTTTAAAATTATAAACAGGTACACTCTGTTTTTAGATATAGAGAAGCATTTACTTTTAAGGATTTTAGACTGGGAGCATATTTGATTATTTCAGGCAGATTGTTCCAGGCCTTTGGCGCTCTGAAGGAGAAGGCAGATCTTCCTGCTTCTTTCTTGTATTGTGGTATACGTAGCGAGTTGTTTGCGGTGGAGCGGAGGTTATACATAGTATGGAGAGCAGGAGTGAGCAAACTGCTCAGGTAGTGTGGTAGTTTTCCAGAGAAGTGGTTGTGTGCTAAGCAAGAAAGGTGAAGGGCACGTCTAGATTTGAGTGTTAACCAATTTAGTTCTTTTAACATATCACAGCGATGAGTACTGTAATTACATTGGAGGCTAAAGTGGCATATTGAATTATACAGGGTGTCAAGTTTACGAAGATGGATTTCTGGCGCTGGAACATAAACTACATCACCATAGTCTATGACAGGCAGCAACATCTGTTGCACAATACATTTTCTAACCAGGGGACTTAAACATGATTTGTGTCTAAAAAAAATCCTGATTTTGGGATAAAGCTTGGAGGTTAACGTGTCAATATGATGTCCAAAAGTGAGGTTGGGTCAAGCCACATACCAAGATATTTGTAGGAGTCCACTGGGGCCAATTTACGATTAGACTCCGTTACAATGGATAGGTGGGTATTGCCGAGATTACGCAATTTGTGCTTTGTGCCAAATATCATTGTGACAGTTTTGTCTGTGTTTAAGAATAATTTGTTCCTTGCTATCCATCTTTCAACCTCGTAGAAATCATGTTGTAATATGGCCTCAAGGTGTGATATATTTGAGTTTTTAGTATAGAGAATGGTGTCGTCTGCATACAGGTGTACTGAAGATGATTTGCAAACCTTGGGCAGATCATTTATAAAAAGAAAAAATAGAAGAGGGCCAAGAATGGAGCCTTGAGGAACTCCACTTGTTACTTTGAGCGGAAGGGAGTCATTGCCAGCAACTGACACATACTGCATTCTGTCTGACAAATAGGAACCAGTTTAGAGAATTATTACCCAGTCCTAATCTTTGGAGTTTATAAGAATATTATGGTCTACTGTGTCAAAGGCCTTGGTAAAATCTAGGAAAATGGCTCCTGTGAGGTCACCATTTTCCACGCCCGTCTGGATATCGTTGGTTACTTTTCTAGTAATACATTTCTAGTAAGCAAAGGTTATTTTATTTATAGTTGATATGAAGGGAAAAGACTTGACAAACTGAATCAGTCTATTTTAGTGTACCGGAGAGGACAGGTGCAAGGTATGCAGACGTGTGTCTACATGTGAGCACGTCTCTGTCAAGTCCTTACTAATTTACTTTACAATATGATATGGATTACAAGTGGCAGTGTTTACTATGTAGTAGCTTGCAATCCGTATAATATGCTAAAATGCATTAGTTAGGGCTTGCTCAAAACTTAAAAAGAATGAGGTAATATGTGCTTATTAGAACCAGTAATTATCATTGGTTAAAAAAACAAAAAAAACAAAAAAACAAAAAAAAAAACATAAAAATGTGGAAAGAAAAAAACAAATTGTGTGAAAATAAAGACTGCAAGAAAAAGAGCCTAAAAAACATGAAAGAATAAAAAATACATATACTAGTAACTTGTAATGATGACAGTTTTAGTTACAGTGGTAACCTGGTGTCTGGATTTGTTGAAGTTGATTTAAGAAAGCAAACAGCCATAGCATATTTGGGGGGGTGGGGGTAAGCAAGGGATTATCTTCACTGAGGACCACAGTTTTCTGTTTCAGTATTTCATATGCCTCGCAACAGCAAATACACCAAAAACGATACAAGAGACTTTTTGTTGTTTTTTTTTACCTCACTATAATTATATCAAATCCCAATTTATTTTAAAAATACTAATCGTATTAGCCAGGTATTTGCAAAGACTCCAGAGAGGTTATGTGTGAAGGTTTGAAATTCATTCTCCAGTGAGAGAATATCTCCAGTTCCTATGTTATTCTGCTGAACCGGTTTATTCAAGCTGAAGAGATATAAGTGCATACGAGCGATAAAACAACACTGGCAATGGAGAGGTTCCTTCACTTCTTTACTAGCAGGGGTGGGCTGGCAACATACGGCCCAGAGTGCAAATTACAATCAAGTGGCCCATTTCTACTATCGTCCCAGCCCACCCCTGTTTCGTTCATTTTAAAATTGTTCTTAATGTTGTGAAGTAAGGCAAGTGATACCACAGAGCTTACAGTTGAAATGGGGCTACATTAGTGATACTACAGTGCTTACAATTTAAGTAAAGCTACACTATTGATGCCATAGAGCTTACAAGGGAAATGGGCTATATTACTAGTGTAGCTCTGCGTTATCATTTGTATTTAGATTAATTCCATATGTAAGCTCTAGTGTATCACTAGTTTAGCTCAATTTACAAGTGGGAGATTGAGTGAGGCAGTGGCCCACCAGCCCAGACACATGACCAGCCCAGGGGGCAACTGCCCCCCTGCCCCCCAGGCCAGCCCTCCAATGTTTACTAGAATTAAAAAGCACTATATAAACTGTTTGAAACAGGAGGTAAAAACAAGCAGAATAAAAACCACAATGTTACTTATCCTAAGTGACAAGGACTGCATAATAAAGTCCAAGCGGAGTTGCTGAGAAGCTTCATGATTATATTGTCACAAGACAATAAAAGGAACAAATGCATTTCAATAAATAAAATGGAGTAATTCCTGGAGGTAAAAGAGCAGCTGTTGCAAACAGAGACCATAATGGGAAAAGGCAGATGATCTGCATGAAAAAGTAGAAAGATCTTGCTGCAGTATCTAGTACACAATATTAAATGGAGAAAAACTAAACGTGCACAACACCTCCAATTTGTTGGGAACAAGCTTTTAGTTATAATAGGTGGCTTGCATGAGAAGCGGGGCATTCACTATTTACAATGCATTTTTTGATGGAAAAATGATTAGCTCCATCATGTTACTGAAATCAGAATGCTTTTTATGAATTAGAGAATGTTTGCTTTCTTTTTAGCAAATGTTTCAAGATGGAGTGTATGTGTGCAGACTAAAATGTCTGCCATTTTGTAAGAGGATTAGCGATCGCACCTAATTCAACAAAGCAATAAGCACTCATTTTCATTCTTTTGGGTAAAAGTGGAGTTTTAGGAATATGTGTTATTCATGTCCAGGGTGCAGTCACTAATAATGTATAGATTTAGAACATTCATAAACTAGTGAATGTTCTACTTTTGTGCACGCTGCCCAAAGATGTTCATTAACAAAGATTAAGTGAAGCAAATCAACTGCACCGCACCACAGGGAACAAAAAAAATTCCATTTGATTTAAATTGGTCTTTTAACCCCTTGAATACTAGAGAGTTATCTAGAAGTTAAATCAATGGAAGTGTGATATTTTTTTCTTTGTCCTCTGGTGCACTGCTTTGCTCCCAAAGTCCTTATACACAAAATGATACAATTATGGGAGAAAACAACTGCATCCCGTGGAGAAAAAGCAACTGTAGAAACGCCAATTGATTTAAATGAGGCTTTTAGCCCTCTAAAGTAGAGAGGTCTCCAGCACACAGTAATGTGTTTGAATGCTAGATATATTTTCTAAGAGTTAACACATGTCCAAGGGCTATTCAATGCATTGTGAAGTCCACACCTATTCATCTAATATTTCTTTCTGACTCTGCCCCCTGTGTGTCATAGGACCATAGTGAAATCATAACTTGCTGCTGGAGCCAAGACTTTACATCTGCACCAGAACATATAGCTTACAGCAGCAACCCTGAATTGTCAGTATAACCAAATTTGACAGCTTACTATGAAAATGTCTGCAATGTTAAAGCACAGTCAAAATAGTGTGTTTAACAGGGTTTGGGCATCAAATCTGCTCATTAAAAGGTTTCAGTTTTTTTATACACGTTATAACCAAACAACATTTTCATAGTGAGCAGTTTGATCATATTGCCAGAGTCATTTTCTTCCTTCAGTTGTGTGCACAGTGGGGCACTTGTTGTAGGTAGCACTATCACTTATCCCTTACTATGTATGATAAACTATACTTTTTTACCTGGCTTGATCCAGAAATACTCAGGGGATTGGCTAAGTGGAACCTAACATTCCCTAACAAAGTACTAGAACAATCTAGTTTCTTTCTTGATGGAGTTCCAATGCTTAGATTTCTAATACATTTATTTATTTTTATTTATTTATTTATATAGCGCACACAGATTACGCAGCGCTTTACACTCATATTGGTCATGTTGGTCCCTGTCCCCACTGGGGCTCACAATCTAAATTCACCTATCAGTATGTTTTTGGAGTGTGGGAGGAAACCGGAGTACCCGGAGGAAACCCACGCAAACACGGTGAGAACATACAAACTCATTGCAGATGTTGTCCTTGGTGGTATTTGAACCCAGGACCCCAGCGCTGCAAGGCAACAGTGCTAACCACTGCAAGGCAACAGTGCTAACCACTGCAAGGCAACAGTGCTAACCACTGAGCCACCGTGCTGCCCTACACTGCCAATAGAACTACCCGCTCTTCCCCATTCAAGGCCGACATATGTTCATAATCAGAGAAAAATTTATTTTCAGACCCCACCTGCTCTCTGCACTACCTACGTCTGCTGTTTCCTCTTCTCCTTTAACCTCTTCTTCAATCACCCTTTGTCTGAAACTCAACTTTACATCAAAACCATGGGTGCAGATTATGGTAGTATAAAATAATAATTAATATTAACAGATCACCAAAATAAAAAGTAGAAGGTATGGTGAGCTGTAGCAATTAAAATATAAAATATAGCTATGTAAATTATAAGGTTACATATAAAATACCACTGCACATGTACTACCATATTTTTCTGTGAAATTCTGTACAATTCAGCCTTTGTCCAATTAAACACTAAACATCACATTACAACAACTAAAAAATGTTCTCACTAAGAGGAAACTGAAATGACAAAATATGATCAGCGGTAGTCAATTTTTAGCCCTCCAGTTGATATAAGCTACAGTTCACCTTATTCCTAAACCTGAATACTCCTGCCTTTACATGCTAGCAAGTGATCCAATGCCCTAGCCATCAGTTGCTATAAACAATGTTAATTTCCACTGTACTTTCACAATCAGAATGAAGGAAGCACTCACAAATTCTGTATAAACTTGTCTGACATTAAAGAAGAAACTTACCTTAGGAATAAGTTATTCTTAATTTGTATAAAACATTAACTTAGTCAGGTAGACATCCTTCATAGAGAAGCCAGGTGTAGCGATTTATGTTTTGCATTATATAAGCAATTTCGTGTAAACAGTAATATCCATAAATTCTGTAGGTAACACCAGAATAGGCTTCCATAGACTTGAATGGATCATAAGGGACCCTAGTTGCTATCAAACTGAAACACACGGGAACAACTAGCAGAAGAATACAACAGAGATCAAATACAAACAAAAACAGTAAATAAAAATAAATGTTGTTTGAAGGACACCTGCCTAGGTATGTCCTGATAACAGAAGAATCAAGTATTCTTAAAGTGTAATTCCCCATTAAAACTGTACGGCCACAGCAAAAAATGACACACCACTACTTTCTCTAAATAACTGAATAGAATATCCATTCTTTTTAATAATAATTTATCTAATTTACTGCACCAACACATATCCTCGCGACAGTATTCTGGAATAAGGAATAATTGCTGGGGTGGTAAAAAGCAAAGTCGACTTAATGTCACATTTTTCAAAACACTTAGTCTTAGTTATAAATAATGGTGTTTAGAGAGCAGAAAATGCAATTTAAATAAGCAAAAACCATGAGCAGTGTATGCTTATTTCTGCAAGCAAGCACTTAAGAACTGTCATTACTATCACTGTAATATGGTTACATTAGTATGAAATCTACAGATGCTTTTGCATTTTGGGCAGGGAAATGCATTTCCAGGTGG
This sequence comes from Rhinophrynus dorsalis, assembly GCA_037306005.1. Lineage (NCBI taxonomy): Eukaryota > Metazoa > Chordata > Amphibia > Anura > Rhinophrynidae > Rhinophrynus > Rhinophrynus dorsalis. The sequence continues at coordinate 309,684,961 of CM074720.1, read as the reverse complement.
TAATGGATTTATGTGATTACTTTACAGAGACAACAGTTAACTATTATCTCTCATTAACAAGTTAGTCACAGACATTAAACCCATGGATGCTAGAAACAGCTAACAAATAAGGGGTTAAATATAACACAAATTCACTACAGGGATAATAACAGTTGTGTTTGGAACCATTCTGCTGATATGAATACAGAGTAAAACAGACACAAAACTAAAGAGGTAGCCACTAATCAGTTTAATTAGAGTTCTGGATCAGTTATTATAGTATACACGCCTATTCATATGAGCAACACCATGCTGGTTATGTCTTTATGTCATGGTTGTGTCTTGAGTGCGAAAGGTATGCTGCTAGGCTATGGTGCTGTTCAAGTGGGCAACTACTGCTTCATATGAAGACACCAAAAGTACCGTATGCTACACCTGTATTCACACAGGAATGCAATGAAGATGCAGAAGGCATAGATCTGCATGTGGCACTGGTGGAAGACCTTACATACAAGAGATGATCAAGGTTGCAATGTTCCAGCTTCCAATGAATGCCTTCCACATGTGGACGTCAGCCAATAATATTTGCCTGACACTCACATTGTTGGAAGAAGGCTGGATAATGTTTAGAACTTGGAAGACAGAGCTGTAGCAGGCAGCTACTACAGTTTTGTCACCCATGGGAAAGAGCCGTTAAACTAATATCTCTACATAATTGTAAATGAATCCAGAAGCATGTATTATATCCATGTTTGGAAACAGGTGGCCTGGGGCTCTGTGTGGGGTAGCACTGTGTGAAGCTTTGATAGGTAAGGCTTCCTGAGATAGCTCTTAAAAGCAGTTATTATTGGAGCTTGATTGACATCAATGACAACATATACTAATTTGAGATCGCTAAGCACAGAGACATAAGCTAACTTTTCCCTGAGTGCTTCAATTCTCATTATTAATTGATTCTTACATTCTCAACAGAAAAAAGAGAATGTAAGTATGTTGTGTTGTTTGACCTATCACATTTCTTCAAGGAACATGTCACATTTCTTCAAAGAAATGCTCACAAGTAACTTTTCCTTGTGGAAAATCCTTTATACATTGATTTTATAGCTTATCAGCATTAGTGATACAGCATTGCCCATGTGTTTTAACCCCATGAATGCCAGCGAGGTATCCAATGAATTTCTTTGCAATGCATTGCGTACTACTCTGGCGCACGCACTCACACACACTAACTCTTTTACAGATAGGTAGTACTTCAGTGTCTGGCCAAGAAGGTGTCAGGGAGGAAGAAGCAGTCCAAGAAGCCAAAGTATTTTTGAGGGAGGAACTGAAAGCAGAGGTCAGGCAAGCGTGGAAATTGATAAACTGAAAGGGAAATAGGTGAAAGGGAACTAGCTGGAAGGAAAAGAGATCTGGAAATACGGTAGCAAAAGGGAGTGTGGGGAGTCAAAGTGATGAAGGGGAAGGAGGGGGATTCAAACTGCAGAAAGGGAGGGAAGGTACAGTCTACAAAGGGCATAGGTTGATTGTCACCTCAACTATTTAAATCTTAGATCAGGGATGGATAAGTGAGGCAGAGGATGATGACAGCTATAATCAAACCAAAGCTGCAGGGTGTTGCATTGTCCACCCAAGTCTTAGATATTAGCAGTCTCTTCAATGTACTGTAGTAATGCAAGGTGATGAACTGGAGATTTCCATGAATGCTGAGAATTTTTAATTTTTTACAAAATGTTCTTTGAGAATGGAAAATGGACAGAAAATGTGAAACCCCATTGATTTCTCTGAACATTCCAAATAAGTGGAAGGTGCTGTTTTCCTCTGAATTATATCCCTCTGTAGCAATATTCACTGGCATTCAAAGTTTTTCAAATTAGATACTGTATTCAGACTGTTCATACCTTTATTTGAGAGAAAGGCCTGTCAAAGCTTCCTACATAAAGCAGCCCGACATTCTGAGTCAGTAGCCTAGAGGAGAAAACAAAAACATATTTATAAACTATTATTAACCTTCACATGTCCTGCTATAACTTGCCACTTGACAATAAAAACACAATCCAATTTTCGTTCACAAGCCCGTGCCATACGGCTTGTCATATAACTTACAATCTAACCTGGTAATAGAGCTGGACTCAGGGAAAAACAATTAAGAAACTGTCTACTGATGATGGAACATTGGCAATTTATATAACAAGTGACTTGAATTTATAGCAGCAAAACAAAACCTTGAGCAGTTTCACAAAAACAATGCATAAACAGACAAACACACCGAGGAACCCTTAAATGTAAAAGGAGAAGAAGTGTTGAGTGATGAAGCTCTAATGGTGAGAAGACATTACTGCAAGCTAAGGGTAATAAAGCACATATAGCTCAGTTTGTGAGTGGGTTGTAATAACACTCTAGGCTGGTACAAGACAAAGGTAAGTCACATGAAGAAATAAGAGGAGCGGTTTTCAAGAAAACCACTTGTACCACAGAGGACAAATAAAAAAATTGAATTGATTTAAATGGGGCTTTAAAAGCCTTTGAAAGCTAGATATGTCTCCAATTAATTGCTTTACAACGAGTTTGAGACTTCTAGAGCATTCAAGAGGTTAAAAGCCTCACTTAAGTCTAAGTGACTTAGGGGAGTCTATTTCTCACCTATGTTGCAGCTGATTTGCCTCTAAATTGTACCTACTTTCTGCATAGATACCCAAGTCTTAAGTCCCTGGAATGCAGGAATTTGTATTCCTCACCATGCTGTTACACACAGCAGCAAGATCTACAGATCATCAATCCAGTGGAATGTCATTTTGTGTGGAAAGCCAGCAGATGGATGTATCAGACAGCTGTTTGCTATATGCATTACAATCGGGTAGCATTATAAGTTTCCAAATGCTTCAATATATTGCATTTATAGCTTAAATGTCATAAAGCAAGGGGTTTACAATAATATGAAGCATTGTATATTGAACATTTGCATAATGGGAATGTTTTTATCTGAATAAAATACCATTATATTCACCAGCTTAAATTGTTTTAGGATATTTTTAGTAACAAATTTGAATATTACAATAGCTTCAACTAACAGAGAAATATCCAGGATTTGTCAGGTGCAGATGTTACTGGAATTATTGCACCTTCACATCATCTTACACAACTGAGCTATATAAGTCCAGAATCACAATGTGCCAAGAACACTCTGTGCCTCAATGGGTGCAGGTTGTGCAGAGAAAAAAGGATTTTAGTCTTACCTGTTAAATCCTTTTCTCTTAGTCCATATAGTTTACTGATAACTTTGGGGAAAGGGACCGCCCCTTTAAGTAGGCAGGAACAATTCATGAAAAAAAGTGCAGGGTGGAGCCTTCCTTCCCTACTTAGCTGGTCCCCAGCCAATCCTCTCCAGTACGATTTGAAATGCTAACTATTGACTACTAGGTAGCAAGAAGGGAGTAGAAGACTCCTGTGAGCATGAACCCTGAAAGGACTCCCATGTTTGGTCACAGGAGAACCAAGCATGGTCCCTTGACAGGGTGGGACACCAGTAACCTATATGGACTAAGAGAAAAGGATTTTACACGTAAGATTAAAATCCTCTTTTCTCTGTCGTCCAATATAGGTTACTGGTAACTTTGGGATGTCCAAACATTGAGTTCCCCAGAGGTGGAAATGAAGGCAAGGACCAGGCGTAGGTCCCCAAATTCACCACAGCCCAATTGGACTAACCAGATCCAGCATAGGCCATTAACAAACTAAGTGTCAACGGACACTGAACTGTAACACAGCACACCAGTAACTGTAAAACAGCACACCGAACAAGTGACAACAGGGCTCAATGGTAAGATCACGAATACGCAGGAAATAAAGTCCCAGACAGTCATAACATCAACACGATGGTGATGAACAAAGGTATGCACAGACAACCAAGTGGCAGCCTAGCACAAAAGATCAGCAGGGTCCAGATCCATATAGGTCCAGGAGGGCCCAACAGACCTGGTGGAATGAGCCACGACACGGAAAGGAGAAGGCTTTGTACCCAACTTCAAGGTACAACAGTCACCATGAAAGCAGCCTTGTCAGCCCTGAGACCCTCAGGGAAGACAAGGAGTGCATCATCCAGTGCAAAGCACATAACACTTAAGGCAGCACACCACATACAACAAATGGAGATCCCTCTCCTAGTCATAAAAGGGTCAGGACAAGATGAAGGCACAACAAGCCCCTGGTCAATGTGGAACTAGAGACCACCCTAAGAACTCCTGGTACAAGGAATCGCCTTGCCCAGAAACACCAGGAAAGGCAGCTTGCAGGACAAAGCCAGCAGGTCAACAACTCTGTGAACAGAGACAATCGCCAAGAGGAATACCATCCCTCAAGTCAGAAGAAGAAAAGGAATAGTAGCCAATGGCTTCAAAAGATGACGAAGTGCCTCCGAAAGGGACAGAGAAAGCAGAAGTCTGAACCTTCAAAGATCATCAGCTAAGGCCCATGTTCATTCCATCCCATAAAGAAAAAAAGACAGGAAAGTAGGCAGAGCAAACTCATGCGAGGGCAGAACCCCATCCACGTGTCAAGAGTGGAAGATAGACCAAATCCAGTAGAAAGCCAAGAGGAAACAGGTTCCCAAGCTGAATCACAGTGGGAACCACAACAGGAGACATCCTGCTACCCTAAGAACAAGGATGCAGTAAACAAGGCATCAACCCAGATGCCCCGTCGTACACCCTCCGCAGGTAGCCCTGCGGTAGGATATCAGGGCTGCGTGGAAGACAAAATGGTCCACACACAAACTGGTCTAACAACCCCTGAAACCATGGTCGGCAGGGCCAGAATGGAGCAACTAGGATGATTAGACTCCAATCCATCTGTAACCCCCCCAGAACCCTGGGAAGCAGGGGAAGAGGAAGAAAAAGGTAGATTAAGGGAAACACCAAGGGAACGACAGAAAATCCACTGCGTAAGCCAGATGGTCTCTCCAACGAGAGCGAGGTAGCAAAAACTTGCAGTCGAGACTGACGGCCATCAGGTCGATCCAGGGAAGACTCCGTCTCAGAAAGATGATGGTGAGAGCCTCCAGGTGAAGTTCCCACCCTCCATTGTCCACAGTGAGGCGGCAAGTACCCAGTCTTCCATTCAAGGGAAAGTAGCCTAGACTACCAACCAAGCTGCGAGACATCAGGAGCCGCCCTCAAAGCATGGAAAATAGCCTCGAGTTCCTGACACAGATGTTTAGAATACCGTCAACCAAGGTACTGGACATCCAGGTGACCCAGAGCACTCCCTAGCCAGATAGGCGGGCATCCTTCGAATCCAGGATGCAAATGGAACCACAAGGGGCCTACCTTACGCAGGTTGGATAGACTCAGCCACCAAGGAAAACTCAGCACCACATGGAAGGGGAGAGAGAGAGACCGATCTCTGCGAGAAATCTAGACATCCCATGCAAAATGGGACCACAACCACGGAGGAACCCCATGAGCCTAGGCAAAATGGTACTGCCCCCAACCGGGTGTCAAACAGGAGAACCATACAGATGAAGTCCAGCGATGGGATAGGGACTGACCTGGGCATATGCAGAACCCAACAGGGAAAGGAGAGAGTGTGGAAGGAGCCCTGAACAGAGGGACCTGAATTCCCATGCATGCACGACAGAAAGAAATGCATCCAAGACTCGAAAAACCACCTGCAGGGATGAGGTCAGCCCTAAGGGAATAGCAGACAACTGGAAGAGCCCATGTTACAAACAAACATGAGGAACCGCCAGGTCTTGGGATGCACAGCCAGGTGCCTTTTCGCCTGAGGATTGCGCTTAGAGGCCAAGGGGAAGCAAGCACTCTGGCCCCCAGTAATCTCGCCAATTATGTCCTTCAGATCAGGGCCAAAAAGGGAGGAGCCCTGGAAAGGGATAGAAAGCTGAGATTGCCTAAAGATCGGGGCAACAATCCAGAACTGAAGCCACAGGGAGCACCTAGCAGCCACAGAAAGGGCAGAGGCCTTAGCCTCAAGCCTAACAGCATCAGATAGGGCATCAGTAAGATAGAGCTGAGCCACCAAAATATTATCCAAAAGCGACAAAATGTTAGCTTTAGGAGCATCCAATATGGACAGCATCAGACAGATGTTCAGTCCAAACAACAATAGCTCTGGTAACCCATGTAGAGGCCAGGGTAGATTGCAAGGACGCACCTATGGCAAAGAACACAGCCTGTAATATATCATCAAGCTCCCTATCAGCTAACTCTGTGAGAGTCGAGGAATCCTCTGCAGAAGATGTAGGGGAAGGGAAAGGACTGGCATCAACATTAGGAGCTGTAGCCCACTGAGCCAAGGCCACGTCAGAAAATGGATAGAGCTCAGAGCCTCTCAGACAGAGACAAACACATGACAGGTGTCTTCCACTCAGCCAGGATGATCTGGTCAAGAGTGGGGTGAGGAGGAAAAAATGTGCAAAATTTCTTGCTCCCCCGAAGTATGGCAGAAGTAGACCAAGGTTCCGAAATAATAGGAACGTTTACGGTGTTTAGAACCACCTTAATGAGACCCTCAGCAGAGGGTTCAGTGCCAAGTTCAACAGAGGCTCCACCAAGATGGAAGGAAGCCCCAAGTGAACGCACAGAGTCCTCTGAAACTTCCAGCGGTTCCTCCACAGAGGAATTAAAAAAGTCCCTGACCCAATGTGGCTCTTGCTCATGGCTGGAAGGCCCTGGCGTAAGCACAGGGGCCACAGTACATAAAGAGCATAAGTGTCCCGAATACTCCATTTGGCATGAGGAACAATAGTTAATGGGGGTCAAAGACAACCCAGAAACATCCGCCCTAGGTCTAGCCCCAAGTCCCAACGGGTCTGACATCCTAACATGGTATTATCGTCTGAAAGGATAGTGTAGAGCTCAAGTGCCTTAGATGCAGGGCCCTGTCTGAAGATATGCTCCTGGCACTAAGGTGCAATACAGGTGGTACTCTCTCATTCCTATGTAATTGTATGGAGCTTATGTAATAAATATCTCTAACTTGAGAGTTCCTAGAGCATCTATTCCATAGAATATCCCAGGAATGGCAGTATATATATCACACTGCAGGGTTTCTCTCCTCAATATTATTCCTTAATGCACAATTATTTTGGATCTAACTCCTCCAACTGGTGGCTTCTCAGTAAGAAAGGAAAACATCAGTGGCAGGAGTCTGGGGTTTTGGAGTCTGGCCAAAATAAAGGTATGTCTGTCTCAAGAGACATGATATATATAGCACCCAATGACCAGAGGGGTAAACAAGAACTGCTTCAAATGAATTGCACACCCTGTTGATCCTTAAGGGGGTTAAAGATTAATTATGGTGAAACAATCCACCATGATTTGATTCACAGTTACTGTTAACATACAGTGCTCAGATTAAGGTACATAGGTGTATTATTACATGGCATTTGTGCTCCTTTAATTAAACTGCATTTGGAAAAGACAGTGGGCAAACTTTTGTTATATTTACTTCAGACCAAGACACAGGTGTGGGTGTATGTGGTGGGAGTTATCTTCCTTACAAGGACATTCAGATACCAATCCCTGTTGCTGTAAGAAAAAGAAGAGAAATTGAAACCCATTGTCACTCACTGAAGTTCAGTGTTATCTCTAAATTTGTTTATTTCTGAAACTAGTGTAATCCTTCCATTAATTCTGTCAGACCAAACTCGCTCCCCATGGAACAGAAGACTAAGATGCCCGCCAGCTAGCTCAGCTTCACATACTGTGCCAGGTATCAAGTGAGCAGATCTGCCTTCTCTAGAACACAGTCGAACAAATGGGCTTAGTGCTGGATTATGATAACTGGCCTTTATGCAAGTAGATTTCCAATCTAGTGGAAATGAGAAAATGCACCGTAAAAATGTGTACAATGCAATTCTTTGCTGAAATGAGATATAACCCTTTGAGCGCCAGAGAAGTATTCAACGCATTGCAAAGCAATTGTTGGATTCCTCTCTGGCACTCAAACAGATAACTCTAGCTCACTGTGCCTTTTTCTAGCTCACTGTCCCTTTTCTAATTAAGAAAGTCAACCTTATGCACAAAGTAGAGTGAAGCACCCTAGGAGAAACCTGCTGTGCCATTCGGGAGGATTAAAAAAATCCTTTAAATACATTGCGGCTTTAACCCTTTCAGTGCACTAAAAGGGTTAAAGCTGCAATTTAAATAACTGGGATTTTTTTGTTTATCCAATGATGAAGTTGGTTCACCTCATTTTCCAGTGTTTTTTTATGTAGAATACTAGTTAAAGAGCCCGTGTACACGGATCACAGTGCCAGGCAGCAACGGCCGCGGTGCAGTCATGTGCAGTACAGACTGCCCACACCTCGGCTGATAACAGTGCGCAGAAAGGACTACGGTCTGAATTCAGAGCACCCCGCTCCGTTATCAGCTGTGGCATGGGCAGTCTGTAGTGCGCATGACTGCAGCACGCACAGCCATCTGTACTGCACATGACGGCTTCTGACAAACCTACATTAGCAAATTATTATATAGGATAATCACAATATAACAAATCCTACCTATGCAATCTACGCATCTCCATTACTTGAACTTTGACCCCATAATTACTGTGCATAGTACAAATAACTTATCAGAATGTAGGGAATAAAGCGCCATGTGGACAAAAAAAGTAGAACAAGTTTGAAGGAAACCAAATGCATCATATGAACAAATTAACAGCTTTGAGTTAACACTTTCATTGCCAGAGGGGCACACAATGCTTTGCCTACCCCTCTGGCACTGAAAGGGTTTCATAGGGGCAATGGTAAACAGCACCACTGGGGACAAGCATTTCCATTTTAGAATGATATTAGTGCAGTGTTCAAAGCGATGTAGTAACATTGCCAGTGTAAAATAACTCTTAAATGGGGTTTTTAAAACCTTGCATACCTGAGGTATGCATAACAGTTTGTAACGCACTGGAAACCTCTATTGAATTCAATGAGTTTAAAAAATTCCTTTTAAAATAGCGATACGGTGCATTGGAAATGTCCCAGAATTGCCCAAAGTGACTTGTATATACATTATACCTGGAATACAGGAGACAAAGCCAAACGTGGACAATATGAGGCCCTACAACTGCTTCCGGACTACAACTCCCATCATCCTCTGCCAGCCAGTGGTTGGTGGGGATGATGGGAGCTGTAATGTGGCAGTAACTGAGGGCCTCACGGTGCCAGACCCAGGACTAAAGGGATATGGAGACACGCTTTCAGATTAATTTAAATACACTGTAGTAAATCGGAAAATGATAAAGAGAAAAGGTTCATTGTGTATTGATAGTAAAAAGGCAGGGACTGTACAATCCTCAAGTAATACTGGAGATTATGCTTTGATGAATCCCAGCCTGATGGATGGCCCTGCATCTGTCAGGGAGATAACTAGGGGGATGGAGGTGTTAGAAGGAGATATTAATCATTTCAGTGCCTTAGAGCTCTTTAACAAATTGTCATGCATTCAAAGCAAGCCCAATGGGTAAAGGACATTTGTGGGGTTTCCACTTAAATACACTGGATGTGATAAAGGGGTTAGATGCACTGCTACACAATGGGGGCTATGCACTAAGGTGTGAAAAAGCAGTAATAATGTGGTGATAACTTCTCCAGTGATATGATTTCTCCAGTTCCTATGTTATTCTATAGAACATATCCACTAAGATCTCCAAAGCTGGAGAAATCTTAGTACATTGGCTTCACAGAATAACATAGGAACTGGAGAAATGATATCACTGGAGAAGTCATATCCACTTTATCATCTTTTTATCACACATTAGTGCATAGCCCCCAAAGAGGCTGATGTACATACCTGGGAACTTTTGAAACAGGGCTACCCGCTCTGGGAGGAAAATGATGCGATTCGCGTAATAAAAGGGGTGGGGCTTAGTCGCGGAGGGGGGGGGGGGCGGGACAAAAAAAAACAAAAACCTGCAAAATGTATCTAAGAGGGTGGGATGTGGGAGGAACCAGGCGGGACGCAGCACAAGTGGGCAGAGTTTCTATTTAAACTCTGCCCACCCGGTGATCCACACATTGCCCAGGAGACCCGGTAATTCAGTCTGAAATCCGGAGTCTCCAGGGCAAAACCGGAGAGTTCCCAGGTATGCTGATGTATTACAGTGGATCTGTCAACTTGAATTCAAGTTTACATATTTGAATATGGCATTAAACACTGCCTATGTAACATGTTAGACAAAAGACCAGCAGATGCATGGTTAACCCTTTGAGTGACAGAGGGGTACGGAATGCATTACCCCTCTGACACTCATTAAGGAGACAATGCTGCATGATGAGCTCTCTGAGTGCAGTAAACTATGCTAATATAGGCTAATGAATGATTTCAGTGTGGTTTTATATGTTAATAAAGCTCTGGTCTGCATTAGAGACTTTCACTTTCTCAGAAACAAAAGTATCAATCCCTCACAATCTACGCTTCTGCTGGACTTTTGGTCAATATAACACATAGCCAGTTTTGAAGCAATGTGTCGTGCACACCATTTGGCACTCAGATGGTTAACTAGGCAAACAAATTCAAGAGGACAGTCCAGTGTATTAATTCTGGAGTAAACCACCTGTACCATAGAGGACAAATACAAATTCCCCCAATATCCATTGATTTAATTGGGGCTTTTGAACATTTGACTGCTAGAGAGGTATGCAATACATTTCTTTGCAATGCTTTAAAGGTGTATCTAGCATTTAAGGAGTTAATATCCCTTTTTAATCAGTAGCAATTTTCATTTGTACCCTAAGGTACAGTTTGTTTACTTTTTTGTGCACTGGAGACATAGCTAGCAGTCAACTGGTTAAAAGCCAGGGGAAGGCAACATTTGGATACCCAGCTGTATAGACTACAACTCCCATCAGTCCCTATCAGCCGTTTGTAGTTGATGAAAGTTGTAGAATGAATGAATTAATAAATGGAATGGCTTATTTATTTTGCACCACAAGTGTATGTAACGCTTTACAATTTAAAGGGACAGTAATGTCCCATTAAAATATTTTATAGATTTGTAGAGGGTAAAAAAAAAGAATCTCTGCCACAAACCCCATCTCTCAAACCGCTATGGTGTGAGAGATATTCGCAATCAAAGTTCCCTCCCCTTCTCCTGATGTCTGCGTCTAGCTGACAGCAGTAGATCCCAGTCCGGGGACCAGCGGGCGGCTCTGCAGCAGAGCCAAAATCCTGTTATTAGAAAATAATTACTTAATTGGAAAGGTCTACAAAGTGGGCCTGGTTAGCAAGCACACTTTGTAGACCATTCCCATGATGTAGTTCTTTTCTAATAACGAGATTTAGTATCTGCTGAAGAGCCTCATCATGTCAGCCAACATGGATCTCCTTCTGTCAGCTTTACAGCTGACATCAGGAGAAGGGGAGGGAAGGGGAACTTTGATTGCCAATATCTCTCAAACCATAGAGGTTTGAGAGATGGGATTTGTGGAAATGAGATCCTTTTTTTACCCTCTACAAATCTCTAAAACATTTTATGGGACATCACTGTCCCTTTAAGTGTTTAGACAATGCAAGTTTAGAAATCCTTTACAAAGTGAAACACTGGACACGAGTTGCCTGTCCGAAAGATTACAATCAGAGATTGTAACCGTCCACTGATACGATTACTGTGACCAGGAGCCACAATGATCGCATTTAAGAGCACAGCCATGCACATGTGCATGCCCCAAATTAAAAGGGCAGACTGTTGCAAATAACTTGTAGCCCTCAAATAAATAAAGAATGAATAATAAAAAAGAAGAAGTTTGGCTATTTTGGATAATTTGCTCCATAAATGCAAAAAAAAGGGAACCCCCTGTACATATAGAGTGTTTCTGTAATGGAAAAACTAATCAGAATTTACACTGGTGTATTTCACAAAAACTGCACTAAATGTTTGTAAACAAATCAGGGGCCGAATCATTATTATATTCTTTTCCAGAATATTTATATAAATTATCGATATATAAAAATCAGAGCTATGCTTTTAAATATGGTATAAAAATAGGTTAGGGTGTATCAAATCCTTAAACCTTTCAGTGCCAGAAGGGTATGCAACGCATTGTATTGCGTACCCTTCTGGCACTGAAAGGGCTAGTGGGCGAAACATATTTTACCCAGTATACCAGAAAGGAGCAGAGCACACTGTGAAGCAATGTGCAGAACATTCCTCTGGTTTTTAAAGGGTTAACAAACACGTAGCAAAAGACATGAAAATTGACATGGTCTTAACGGTGTAAAACAGCTCCGAATCTTAAGGGGATAATAATACATTCATACCCATAAGATTTATTCAGGCATGGAGGTCCCGAGTGGGCTCTTTGGCCATGCGGAAGCATTCCTTTCTCTGCAATAGTTCACTTGACTAATCTCTCCCATTTTTATGCTTCCTTTAAACAGATGAGGCAATCGGATACAGTTCATACATTTTTCTTTTGAATAATGTAGCAGAAAGCCAATGTTATAGTCTCTTGAAATCAGTGCGCACAAGATTATGCTAAGTAAATCAAACTACAAAGTATTCCCATTGCTGCTGCACTAAAAAGGGATGGAACTAATGGGTGATAAATGCAGAACAATTGCACAGAATCCATGCCACACACTTTTAAGTGCAGTTTATTTAAAGCAAATCTATCACCTAAGAATAAATGTGCTAATTTAAAAGCAAACTTAGGGCCATATCCACAAAAACAAAAATGGAGCAATTCTGAGTCAAATAAACTAAAACAGAGATACCAAACAAGGCACACAAATAATATAAATTGGGCTTTTAAACTAATGGATGCTAGATAGGTCTCTAACACACTGAGGACCTCTGTAGCATTTAAGGTGTTAGATAGCCCATTTAAATAAATGTAATTTGTCCCCTGTGGTACAACTGGTTTGCCCCTGAATTGCTTCACTATTACATTGTACTTATGGCCCTAAGTCAGTGGTGGTTAATGTGATGCCCTCCGGCTGTTGCTTAGATACGACTCCCATCATGCTCTACCAGCCAAGAACTGGCAGAAGATGACAGGATATAAGTCCAGCTGGAGGTCCTCCACCTCTGCCCTAAGTGGCCTCTTTATCAAGTAGGGAGAAGATCACTGCTCTCAGGCTCTACTCGCATTTTGACATTGACTCTTTGAGTGTCAGTGAAGTATAACACCACTGGCACTCAAAGGGTTACAAAATACTTTGGGGTATTAACGATGGACTAGATTTCCCTGGCTATAATACACATACCTGGGAACTTTCAGGGTTTGACCCTGAGACTCGGGGTTTTGAGCCAGATCTCAGGCTGAAGGTTCCAATTCTCAGAGTGAGAGACTTCACTGTTTCCTAATGTATGAACAGAACCAATTATATGCTTGTTTAGTTTATAAATTGGTGTAATTTGTGCCAAGAAGGAAGAGGGAGAAGTCCTGCTTGTCTTGTGTGTGTGTCCAGGCAGTGATACATCTGTATTGTAGTATGTTAAGGCTTCCTTGTGGGCCAACTGAATCCAACTGGGTTAGACCAAGTATGGCCATATCACCTACACTATCTTACAAGGAACTTTACAGGTTAATATTTCAACAATCTCAGGGTCAGCACATTTTGAAAGTTCCTATGTATGATAATACACAAGACAGGGAAATACACTGGCAATCTGCAGCAGCAAAATTTTCAGCTCTTGATAAGTCCATACATACACTTTGTGTATGTGGGTGTCTACTGACTAAGAAATTAAATACTCTAATGCAAGCACAATTCTCCAGTGAGGTAACCTCTCCAATCCCTGTTATTCTATCAGTCTTATGCACAAAGTTCTCCTCGATTTGAAAAAGTGGCTCATAGAATAACACAGGAATTGGAGAGTTTATCTCACTTGAGGTTTTTACTCACTGTAGTTCATAACCCCCCCCCCTCCCCGGAGTGGTGGACCTGAATATTTTGTGGAGAATCCTTATGCAAGAACAACTAGATGAATAGTGATATATATGAACAATTACTTTTTGTTTTGCCATTTACACTATGATAAACCCCATAGTAGTAGTTTCTCTTGAAATATGAATGAATACAAATATTATGTTTTTTAACATTGTTAACTCCTTAGATATTCAAGGTGCATTGGAAAAGGGGCAGGCATCCAAAGGTTTAAATCTGGGCGTCAATTTTAAATCAATGGATGTTTTGACTGTAGTTCCATGTCTGTTCACTAGGAGTTACTATCTGTGACTAAATTAGTTTGAAATCTTATGGAAAGTGTTATATGGGTCTAGGTAAAGAGCACCTGAGGAACATATTTGCAGCAACTTAGTCACTGGTCACTGATGTTTGAGGACAGTTCCCTTAACCAATGCTATTCAATGTAGTCAGTATGGCAGCCACAGGCTTGTGATAATTGACAGTATGTGTATAAAACAGTGTTGTTTTAAAGGCACTGCACCACCTAATAACCCCCACTAGAATTACTAGGGCAAGAAAATGCCAATGGCCGCTAGAAATTTTGTTTTTGTTCCTTTATTCAATAACAATAAATGACATGTCCATAGAGTTCTGACAGGGCTGCAGGACCTCAAATTCTTCTCAATGAATAGGGCAAAATTAAAGGCATAGTAATGTTTCAAATTACATGCACCTCCAATAATTATTTATAATTTCTGGGCCATGTCGAGTGTTATTATGATTCTCTATAATGTGTAGTTCCAGAGTAATTGAATTATAAAGTGTTCCCCTCCCACCACTTTTACCTATATAAAGCTGCATAAAGATAACTCTGGAGAAAAACCTTGAATATTGGTATCAAATTTGTTAAAAACATACAACAGGAAAACCACAAAAACTATAATAAATTGAAAATAAAATTAACAATATAACATCCAGTGAGATTAAACTTCAGGTCAAAGGTGTGGAGTCAATGTATTGAAAAAAAACATGATAAAAGTATATAAATGGCCTCAATGAATAATCAGAATTGAGCCATGTTCTAACAAGTAGATCCACTGGGAAAGTGAAATGAATACTTGAAATATAACAGGTGAATGAAAAAATGGATGAATGAAACAATGGAGTGAATAACAATGATGCAAGTGAATTAGATGATAAACAAACATCCACACAACATCTGTAAATAAGAGCCTTCTCCAATATGTGACCAATGCTTGGATGAGAAACAAAATTACACCTGATGAATTAAAATACACACCCATGTGAACTTTGCGATGTATGAAAACACCTCCAATTAGTGCTAAAAAACAAAACTGAGTTCTGGATATCTTATGTAGATGAATGGATGATGAAATGTGAATAGCATCAAGATCCTGATAATAAAATGTATGTTCCAATAGATATTTTTGCAACAAGTTTAACTGATATGTACAATACTTGCAAATTTGAGTTCCAAAAATATACGGTAGATTAATTGTGTAAGAGTTGAATAATCCAAAAACGTTTGATGTTACAAGGGGAGGGACATATGTTATAAAAATCAATATATTTAAAATAATATCACTGCTATCCTTAGTGGCAGACATTCTTACGGGAGACTCTAAGCTTTAAGGGCAGCTAAGGATTTTGAATAATCCAACTTGATTAAAAAAATGTTCTTCACTCCCCATGTCTCTCGTGTTCAGAGATATTCTGAACATTCTTTTATAATTTCTTAATCCATTGGTCATATATTTCACAGCCTCGTTCCTCTGAGCTTCATACAGTGTAAAGGATGTATCTCATCCCAACATGCTTGAGAGAGATGATCTATCTTCTTCTGGGGAAAAATAAATATATATTGTTTTTCCTTTATGATGGACAACTTTGATGCCATACAACTGAAACTCTCAAAACTGAAACACTCAACTGACCGGAATGAGGCAATAACAGTGAAAATACAGCTGAACACTATATGGGTTACTTCTGAACCTTTGAGATGGCAGAAGTAGGATGTAAAACAGAGTTGGGCGACCCAAAACCTGCTAGCTAGACAATTCCTATCATCCCTAGCTGGCCAATGGCAAGATAGGGATGATGTGAATTGTACTTCTGAAACACCTGGAGCACCTCCAGTTTCCTACCACCGTATACAACATACTCTAAGTGCTTTGACACTTTATCTGAGGAAGCAAACATCTGATACAAAATGTTTGTTTTTTATTTTATTTGGGGAAATACAATGTGCAAGCAAAATTCATTGAAACATTAGGGAAAAAAGCTAAGAATTTTAAAATTAACGCTGTGAAATATAAAGAAGGCCTTTTGTGACTCGGGTGCTTTGGGTGATATCCTGAACAGGAGGGGAGGGGAAAAGCAAGAGATGCAAAATCCAGTCTCTTGAAATGTATGACTTGACTTGAATGTGATCTGATTTTGTATGAAATGTAAAACAAGTTGCTGATTGCATTGCCTTCCAACCATTATCTAAGCTCCATTCTTTATTAAAACACTCTAAGACAATGTGCTAGTAAGAATATGTTGACTGGGCAAA
This sequence comes from Rhinophrynus dorsalis, assembly GCA_037306005.1. Lineage (NCBI taxonomy): Eukaryota > Metazoa > Chordata > Amphibia > Anura > Rhinophrynidae > Rhinophrynus > Rhinophrynus dorsalis. The sequence continues at coordinate 309,668,548 of CM074720.1, read as the reverse complement.
CTCATACAAAGAAGAAGTTAGTGCAATAGTGCAGAGGCATTAGGAGTATTAGGAAAAGAAGAAAATATAATTAGTTACAAAGTTGGCCAATAAAGTAAAGGCGATATGGGGAAGGTGAGAAAGAGGGAGGGGGGGAGAGAGAGATAGGGAGGAGAGCAAGAGAGAGAAGGAGAAACAGCATTCAGTGGGTTAAAATCCTAGTTTAAAAAAAATGGAATTTAGGGATTTTTGCTTCTTATTATTTCTTTGGCTGCAGTTGGGTTTATCCAGAATTGCACCACTTTTCATTAGTGGATCAATTTCACCGAGGAAGAGCAACACTATGAACAGGCTGATGAACTAAGAGAGGAGCAATTCTACAAAAAACTGTACGATATTAGAGAAATTACAGTAAAGTAATTTTTTAGGCCTTGCTAGTGGCTTTGCCTTAAAGTGGGGATACTTTTAACTAGTTTTATCTAGTTTTAGACACTTTCTTCTTGACATGTCAGACCCTAAGGGGCATATGGGGAAATCAAAGATTAATGATTCAGAGGCTTCACTTACTTCTCTCGCTCACTGTTCCTTACTCCATGCTGGGTTTCCAAGGGAATATTTTGGGTCTCTCATGTACTGTGACCCCTACTACTCCCCCAGGGCCATTCATCACTGACCTAGAGCCTGCTTGAGTAAAAATCTGTTGTTATCTGTGGCAGCTATTCCATCTACTGTTCAGGGGGTTCTCCAATCCTGAAAATCCTTGCCTACTATTAAACAGGTTGAACGTGTCTACAGGGGGATCTCTCAGGTTACTGGGGCAGCTTCTGAGGAGGAATTAGGTTCAGACGATGACTAGGATTTGGACTCTTCCTTCTCGTTTGCAGATTTCTGTGAAGCTGACCCTGTCCCTAGTGTTGAGGGACTCATCTGAGCAGTGTTGGGGATCCTACAGGTCTCTGAGGCCTCTGATAGGGGAGGGAGGCTTCTTCTCCAGATATTTTCCAGAGGCATAACAAAGACTCCCCTGTCTTTCCTCCCAATAATACACTTGACCAAATCCTTTTCAAATGTAAAACTCCAGATAAGAAACTTTTCCTTAATAAATGTGTCTCTAAACTTTACCCTTTCATGGCTGAGATGCTAGTGCAGCGGGTTTCTGACCCAGCAGCTGACCCTCTATTTCACAGCTGGTTAAAAACACAGACCTTCCCATCGTGGATGCCTCTGGACTGAAGGACCAGGCTGATAAGTGTTTGAATTCCCTACTTAAGGCCAATTTTGCGGCTACTGAGCAGCTGTGAGGCCCATTTTTGCCCTTTTTTGGGTGTACAGGGCTATTACTGTATGGGGTGAACAGCTCTCCGACTTAATATTTTTTGATGGTCCTAGGGAGGATATCTTTATTATGCTTGTTAACAATATGGAAGAAAATGCCTATATTACTGAAGCCCTCTGATGCGGCTAGGTTCTCAGTCAAATTCTCAGTCTTCTCTGTTGCTGCGCACCACACCTTGTGGCTCCAGATTTGGTCAGAAGTCACTGGTGTCGTTGCAATTTCATGGCAAGGCCCTATGTTGGCCTGACCTGTAACAGATCATTGGTGATGCCACCTGTGAAACGAGTACTTTTTTGCTGTAAATGGCCATGGATTTCATGCCCCCCCATCAGTCCAGGGAGCAGAGGGCACAAATCCCACAAATCACCCAAGCATGCCCCGCCACAAAGTCCAGACAGATTTTGCAGCTCAAGAAATCTTCTGCAAAGTCTGTCTAACATGCCAATCTAGACAACCTTCATAACAGACCAGTGGGTTTTGCAGGTGGAAATGGTAGGGTACCTCTTAGATTTTAAGTCCCTATTGCTTCTTTTTGTCAAAGGATTCTGCAGGACCCATAGCAAGCAAGCCAAGTCTGTGAGAACAGGAAGTGATCTCTCTCTTTCGAGATCACGCTCCACAAGATCTGTGGGTGCTTCCAGGGCCTACAAAATGCAGGCCTCAGCTGAACAGCTGTTCAAGGCTACGACATGTTCCTCTTTGCACACTTTTACCAAACACTACTGTGTCCATCAGTGTCCTGGCCTTGGCTTAGTGCAGCTTTGGTTGGAAGGTCCTTCAGGTAGTTTTGCCTGTCTGAGGACTCATTTTCCTTTTTGTCTGCTGCCCAGTTGTTGTTTAGTAGTTTTAGGCCACTTGGCTCTTGTTTTCTTTGCTGTGCTAGTTCAGTGTCCACTGACACCTAAGATTATTCAGATCCAGTTCAGTCCTATGGAATACCGGTTATCAAAGGGGAAGAGTGAGGTTTTCTCCTTTCCCTCCTCAGAATCTTTTCAGAGCTTGGAATATTCCCATGATTACTCTGTTCCATTTTGGATATGAGAACATAGGATTTTCTCTGTCATCCAATACAGGTTACTGGTAACTTTGGGTAGGCGATCCACCCCTTTAATTAGGCAGGAACAATTCTAGAATTGTATGCAGGGGGTGGTGTCTACCTTCCCTCCTTGGCTGCAGCTAGCCAACCAGCTCCAGTAAGATTTGTTCCTTGGTGAAGACACAGGCAACAGTTTTGCTACAGCTTTAGAATTTTTTTTTAATTTCTCTGTTAGAAATGGAATACCACCATTAGGCGGATTACCATAACTGACAATGCCCTTAGATGTGGCTAGCTCAGTATCCAGGTGCTTTTGTGGACCTTAAGCCCTGGGGGGAAAATCTTTGGTCCAAGTTCTTTCCTCAGGAGTTGCCCACCGAGGCTTCTTCTTAATACATTGTAGTCTGAAGACAGAAGATCTGCAGGAAAGGTGAGTGACCCTTTGAGTGATGCAGATTCACATGTCCCACAGTGCCCCTCCGCACAGGGATTTTTTCCTTTGGAGTTCCTACTGCACACTCCTGCACTCATTGAGTTTATCTGTATGTCTGTTGGGTGTTTTGGAGCAGGTTTATGTGGTAACTTAACCCTTTAGCTGCTGGTTTTGCATCTTGGGGCAGTGGGTAATTGACACTTTCCCTACTGGGTTCACTGTTTTTTGGGTCTTCTAACATGTTCTACTGATGTTTCATGTACTTTTATTTCACTGTTTCAACTTTGCAAAAATTTGAGGCGTGCTTTACTGCATATACGCCATTGCTCCATTCACTTCTATGGGACTGTACAGTTTGGGACATATCTCTGCAACCGCTCAACGTAGCAACTTCAGAGATGGCTCATATTAATTGTCTGCCCTTACTTTATCAGCCGGTTAACGTTTTAAGTGTGTTGGGGGGCTCAGGGGGCTTAGGGCACTGTTGGGGTACTTTTTCCTGGGAAAACTACATTTCCCATGAGCGCTTGCTTTGCACGCGTGTTTCAGATTGATTCCCACCACGGCAGTCATTTTGTACCTCTTTTTGACATTGTGAGAATGTCTAATCCATTGGAGCTTGGGGCCAGGCCTAAGACTAACGACGCTGGGGTCTGTGTGTCCCCTATTGCGCATTTCTCCTCATGTCATTCAGGGTTACCTAGAGAATTCTCATTTATGCCCAGCATGTTCTGATGTCCCTGAGTCTATCCTATGCATTAGAGCCAGTTTGGGTGCAAGAGTTCAAGGCTGCTACTAGTGACCTTAGGTCTACATTGCAACTCTTTCCATCCCAGTTACAGGGGTCTTCCATTCATGGCAGACACATTCTTCAGTCAAATCTTCCCTGCCAAAAATGCAGGGAGTACCTGACGTATCAGATTCCTCTGAGGAGGAACTGTTGGTGGATTCAGATGTTGAGAAATGTTCTGTGGTGGGCTCCTCTCAGTTTTTTGGGGACCCCTTTGAGGCTGATCCTGAGCCCTCAACTGAGGGCTTGATCAGGGCTGTCTTGACTACCCCAAACATTCCCTTAGTTTGGTAGGTTTCTTCAGATCCCTCTGATGTGTTTCAGAAGCCTAAAAAGCCCCTTACTTGTTGACCACCTTGTGTCTGATGAGTGGAAATCTCCGGACAGGAAACCTTCTGTTTCTAAGAAATTTGCCAAGCTTTACTCCTTCTCTGAGGCGGCGCTTGCTCAGTGGGTTCATACCCCCAAAGTGGATGCTCCTATCTTCAGGCTATCCAAGTTCCAGGCTATCCAGGTTCTCAACTCCTGTCCTCAGGACCCACTAACAGGCCAGGATTTGATGTTTTCCTTGTTAGAGCACAGGTGAGTTAATCAATGTGAATGAGCCTCTGATCACCACACCTGTGCTATACCAGAGAAATCCCTAAGTTCTGGCCTGTTAGTGGGTCCTGAGGGCAGGAGTTGAGAACCACTGGTCTACTGCCTTGCCAGTTTCTGATGCGTCAGCTCTGAAAGACTGAACTGACAAGAAACTTGAGGTTTCCCTCAAGTCCATTTTCGCCACCGCTGGTACTGCCATGCGTCCAGAGTTCGCTGCGGCATAGGTTAACCGGACAATTGCAGTCTGGACTGAACAGCTCACCCTGGTTGTCCGTCAGTGTGCTCCTACTTCGGATCTGTTGCGGCTTCTTGCCAACATTTCTGAGGCCCAGCACTATGTTTCTGCTGCCTTATCTGATGCCATCTTTTTGGTGGCTAGGGATGCCAGACGGGCTCTTTGGCTCAAGATCTGGTCTGCCGACACGGTTTCCAAGAAAGCCTTGCTCTCCTTGCCTTTTCAAGGCACTTCATTGTTTGGGCCAGATCTCAAGGGGTGGGTAAAAGTACCCTTCTGCCTTTGGTCCCCAGGAAGAAAATGCCTCTCAAGTGTAATCGTTTTTTTCTTTCCTTCCAGACTGAGACACATCCAGCGAACCAGGCGGTTCCCTCAGCTGCGCGTGCCTCCTCCAAGCCCAAACAGCAATGGAAGCCCAAGGTCTCTTCCAAACCTCCTTCGGCATGACTCGCTGAACCCAGGTCCCCATTCTGCTGTGGGTGGCCGTCTATGTCACTACCACAGCATCTGGGAGGATTCAGTGGTGGACCCGTGGGTTTTACAGGTGGTGGCGGAAGGGTACAGGATTCCTTTCGTCTCTCTTCCTCCCTTTCACTTTTTCCCTTCTCATACGCCCCAGGGCGCAGAGAAACACCATCTGTTCAATTGCTCTATCCAGGCCCTTCTGGACAAGGATGTTCTAGAACCTGCTCCAGTTCAGGACAGAGGTATAGGTTTTTACTCAAACCTCTTTGTGGTCTCCAAGAAGGACGGTGGTTGGATTTGAAGGATCTCAATTCCTTCATGATCAGGACTCATCACCAGGAGTCTCTAAGGACGGTGATTGCTGCTATGTCCCCGGCTGAATTTCCTTGCCTCTCTGGATCTTCAGGACGCGTATCTACACATCTCCATTCATCCAGGGAGCCGGCAGTATCTCAGATTTGCCTAAGACCAGGGGCACTTTCAGTTTTCAGCTCTTCCCTTTGGTCTGACTACAGCTCCTCAAGTCTTCAACCGTGTCCTGGGAGCTTTAGTGTCCGTCCACCTCTGGGATGGCATCAGAGTTAGTCCATACATGGAAGACCTGCTTCTGAAAGCCCCCTCTGCGGAACTTCTTCATCAGCAGGTTCAGGACTGCATTCATGCTCTTACCCATCACGGGTGGATCATCAATATGATCTTGTCCCATCCCAGCGTCTGGTCTTCCTGGGACTTCTCTTCGACACTCAGCAGAGCATGGTGATTCTCACGGACGAGGTAGCTCACACCAGATCGCCCACAGGGTTTCTGCTGTTCTGGCTCACGATCCAGTTCCAGCCAACAAGCTGTCCTCTCTAGTGGGGAAATTCATCTCCACCATAGAAGTGGTCCCATTTGCCATGGCTCACACCAGGGAACTCCAGAGGTTTGTGATCCAGGTGTGCAGGGGTCAGTTGGACCTTCTGAAGACATCAGTATCCCTTCCTCTTCATGTGGAACTGTGTTTGTCATGGTGGCGCGACCTCTCCAATCTGCTGAAGGGCAAGTCCTTCCTGGTATCCTTCTGGACCACAGTGACGACGGATGCCAGCCTCTCCAGCTGGGGAGCCATCCTGGGTCGCCTGAGTGCTCAGGGTCAGTGTTCTCCGGAGGAATCTCTCCTTCCCAACAATGTGTTGGCGCTTCAGGCGATATTTCATGCCATTCGTCATTGGACACCTCAGCTGGAAGACTGCCCAGTCCGGGTACAGTCCGACAATGTCATGGCCGTGGCTTACATCAACACGCAGGGCGGAACAAGACGTCTCACTGCTTGGTTAGAGGTCAAGGCTATTTTGTCCTGGGCAGAAGAACACGTTCCTGCCATATCCACAGTGCACATTCCTGACGTAGACAACATCATGGCGGACTTCCTCAGTCGACACACAGTGGACTGCGGAAGTGGGAACTGCACCCAGTATTCACCCTCATTGTTCACAAGTGGGGTCTTCCTTGCATCGACCTGATGGTGACAAGACACAACCAGAAGGTTCTGAGGTTCTGCTCTCACTGGAGGGATCATCTAGCTATAGAGGTGGATCTAGATTTATTGGGGCTTCTTGGGCTTACAAGAATCAGGCCCCGCTGATCAGCTGTGTAAGGCTGCCACTTGGTCGTCTGTGCACACCTTTTCGAAGCACTACCGTGTTGATGTGCTGGCGTCGGCTGATGCCAGCTTTGGGAGGAAGATCCTGGAGGCAGTCTTGCCTGTTTAGGATCTTCTTCGGTTCTTGGTGCTTCCTTCACTTTTGAGCCCTGTTGGCTCTAGTTCAGCGTGCTGTGTAACAGTTTTGGGGTGCTGTTACCCCTGTTCAGTGTCCGTTGACACTTCATTTGTTATTGTTGGGCTATCTCTGATCTGATGGTTCATATATCCTCTGGTGACTTTGGGGGCCCTGCGCCTGGTCCTTGCTTTACTTCCCACCTCTGGGAAACTCAATGGTTGGACATTCCAAAGTTACCAGTAACCTGTATTGGATGACAGAGAAAAGAGGATTTTAGTCTTACCTGTTAAATCCTTTTCTCTTAGTCCATACAGGTTACTGGTCTCCCACCCTGTCAAGGGACCATGCTTGGCTCTCCTGTGGCAGACTGTAGGGGTCTTTCGGGGTCATGCTCACAGAAGTCTTCTTTCCCTTCTACTATCTAGTCAATAGTTAGTGTCTCAAATCTTACTGGAGCTGGTTGGCTAGCTGCAGCCAAGAAGGGAAGGTAGGCTCTACCCCCTGCATACAATTCTAGAATTGTTCGTGCCTAGTTAAAGGGGTTGAACACCTACCCAAAGTTACCAGTAACCTATATGGACTAAGAGAAAAGGATTTAAAGGGATAGTAAAACTTAAAATGTAAAAAAAATATGTTGTAGGGTTTATCCCCCTGAGTAAAAAAAGAGTACTCCCACTGCTGAAAGGTGTTTCATTCAAAAGTTATTAGTTTTCAAAGCTGAATTTTTTAGGTGCAATATCACAGTGGCCTGAAATTGTACAGGTGCACTGTTGCTACACGATCCTATGGACAGCTCTGGTCCCGGGACCATGAATCTCCATGGGATGGTGTAGCAACCCTACAACATATTTTTTTTTACATTTTAAGTATTACTATCCCTTTAACAGGTAACACTAAAATCCACTTTTTGTGAACTTACCACTAAATAATTTCTCTTTAGTTCATATGTACTCCAGAGAAAAACTTACCTGAATTTCCTTCCCTGGGCAGAGGAGTCCTCTTAGGGTCTTATTCTTAGGATCCTCCTTTTCTTCTTATCCCCTTAGGGTCTTTTTTTCTGTGGCACTTTTCACACATGATTCTGGATGAGGCGGGAAGGGAGGGGTGAGCTGTAGGAAGAAGAGCACGTCTTTTTGAAGTGCCCTGTCCTCCTGGAGGAGGGAGCTCAGCCCCATGGTTCCTGTGTTGCATATGTACTAAAGAGAACATAATTTAACTGTAATTTCTCTAATATCATACTTTTCTCTATGCTACAGTTTTTTGTAGAATGTAGTTTTTTCCAACATCACCTATGCTCAGCAAATGGTGGCTCTCCAGCTACGAAAACACAACAAAAATAGTATTTTAGTGTTCTTATCTGTTAAATCCTTTTCTCTATAGTCCATATGGCACACATGTACCATGGGGTTTGAGTCCCTCTTTGGAGGGCAGGACGCTTCTCAAAAAGACAGTCTTGTGGGTGTAGTCCCCCAGTCACTCCTCCAGCTCAACCCTTCTCCCCTGCATTCTCCAGTTATGACATGATTGAAAACCACACCAACAAGGTAAGCAAGAGAAGAAGAAGGAAGTGCCTGTGAGAATAAGGACTCTAAACAAGGACTCCTTTATCCAGACAGGTGAGACCAAAAGAGGTCCCTTTTCTCTGGGTGGGAGACCTGTTTCCATATGGACTATAGAGAAAAAGATTTAACAGGTAAGAACACTAAAATCCTATTTTTGCTTATGTCCAATAAGAAACATAAGTACCATGGAGATATACCAACACTAAGCTCTCAGAGGTGGGAAAAAGGAGAAAGGACTTAAAGGGATATTAACACTTCAATATTACTAATCCCTATTTTGTAGCCCTTAAAAAAAGAACAAAAATGCCACCAGTGTCAAACCAGAGGGTTTGAGAGATAACCGCTTACAAAGTTCAACCTTGCCTGACATCATCGTTCTAGCTGACAGCAGGGGAATCCGCTCCTGGGACCAGCCAGCGGGAGGGAGATCTGTTGATCCAGAAGTGCTAGATTCCCATGCCAAACTCTGGATGACAAGTCTTTGGAGTTCCCTGGTGTGCACCTGAGAGTAAGGCACCACCTCTAGTGTTAACACTAGCCTGCCCAGTATTCTCATGTATTCCCTGACCATGGCTGAGGGCCACTCCAGGGCCTGAGACACCTACTGCAAAACTTGCAGTAACTTGTCCTCCAGTAGGAAGACTTCCCCTAGGCAGGTGTTGAAACACATGACTAGGAATACCAGCTCCTGGGACGGTACTGGAGATGAATTCAACAGGTTAAAGATCCACCCATGGTGGAGGAGTAGAGCACATTCTTGGAAGTGCTGGGCCAAGAGTTCCTCGGAAGAAGCCTTGATCAAAAGGTCTTCCAGATAGGCGGTCATAGAAATGCCCCAGGTGTGAATGAAGGCTTCTAAGGCCATGATTCTGGCAAACACCTGAGGAGAAGAAGCAGGCCAAATGGCAGAACTATGAACTGGTAGAACTCCGAGCCTTAGGTGAAGCACCGATAGCAACTGGTTGTTTGGATGGATAGTGATGTGCAGGTATGCATCCTGAAGGTCTAGTGACACTTGGTACTCCCTGGGGTACATATCTACGATGACAGAAAGCAAGGATTCCATTTGGAAGAGTGTAGTTTCCACATACTTCTTGAGACATTTGAGGTCCAAAATGGGACCACAAACAGGTTGGAATAAAAACATGAACCTTGCTCCTGGAGAGGTACCGGAACCAGAATATTCTTCTCCAGCAGTGAGTTCGCTGCCTTCCGAAACAGCCTTGCCTTGTCCGGCTCCTTTGGACAAGAAAAAGCAAAAAAGGAGGTAAGGATCTGAAGTCTATTCTGTACCCTTGTGAGATTACTCCCAGGCGCCTCGAAAAAGGAGAAGGTGCTCCCCTACACAGACATGCGGACCAGGAATCTGTGAGTCATGCAGAGGCTGGTTTGACAGACTTAGCCCTTGAAGCAGTTCGCTTGGGCTGCCACTGCTGTCTGGGCTTGGTGTGGGAGGGCACAAGAGGGAGGCCTGCAAGGTTTCCTCACCATGATAGGATGTTTAAAGGACATTTGAGGCAACAAGGTGATCGTACCCCCATTAGCATCACTAACAATCTGCTTCAATTCAGGTCAAATACGGACTTGCCCTGAAAGGGTAAGGAAATCAGTAACTTCTTTGAGGATTGGTCCACAGACCAAATCTTAATCCACAGTATGTTACACAGTATCCGAAAAGTCTGTGGCCTTAGCAGACAACCTGATTGCCTCAAAAAGAGCCTTCAGAAACATAAGTGTTACCCTGCTTCATGTTAGCTAAAACGACCAACAAATCATTCTTGGAAGCATCAGCACGGACAGCCTCCAGCAGCTGTTCACCCCACACGGTAACATCCCTGTTAACTCAGGCAGAGGCAAAAATAGGCCTCAGCGCTACACCAGAATTTCCCCTGAGGATAGAATCCTCTTATCAGCTGTATCCTTCAGGCCTGTTGTATCTGCCAAAGGCAGGGCAGTAGACTTGGTTAGTCTGGAGACTAGGGGATTCACAGTAGGAGGGGAGGCCCACTGCACCAAAGCTGCCCTTGAAAAAGGGTATTGTCTAGAGAACCTATTGGTGATAGATAGCCTCTTATCAGGGGTCTTCCACTCATGCCGAAGGATCTGATCAAGAGTGGCATTAGGAGAAAAAAAAAGTAGAAGATTTCTTATGCCTGTAGACATCTGTAGAGTAAGACCCCCTCATCAGTGGGTGTCAGAGACCTGTAGGGTCTCCAAGACAGCCCTTATGAGCCCCTCAGCAGAGGGAAGGGACTTTGTCTCGTAAGCATCCCCATAGGAATAGGAAGAATCCATATCCTCATATTCCCCTTCCTCATCCTCCCCATCTGACATTTCATATTAAAAGAAAGCCCCTAGGAGCATAGGAACACTGTAAGATCTGAGGGACACACATTTAAAGGTAGTGGAGGCTTCCAGGACTGAAGGACCCTCTGGAGTGAGAATGGAAGTTGGGCCACTGTAGATAGCAGTGTTTTAACCCAAGTTGGCTCTTGTTCAGTGCTGGAGGTCCCCGGTGGGGTAGAAGGGGTCACAGTACAGGAGAAGCAGAGAGATATGGAATACTGTCTAGAGAGGCCCTTTTGACATAAGGAACAGTAAGCAAGGGAGGGTGAGTCTAGGTGTAGTCACTTAGAATATGACATCCTTACAGGAGACGTGTCTAAGACTAGTAATAGTTCCCCAGACTAATAATTCATCTTAGAAAGGGTTATCTGGCAAGTGAAGGGTTAATCTTGAGGAGAGCACATAGAAAGGCAGAAATAAAATGGTGACTACAAAACTAGCAGCCAATCAGAAGAAAGCCCAATAAAAGGGCAATCTGGGAAAGATAGTCTTCTCTGTTTCTGTTGCCTAGCAATGTCTACAACTTAGTCTGCAGAATTGCCACAGACCCCAAGGTCATTCAGGACATGGACTGGATGAAAGGGCATGAAGAGATGAGAATAAAAAACCCACTCTGACTTCTGTATGTCAAACAGTTGCAGAGATATGGTCCAATGAAATTTGCCTATAGAAGTCAATGGAGCAAAGATGGCGGTAGCGTGAGAACCTGTTCTTAAAGAGGCACACTTGAAAACAGAAAACTTACCAAGGTACCCCAAAAATCCCAATGACCGCAGAGAACATGTGGGGGGCGCCCAACAGATAGCACACTAAAGGGAAAAGCCCAGAAAAAAATCCCAACCTGGGGAGAATAGAAGGGAAGGGGTTAACTATCCCAAATGAAGCCATGCTTGCTCCTCAACTCAGGGAATGAACACCTGCACACTGGTCAATCCATTCCAGGGGAAGCCCAGAAATGGTAACCCGCCAAACGGGGGAATTTTGAGAGCCCCTAACCAGAAATAATAAAAAAAAAAATCTTAAAAACTAAGAGAAGTGTCACTGGCCATGTTTTCGCCTCAAAGGACACATCATAACTTGAGAATGCAGGGGAAAGGGTTGAGCTGCAGGAGTGGCTGGGAATCTCTACCCACAAGATTCTGTCTTTTTGAGATATGTCCTGCCCTCCAAAGAGGGACTCAATCCCCATGGAACCTACCTGTGTCCCATATTGGATGTAAGAGAAATAATATTTTTTGAACATGAACCATGCTGCTCATGTGATAGAGCATGGTCAGCAATTTAATTTGAGCCCACTCTGGCCCTTGTATGTCAAACAGGTGCAGAGATATACCTCAAATAAGTGACATGGGAAATGAATAAAGAGAATAGCACTCAAATGGTTAACTTACCAGTGTTTTTTCTTCAAGTTCCCATAATAGAGTGCAGAACCTCTGAGACATTCAGCCATGAGAAACAACCATGAGGAACAGGAAAATGGTCCAGAAATACATCTGTGAACTTGACAATACAACTCCAGGGAAGCCAGTTAATGGGAGCGCACCTAATGGGGGATTATACAGTCTCATATCTAAGCAGAAAAATGAAAATCTCTGGAGGCAGGGGGTAAGGCTGGAGGAAGAGTGGGAAGTCGCTGTCTCAAAGACCCTGTCTATTTTGAAGTGTCCTGCCCTCTGGAGGAGGGGAGCTTTACCCCATGGTCCCTGTGTTCCATATAGGACATAAGAGAAATGAACATTTCTAAAATTTCCACAGATTTAAATGAGTGTTTTAAACCCTTGAAGGCTGATGCTTCTAGTGCAAAGATCTCTTTAAAATCAAGGTAACAAGTCCACCTCAAAGAAAAAGCAAAACCTTCTAATAACTCCCACTTACCTTACGATGGCCAGAAAATTCTAATGGCCCCTATGCAAATCCTTCTATTAAAGAAATTAAATGAACACTAAAACCTTCTTATATTAACCACCATAATCAGAAATTCATTATATCCACTATTAATCAATTCTGCGTGGACTGGTTCCCATGAAGGAAGAAAGAAATTAGTCTTTGTTGCAGTACTCTAGGACCCCAAACTCCTCCCGCAAATACTTCCTAAGAAGATATCCAGTACGAATTCAAAATTCAGTCTGAGGAATCAGTCCACACAGAACTGATCCACAGTGGGGTTTTCTTAACAGATTATGTTAAGTGTATAATATCAGTAGGTACTCCCACTGCTGAAAGGTGTTTCATTCAAAAGTTATTAATTTTCAAAGTTGAATTTTTTAGGTGCAATATCACAGTGGCCTGAAATTGTACAGTGGCGCTGTTGCTACATGATCCTATGGACAGCTCTGGTCAATTGACCATAAATCTCCATAGGATGGTGTTGCAACAGCGCCACTGTACAATTTCAGGCCACTGTGATATTGCACGTAAAAAATTCAACTTTGAAAATTAATAACTTTTGAATGAAACACCTTTCAGCAGTGGGAGTACCATTGTTTTACTCAGGGGGATAAACCCTACAACATATTTTTTTTTACATTTTAAGTATTACTATCCCTTTAAGGACAAGGGGTGTGTGCCATACAGTGCTTTGCAATGCAAGGCACACCCCTCTGTTCTTCAAAGGGGAACTAACTCCTAAGAGTAACCTCTCACATCCTATATAATAATTTGCTAAAAGTATGTTTGTCAGAAGCCGTCATGCGCAGTAGAGACGGCTGCGTGTGCTGCAGTCATGCACAGTAGAGACTGCCCTCGTCATGGCTGATAATGGAGCGTGGCCCTCAGAATTCAGACCGTAGTCCTCTCTTCACACCTTCCTGGGACCAGAGAGGACTACAGTCTGAATCCGGAGCACCCCGCTCCATTATCAGCCGCGGTACGTTCTGGAAGTCAGAACTGCGCATGACTGCAGAGTGGCCAACAGGATCCGGCCACCAGCTGAGGTTGCTGGGTGGGACTGTGGACCGTGTACACGGGCTTTTCAACTAGAACCTTATAATGGCCATAAAATTCTAATGGTCCCTATAAATCTTCCCCTTGTTTCAAGAGATATCATCTTCATCCTGGATTGCATGTCCACGAAGGTGGACATGACAGTTGGTGCCAGGTCCACAGGATCTCAAACTCTGCTCACTAAACATATGAATGTAACCCTTAAAGGACCAAAGGGGCAGGCACTCTGACTGTCCAGTATAGGAAAAAACTAACATCAACTGTCAATGTGCTCCACAGACATAACATACAGGACGGTTTGAAGACATTGTGTCTTGAACCAAGGAAAAAATTCACAGGGCCCACTAGGATTTTCTGGCCATAGTAAGGCAAATGGGGCTATTATTAGGAGGTGTTTGTTCTCCTTTTATTGGTTGTGTCCCTTATTGTCAGGGCATAGTTCCCTTTTAATGCTTTTAAATCTCTTGGTTGCTTTCCTCCCTGTGTTACAATAACAAATGCTCTGAGGCTGGAGAATGTGCACAGTGTGCGTGTTTTTATAAAATGCAGAATGTTCTGATACATGAGCACAACAACAAAACAAAAGGGAAGCTAGTCCTTGTATTAGTCAGTGAAGTCAAGGACCTCTCAAGTGGCAGCCCTCCACCCCCAGCACAGTAACATCAGGAACATCATGTTATTTACCGGCTGCTTATATTACTGCAAACACAAACAGTGAAGACATTGAAGGGGGGATGGATATTACCATATTCTGAACAGTGGCTATACCCCAGTACTGATCATTTGTATTCAAAAGCAGATGGGTGCCGCTAAACTGCAAACATTGAAAAAGCCTCAGTTTGGTTTGTTTTCTGAAAAATTAATGATGGAACACCACTTATTTAGTAGCTCTGCATCTGATGTGCAACTCCAGACATTTTCGTTCATTACAGTCTGGACACACAGTTAAAAGCCCCTGAAAAAAGGTTTTAGCTTAGCAAACAAGCTCCGGGTGTATTTTGCTGTTCGGATCACTGGAAACAAGATAAATTATGGCTGAACAGCAGAAATTGACTTTTTTTTTTTTTTTAAAGTAGGTTTTGGAAAAGGAAGCTTTTGTAAAATGGCCATTCAATATGAACTCTAAGATTAATCACATCCCATCATCATTTTAATCCAAATATTGCTTCATAGCATCACAGTCTTCTATATTCCAGTCCATATGCACAATTAAATATGGAACACTCCATATTCAAGGTATTAAAAGCCCCATTTTAATCAGTGGGAATTTGTAGGTTTTCCTTATAGCATAGTAGGTTTGCTCCTGAAGTTCTCCACTTTTAACATTTAAAGATATATTCAAAGATCAATACAAAGTACTCTACAAGGAACTATTTAATCAAAAGCTGAGCAAAAAAACATTGTTATCCTAGCTGAAAGGAATTTTTTTACAGTAACGGAAGAAAAGTTGTGGCATTCTTTGTCTTGGGATTCTGTGTTTGCAGATACTATAGATGTAAATATGTATGTATATTTTTTTAATTTAGCAAAAGGTGTACTTAGCTCATAACAGTTTACATTTAGTATACAGTGGATACAATAACTGTAGTAGTTAAGTAGTTAAACAGTCTATTATCATGCACACACTGAATGGTAGATCCCTGCTCCATAGAGATTACTATCTAAATATATGATGGGTGACATACAGATACAATGAGATAGAGGAGGAAGTGCAATTTATGACAATTCTGAAAGTGCATGTAAAATAAGTGTTACATATTACATCAGTGCTATACTTAAAAGGTGTTCTTCTAGCTTGGATTAGAAGTTGTTGTGGCTTGGAGGATGCTGGGTGGTAGGAAGTTCCAGAGGCAGGGAAAAGGTAAGGGGAAAAGCCTACAGTCGCAACACAACAATAGAGTTTAGGGGAGCAGAAAGCCATTCACTATGAAAGGAGAGTAGAGGACAGGTATATGGTGGGGTATCTAAATTGAAATATAGGGTGGGGAGAGCACTGAAGGTAATGAGGAGTATTTAGAAAGATGTAAGTTGTTTCATGGGAAGCCTTGGCAATGATTTTAGTAGTGCAGGGGTAAGTACTGTTCTGGAGTACAGGAAGAGTTCTAGTGGCTGAGTCAAGAAATTACTGAAGAGGAGAGATATGGGTAGCACGCAAACCAATAAGTAAAGAGTTGCATTAGTCTCCAGGCGGGAAAGAATAAGCATGTGCATGAGAATTTTAGTTGTTGAAGGAGAAAGAAATGGATGGATTTTTGCTATATTTGTAAAAATGAGGTGACAAGTTTTTGTTAATTGATATGGGTGGTGAAGGAAAGAGAAGAGTTCAAAGTTTTCTCTAGGGAACATGTTTTATCCACAAGGTATAGAAAATTGAGATATTGTGCACGATTTAGGACAGGTAAGTAGCTGTGTCTTATACATATTAAGTTTTAAGTGATGACAAACCACCCAGGAAGAGAAAGCAATAAGGCATTCTGAGACCATCAGCTGTATTTCAGGTGAAAGTGAGCACGTGGAGAGACAGTTTTGTGTGTTATCTGCATAAAGATGGTAGTTAAAGCTCAAGGACTTTATCCGTTGGATCAGAACAAAGCCTTAGGGTACTCCTTTGGTTGCTTTAAAAAAAAAAAAAAAAACAAAAAAAAAACTGAATGGATACCTTTCATGCTCAGAACAATATTGAGTATTATGATGATAAGACATGGGATGAACTGAATGCACATCTTTATTTTTTTTAAGCTTCATCAATTAGCCTGTTAGTGACTGAAATATAGGGGCTTTCTCAGCAGTAATACAGAAGCAGAATACAAAGCCCAATGAACGTTATTCATACAAAAATGCAGTTACAGGCTCAGGGCTAGTCACCAATCAGTTTTCATCTAGTTAATGAGATCACAGATATTTAGCTGACTGAATTATTCACAGGAACTGTGGCTAAGTTCTACTTGCCTACTAGTTCATGTATGCTTCCTAATTAGGTAAAAACTGTTTAGTCGGGCCACCGATGATCAATTGTTAAATGCTTCAGGTTTGTGTGCCTGCATACAGAAGGTGGGCTTACTTGTTTGTTGCAGCTACTGTATTAGACAACAGCACACATTCAAAACAATATTTTTGTATGTTATAGAATACATTTAGTGTATTTTCTCAGATATAAGGTTTTTTTTTTTTTTTTTTATTTAGTCAAAAAAAACAACCCTGCCTTTGATCTACAAGGGGCAACGTGTTTGAATTTTCCACCCGCATGCTTCTCCACTTAAGAATCTCATTATCCAATGTGCAGAGACTCACATGACTACAATCAGACAAAAATAATGTCATCTATCTACCCTGTAAAACTTCTTGTTGCAACAATGTTTCCCTTGTGAATTAAGCTTAAAGGGGATCTATCACCTCTGTACAAATGTGTGTTAAATGATAGATTAGCTAGAGATTAGGTGGATTCCTTGAATAATTAATTTTTTAATCATATTTTGCAGAAAATCTTCTATCCAGCCTCCTCTGATGATGGAGGCTTCTGTCTGTGAGCTGGAGCGGTCTCATTGTCATAGATCGATATCTAGACAATCAGATCGCTCCAGCTTAGACAGAAGCCTCCATTTTCAGAGGAGGCTGGATAGAGGGAGAGGAGCAGAAGCCTCCGTTTTCAGAGGAGGCTGGAAAGAGGGAGGGGAGCAGAATTACAGACTGTGGGTATAGAACTGTACTTGC
The DNA here is from genome assembly GCA_037306005.1 of Rhinophrynus dorsalis. Lineage (NCBI taxonomy): Eukaryota > Metazoa > Chordata > Amphibia > Anura > Rhinophrynidae > Rhinophrynus > Rhinophrynus dorsalis. The sequence goes on along the minus strand of CM074720.1, from coordinate 309,651,352 downwards.
AGTCTAAACTGGAAGTGTAGCCTTGAAACATTGTCACAATTATTCAGATCTCTCCTCCTACTATCACCCCTATTGGCTGCTGCAGACTTTATCTACCTGGGTCAACCTCCTAGTCTTGCTCGATTTTAGCGCCAATATTCCTGAGAGTCTTTGTCGCAGAGTTCTAGAGTTCCTGAAATCCGTGTACCGAACCATTGCCTTGATTCCGACCTTGTCTCCTGTCTTGAATCTCGACCCGGCTTCCCTTCTGACTTCGTCTCCATCTGATCCCCTGGCTTCTTGTCTCCGTATCGGCTTGACCTCTGCTATCCTCGACCACGATTTTCCTAAGACTCCTTCTTGCTGCGCAACAGGAGTCCCTTCAGCTGTTCCCAAGTTCTGACTCCGTCTCTTCTAAATTGTCCAGATCTGACTCTCTTGACTCTGTTTATTGTCCGACTACAGTCTGCTCGACCTTACACCTCAGGTTCTCTGGTTGTCGGGTTGCCATCACCGGTTGCTTCGGTGACTGCCTCAGCCAGTTGAGGGTGTAGGTACTTGACATCTCCCTGCCTCTCGCCTGTCCAACTAGTCGACGGGGTCATACCCGACATCTGGTCGACTCCTCCTAAAACCCCCAACTAGTTGAGGGAGGTAGTTGTAGTCCGTCGACCTTCCCGACAAGTCGACAACCCTATCCAGTGAAGGCTTGACTCTTAACTCGTAGTCGACATCCTCTCTCTCCGCCTCTCAAAGTCTACATCTTCAGCCTACTAGAACTTCTAAGTCTTCGAACCTCCCTGTTATGACCCGCTATTTTCCCTTTAATATTGAACTGTCTCAATAGCCTGTCGACTAGACCATCCTGTCCTGTCTCAAACTACTTTAGTGTTTGTCGACTAGGCCATCCTATCCTGCCTTGAACAACTCCTGTGTTTGTCCATCTCAGAGACTGACAAACATACATTTTCGGCAAAATAGGATTAAAAAAAAAAGAAATTAATCAATAAATCCACCTAGTCTCTAGATAATCTAACATTTAACACACATTTGTACTGGGGTGATAGATACCCTCCCCTTTAAAGCCTTATTCATGTCTACTGCAGCCTATTGTGCTGAGGAGGTGTGACATAAATGCAGGCGTGAACAGAGATAGATATAATAAACCGGAGATATCAAAAATACACACACACACACACACACACACACACACACACACACACACACACACACACACACACACACACACACACACACACACACACACACACACACACACACACACACACACACACACACACACACACACACACACACACGTTTCCAAATTTGAAAAACATTCTTAGGGATATTTTTCCCAGGGCAGTTAAAAGAAATCATGACTAATGGTCCACAGTACCACACAGTATGTTGCCACCAGAAAACCCCTTACAACAGCCTTACAGCTACATTTGTACAGCAGGAAGGACATTAACACATAACAAAATACTCTACTGCTATATAAATAAGCTACTATATTAGCACATATGGGGAAGCTCTTGTCTGAGTGACAGATGCACTGTCACTGCTGGGCATCAAGCACATGCCAATATATATAACAAGGTCAACCAATTCTTTGGATGCCTACACCGGCCCGCAGGCCAAGAGTGTACAAATGGCAAAGGACAAATCTACCATTAGACTCAACTATTTTATTAAAAACATACAAACAATTCTTTTAATCCCAGCTAAACAGAAAGTTGCTAACTAACTCATAACTAGCTACATAACTATCCCCCACAACTATATATACATATATCAGCTTATCTATGCAAATGTAATTAATGAAAACTATCCTATAATATAAAAGGCCAGATGGATGTTTGACAGATGCAGTCATGTGCAGTAGAGACTGCCCGAATGCACAGAATGCTGGCCCGTGTACACGGGCTTTTAAACTAGTTACAGAATATTTTAACCAGACATCAATATAGTCAGTTTTTAAAGAAAGGTTAGAATAACACGCAGCATACAATAGGGTAAGGATAGACTCTGCGTCTACCTAGCTATCTGGTACAATAAGGCCAATACTACCCCTAAACATACCTGTACATGCTTGCCTACAGGACCTCCTCCAGAACTGCTACCTGACCACCCTTGATCCCTAATATTAACATGCCCACTATCTTCTGGCCTTAACCGCTTAAACCCCCACCCCCGGCTCCCTCCTTGGCTGCCAGGACCAATTCATTTTAATGACAGGCACATAGAATAACAAGGGACAAAAGCTTGGACACAAGGGGGGGGGGGGATTCCTGTTGTTTTAAACTGGAATTTTTATCTCTTGAATGTTAAAAAGGTATCCAACTCATAGTGAAGCAATGTTTATATGTATGTATCTTTATTTATATAGAGCCATACATGCACACAGCACTTTACAGAAGTTATAACAGTAATACGCAAAAATACAGAACTGGGTTAAGAGTATCAGGCTAAAGTGCGATCAATGAATTTTTTGCAGGAGAAAAGTGCAGCGAAGGGAACCATACATTGGAAAAGGGTCCCTGTCCCAAGGAGCTTACAATCAATGTGTTTGAGACCTCTTTAGCTTTCAAGGTGTTAAAATCTCAATTTAAATGGATGGAAATTGTTATTTTTGTCCTATGATGCAATGTGTTTGCCCCAGAATTCCTGCACTTTTCTTTTAAAGATTTGGCCCAGAGAGTTAAACACATGGACTGAACATTGAAATCTTGGACAGTTGGCATATATGTTTTCCAGTGTTTCAATACTACCTGCTGTTATCATACATACTTTCGCATTTTTCATTTTTTTAAAGGGATAGTAATACTTAAGATGTCAATAAATATATGTTGTAGGGTTTATGTCCCCGAATAAAACAAGGATACTCCCACTGCTGAGAGATATTTTAATGGTCTACGGACCAGAGCAGTCCATAGGATGGTGCAGCAACAGCGCCAATATAAATTTTCAGGCCACTGTGATATTGCACCTAAAATATTCAAGTTTGAGCGGTTATAATTTTTTAATAAAATATCTTTCAACAGTGGGAATACCCTTGTTTTACTCGGGGATAAACCCTACAACATATTTTTTTACATTTTAAGTATTACCATCTCTTTAAGTAGCAGCACACAGTGCTGGCATTATAAATAAACATGTGCTTAAGGACAACATTTCTCACTGCTTGACAGTTTTATTGTTGCATCTACCAATTCTTGCAATATGAGTGGCAATAAATTAACTACACTTAAACAAGACTGCCACACAGCATATACCAGGGATGGGCAATATGAAGCACTCCAGGTGCTACCAGATTATAACTCCCATCGGCTGGTGGGGACTGATGGAAGTTGTAGTCTGGCAGTAGCTGGAGGGCCTCACGTTACCCACCACTGGTATATACAGTACCTGAGATGGGAAACAAGCCTTCAGCAATTTCTCATTATTCAGAAATTGATAAGGTAGTTTAGGAAGCATAAAAGAAAATGATAGCTATTATTGTACGGTCAGGAGAGTGCTCTTCATAACAGACTATATAATAACAGTCAAAAATCAACATTAAGAAAAAGCCTACCCAAATTCCTATGGATTTAAGTGGCACTCAAAGGTTTAAACTGTGTTTTAATCCCTTGAATTCTAGAGAAGTCTCAAACACATTGGATTGCAATGCAATGGAGATCTCTGTAGCATTTGATGGCTTAGCCCTTTGTGTGCCAGAGGGGTAAGCACACCCCTCTGGCACTCAAAGGGTTAAAAGGCCCATTTGAATCAAAGGGATTTTGTTCACGTTCACTATAGTGCAGTGGGACCACTTTAGCATGCTGAATTAGTTCCTTATTTCAGTACAGATTTTTATGTTATGCAAGAAAACCGACAATGTATAAGGTCATTAAAGGGATAGTAATACTTTGTTTTATCTTTATTTTATTTTGTAGGCATTAAAAAAACATGAAGAATGATATAAGTCTTATCTCTCAAACCTTTATGGTTTAAGAGATATTCACAAGCAAAGTATCCCCCCCCCCCCCCGTTCATACATTGCAGAAGGGAGATGCCCAGGTAGACTGCAACGAGGGACAATCTTCAATTAAGATAAGGTAAAAAGCTGAAAAACTTGTCAAGGAGGGAAGGGCTTTCATTCTTTTCATACAAAGAAGATTGTCCTCTGCTGTTATCTGTCTGGTCTTACAACCAGATTCACATCTGAGAAGAGATGGCTTACACTAGGAAAAAGGGGCGGGAGGGGGAAACTTTGCTTGTGAATATCTCTTAAACCATAAAGGTTTGAGACATAAGACTTATATCATTCTTCATGTTTTTTTAATGCCTACAAAATAAAGTAAAGTTAAAATGAAGTATTACTATCCCTTTAAGAAGCGCGTTATTGTACAGCAGCTGTCATGTTATATCTTGTGCATTATTCAAAAAAGGAAAGGATGAAACATGTAGGTGGATATACCATGTAATACTGAAGAAGATGTCCATCTGTAGTTTGACATATCCTATATAATAATTCACTAGGATGTTTGTCAGAAGCCGTCATGCTCAGTAGAGACTGCCCGAACGCACAGAATGCTGGGGGTTCTGTGTTGGGAGCATTCTGTGCTTTCGGGCAGTCTCTACAGTACAAGACTGCGTTGGCGGCAGGACACAGAGCAGGACCGGCCTCTTAACCCTTTGAGTGCCGGTGGGGTACGCAACGCATTGTAAAGCAATGCATTGCGTACCCCTCTGGCACTCAAAGGGTTAACATCACCCGGACCTTGGCCCGTGTACATGGGCTTTTACACTAGTGATGTCATAGAGCACATGGTCTGAAAACAGGTTTTGACTGATCATGGAAAAATGAAAATCTTACAGAGTACCTGTTACTCTGTGATATTTAGTTAATTTTAATAAGAACAAAAATAAACTGTAAATATGTTGTGATAGGCATTTGTTTGTAATATACATAATTTGAGAAATTAACCTTTATTTATATCAATTAATTTATGTTTCTGGACAAATATCATTATAGGATTATAAAAAAAGATAAACAAGAAGGCACCCAATGGTACTAATATCACACTAAAACAAAAAAATTATATTTTATATTCTAAATAGCTGTTTTCATACTGATACTTAGTGTTTGCCACCTTTGTTATACCTACATTATCACACATTGTACTATGAATGCATCTAGACAAAGTCCACACATTGCACAGTTACAGGAAGGTTTCACCTTAAATAGAACCAGTTAGCATACTGTGCATGGCACACTGTGCCACCAAAACATGCAGGTTTTTTCCTGGAAACCTGTTTTACAGAAAAATGGCTAATAAAATATACAGGCAGATTTCTATTCTTGTAAGGCAAATTAAACTTCCCTTAAAGGGATACTCACAACCCATACATAGCAAAGCAATGCATTTCGTACCCCTCTGGCACTCAAAGGGTTAACATGATAGTACTGAGGGTAAACCCTTTGAACCATCGCTGGTGTCTCTTCACACTCTGCTCTGCTACTGAGCGTCAGTGAGTGTCCTCTAGCTCAGTCTGAACGTAGTATGAGGTTGGGGCAGGCTGTTTTATAGCTATTTAAAATCTGCACATCCCCACTTTGTAGTAGACCTGTGTGTGTGATGCCTCACGGCAGGGGCTGTGTGATGCACAGAGTGCTTTGCAACCTACCAGAACACTTAATGCTCCCACTAACGGCTGCAGAAGCAAACAGACAAACAAATTCCAAAGCCCATAGTTAGAATGTATTTAAGTTATAGGGAGAATTTGTACATAGTATTTAAAGCACATAACGTGCTTTAATACCATGTATTGCTTAGAGGAGGTCTAAGGTAGGTGGGAGCATCCCTTTAAGATGACAGGTCCACTTTAAGGCAACTAACTGTGAGCGGTGTTCTCCAGAGATATAGCTCATAATTTCTGTTGTCTGCTTTGATATCACACCTACTGCACATGCAACAGAAATAAGGCATCCTACAGTAGCCTCATCTCTTGAAGGAAGTTGTATAAAAATTCTTGTAACAACCTATACAATTAGGTGTAGAATGCAGATACTCCCAAAATGGAAGTAGCAGAGGTAAACTAGTAAAATTCTGAGCTTCAGTATATATATATATATATATATATATATATATATATATATATATATATAGATTTTTTTTTTTTTTTATTCACATTAAAGGTCATTTAAGTTTGTTAAGAAGCTATGACCTTTCATCCCTTGGATGCTAGAGAGGACTGTCAAAGCATTATGGAGCAACATGCCTGGGGCCCTTAGTTCCACACATGGCCACTCCAATTCCTTCCATGACTCTACTCACAGTCCCATACACTGTTCCCTAGCCCATACATACCCTTAAGCCTATAACAGACAAGCACAAAAAAACTTCTAACCCCTTTGGTTGCTAGAGAGAGCTCTAGTGAAGCAATTTGTTGGAGACCTCTATAGCATTCCAGTGGTTAAGACAGATTCTCAGCTCTGGAACACACCAACAGGTTAGGTAGAACAATCACAATGATTGCTCCACTGATCAGTCATCTGTGATTAAGCAGGGATATCATGAAAAGCTAACCTTTTGGTGTGCCCTGAAAACTAACACTGAAAAAACAATGGGTTAAGATTACAAAGACCAATTGCAAATACATTTTTCTAGGTCATAGCAAAGTGACAACTCAGTGGGGAGGGATGACTAAGATTCTAGTATCATATATACAGTTAAGGAAAAAATTATTTGATCCCCTGCTGATTTTGTACGTTTGCCCACTGACAAAGAAATTATCAGTCTATAATTTTAATGGTAGGTTTATTTGAACAGTGAGAGACAGAATAACAACAAACAAATCCAGAAAAACGCATTTCAAAAAAGCTATAAATTGATTTGCATTTTACTGAGTAAAATAGATATTTGGCCCCTTTGCAAAACATGACTTAGTACTAGGTGGCAAAACCCTTGTTGGCAATCAGAGAGGTCAGACGTTTCTTGTAGTTGGCCAGCAGGTTTGTACACATCTCAGGAGGGATTTTGCCCCACTCCTCTTTGCAGATCCTCTCCAAGACATTAAGATTTCGAGGCTGACATTTGGCAACTCGAACCTTCAGCTCCCTCCACAGATTTTCTATAGGATTAAGGTGTGGAGACTGGCTAGGCCACTCCAGGACCTTAATGTGCTTCTTCTTCTTGCCTTGGCCGTGTGTTTTGGGTCACTGTCTTGCTGCAATACTCATTTTCAATGCCCTGGCTGAGGGAAGGAGGTTCTCACCCAAGATTTGACAGTTGCCCTTTGAGGACACTTTAACCCCTTAATGACAAATAATGTGCCAGGACAGTCACAACATTTGATCCTAGCATGTCATGATTGCAGTGCATGTCAGGGCTCGCTATAATCAAGCCAGGGAAACTGTAACTGACTGCTCTGGGACAGAGAAGTCTGTTTCAGCCTTTCCCCAGTTACTCTGCACATGTGATTGCTTCTACAGAGATCACATGCATCTGCGGAGAAAGCAAAAAAGGCAATGTAATGTATGCATCACTTTGTCAATGTTCTCTGCGTCTATCTTCCTGACTGAGATTGTAAAGAAGAGAGAAGTAGAGAACACAATTTCAAACAAGCTGAAATGGCCAAAGAGGGGGGCTTTTTTATTTTGACTGATGGTGTTGTGGCAGAACTAGAGGTAAAGCAGGTCTGATCACTTGATGACCTACTTCCACCCCTTTGTGTTACAAATAAATGATTTATAGCAAAGGATTCTATTTACACTGAATAATTTATAAACACGTACCAGTGTTTAAACAAACGTTAATGTAAGTTTTATTTCTGTGGAACAATGTGATATATTTATATACACATCACAAAGTCTGATCTCCAAAAAAGAGGGACACCAGGGAAGGAAAGAGGGACATAGGGATTTTTGATTCAGAGGAATAGTACCCCCTAAAAGAACATTTGGGAGGTATGAATGACCATACCTTTTATCAAGTCCCTATTAAAGGGATAGTAATACTTAAAATGTAAAAAAAAAAAATATGTTGCAGGGGTTATCCCCCTAAGTAAAGCAAGAGTTCTCCCACTGCTGAAAGGTGTTTCATTCAAAAGTTATTAATTTTCAAAGTCGAATATCACAGTGGCCTGAAATTGTACAGTGGCGCTGTTGTTACACGATCATATGGACACCTCTGGTCCCGGGACCATAAATCTCCATAGGATGGTGTAGCAACAGCGCCACTGTACAATTTCAGGCCACTGTGATATTGCACCTAAAAAATTCAACTTTGAAAATTAATAACTTTTGAATGAAACACCTTTCAGCAGTGGGAGTACTCTTGTTTTACTCAGGGGGATAAACCCTACAACATATTTTTTTTTACATTTTAAGTATTACTATCCCTTTAAAAATGAACCAATATAATATGAAATGGGTTTTACATAACAATGTGGCATCAAAATAAAGCCCTACTTATGCTTAAAAAATGGTATATCATTGGTGTGGGTGAACTAAATGAATTAAAGGAAAAATATGCTTGAACAAAGGAATACTAAAAAGGCTAAAATTGCTCTGGTCCTCTAGGGTAAAAAAGGCCTAGTGATTAAGGGGTTAAAACTGAGCTGGATTGATGGGGTAAAGTGAATTGAGAGGGAGTGTCTGCCTTCTGAGAACCATTTAATGCAAGTGTCCTGTCCTCCTGCAGTAGGATACTTTACCCTATAGTTCATGTGTTCCATACTGGAGAAAAAGAGGATTTTAGTCTTACCTGTTAAATCCTTTTCTCTTAGTCCATACAGGTTACTGATAACTTTGGGTAGGTGATCCGCCCCTTTAATAGGCAGGAACAATTCTAGAAATGACTGCAGGGGGTGGAGCCTACCTTCCCTCCTTGGCTGCAGCTAGCCAACCAGCTCCAGAAAGATTTGAGACTCTAACTATGACTAGATAGTGGGAGAAAAGGAAGACTCCTGTGAGCATGACCCCGAAGGACCCCCACAGTCTGCCACAGGAGGGCCAAGCACAGTCCCTTGACAGGATGGGAGACCAGTAACCTGTACGGACTAAGAGAAAAGGATTTAACAGGTAAGACTAAAATCCTCTTTTCTCTGTCGTCCAATACAGGTTACTGGTAACTTTGGGATGTCCAACCATTGAGTTTCCCAGAGGTGGCAAGGACCAGGCGCAAGGCCTCCAAAGTCACCAGCACAGATATGAACCATCAGATCAGAGATAGCCCCACAAAACGAATGAATAGTTAACAGACACTGAACAGGGGCAACAACACCTCAACTGTTACACAGCACACTGAACTAGCGCCAACGGGGCTCAAAAGAGAAGGAAGCACTAAGATCCAAAGAAAATCCTAGACAGGCAAAACTGCCTTCAGGATTTTCCTCCCAAAGCTGGTATCAGACGATGCCAGCACAACAACACGGTAGTGCTTCGAAAAGATGTGCACAGACGACCAGGTGGCAGCCTTGCACAACTGATCAGCAGAGGCCTGATTCTTGTAAGCCCAAGAAGCCCCAATAGATTGAGTAGAATGAGCCATGACCCTACAGGGAACAGGCTTCTTCCTCAGCTCATAAGCCTTATGCATAGTGGACTAGATCCAAGAAGCAATAGTCACTTTGGATGCAGGTCTTCCTGCCCTGGGACCCTCAGGAATGACGAACAGAGCGTCAGACTGTCTGATAGACTCAGTGGGATGTACATAAAACTTAAGACAATGCACAACGTCCAACAAGTGGAGATACCTCTCCTTGTCAGAGGTGGGGTCAGGGCAGAAAGAGGGCACCACAATCTCCTGATTGATGTGGAACCCCGAAATCACCTTGGGGAGAAACTCCTGAGAAGTACGAAGTACGGCCTCGTCCTTGTGAAACACAAAAAATGGTGGTCTACAGGACAGAGTCTGTAACTCCACGACACTGCAAACAGACACGTTCGCCAGGAGAAAAGCCATTTTCCAAGTCAGAAGGCGAAGAGGAATAGTGGCCAAGGACTCAAAGGGAGGGCGCCTAAGGACGCTCAGAACGAGATTAAGATCCCACTGAGGAACAGGGCCTTAAAGACTAGGCGAGTATGGGCAACGCCCTGGAAAAATACCTTATCAGGAAGGATAGCAATGCGCTTCTGAAAGAAAACAGAGAGAGCAGAGGTCTGAACCTTAAGGGAACTCAAACTGAGGCCCTTATCCACACCATCCTGCAAGAAAGCCAGGACCGTAGGCAGATCAAAATCCTGAGACAGGTCCTTATCAGCACACCAGGATAGAAAGGTAGACCAGACACGATGGTAAGCTTTTTAAGAAACTAGCTTGCGAGCACTAAGCATAGTAGCCACCCCATCAGAAGAAAAAACTTTCTTCTTCAATATTGAGGATTCAATTTCCAAGCTGTCAAAGCTAGATGATGAATGTCCTCTTTCCACAGGTAACACTGGAAAAGAAGATCTGGACGGGAGGGGAATCTGAATGGCTCCACCACTGACAGATCCAGAAGCTCCAGAAACCAAACCTGTCGAGACCAGTACGGAGCAATCAGAATGATTGGACAACGATCCAGTCTCAATTTCCGTAGCGCCCTGTGCAACATGGGAATGGGGAGGAAAGATGTAAGCCAGAGGAAATAACCAAGGAATGGACATGGCATCCACCACCAGAGCTAGAGGATCCCTCCAGCGAGAGCAGAATCTTGGAACCTTCTGGTTGTGTCTTGTCACCATCAGGTCAATGCAAGGAAGACCACACTTCTAAACAATAAGGTTGAACACCTCTGGATGCAGTTCCCACTCTCCACTGTCCACTGTGTGTTGACTGAGGAAGTCCGCCATGACGTTGTCTACTATCACGGTGCCCGTGTTATCGCTGGCGACATTATGACAGTGCTACTTCCTGATTCCTTTTATTGGCCAACGTGGTTTTGCTCTGCCCAGTGCTAGCCCTTAAATACTGAGCCCTGTCACTTCTGCAGTGCCCTTTCGTGGTGTTCCCGTTGCTACCGCTTATTCCTATAACCGTGTGAATCCTGTGTATGACCCGGACTGCCTGACTACGTTCCTGCTCTGTGTACCGACCCGGCCTGGCTGACATTCCTGCTCTGTGTATCGACCCGGCCTGGCTGACGTTCCTGCTCTGTGTACCGACCCGGATTGGCTGACGTTCCTGCTCTGTGTATCGACCCGGCCTGGCTGACGTTCCTGCTCTGTGTATCGACCCGGCCTGGCTGACGTTCCTGCTCTGTGTATCGACCCGGCCTGGCTGATGTTCCTGCTCTGTGTACCGACCCGGATTGGCTGACGTTCCTGCTCTGTGTATCGACCTGGCCTGGCTGAAGTTCCTGCTCTGTCTACCGATCCGGTTTGGCGGACGTTCCTGCTCTGTGTACCAATCCGGCCTGGATGACTGCTCCATCCGGTGCCCTCCCTGTCTACGGACAGATCCTCTGGTTGCCTTGTTTGCTGCTCCAGTACTCTAGTTACTGTGACCAAGTCACCGAGTTTGTGCCTCGTGATCCTACACCCCGGTGTTGGAGATCAATCAGGTTGCACCACGGTACGCTTGACCTGTTCACCGCTTACAGCTGGGGTTGGTTTGTTCCCTGGGTGCCTCAGGTTGTACCCACTATCTGGCAGCCGATTTCAGGTCTGAGCGTTTGTTAACCCCTTGCGGGTTGGTGCCATTGCACATTGGGTCACAGTCAATTGCAGTCTCGGTTTGGTGTTACTCTGTGCCTACAGTTTCAGGCCTCCTCTAACTGTTCCGGCAGTCTGCCACTTGTCCAGGGCCTTCATTTACTCCTGTGTGGTCTCAGTCGCTATTATGTCACTCTCTGCGTAGTGAGTGTCCTGAGGGCCTTTGCACTATTAGGGCTTGTCCGTACCTCTTGGCCTAATAGCAACCATTTCTCCACTGTCTCGTTTTAGAGTCACATGAACTGTAACCTGACCTGTGGCAGTGTTGTACCTTCGTGTCTCACTGGACCCGTGTGGGTTATTGAATTCTACTATAACCTGACCTGTGTCAGTGTTATATTTGTCTATATATACTGGACCTGTGTGGGTTATTGATTTCTACTGTAACCTGACCTGTGTCAGTATTATATTTGTCTATATATACTGGACCTGCGAGGGTTATTCTCATTTCTGTGTTTTTTCAATAAAACTGCGTTTTTACCTAACCTTCCGTGTCTGAGTGTCCATAAAACCTTTACATCTACACCGGGAATGTGCACTGCGGATATGGCAGGAACGTGTTCTTCTGCACAGGACAAAATAGACTTAACCTCTAACCTAGCTGCGAGACTTCTTGTTCTGCCTTGCTTGTTGATGTAAGCAACAGCTGTGGCATTGTCAGACTGAACCCGGACTGGGCATTCTTCCAGCTGGGGAGTCCAGTGACGAAGGGCATGAAATATCACCAGAAGTTCCAACACATTGATGGGAAGGACTTGCCCTTCAGGGGATTGGAGGGGTCGAGTCACCACGACAAACTCAGCTCCACATGGAGAGGGAGGGACACTGATGTCTGCAGAAGGTCTGGCTGACCCTTGCACACCTGGATCATGAACCTCTGGAGTTCCCTGGTGTAAGCCATGGCAAATGGTACTGCTTCCATGGTGGAGATGAATTTCCCCACCAGAGAGGATAGCTACTTGGCTGGAACTGGATCTTGAGCTAGAACAGCCGAAACCCTGTGGGCGATCTGGAGAGCCACTTCCTCTGTGAGAAACACCATGCTCTGTTGAAGAGAAGGCCCAGGAAGACCAGACACTGGGATGGGACAAGATCAGACTTGTCCATGCTGATGATCCACTCGTGATGGGTGAGAGCATGAATGCAGTCCTGAACCTGCTGATGAAGAAGTTCCGCAGAATGGGCTTTCAGAAGCAGGTCGTCCATGTATGGAGTAACTCTGATGCCGTTCCAGTGGAGGACGGACACTAAGGCTCCCAAAACATGGTTGAATACCTGAGGAGCTGTTGTCAGACCAAAGGGAAGAGGTGAGAACTGAAAATGCCCTTGGTCGCAGGCAAATCTGAGATACTGCTGACTCTCTGGATGAATGGGGATGTGTAAATATGCATCCTGGAGGTCCAGAGAAGCAAGCAATTCCCCAGGAACCATAGCAGCAATCACAGTCTTCAGTGATTTCTGGTGATAATGAGACTGGATCACAAAGGAACTGAGATCCTTCAAATCCAAAATTGGATGACAACCGCCGTCCTCCTTGGACACCACAAACAGGTTTGAGTAAAAACCCATACTTTTGTCCTGAACGGGAACCAGCCTAGAACATCCTTGTCCAGAAGGAACTGGATAGCGCCGTTGAAGAGATGTGCCCTGGGGCATATGATAGGGGAAAAAGCGAAAGGGAGGAAGAGAGACGAAAGGGATCCTGTATCCTTCCGCCACTACTTGCAAAACCCCCGGGCCCATCACAGAATCCTCCCAGATGCTGTGGTAGTGAGGTAGACGACCGCCCACAGCTGAATGGGGACTCGGGTTCGGCGATTTATTCCGAAGAAATCTTGGAAGCCTTAAGTTGGTGGAGACCTTGGGCTTCCATTGCTGTTTGGGCTTGGAGCAGGCACGTGGAGCTGAGGGAACCGCCTGGTTCGCCTGAAGTGTCTCAGTCTGAAAGGAATGAAAAAAACCTGTTACACTTGAGAGGAGTTTTCTTCCTGGGGACCAAGGGCAGATGAGTACTTTTACCCCCAGTGGCCTCACTAATCAGATCCTTAAGATCTGGCCGAAATAAGGATGTGCCCTGAAAGGGCAAGGACAGCAAGGCTTTCTTAGAAGTGGTGTCAGCAGCCGAGATCTTGAGCCAAAGACCTCGCTGGGCAACCACAGACATGGTGGAAACCCTTGCCACCAAATGGAATAAGGCAGCAGAAACATAGTGCTGGGCCTCAGAGATGTTGGCAAGAAGGCGCAACATATCCAAAGACGAGGCACCCTGACGTACATCTAGGGTGAGTTGCTCAGTCCAGAACGCAATGGCCCGGTTAACCCATGCCGCAGCAAATGCTGGGTGCATGGCAGTACCAGCAGTGGCAAAGATGGACTTGAGGGAAACCTCAAGCTTCTTGTCAGTCCAGTCCTTCAGAGCAGGAGACAGGAGCATCTACCTTGGGGGGGTTGAACCCACTGAGCAAGCGCCACCTCAGAAAAGGGGTAAAGCTTAGCTAACTTCTTGGAGACAGAAGGCTGTCTGTCCAGAGATTACCACTCATCAGCCACTAGGCGATCCAGAGTGGGGTTAGGTAGAAAACAAGTATGGGATTTACAGGCTCCTGGAATACGTCACAGGGATCAGACAAGACCTCATGAATTAGGGGAATGTTTAGCGTGGTTAAAACAGCTCTGATTAGGCCCTTAGCTGAGGGCTCAGGATCAGCCTCAAAAGGGTCCCCAAAAAATTGAGAGGAACCCACTACAGAACATTCCTCAAAATCTGAATCCACCCTCAGAGGAATCTTAAACATCAGGTACTCCTTGTGGTTTGGGCAGGGAAGATCTGACTGATGAGGGGGTCTGCCAGGAATGGAAGACCCCCTGTAACTGGGATGGAAAGAGCTGCAACGAGGTCCCTGGTAGCAGAATTGAACTCTTGCACCCAAACTGGCTCTAATGCATGGCTGGAGGTCCCGGAGATAGATTCAGGGCCATCAGAACATGCTGGGCATAAATGACCTGAGAATTCTCTAGGTAACCCTGTATGACATGAGGAGCAATGCGCAATAGGGGATACAGAGACCCCAGAGTCCTTAGTCTTAGGCCTGTCCCCAAGCTCCAGCCGAGTAGACATTCTCACAGTGTCAGCAACGTTCAGAATAATAAATCAACCAATTTAAAGTTTCACCCCAGAAATCGCTAAAACACACTTATCTGGCAGGCGAAGGGTTAATCTCCAGAGGAGAGTCCAAGCCCTGCGTAGGATACTCATTCTGTAAAGCTCACAAAATGGCTGCTGCGGCAGGAGCCAATCAGAAAGGAGCGCGCAAAGCAAGCGCTCATGGGAAATGTAGTTTCCCCAGAAAAAGTACCCCAATAGGGCCTGAAGCCCCCTGAGCCCAACACACTTGCAATGTGAACTAGATGGTAGAGCAAGGTCAGACAATCAAAATGAGCCATCTCTGAAGTCGCTACGTTGAGCGGTTGCAGAGATATGTCCCAAACTGTACAGTCTCATAGTAGTGAATGGAGCAATGGCGTCTATGCAGTAAAGCGTGGAACTCAAATTTGTCAAAGTTAGAACTATGAAATAAAAATACATGAAACTTCACTAGAACATGTAAGCAGACCCAGAAAACACTGAACCCAGTAGGGAAAGTGCTATAACCACCCAAAAGAATGTCAATCAGCAGTTAAAGAGTTAATATACCACATAAAATTGTTCCAAACACTAACAGACATAACAGAAAGACCCAGTGAGGGCAGAAGTGTGCAATAAGAACTCCCAGGAATAACCCCTGTGCTGAGGGGCACTGTGAGACAAGTGGACCTGAAGCACTCAAAGGGTTGCTCACCTTTCCTGCAGATCTTCTGTTTTCAGATTACCATATATAAGAAGCAGACTCAGTGGGCTACTCCTGGGGGAAGCACTTGGAATCAAGATTTTCCCCCCTCAGGTCTTAAGGTCCACAAAAAGTACCTGGATACTGAGCTAGCCACATCTAAGGGTATTGTCAGTTATGGTAATCCGCCTAATGCTGGTATTCCATATCTAACAGAAAAATAAAAATTTTTCTAAAACTATAGCAGAACTGTTCTCTTGCCTGTGTTATCTTCACCAAGGAAGATATCTTTCTGGAGCTGGTTGGCGAGCTGCAGCCAAGGAGGGAAGGTAGGCTCCACCCCCTGCAGTCATTTCTAGAATTGTTTCTGCCTACTTAAAGGGGCAGATCGCCTACCCAAAGTTACCAGTAACCTGTATTGGATGACAGAGAAATAGGTATATTTCCCAAACTGCAGCATTCTTAAGAGTGTGACTGACATCAGTCTCACTCTTAAATGTTAAAGAACAGATTTATTGTAAAATCTCGTGTATAATACACACAATTTTGCCTCTTTTCACCTTATATGAAGTGTGTGTCTGTGTGTGTGTGGGGGAGTGCATTATACACTTGGAAAAAAAAATGTATATACTTATTTCTTCTTCTCTCATCTTTCCACCCACCTCAATGTGCTTACATCTGCTCCTCCTTCTACTCAACTCCTCCGGAGGCATCTGGGATATTTGCACAGCGAGCAGCATGCTTGCATTTGCTGTCTGCTTCCAGCCTTGTGAGGACCTCATGGAAGGGTATCGGGACCCCTCCTGATGACCCCAGCTACTGATCTGGGAGATCAATAGAGGCAATGCAGTGAAGCAAGAGAGCTCCCCTGCTTTCAATCTACCAGGAGACAGGTAGGAGTGGGTGGGATCGGGAAACCCTTTTAGGTCAATGATGGAGGTACTCCTATCCAGTGGCTCTGGGTAGAATGGAAGCAGGGGAGCTCTCTTGCTCCCGTGCATCACCTCTATTGATCTCAAGAACTGGCTGGGATATCAGTAGCTGGGGGGGGGGCATAAGGACACTGATTTTATGAGTTATTAACATGATCCAGCCACGCCCCACTGAGAGAGAACCAACAGCACACATATACACATACACACGTATATTTATTGTTTTCTGTTTCTATGTCTGCCCTGGGGCAGTGTGTGTATGTGTGTGTGTGGGGGGGACACAGAGATAAGACACAGTCAGTGAATCGGGGTGGTGAGTTTCACTAGTGGGCCTCCCTGCCCACTCCGTTGAAAGTCTCTGCAGTGATCCAGCGGGTCACCGAAGTGCTCGGCGCGCCCAAACAAATAGGCAATGTTGTGCACTATTTGCTATTGAATTATAAGCATGTTTAGATCATATCATTGAAAGGAGTACCAAAATGCTAAATAAATAGTATATAAAATTGTAAACTGACTGCTGTATGAAGGATACATATCTTCGTAAATAAGAACCGCTTATTTTATATGGTATGGTCATGCCTTAAAAATTTTTTTTTATATTTACTTGAGTAAAATACAAACAGAAAAGCTCTATAGGCCTCATGCAGAAATAAAAGAGGAACAATTCTGAAAAAACTTCAATTTGGGGGGCAACAGAAATTCCCAAATTTCCCACTGTTATAAATGTTACCTATTTGTACATAATGAAATGCACTTAAAGGGATAGTAATACTTCGTGTTAACTTTATTTTATTTTGTAGGCATTAAAAAAACATGAAGAATGATATGTCTTATCTCTCAAACCTTTATGGTTTAAGAGATATTCACAAACAAAGTATCCCCCCCCTGTTCAACCAGATCAGAAGGAAGGTGCCCAGGTAGACTGTAGAGAGGGACAATCTTCAATTAAGATAATGGAAAAAGCTGAAAAACTTGTCAAGGGGGGAAGGGCTTTCATTGTTTTCATACAAAGAAAATTGTCCCCTTCTGTTATCTGTCCTGTCATACAACCAGACTCACATCTGAGAAGAGATGGCTTACACTAGGTAAAAGGGGCGGGGAGGGGAACTTTGCTTGTGAATATCTCATAAACCATAAAGGATTGAGAGATAAGACTTATATCATTCTTAATGTTTTTTTAATGCCTACAAAATAAAATAAAGTTAAAACGAAGTATTACTATCCCTTTAAAGTTTAAATTCACAGCTCTTTATTATTGTAAAAGGCATATCATATGGCCTCATTCTGATTATCTAGTCTAGCCTAGGTGTGCCTGTAATCATGATGTAATACACAAGTTATGTGCAGTCTATAGCAGTGGGTAGGACAGACCTATACATTTCTAAGTAGGATTTCAAAAGAGCAGATTATCTCCTTGCATGCTAGAGAGGCTTACAACGCATTGCTTCACATTATGTGTGTAAAGGTAATAAAATAAAAGGTTGTGGTTTTATCTTTGGGTGTAAATAGGGCATTTGCGATGATGCAGGACATTATCTACCATTACAACTGCACCAAAAAACTGATGACCACAGAAGAAGACTCATGTCTGCATGTAAAGAGAGCAAAACAAAAAAAAATACAGGGAGTTGCAATCATATGTTTTAAAGAGACATTATGACCACACCACTTTTCAAACTTACTTCTTATCATACTGATCATAATAATATAAAATGTATATTCTATTATAATATAAAATTGAGGGCAAAATGAATCTTGCCATTGAATAGCCATACTGCCCATGTGGAATACAAGGTCCAAGAAGGAAATGATCCTTGACAAGATACAATTCTGGTGTAGGATAAGACAGGACCAGCTGGGAGTTTTAACACTACATGAAAAGAAAGATTACCCCTTGAATGTCAGATGGATGGGTAACAATGCTTTGCATACTCATCTGGTACTAAATCGGTTAACATTTTAACATCTGGTATGAGGTCAGGAAAACAATTTGAAATAAAGTGATTTTGTCAAAATTATATATCATGAGGATTATTTTCCAATTAAACCCTTGAGGACCCTTGCTCTACAAATGCACTGTATCTATCTGGTCCTCAAGAGGTTAATTGGACAACACTGCAAAATGAGAAGACCTTGTCCAACTCCCTTATCTTACAGCAGAGGAGGACAACCTGAGGTCCTCCAGATGCAGAAGTCTACAATTCCCGTAATCTCCCAGACAATGGGAATTGTAGTGCTCCACAGCATGAAAGCCTTGGGTTGCCCACCCCTGTCTTAGAGCAACCAGTCAACTTCCTTTTGTTTCCTTTTAACCCTTTGATTGCCAGAGGGGTACGCAACGCATTGTAAAGCAATACGTTGCGTACCCCTCTGGCACTCAAAGGGTTACGATTATTACCACTGGAAAATAATTTCTACAGCTCTTCACTAGTGTACATGCATAGTTATGGTCTTGTCCCTTGTCTTGGGACTGGGGTTTATTTGTTACCTAGAGCAGAATGTTTTTATGTTATTTAAAAAATAAATAAATAAATAAATAAATAAAAAAAATAAAAAAAGAATAGGACTAAAGCTGGGAATTACTGCCCTGCAGTATCGAAAGATTTCCATTGTAAAGGTAAAATAAAAAAAAAACAAAACTATTTTTGGCTTTACCTCCATCTTCTGGAAACATTTGAGTTTACCAGGCTAGAGGTAAAAAGGCAAGTCTCCCCTCATTTGATGCTGTGGGTTATAGTCATTCCAAAACAGTATACTTTTTCTTTTATTAATTTTTGTAGTTGGCACAACAATTTTAGTACAATCAAGTCATATTTAGGAAATGCTGGTTATTAAAGGGTTATGTTGATATTATAATGTACTTGGTCTATAAACTATGTTTAATGCATTCTGATTACCTCATAAAATGTTAATTGAAATTGAATTATGTGCTGCTACCAACTTTTGGGGCACTATACATTTGTGCATCTATACATATTGGGTATCAGTATAATCATTCAAATGTCATACTTGTTTGTTACACTACGCTTGCTTGAGGACCTTGAACCTTCCTGAAACCCCCATCTTTGTCAACATTTTCTTCCAACATCATTTTGTATTAAGAAACCTTGGCCATTTTCTGGTAAGTTAGTCTACTTTCAGGAAATATGTTATAATATAGTTATTGAGCTTTTAAGGTAGTTTTATAATTTAACCAGTGGAATGTATGTTTAGTGAAGAAGCTGAAAATACCCTTTTGTGCTCCTGATAATTAGAAGTCTGTGAAAGCCATGCATGTAGTTAGAACAATGCAAACCTGTTATCAGTGCACTCAGGAGAGTCAGGATTTGAAATTTGTATAAAATCTTTTGATAAAAAGTGCATGATAGTAGCAAAATAAGATTTTTTTAAAACTTTTCTTGTATTTATGACATCAGTCAAATTGCCTATTGTGTCATATATAATCAAAACTTCTCAGGATTTTAAAAAGAACATTTCCAGCATCTACTATCCCAGCTCTGTCTAGGCATGAACTGATTCAACAATTTGCCTTCTGGAGTGTTTTTCCATCTATATAAAGGGCACAGGAGCACCTTCCACTATTACCCAAAGCATATTCACCTTAATAGACTAACATTCAGGGTATGGAAGCTCCGGTTAATACCAGAAGTTGCTTTGTACACATTCCTTCCCCTGTATAATGACAGGGAAACAACTTCGGAAGGCAAAATGTTGTGGAAATACCTCCAGTGCTTATGTGCTTTCTGACTGCATGGTGGGCCCACAAGAAGCAGCTTTGAGGACCATGGCTGATCTAGTGTTTTCAACCCCATGAACACTAGAGACATTTCCTCACATAACTATGCAACACAATGGAAATGTCTCTGACATCTAAGGGGTTAGGGTAAAGTATTCTTGGCAATAAGAACTAAAAATTAGCAACCTAGTGAAGCATATATTTAGCTACTAAATTATCTCAAAGAGAAGAAGAAGAAAAAAAAAAAAAAAAAAAAAAAAAACCACAGATCACAAGACTCTGTCATAGCTCATAAGAAAATCTCACACGAATCAGACAAATCAAGCACCACCAAAGCACTGAGGAAATAAAACATGAAAAGAAGCTAGGCCTCTGAAAAATGATCATAGACAGAAAAAGCAAACATATACAACAGGATTCCGCGTTGGCTAAAGAAAAGCTTCTCATTATAGTTTAACAATCATATGTGCTACACGGTACACAGATGATAAAATTAGCTAGAGCTTTAGAATAACCATTCTCAATTTATGCAGAAACATACCCAGAACAATTGGCTTTAATCCTGCATATTTATATATGGAAACAAAAATATGCTACAATTGCATCGTGGGGCATATCAGGATGACGTTCCTAAAGCAAACTGCAAAGTGCTTTGGCGAACTGCCTCTACATATAGGCTGAGAAAAGTGATCTGACATGCATACCAATACTGTTCCCATTTTATTTCTACTTTCATGTTTTAAATTTGTATTTTTGTTTAACCCCTTGTATGTTACAAACATTGTTTCCCAATGTGCAGGAGACTTCTCTAGCAACCAAGGGGTGGAGAGTTTTCAAATACAACAGATTTTATTCTTGGACAACCCAACAACTTGGACAACTAAATACTGATCCCAATAAAAGGCCAAAGTAGAAAAAGAAAAGTGTTTTCCAGTATCAGGGGCCAAAACATTCTGCTACAGTGGTGTATGTTTATGGAATGCTTTAGGCAAGGATAAAAGAAAATGTCCTAGGACAAAGGTACTTTGGCACAAAAGTACAATAGGAATTTGGTAGTAATTCTAGTAATAAGTGAAACAGTAGAAAGCATGTCTAGAGATTATACTATGATATGCATGACTTTTATATGAAATAGAACAATTACATTTATTATACACCGGAAGTTTGGGACAGCGTTGGCCGTCTTTTTTTTTTCTTGTATTTATTAATGTAAACTCTGTGGTGTTGGCAATGTGTAAGTGTATGGATGTATATGGAAAGTCACAGCATAAATTAGATTCATGTTTAATAGGTATTATGCTACTTTTATCTGTATTGGTGAAAATGCAAAAGATACACACAATGTGGCATTATAATACAACAATTTACATTGTTATTTGTACCCCTTGCACTACCGCATGTCATTTTTTTTTTTTTTTGCAATGATTGCAAGTCCCCTGTGAAAGTAAAAGGTTTCAGGGGTGAGCGATTTATGTGTTTAACCCTTTAAGGGTAAGAGGAGTGTGAAATGCAATGTACTGCACGGCCCTACAGTCCTTAAAGGGTGAATAAAGGCAGTTCATGTTGTCTTAATGTTTATATATGTAAAAGAAGTCCTGTCCCAATGAAAACAGGCACCTCGAGCACTGACGGCAGGCACTGTAAACCCCTGCTTGCATTCCATTGGCATCCTCCGCTTCATGGGGATTGTGTCAGCGCATGATCCCTTTGAGTGAAAGAGGTACTGAACACATTGCATTGCAATACATTGAGTAACTGTCTGGCACTCAAAGGTGAAGGCAATTATTAGTCACTGAACATGGAACTACATTCCATGGCTGGTAACTGGAGTTAATGGAGCCATGTCATATACACATGTAACTGTGAGAATCTTTTGGAGCTAACCCTTTGAGTGGCTTGCAATGCGTTGATAAAACTGTCTGGTACTGAAACAATAAGGTGATTGTTATTCACTCAGCAGTGAATCCTGGCACTATTAGTATCCCCTGCATACATTCCATTGTCCGCTTCATGGGGACTGTGAGACTCTCCCATAGTGTCCCAAGTTTGGACAGAGTGCCTGCCCCAGGTCTTGTACACTGTAGATTGTCATTCATGTACAGTAACTGGCTTTATTGGAATTGTTGAATGAAGAGGTGTAGCAGGAGGTACAGACCATAAGTAACCAGGTGAGTTATAGCTGCCTTTCAGCTTGGGAGAGGTCTTCTTTAACCCCTTAACGACCGACCATGCAGGCACGCGGCAGTCACTAAAGGACCACAGAGCTTTTTTTTTTTTTTTCGATTCCGGACTTCCCGAACGGTGTGCAGCAGTGGGGGGAGCCCGGAATTCCATGACGGTCATAGTACGTCATGGGTCGTTAACTCAGAACAACCCATGATTTACTATGACTGTCAAGGGTCGTTAAGGGGTATAAAAAATATTATATATACATATATATATATGTGTGTGTGTGATTTTATGATTATATATTAAATAAATCCAATTGCAAATGAAAATATAGTTTAGAAATAGTTTAGAATAGTAGCATTAGAATATTTTTAGACAAGAAAAATAGGTTCATAAATCTCAGCTATTCTTTTCTCCTGATTTTATGGAAATATTCCCTAGCAAATATATATATATATTCTGTCATATTAATGATACCTTTAATGTTAATTAATATTCTCTGCAAACATCTGTGTAACAATATAGAATGATATACAAATAAATATAGCCAGTGAATGGTTGGGGGATGATTGACGTTGTAATCCCCCAACAAAAGGAGGTCCAACAATTGACCACACCTTCGTATAGTATGAGATTATGTGAAGGTGTCAAAATCACACCCCCTGTATCTCCTGGTGAAGCATTATGGATGGGATATGCATATCTCCTCCTTGCTGCCCACCCCAGGGTGTGTCAGGAACAGCAGTAGAAATTGTGGTCACATGACCATGTTATATCATTTTATATACATGTATATACACACACACATACAGTAATGTGAACAAGTTTTAGGCAGGTGTGAAAAATGCATAGCGAGTGAACAGAAGAAACATTTAAATCAAATCAATACTTGGTATGACCACCCTTTGACTTCAAACAGCATCAATTCTTCTAGGTACACTTGCACAAAGTCATGGATTTTGTAGGCATATAGTTGGGTATATGATTAAACAATTATATCAGGCAGGTGCTAATGATCATCGGTCTTATATGTAGGTTGAAACACAAACAGCTGTGTAGGAGGAATAAAACTGGGTGAGGAACAGCCAAACTCAGCTAACAAGGTGAGGTTGCTGAAAACAGTTTAATGTCAAAAGTCATACACCATGGCAAGACTGAGGACAGCAACAAGACACAATGTAGCTATACTACATCAGCAAGGCCTCTCCCAGGCAGCCATTTCAAGGCAGACAGGGGTTTCCAGACGTGCTGTCCAAGTGCTTTTGAAGAAGCACAAAAAAATGGGCAATGTTCAGGACCACAGACGCAGTGGTTGACCAAGGAAACTTAGTGCAGCAGATGACATACACATCATGCTAACTTCCCTTCACAATCGGATGATGTCCAGCAGTGCCATTAGTTCAGAATTGGCAGAAAACAGTGGGACCCTCGTACACCCATCTACTGTCCACAGAAGTCTGCTCAGAAGTGGCTTCATGGAAGACTTGTGGCCAAAAAGCCATACCTCCGACGTGGAAACAAGGCCAATCAACTCAACTATGCACGAAAACACATGAACTGGGTGCAGAAAATTGGCAGCAGGTCCTCTGGACTGATGTTTCAAAATGCTAAATATTTGGCTGTACCAGAAGACTGTTCGCCGAAGGGCTGGAGAGCAGTACAAGAATGAGTGTCTGCAGGCAACCGTAAAGCATGGTGGAGGTTCCTTGCAAGTTTGGGGCTGCATTTCTGCAAATGGAGTTGGAGATTTCAACTGAATTAAGAAAGGCTTTTTAACTCCTTGACAGAGTTTAAAAAAGTCAAACTTAAGCCAGTTGGGATTTCATTTGTCTACTATAATGAAGCCAGATTGCCCAACTATGGTTTCATATACAAGATCAAATGGGTATTTTGTATAAAGAAGATTGGAGATATCATTAAAAAAAGAAAAAAAATCTCACGTTACATTAATTTAAACGGGGATTTAACATCTTTAGCATAACATGGGTTAAAAGACCCATTTAAATCAATGGGGAATATCATGTGGTTGCTCTGGTACAGTTTGGTTTGCCCCCAAATTCTCTATGTTGACATTATATATGAGGCCCAACGTCTGTTATCCCATGCTTGCTATGTGGCAGAAAGGACTTACATTTCTTGCAGGCCACCAATAAATTCAGAAGCTAATACCACTCTGCCAAATTCAAATGATTCCTTTTCATTCAGGGGAGTTATTATTTTATAACAATTCCCTTTAAAAGAAAAATTGCAGGAAAAAGTATACTGGCTCACTTTAACACTTTATAACGGAGTATTAGGTTTGCACCAAATGTATGATTGTGTGCACTATCCATCACTGTCCAGTTTTTAGGATTCAAAGAAGTACACACCTTCCTACACTATAAATAATGGCATGGTTACGCTGCCTACTTCTGAAGAAGTAAACAGGCTCCAGAAATGTCTGTAAAATGGCAGCAGCCAGCAAGACCTGACCAGTTTTATTCATTATCAGGTACAATTTGACCTCATCAACCACACGTCAATGAACATTTTAGAATATTTTTTCAAACTATTTAAAATTTGTCCTGCTAAATTTATCCCGGAAGATTCATTCAAATCCTAAAGCATTAAAGGGTTAGTAAAGCCTTAGTATGGTAGATTTTACAAAAATAAAGTATTTGGAGAAAGTCCTGTCTCTCAAACATTTACGGTTTGAGAGATATTCACTGCTAAAGTTCCCACCTCCCTCACGTCAGCTGTAAAGCTGACAGAAGGAGATTCGAGTTGTGCGACTCGAGGCAGCTCTTCAGCAGAGCCAAAATAGCGATCTTTAAAAAGAACGACTTAATTGGAACGGTCTACAAAGTGTGCTTGCAAACCAGGCACACTTTGTAGACCGTTCCAGTGAGGCAATTATTTTTAAAAATCACTGTTTTGGCTCTGCTGAAGAACCGCAGGTTGGTCCCAGAGCTTTAGATGCAAATATCTTTCAAACCATAAAGGTTTGAGAGAAAGGACCTTCTCCAAATACTTTATTTTTTATAAAATGTACCATACTGAATAAACTTTATTTTGGGCATTACTAACCCTTTAAATCTATGTTTAACTATCATACACTACCCTCACAGGAAACCACCGCAACAAGCAGGGGATGTGGCAGCTGTACTCCCAAGACAATTGTGTTTCACAAAGTTTGATTGGAAAGACAAAGCACAACGTAGCTCTTGAGAAACAGAAGCAAGGTAAGGGCAGGGTGTCATGGTAGAAGCAACTTCCTGAAATCAGTATACTTGGGGCCAGGAAAACTTTGTGTATATATATATATATATATATATATATATATATATATATATATATCAATCACACAGGTTGGTGAAGTTGTCCCATAAAAATGAATAGTTAAGGCAATTCAGTGTCATCATAAAAGAGAAGGGGGCTGCAGAACAGCAAGATAGCTAATAAGCATGAAGGTCTCAGGGAGTATAATAGCCCTTGAGTTTGTGCCACACAGCTTCCTATTAATAAACAGTATTTTTCTGAGTAGAAAATTTATTCACATCACTTCAGCATCACTGTATTTCTGTGATTTATAGCAGAACATGTCACACTCTACAGATATTTCCCCCTTTTATATGGTCCGTCCTTCTCATCCCCCTCTGTGAATGGTGTCAGAAAACCAAGCTACACCTCGAGACACACATATAAACAACAGTTATGGTATTTCCACAATGTTGTAGAGATGATGAAGTTGTAAATTTTGAGAAGACTACAAAAATAAATAATCTTTGAGTCTGGGATTTTTTTTTCTATGTTAGAATTCATACTGGGGATGGTACAGATATTCCTAGAACAGTAGCATAAATCTTTAAACTCATAAAAAGTGTCGCTTCCAGTGCTAAAAAGATTTATTTCTGAAGGAAGGTATATGATCGACATGGGAGACATCTGATTATGTTTCATTTATAAAACAGCTGTGATTAAATGCTTATTTCCTGTACCAAGCTGAATTCCACTGTGCTCCTTTTGGGAGGTCATCAGAAATTGCCAATAGAAACCGGGCAGAATTTGCATCCCAAGTGCCCCTAGGCAGGGCACCCTAGACATCCTTAGCTCAGTTGACGGCCACACCCACACTTCACATGACCCCACCCCACAGTACCAGCCACTGTCCCCTGGCACATACAATGTCCTTGAACTATAACAAGCAAGAACAAAAAAGCTTTAATCCCTTGCTTTGCTTGAGGGATCTCCAACACATTACTCTGCAATGCGTTGGAGATCTCTCTCTAGCATCCAAGATGTTAAATAACATCCTGTAAAGGGGTATATACAACTGATGCTGGGACATTGAGATTACTCTGGCCACACCCACAATTCAGAATGTGGGTGTGGCAAGCTCAGCTGAGACACCCCTCAAGATCTGGAGCTCTAGGCAGCTGCCTTCTCTGTCTATTGGGAAATCCAGCTCTGAAGAGAATACAACCATCCCCATGTTGTATTATTTTAGAGTCTTTCTTTAACCCGTTAATGACCAATGATGTGCCAGGGATGGAAGTCTAAAACTGACTGCTCCAAGACCTCGTCCCTGCGAGTCAGTACTTGTGATCGCTCACACATAAGGGCTCTCCAAACACACACACACACACAAAAAGTCCTTGGTCCTTCAGTGCACACAACCCCTGGAACACGAGTCTTTAAGGGCTTAAAGGAGAAGCAAAAACCCCTAATAATAACCGCCAATTGATCAGAAAATTCTAATGGCATATATGAATTTTCCCTTGTGCATTTGTGGAAGAGACAAGATATTTAAACAGTCCCAGATGTCAAGTCTATGGAGGTACACATGACAGTTTCTTGCAGGACCATAGGGCACGTCTTAGCTCTTTAAAGGACTAGTAAACTTTTTTCCAGTACTAGTTTAAAAACTTTTTTTTTTTTTTAATACATTAGCAATGCCCTCTAGTGGTCAAATTCCAATTCGTTATTCCGTTAGATTCTAATGGAGTGGAAAGGCAGTGACTTACGGTTCTCCACAGAATGTGATAGAAACTGCTGAGTCATGTAGTCAGGAAGTAAAAATACAGTAAATTCACTTCTTGATTATTTGAACCATTATAAATGTTGAATAAAACAATTGACAACAGTTAGAGTATTCTTGTGTTACTCAGCAGAAAATGCTCTATAACATAAATGTTTTCATAAAAAAAAGTTTACCAGAGAGGTATCCAACACATTGTAATGCATTTCATAACTTTTTTGGCACTGAAAGGGTTAAACAAGTCAGTGCTGAAGGTGTACACAATTCACTGGCAATTTATTTTAAAATATCTGCAAGGAGTTTCACATCCATCTCCCATTCACAAACTCCTGTGCACCTGCCCTCCCTCCCATTCTCCGCCTTCTACTCTGTGTTGTCCCTCCATTTATGCACTCACTCTATTCATTGCTACTTTCTACTGTGTTCATGCTGCCTCACATGTTCGCGTTCCCTCCCCCATGCCTCAACACCCCTGAAAGGAACTCAAACAACATGTTTTTCTATGGGAGAGAAGTCCTGTGTTCCTTCAACAAAGACAAATAGAAAAGGATTTATGGGCAAGTACACTGTGGAACACAGAGACAAACTGGATACAATCACGAACCTCAGATGTTAACAGATACTCCACACAAAAGTAACAGAAAAAAAGGTAAGAAGAGACAATAAAGAGGCACCTACACAGACACTACAATCTGGAAAATGTTTCTCCTAAAACAGGCCACAACCAAGAGCAGGACAATGATCCTACAATGTTTAGCAAAAGTGTGAAGGGACTATCACATACAACTGCTCTGCAGAGGCTTAGTTCTGGTCTGCACAGGAAGCTCCCTTTACTCTACTGGAATGAGCCGTTACCTAAAAGGCACTAGTCTCTTTTTAATGACATAGGCCTGACGAATGGTCACCTTAATCCAAGAGTCAATCTCAACTAGAAGCCACATGGCCCACATATGGGCCCTCGGGAATAATGAAAAGAGAATCCAATTTACGAAAACGTTCTGTGTTATGAAAGTACTGTTTAATACACCTAACTATGCCAAGGCAGTGAAGCTCTTGCTCTCGTCTAGTAGATGGAAAAAGGAAGAACAATTTCTTGGTAAGAAAATCAGAAACCACCTTGAGATGAAATGCAAAACAAGTATGAAGAATCACCTTATCTGGATGAACAAAACAAGAAATGGGACTGCAAAACATAAAGCTTGTAGTTCAGTCACACAAAGAACAATCATCTTAATGAAAACTGTCTTCAAAGTCAAGCTACAAAGAGACAAAGTAATCAATGACTTTAAAGGATCCCTCTGAAGCACTAAAAGGCAATATGATTCAGAAAAAAACTTGACAAGGCCAAGATCTGGACTTTGATAGCACTATGAGGAAGCCCATTTTATAGGTTATCCTGGAGAAAGGACAAGACCAATGGTAGACAAAAAGGACATGACCGCGAGCCATATCTTCATGCCACTTGAAGAACAATGACCATACTCTAGGATATACCCTAGAAAAAACTGGCTTATGGGAATTCAGCATGGTAAGTGGTTTACAGGATAAAAAAAATCAGGATATTGAAGTCAGGGTGAAAAGTCTGCTTCATAGTCTACTAAGTGTGCAAGAGGAACTGGTAAAAGAAGCCAACCTAATCGGGGACAATAATTAACCTATAAATAGGAAAATAATAAAAATGTGCCCTGCTGGTCTCCTGAGCAGAGGACTTGGAGAAGATGCTGCTGTTGGGGTGGGGGCTAAGTGAAGCTGGGAGGGAGTCTCCACCTCCGGAGAGCTTTAGTTTGCAAGTGCCCTGCCTCCTTCAGGCAGTAACTTACCCCATGGATCCTGTGATCCACAATGGACAAACGAGAAAACCCCATATGTAGACAATTAATTGTACTCAAGGGGTGCAATTAATTCCTTTATTCTCCCAAGATATCTCCATCTGGACTACACTAGTGTCAATGTTAATAACCAAAATATGATTTTAGTCTTACCTGTTAAATCCTTTTCTCTTAGTCCACACAGGTTACTGGCAATTTTGGGTAGGCGATCAGCCCCTTTAAGTAGGCAGGAACAATTCTGACAAGTGACTGCTGGATGGAGCCTTCCTCCTCTTCTTAGCTTGCAGCTAGCCAATCCCCATCCAGTAAGATTTGAAAACTATTGACTAGGTAGTAAGAAGGTAAAGGAAGACTCCTGTGAGCGTGAACTCAAAAGGACCCCCACGTTTTGCCACAGGAGAGTTAAGCATGATCTCTTGACAGGCTGGGAGACCAGTAACCTTTATGGGCTAAGAGAATAGGTTCCACCACTGATAGATCCAGAAGCTCCATAAACCAAGCCTGCCGAGGCCAGTACGGAGCAATCAGAATGACTGGGCAGCTCTCCAGTCGCAGTTTCCGTATCACCCTGTGCAACAGGGGAACGTGAGGAAAGAGGTATGCCAGAGGGAAAAGTCCACAGGATCGACAAGGCATCCACTGCTAGAGCCAGTGGATCCACCCAGCAAGAGTGGAACGTTGGAACCTTCCTGTTGTGTCTTGTCGCCATCAGGTCGATGCATGGAAGACCCTACCGCTGGACAATGAGGATAAACACCTCTTGATGCAGTTTCCACTCTGCTGTCCACAGAGTGTCAACTGAAGAAGTCTGCCAGAACGTTGTCTACTCCAGGAATATGAACTGTGGAAATGGCAGGGACATGCTCCTCTGCCCAGGACAAAATAGCCTTGACCTCTAGCCAAGCTGTGAAACTTCTTGTGACACCTTGTTTGTTGATGTAGTTTACCGCTGTGGCATGTAGTGTCCAGTGTCGCAGGGCATAAAATATCGCCCAGAGCTCCAAGGTATTGATGGGAAGGAGAGATTCCTCCTGGGACCACTGGCCCTGAGCATTTAAGTGCCCCAGGACCGCTCCCCAGCCAGAGAGACTGTCTGTCGTCAAAGGGCCTGCCTTTCAGGAGATTGTTCAGGTTGAGCCACCACGAGAGGATCAGCTCCACGTGAAGAGGGAGAGATAGGGAAGTCTCAAGGAGATCCGGTCGACCCCTGCATGCCAGGATTAGAAACCTCTGATGTTCCCTGGTATGAGCCATGGCAAACAGAACTGCTTCTATGGTGGAAATGAACTTCTACACCAGGGATGATAACTTCTTGGCTGGAAGTGGATCCTGAGACAGGACAGCTTGGACCTTCAGTGCTATCTGATGAGCCACTTCGTCGTGAGAAACACCATCTCTGGGTGTAGAAAAGGAGGCCCAGAAACACCATCCTCTGTGAAGGAACAAGGTCCAACATGTCCAAATTGATGATCCGCCCGTGACGGGACAGAGCATGAATGCAATCCTGCACCTGCTGATGAAGGAGTTCTGGAGAAGATGCCTTCAGAAGGAGGTAGCCCATGTATGGGGTGACAATGATGCTGTCCCGATGGAGGACGGAAATCAATGCTCCCAGGACACTGCTGAAGACTTGAGGAGGTGTGGTCAGGCCGAAGGGAAGGGCTGAAAACTGGAAATGCCCTCGGTTGCAGGCAAAGCAAAGAAATTGCTGACTCTCTGGATGAATGGTGATGTGCAAATAAGCATCCTGAAGATCCAGTGAGGCCAGAAATTCCCCCGGGGACATGGCAGCTATCACCATGCGGAGTGATTCCTGGCGGAATTGGGACCTGACCACAAAGAAGTTTAGATCCTTCAAATCTAAAATGGGATGGCAGCCGCCATCCTTCTTGGAAACCACAAAGAGATTGGAGTAGAACCCCAACCCCCGTTCCTGAGGAGGAACAGGTTCCAAGACCGCCTTGTCCAGAAGGGCCTGGATGGCTCCCTCGAAAAGGCAGTGCTTTTCTGCTCCCAGAGGTAAGCGAGAATAGAAGGTCCGAGAAGGAGGAAGGGAGGTGAAGGGGATCCTGTACCCCGTAGCCACCACCTGCAAAACCCACGGGTCCGCCACAGAGGCCTCCTAAGCTGAGAGGTAGTGGCGTAAGCGGCCACCTACCTGCGAGTGGAACCCTTGGGCTTAGTGGAGGACTTGAACCTCTACTGCTGCTTAGGCTTGGATGAGGAGCACAGACCCTGTGGCACCTCTTGGGTCGCCTGGCGCAAGTCAGCCTGAAAGGGACGAAAAGCCGATTCCTTTTGACAGGCACCTTCTTCCTCTGAATCACTGGCAGGTTAGTACTCTTCCCTCCAGTGGCTTCACTGATCATATCCTTGAGATCAGGCTCAAACAGTGAGGTGCCCTGAAAGGGCAAGGACAGGAGAGCCCTCTTGGAGGCCGTGTCAGCAGACCAGATCTTGAGCCAAGGAGCCCATCTGGCTACCACAGACATAGCGGATGCCCTGGCTACCATGCGCAAAGCGTCAAACAGGGCAGCAGAAACATAATGCTGAGCTTCGGAGATGTTGGTGAGAATTTGCAACATGTCAGTAGTAGGAGCTCCCTGATGGACACCTGAAGTGAGCTGCTCAGTCCAAACAGCCACTGCTCTATTCACTCACTCTGCAGCAAATGCGGGGCACAGGGCAGAACCTGCCATTGCAAAAACGGCCTTGAGAGAGTTCTCGAGCTTTTTGTCAGTCCAGTCTTTCATAGCAGATGCATCAGCCACAGGCAAAGTAGTGAACTTAGAAAGCCTGGAGACAGAGTATCCACTTTGGGGGGATGAACCCACTGAGCTAAGGCCGCTTCTGAGAACAGATAAAGCTTAGCTTAGACTGTTTCCTGTCAGGAAACTTGAACTCCTCAGACACCAAGCTGTCAAGGGTGGGGTTAGGTGGAACACAAGTATGGGGCCTAACAGGATTCTGAAACACATTGAAGGGATCAAAAGAAACCTCCTGTACCAAGGGGATGTTCAGGGTGTTCAACACAGCCCTGATCAGGCCTACAGCTGAGGGTACAGGATCAGCCTCAAAGGGATCATCATCATCATCATCAGAATCCACCAATAATTCTTCATCAGAGGAATCAGACACATCAGGTACACCCGGCGGTTTAGGAAGGGAAGATCTGATAGGGGTGGGGGCCCCTCCCCGAGTGGAAGACCCCCTGCAAGGTAGATGGAAGGAGTTGTAAGGTAGACCAGAGGTCCCTGGTAGTAATCTTAAACTCTTGTATCCAAACTGACTCTAGTGCATGGCTGGAGGCCCCTGCAGGGAATTCAGGGGCAGCAGCGCATGCTAGGCAAACATGACATGAGTATTCTCTAGGTAACCCTGTGACATGAAAAGCAATGAGCAATGGGGGACACAGACGCCCCAGTATCCTTAGTCTTAGGCCTAGCCCCAAGGTCTAACAGAGTAGACATTCTCTCAAATGATCAAAGTATCAGAAACACCCACTAATTAGTTTGTATGATAAATTAAATCACCCCAGAAATGTTAAAATAGATTTATCTGGTAGGCGAAGGGTTAAACTGCTGAGGACAGAAGGAGAGTCCAAGCCCTGCGTAGAATACTCGATCAGTGAAGGCACAAAATGGCTGCCGCAGTGGGAGTCAATCAGAAGTGAGTGCGCAAAGCGAGTGCTCATGGGAATTGTAGTTTCATTGATAAGGTACCCTAACAGTGCCCGAAGCCCCCTGAGCCCCCCAACATACCCAGAACATTGACCGGACAACAGAGCAAAGGCAGACCAATTAAATGAGCCATCTCTGACCTCGCTACGTGAAGCGGTTGCAGAGATATGTCCCAAACTGTAAAGTCCCACAGAAGTGAATGGAGCAATGGCGTCTATGTGGTAAACGTGTGCCTTAAAGGCGCACAACACAAAGTTAGCAAAGTGAATACCAAACTGTAAAACCACTGAAAAGCACACTAGAACAAGTCAGCAGACCCAATAAACTCTAGTCCCAGTAGGGAAAGTGCCCACAATGCCCCCAAAAGATGCTAACCAGCAGCAAAAGGGTTAAGTTACCACAGAAACTTGCTCCAAACACCCCACAGACATACATATAAACCAAATGAGTGCATGAGTATGTAATAGGAACTAAAAATGAGACCCCTGTGCAGAGGGGAAGCATGGGACATGTGGACCTCAGCACTCAAAGGGTGCTCACCTTTTTCAGCAGATCCTCTGTCTTCAGATTATGTCAAGAAGAAGCTTCAGTGGGCAACTCCTGGGGAAAGAACTTGCAGCCACGATTTTCCCCCCAGGGCTTAGGTCCACAAAAGCACCTGGTAAACTGATCTATCCACATTTGGGTGATGGGAATTGTCAGTGATGGTAATCCACCTAATGGTGGTATCCCATATCTAACAGAAAAATAATAAAAAAAAGCTAAAACTATAGCAGAACTGTTCTCTTGCCTTGTGTCTCGACCAAGGAACAAATCTTACTGGATGGGGATTGGCTAGCTGCAAGCTAAGGAGAGGAGGTAGGCTCCACCCAGCAGTCACTTCTCAGAATTGTTCCTGCCTACTTAAAGGGGCTGATCGCCTACCCAAAGTTACCAGTAACCTGCATTGGACTACAGAGAAAACGATTTAATGTTGCATTGTATTTATGCATCACTAGTAAATTTTCCCTTCATGCATGTCTTGTAAAGAAGAAAACTGCACCTTAAAACACAAACATATATGTTCTGCAATTTACTGCAGTGTGAGAATAGTTGCGTGAAACTTTTTAGTAGTTCATCAGAAGACAGGTGTGAAAACATTTTTTTGGAAAGGAAGAAAAATGTAAGAACTTTTTTCTTTACAGAGGATTTTTTTCTTCTTTTCACAAAAGATGAAAAATGCACACACACAAATGTCAAATGAGCTAACACTACATTTGCATCCAGACAAAACACAAGCATAAATTAGTAAATGTGTTAACAAAAAGAGAAAAGATGCAAATTCTATAAACGGGGCAATATTATTAAAAATTAAATTAAAAATAATTGCCACTGCTAAATTATACAACCAGATATTAACTTGCTCTTTAGTAAATACCGCCAGTAAAGTGATATAGCCATTCATACTGTATATATGTCAATAATTAATCTCCTCAAAATGTGTGCGCAGGTAGTGACTTACTTAATCTTTGAGTTCTGGAGGATTGTGTAAAATATTGTGATGCAATACACTGCACACCCCCTCTGGTCTTCAAAGGGGTGGGTTAACAGAAGATTGCACAACCCTAGTCTAATAATATGCAAACCAAGCTATGCTAATTCACTTATCAAATAAATGAGAAATGAATTATGTTAAAGTTGATAGGTAACAATATGTGGATCCCTGCTGTGGAGATTTTCTGTAATATTAAACCTCACATTTGTTATAGAGGCAGAAACATAGGTAGAGTAACACGTGCTACATCTGTATACCTGTCCTCTGAAGACTAGGTACATAGAAACTAATTAGGAGAAAGAAAGAGAAAGGCCCTTTTTTTTCAATTTCATAGGCACTGAAAATGCTTTAAAATGACGGCGAAAATAGCTGCAGGCTTTATTTAATCTCTTCACTCCTATCAGCACCTTATTACATTGAACAAATCAATTATTTTCCAAGCAGAGAAACCCAAAGGAATGCCATGTGCACGAGGATTCTCACAATGGTAAGATGTTGCGTGTAATTACACGGCTTGTGTCAAGCTATCACTTAGCTACTTCACTTATCTTTTCTGCAAGTGCTATCCTTTCCAACATCAGTAACAAGCAAAGAGCTGTGAGGCATATATCAGAGAAAACAAATTAAATAGAGGATATTGAATATTTCCATTATTTTCTGTTATGAATGAAGTAGAATTAAGACTGACATTATTGTACAATCTTGTCTAAAATAGAACTTATGTGCCATTTGCACTAAGAATTAAGTATGTAAGTGGAGGGGAGGAGAAGTTACCTATTAGCATACAGGGTTGTCAAACTGTTGGTGATGTGTAAGGGATGCCCTCTTTTACATATAATCAGCAGTAGACAACCCTTCAAGGGATAGTAATGTCCCGAAAAAAATATTAGCTCTATGGTAGATACAATTAAAAAAGATCACTTGTGCTGATTTGTATCTCTCAAACATTTACGCCACACGTTGTAGTCCATTCCGATGAAGTATTTATTTTTAGATATTGCTATGTCGGCACTGCTGAAGAGCCGCGTCAAGTCGTGCGCCCAGATTCTGCTTCTGACAGCTTTACAGCTCGACAAACAGAAAGGGGAGGGAGTGGAGAACTTTATTTTCATATATCTCTCAAACCATAAAGGTTTGAGAGATACGAATCAGCACAAGTGATCTTTTTTAATTGTATCTACCATGGAGCTAACGCTTTTTTCAGGACATTACTATCCCTTTAAGTCTAAAACATCCTCTTGGCTTCCCCACTTGTTCAGCGGGGGGTGGAGAGGATTCTTTCTGGTTTCAGCACCACAAACAGCATAACTCCCTTAACCCACTGAATGCCATAAGGGTGTGCACTGCACAAGCCTGCAGCACACAAATGGTTAGAGAAGTACAGTATACCAACCAATAAACAATCATACCCTCATCTATGTTATTTATTTTCTTTTATTCATATATGTAGAACACACATTAATGTAAAAAAAAAAAAAACTGAATGTGGGAGACGTCTCCCACACTTTGCAATACGACTGAGACACTACTAGCAGCCAAAAGGTTATAAAAAAAAAAAAAAAAAAAAAAAGAGGACTAACACGAACCGTTTCCGTTCTCCTGGATGTAAGAAGAACAGAGACTATATAGATTTGTTGGAGGGGTTCCACTGACTGATCATGGGAGGCTCATTGCTGATCTCTCTATCAGCATGGCGCTGCTCTCCGTGTGCTGTGCGCCACGTGCAGTGAGGAACCAGTAAAGCGCTAGGAGTTCACTTTCCCAACCCTGTTCCACCAGTTCACCACTCTGTGGCTGACACCACCCTTCTCTGTACCCTTTGCCACCTT
The DNA here is from genome assembly GCA_037306005.1 of Rhinophrynus dorsalis. Taxonomy (NCBI): domain Eukaryota; kingdom Metazoa; phylum Chordata; class Amphibia; order Anura; family Rhinophrynidae; genus Rhinophrynus; species Rhinophrynus dorsalis. The sequence goes on along the minus strand of CM074720.1, from coordinate 309,615,137 downwards.
CTCTACCCTTCTCTTCCTTGGTCATCCACAGTGCAGTCGACAAAGGGATAGAAGGGTAGAGAAGGATGCGGAAGGGACGGAGGAGGGGTGGCAGTGGTAAAAGGGACAGAAGAGGCGAACAGGAAGAGGCTGCTGGTGTACACAAGCTGTATACCGCCACATAGAATAGCTGCAGTGTGGACATGAGTAGGCTGCCACAATGCAAATGAACAAAGGAAAGCACAGTGCAAATCACCCCCAAAACAAACATGTATTACATTACCTATTTGGTATCGGACAAAATCCCAAATTCTATTCTGTATAGACATTCATTCACAGGACATAACTTGTGGCTGTTAACCCTTTGAGTACTAAATGAGTGTGCAATACATTGCTCTGTAATGAGTTGCTTACTTCCAACACTCAAAGGGGTTAATATTAGCATGCTGCATCCTCTGTATTCAGATCCTCAATACATACAGCAAGAATTAACCAAAAGCAAATTATGGTAAAAGCCATACTATAACATGACAACTTGTTTGAAATCACCTACCTTTGATGTATGAAAATGAAAAGAAGAAATTCTCCTTGTTAGGTATAATAATAGCCAGTATGAAATAGGACACTAGCATGCACAGAAAGCCTGCATTGCTGTGATAGGGCAAGAAAAAATACAATAAAACACCTCTTATACGGAATACTCAACAAAAGGGAAAAACCAGAAACAGATCTAAAAGTGGAAATATCCCCCAATGCTGTAGGTATTTTATTCTTCTATGGGACTAAGTGGTGCAATTTGCAAGATGACACTAGTATTGACATTTCTTCTGATAAAGAAAAGGAAAGAACAAAATAGTTCTATGTATGTTATTTTAATATCATACCATGCTTATACATACAATTGCGGGCCTTTGAAAATGTAAAAGCATACAGAGTAGCCAACCAAATGCATTCCCAGATTGTAGCAGTTTTACCTCCTGATGCTGGTTCAAGCACTGTAAGATCAATAGAACGGATTTTCATTGTACTCTACAGTGATTACATTGTGTATTATTTCCAATAAAGTGGAACAGTCACCTTAAAACAACTTCACCAATTTTAAAACACCTTGAAAAATTACCTATATTTTGTGATAGGTGTATTTTAGATTTAACCTCTGTAGTGTCATGGTGGCATGACGTACATGCTTCAACAGCTTTTTCGTGTGTTAACCCCATATTTTGTACTGTCGTATTGCAGTCACCACATAGGACAGTATTACTGGCATGTGGTGGACACAATAAAAAAACAAGTGCGTCAGCCCTCTTGGGAGGCATCAGAACCCCTCTGATGTCCCTCAGCTACTGATCTACTACTACCGAGGCTTAAGCATACAGTTTGAAACATAAGTGTTGCAGAAGCATCTGCATGGACAGCTTCCATCATCTGTTCACCCCAAACAGCCCTGTTAACCAAGGACGAGGAAAAAATAGGCCTCAACGCAGCCCCAATGGTCACAAAATTAGCCCTCAGGATAGAATCAAGCTTCTTACCTTATACATCTTTGAGTTCTGCTGAATCAACAAAAGGCAAAGCAGTGGACTTGGCTAGCCTGGAGATTGGGAGATCCACAGAAGGGGGAGAGGCCCACTGCGCCAAAGCAGCCACTGAAAAGCGATACAGTCTAGAAAACCTTTTGGTGATAGACAACCTCTTATCATGGGTCTTCCATTCATCCAGAAGTATCTGATCAAGAGAGTGGCATTAGGAGAAAAACAGTAGAAGATTTCCTATACCTCTGGAAGACATCCGCTGAGTATGACACCTCATCATGGGTATCAGGGACCTGAAGGGTCTCCAGAACAGCCCTGCTAAGCCATTCAGCTGATGGAAGAGGGTCCACCTCATAAGAGCCCCCATAGGAGTAGGAAAAATCCATAACTTCATATTCACCTTCCTCATATTCCCCCTCTGAAAACTCCTCCTCAGAGGAGGCCCCCGCTATGAGCGCGAGCATACTCTGAGATCTAGGGTCAACATACTTAAAAGTAGTAAGAGGGTTCTGTGATTGAATAACCCCTTGGAGGGAGAGAGGAAGTTGGGCCATGGTGGACAACAATGATTTTACCCAACTGGCTCTTGTCCAGTGCTTGAGGGGCCCAATGAAAAAGTGGGGGCCATAGCAAAGGAGGGGGAGAGAGATCCAGAATACTCTCTAGGGAGCAGTGTTTGAAATGGGGAAAAGTAAGCAAGGGGGTAGGAGATGCCTCTAAGTTCTTACTCTTAGGTCTATCCCCAAGTCCCTTTGGATCTGGCATCCTGACAGAAGTAGACTCTAAATCACTAGTAACCGTTCCCCAGGCTAATAGTTCACACAAGAAAAGCCCAAAAAGTACTTATCTAGAAGGTGAAGGTTTAATCTGGACAGGAGAGCAAGGAGAGTCTGCCTCTGTGTAGGATAAGAAAGAGAGAAGTAAAATAGTGACTGCAAAACAGGCAGGCAATTGGGAGAAGGCCCATTAAATGGGCATTCTGGGTAATGTAGTCTTCTCAGTTGCCTAGCAACACATACAACTCAGTCCACGGACCCCCACGACACTCAGTATGTGAACCGGATGAAACAGCATAAGCAAGAAGAAAGAGCCCACTCTGACTCTGCAGAGATATGTCCCAAAGAAGTTCGCCCATAAAAGTCAATGGAGCAAATATGGCAGCAGCTTGGGAAGTGTTCTTAAATGAGCCGTGAGCCCAAAAAACTGAAATTTTGAGGTACCCCAAAATACCCAATGACCCCCAGGGAACATGTGGGGGGGGCACCTAAGAGACAGACCCCTAAAGGGAAAATAATTTGCATTTATTACATCATGTATATAGTGATAGCGCTAAATGGACTAGTTCCCACTCCACACCAACTACCGGCTGCCAGGAACAAGATCCCTGCCACTAGATACACATCAATAATAATATATTCCGGCGCTACTATAAGATGTGTTTTAGAGCAAAGACACTTGATAACTAATATTAAATAAAAAAAAAATATTTTTAATACAATATTTATATCTTGTATACACCCTTCAATATAAATATAAAACTACAAATGTATGGATATAGGATCACTTCATCACAGTCTAATAACAATGGTAAAGTGCCTTTTTCGATTTAATTTAAAAACAAAATTAAGTGTAAGAAACACTAATAATCTGAATATCATGTAAATAGAAAATACATAAAACTCAGATCAATATCCCTCATTTACAAAAAAAAAGTTGAGTGATGTGTCAGCGGTATTTAAAAAATTACACCATGTAAGTATCTCCACCCTCCAAGGGTTAACGCAACAGAGTGAACTAGATCTCAGATAATACACCCCACAGTACCAACTCTACCCGGAGTAAGAGCTATCCGACACCAACTGTCCACTACCATTTAACGCACAAGGTTGTGGGTGGATAACCTAACGTACTATAATGCCACAAGACCACTGTACAAATCCCCCAAGCCAACCAATGTATTAAAAAAAAAAATATTAATTAACACTTAATAATATCAACATTGCCTTTAATTAATACACACACCCCCACCACTAAGAGACAATAATTTATTCTCTCAATGGCGGACGCGTTCCCAATAACAAAAACACCTGTAGCCCTTAAAAAATTCAAAAATCTATGATCGACCACAAAAAAAAAATCATAAATAAAAAATATATAACAAAAATAAAAAAGGTTCTCTTCCAAAAAGTCCCAATATGATAAAATTAAATCCCTGAAGTACTGTCTTTAAATGCTGGTGAATACTAGTCAATAATCAGATTTTTTAAAAGAATCTGAACTGTAGGAGCATATAACTTGATTAGCGGTCATTTATCCAAAAACATATAATATGTGTGTTTTCCGATCTCATGCAGATTCTTCCTTAGTGCACACGTTTACTAGCAAACATACATCAATGTATCCAGATGAATTTATCAGTACATATGCACTATATTCAATAATTGTGTTTAAAATAGTGCTTCAAGAATAGTTGATATCATCCCTCCACCACTAATAAGAGGTAATAACTAACAACCCAGCTTAAGCAAAACTCACGGTTCCAATGACCTCTATATTTTGAAGCTCTGTTGAGACGAGGTCCTTCTCCAGCGTTCCTTATGAAATTTGCTCACTGAAGTTGTTCGTTCTCTGAACGTATTTCAATCGACTGCCAGCACTGACGTTCTGTATCTTAAAATTCAGTTGGTAATAAATATATTCACCAGCATTCCTTATTAAACTTACCCACTGGGATTGTCCATTATCTGAACTTGCTTTCATGGACTACCAACACTGACGTCCTAGGCAAATCGGTTCAAACTACCTCCGTGATTACCAATTAGCTGAAGCTGAGCTCTTCTTTGACTGCCTTCGTGGTCTAACCCACTAGGTTAATTATTCCTCTTATACTCTTTCCAATACTTGCGTTTCTTTCTGACCGCTTTTTCAAGCTATATGCATCTCTTCTCAAAAAGCTTCCAACGCGTTTCAGGGTACTACCGACCCCTTCATCAGGGAAATTCAAATACAGATTTTCAGTCTTACACTAGTCCAATCTTAATATAGGGCCCCTTTAAAGACAATGTCTAAAGGCAATGTTTTAAAACCCTCATATGCATATGATTCTGAGTTGAAACACATGATTATCCAACAAAGCCCCACACAAATTGTTCCCAAGGTATCAAAGAGAATCATATATCCAGAGCCGACATTTATAATACCAGTGATGTGTAATAAATGATAGTACCGATTACTCTCTAATCTCATAAACCTCCTATCATAATTCAAGATATAATCTAAAACCCCAAGGAAATGATAAAACAAACTGAGAATATCAAGAAGGGAGTACCTGAAACATAGATGATTATAGGAAACCAAACAATTCCACCTCTGCATTAAACCCAAAGGGTATTCATGTTGTATATCCATTTGGACTCCCTTCTTGACATTCCCCCAATGTAATCACCAGCTCTCCAGTTTCTCCTTACTAGATCTATACTGCAAAATTTAATATTTTCTAATTTACATACAACATTATTCACAAAATGTGAGGAAAAACTCTGTTTATCATATCTTCTTTTGACATTATATATATGTTCCCTTATTCCAGTGGTTCTCAACCAGGGTGCCGTGGCACTTTGGTGTGCCACGGATATCATCTTAGGGTGCCCCACATTTTCTATGAAAACTAACAGAAATGGACTTTTTAATAAAGATTTATAGAAATTGTTATGCACAATATGTTTAGTTTTGTTACTATGATTGTAAGACCTAATAATAACTGTATATTTATGTATTGTACCCTTCATTATGCCCTTGATAAAGTACATTAAATATGTTAGGGGTGCCCCGAATGTTCTAGATTATGTGTTAGGGGTGCCCCGAACAAAAAAAGATTGAGAACCACTGCCTTATTCTATCCTTTAGTTTTCTCTTAGTCCTTCCAATGTACTATTTATGACACTCACACTGAATAAGATAAATAGTACCCTTTGTGTTACATGTAATCATATTTTTAATAATAAACTCCTCTTTTGTGACATGCGAAGTAAACTTCTTAACACTTTTAATATTTTTACAAGTTTTGCAACTCAAACATTTCCCGCATTTATAGAACCCCTTATGTGTATATAACCAATCTGTTCTAAACTCTACATTATTTACATTTTTTACACTGGGTGCTATTTTAATACCTAAATTAGGGGCCTTTGTGAATATGATATTTGGTCTCTTCGGGACAATATGGACCAATGATTTATCATTCTTCAAAATGTCCCAATGTTTATTAACTATAGATTTAAACTGCTTATATCCCGTAGTAAAAGGTACTATAATTGAAATTCTATCCGACTGTTCATTATCTTTAACTTTCTCTATTAACAATTCCTTTCTATCTAAACCTCCTACTAGGTCTATATCCCTATTTAGATTTTCTTCCTTATAATTTTTTTCTATAAACCTATTTTTCAAAAGTGTAGCTTGTTCATGATATATTATTCCTTCTGAGCAGTTTCTTCTTACATGTAAAAATTCCCCTTTCGGTATATTATTAATCCATGGTGGAAAATGACAACTAGCAGTATCTATATAACTATTACAATCAACCCTTTTGAAATGTGCTTTAGTTTTAATATTATTGTGCTCAATATAGATATTCAAATCCAAAAAATTAATTTGTTGAGTGTCAAAAAAGAATTAAATTTCAAAATATAATTATTATTATTATTATTAATAAACCGAAAACATTTATCTATTGATTCTAAAGTGCCACTCCAAATAAAAATAACGTCATCAATGTATCTACGCCAGAGCACCAAGTCCGCACCAGAAGGATTGTTATGGAAGAAATACTAATCCTCCCAATAATCCATGTATAAATTTGCATACCTAGGAGCGAAACTGGTGCCCATTGCAGATCCCAATAACTGTAAATAAATCTGATGATCAAAACAAAAATAATTGTGTGTTAAGATAAAATAAATTAAAGTGCAAATAAATTCTATTTGTGTATTAGATAAATGATTCCCCTTATCAAGAAAATATTTAGTGGCATTAATACCCTTACAATGATCTATTATAGTGGAAAGAGAAGTTACATCAGAAGTTGCTAATATATAATTTGCTTTCCATTCAATTTGTTCCAATAATTGTATAATATGCGTGTTATTCTTTAAATAATTTACATATTGCTGCAGAAAAGTATCTACATATTGACTAAGGTTTGCTGTAATTGAGCCAATTCCAGATATAACTGGACGACCAGGAGGTCTAGATACATCTTTATGAAATTTAGGTAAAAAAAATAGAATACCGGCATCCTTGGATTTTTAGTCAAAATAAAATTATATTCTCTTTGATATAGAATTTGTTCTTCTAAACCCCTATTTAAAATCTTTTCAAGATCTTTAACATACAAATTTGTGGGATCTGCCTCAAGTTTTTTATATGTGTATTCATCCGATAATATTCTTATTGACTCTTCATTATAATATTCTTGTGACATAATCACAATTCCCCCACCCTTGTCTGCCGGGCGTATCATGATGTCTTTATTTCCTTGCAAACTTTTTATTGCACTACGTTCATCATAAGTCAAATTATATCTAGGATATGTTTTTTTTATTCATCTTTCTTATATCGTATTCTACCATCTTTGAAAATGTGATGTCATGGCTTCACTAATTTCATTTTTAGGATAAAAAGCAGATCTTGGTCTACATTCAGAATGCATATAATTAGATGTTACTGCATTTTCTACAATCCTATTTTTCCTATAATATTTGTTTAAACTCAATTTTCTTATAAACGTCTCAATTCGGATATAGGCCTCAAACTTATTAAATGGTGTATTTGGAGAAAATTTCAAACCATTTGAAAGGACCTTCATCTCGTCTTTCAATTGATAGGAACTCAAATTATATATACCTTCCTGTGTATTAATATTATGATTCTCTATACTCCTATTTTTAACCCCCCCCCTCTCTTTCCCCTATATCCCCTCTTCACTATTCTAACTGTGCCTCTCTCTAATTCTGTTGATGGTTCCACCCTCCATTCACAGGTTGTTTACAAGTTCCCCTGTAATTCCTGGGATGCACATGATTTATCGACTGTTTTTAATTTGATTCCCTGTAATTCCTGAATCGTGTATAGTTGTTTCTTACATTTCTCCAATTCTGATACCCATAATGTGGGTAAGAATAATGACTCTGATGTACATCCTGGAACTTGGTTTGTTGTCCCCTGTGTCTCATACCCGTATGGTACCGGTTGTGCACGCTCTCTCTCCCTAAAATGAAGGATCCTGAGATGTAGATGATTTCTCTTTTATATTTTGATTTTCTATTAAATTTGTTTCAGAAGGGCTAGGTTGCTCTTCAGTCTGTATATTTCCCATACATGCTTCCTCCTGTATTGGACTAAATCTATTTTTTTAAAAGTACAATCTCACTTTCTTCCTAATCAGAAATATGTTTTCTTTTACTAGTTCTTTTACCTGTTTTTACTTCCTTCCAACACTCTTTCTGTTCTTTTTCTTCCCAACACCTAGACAGTTTACCCTGTTTCCTCTGTACTACTTTCTGCTCTAAATTATTAACATATACTTGAGTTCTCTGCATTAGAATGTCAAACTTATCTTTCTTACATTTTTCAAGCCTAACTCGGATGGCATCCACCTCTTTCCTAGTTTTATTAACAGTATCTTTTCTATACCTAATCACTAGTCGTAGAAGGCTCACAGAACATTCCATAAATATCTGGTTCCAACTCGTCATGAAACTCTCATCAATCAAATCATTAGCTGGCATTTTATGAACTTTGAGTCCATCTGGGACCATACTGTTTTCTAGATACTTTTCCAGTACAGTATAGTCCCAAAATGATCTAATTTCCTTAACCAAAGCTTTCTCCAACTCTCTGAACTCAGTTTCTAAATTTATTTGTTCTTCACATTTATGCATTAAATTATGATCAATGAAAAAATTGTTTTTTTAATTCTCTTTGATCTCTCATTAATTATATTGTGTCCACCTGTGTCTGCTCTATTGCAGTGCTATCTTCCATATTGCAGCTAAACCACAAAAAGGCAGAACAATAAAAGAAAAAATGTATATAGTGTTAGCGCTAAATGAACTAGTTCCCGCTCCACACCAACTACCGGCCGCCAGGAACAAGATCCCTGCCACTAGATCCACATCAATAATACAAAAAAACAAATATATTCTGATGCTAGTATAAGATGTGTTATTGGGAACGCGTCCGCCATTGAGAGAATAATTTATTGTCTCTTAGTGGTGGGGGTGTGTGTATTAATTAAAGGCAATGTTGATCTTATTAAGTGTTAATTATTTATTTATTTTTTTAATACATTGGTTGGCTTGGGGGATTTGTACAACAGTCTTGTGGCATTATAGTACGTTAGGTTATCCACCCACAACCTTGTGTGTTAAATGGTAGTGGACATTTGGTGTCGGATAGATCTTACTCCGGGTAGAGTTGGTACTGTGGGGGGTATTATCTGAGATCTAGTTCACTCTGTTGAGTTAACCCTTGGAGGGTGGAGATACTTACGTGGTGTAATTGTTTAAGTACTGTTGATACATCGTTCAGCTTTTTTTTTTTTTTTTTTTAAATGAGGGATATCGTTCTGAGTTTTATGTATTTTCTGTTTACATGATATTCAGATTATTAGTGTTTCTTACACTTAATTTTGTTTTTAAATTAAATCGGAAAAGGCACTTTACCATTGTTATTAGACTGTGATGTAGTGATCCTATATCCGTACATTTGTAGTTTTGGATTTATATTGAAGGGTATATACAAGATATAAATATTTTATTAAAAATATTTTTTGATTTAATATTGGTTATCACGTGTCTTTGCTCTAAAACACATCTTATACTAGCGCCGGAACATATTTGTTTTTTGTATTTATTACATCATAACCTGTCATATAATACAAATTTTTGTTTTGGTTTCATGAATTCATTCTGAAAAGAAACAATGAAAATGAAAATCACACCTAAACAGGTGGATAGCAAAAATGCTGAAAATGTGTCTGGCCAGCGGGTTACAGAAAATTTCCCAAGCCCCTGGCACTGAAAAACAAGGGTACTCCCATCTTTGTTAGTTTCATTCAAATGCTATAAAGTTCAAATAATCAGGAAATTAATTTACAGCTGTTTACTTAATGAAAGCTGAAACTGACAGCATGATTCAGCAGTTGCTATCACATTCTATGGAGAACTGTTTGCAGTGACTCGCCTCTCTTAAAGGGATAGTAATACTTCGTTTTAACTTTATTTTATTTTGTAGGCATTAATAAAACATGAAGAATTATATAAGTCTTATCTCTCAAACCTTTATGGTTTATGAGATATTCACAAGCAAAGTTCCCCTCCCCGCCCCTTTTACCTAGTGTAAGCCATCTCTTCTCAAATGTGAGTCTGGTTGTATGACAGGACAGATAACAGAAGGGGACAATTTTCTTTGTATGAAAACAATGAAAGCCCTTCCCCCCTTGACAAGTTTTTCAGCTTTTTCCTTTATCTTAATTGAAGATTGTCCCTCTCTGCAGTCTACCTGGGCATCTCCCTTCTGATCTGGTTGAACAGGGAAGGGATACTTTGTTTGTGAATATCTCTTAAACCATAAAGGTTTCAGAGATAAGACTTATATCATTCTTCGTGTTTTTTTAATGCCTACAAAATAAAATAAAGTTAAAACGAAGTATTACTATCCCTTTAACCCCTTAAGGACCGGGAAAATCTGATGTCGTTTTCCCTTAAGGACCGGAGCAATTTTGACTTTTTTGACTATGTCTTTTTTCAACCATATTTTCTCTTTAATTCCTTTTGTGCACCCACACAAATTATATACTGTTTTTTTAAACACAAGTAGGGCTTTCTTTTGATACCACAATTATATGAATACCTCATTGTTTAATTTGATTAAAATAGAAAAAAAGAGGAAAAAAATTAAAAAAAAACAACATTTTGCTTACATTTTTCTGTCAGGATTTGCATACTATTACTTAATGACAAAAAAATACCCCTAAATATATTCATTTTCTTCTCCTGAATATAACAATACCCCATATGCCTAGTATTTCAATCCCTTCCTCACATTTACAAGGTAAATATTACAAGATGGATGCCATTATTTCCAACTTGTAATTTCTCAACAATTGACATGTGAGCATCATAGCTTAGCTGATGGTGCCAGTACCAAAAATGTCCCACAAAGGTATATCTTTCTGAAAACTAGACAACATAAGGTAAATAATCAGGAGAATTTTGAAGTTTTTTATGCAGCTATTTTTCCAGAAAAAAATTTCAAAATTGTAGAAAAATTTTGTTTTTTTGCAGCTTTCACACTTACATTTCACTATTACTGTTGATTTCAAGCACGAGATAGTTGAAAATTTAAAAATATCCATTGTTTAGTGTTCAGCTCCTTCTTCTGAGTACAGCAATACCCCATATTCATAGGTTTCTCAAGATTTGGGGGAGCTACGGGGCCCAAATTGGAACATGCGCGTTTCCAGTTTCACACTTTGAATTTTCACAGCTTGCATCACTGGTGCCATGTCTCATTTGGGGCTGTGTAACAGTGCTCCATTCTAAGATTTCCCCCCAAAAGTATATATTTTTGGAACGTAGACACCCCAGGCTTTCATTTTATGTATGTTTTCAATTTTTTTACGCAGCCATTTTACCACCAATCGCTCGTAAATCTTGACGTAAGTTAAAAAAACACCGTTTTTCACACTTGCACTTCAATGTTGATGTGAATTTCAAGCACAGGATAGGTGAAGATTTTTAAAAATGCATTGTTTAGTGTTCAGCTCCTTCTTCTGAGTACGGCAATACCCCATATGCATAGGTTTCTCAAGGTTTGGGAGAGCTACGGGGCCCAAATTTGAACATGCGCGTTTCCAGTTTCACACTTTGAATTTTCACAGCTTGCATCACTGGTGCCATGTCTCATTTGGGGTTGTGTAACAGTGCTCCACTCTAAGATTTCCCCCCAAAAGTATATATTTTTGGAACGTAGACACCCCAGGCTTTCATTTTATGTATGTTTTCAATTTTTTTACGCAGCCATTTTACCACCAATCGCTCGTAAATCTTGACGTAAGTTAAAAAAACACCGTTTTTCACACTTGCACTTCAATGTTGATGTGAATTTCAAGCACAGGATAGGTGAAGATTTTTAAAAATGCATTGTTTAGTGTTCAGCTCCTTCTTCTGAGTACGGCAATACCCCATATGCATAGGTTTCTCAAGGTTTGGGAGAGCTACGGGGCCCAAATTGGAACATGCGCGTTTCCAGTTTCACACTTTGAATTTTCATAGCTTGCATCACTGGTGCCATGTCTCATTTGGGGCTGTGTAACAGTGCTCCACTCTAAGATTTCCCCCCAAAAGTATATATTTTTGGAAAGTAGACACCCCAGGCTTTCATTTTATGTATGTTTTCAATTTTTTTACGCAGCCATTTTACCACCAATCGCTCGTAAATCTTGACGTAAGTTAAAAAAACACCGTTTTTCACACTTGCACTTCAATGTTGATGTGAATTTCAAGCACAGGATAGGTGAAGATTTTTAAAAATGCATTGTTTAGTGTTCAGCTCCTTCTTCTGAGTACGGCAATACCCCATATGCATAGGTTTCTCAAGGTTTGGGAGAGCTACGGGGCCCAAATTGGAACATGCACGTTTCCAGTTTCACACTTTGAATTTTCACAGCTTGCATCACTGGTGCCATGTCTCATTTGGGGCTGTGTAACAGTGCTCCACTCTAAGATTTCCCCCCAAAAGTATATATTTTTGGAAAGTAGACACCCCAGGCTTTCATTTTATGTATGTTTTCAATTTTTTTACGCAGCCATTTTACCACCAATCGCTCGTAAATCTTGACGTAAGTTAAAAAAATAGCGTTTTTCACACTTTGACTTCGATGTTGATGTGAATTTCAAGCACAGGATAGGTGAAGATTTTTTTAAAATGCATTGTTTAGTGTTCAGCTCCTTCTTCTGAGTATGGCAATACCCCATATGCATAGGTTTCTCAAGGTTTGGGAGAGCTACGGGGCCCAAATTGGAACATGCGCGTTTCCAGTTTCACACTTTGAATTTTCACAGCTTGCATCACTGGTGCCATGTCTCATTTGGGGCTGTGTAACAGTGCTCCACTCTAAGATTTCCCCCCAAAAGTATATATTTTTGGAAAGTAGACACCCCAGGCTTTCATTTTATGTATGTTTTCAATTTTTTTACGCAGCCATTTTACCACCAATCGCTCGTAAATCTTGACGTAAGTTAAAAAAACACCGTTTTTCACACTTGCACTTCAATGTTGATGTGAATTTCAAGCACAGGATAGGTGAAGATTTTTTAAAATGCATTGTTTAGTGTTCAGCTCCTTCTTCTGAGTACGGCAATACCCCATATGCATAGGTTTCTCAAGGTTTGGGAGAGCTACGGGGCCCAAATTTGAACATGCGCGTTTCCAGTTTCACACTTTGAATTTTCACAGCTTGCATCACTGGTGCCATGTCTCATTTGGGGCTGTGTAACAGTGCTCCACTCTAAGATTTCCCCCCAAAAGTATATATTTTTGGAAAGTAGACACCCCAGGCTTTCACTGTATGTATGTTTTCAAATTTTTTACGCAGCCATTTTACCACCAATCGCTCGTAAATCTTGACGTAAGTTAAAAAAACACCGTTTTTCACACTTGCACTTCAATGTTGATGTGAATTTCAAGCACAGGATAGGTGAAGATTTTTAAAAATGCATTGTTTAGTGTTCAGCTTCTTCTTCTGAGTATGGCAATACCCCATATGCATAGGTTTCTCAAGGTTTAGGGGAGATACGGGACCCAAATTGGAACAAATATTGAATTTTCATATCTTTCTTATCTGGTGCCATTTCTCATTTGGGGCTATGTTCCAGTGCTCCACTTTAAGATTTCCCCCCAAAAGTGTATATTGTTGAAAAGTAGATACCCCCAGCTTTCATTTTAGGTGTGTTTTCAATTTTTTTACACGGCCATTTTACCACCACTCTCTTGTAAATGTGACGTGAGTAAAAAAATCAGCGTTTTTCACACTTAGACTTCAATGTTGATGTGAATTTCAATTACAGAATAGGTGAAGATTTTTAAAACTGCATTGTTTACGTTCGGCTTCTTCTTCTGAGTACGGAAATATGCCATATGCAACGGTTTCTCAAGGTTTGGGGGAGATACGGGACCCAAATTGGAACATGTGTATTTCCAGGTTCACACTTTGAATTTTCACAGCTTGTGTTACTGGTGCCATGTCTCATTTGTCCTGTGTAACAGTGCTCCACTCTAAGATTTCCCCCCAAAAGTGTATATTTTTGGAAAGTAGATACCCCAAGCTTTCGTTTCAGGTGTGATTTCAAATTTTGTACACAGCCATTTTACCACTAATCCTGTGAAAACTTGACGTAAGTAAAAAAAAAAAATCAGCGTTTTTCACACTTACACTTCAATGTTTATGTGAATTTAAATTACAGAATAGGTGAAGATTTTATAAACTGGATTGATTAGTGTTCGGCTCCTTCTTCTGAGTACAGCAATGCCCCATATGCAACGGTTTGTCAGGGTTTGGGGGAGATACTGGGCCCAGTTAGAACATGTGAGTTTCCTTTTACAGACATGCCATTTTTACAGCTGGTGCCTTGTCTCATTTTGGACTGTTTGGCAATATTGCAATGAATTTTACCCCCAAAAGTATATGTTGTACAAGAGTAGACAACCCTGGCTTTCAATCTATTTGCATTCTTTCAATTTTTTCGCTGCCACTGTATCAGCAATCCCTCCCAAAACCTGCAGTAAGGCAGAGAAACACCATTTTTTCACACTTATATTTTAGTGTTGCTCTGGATTTCAATCAGATGATATTTGCAGATTTTTTAAGTGCTTTACATTAGTGGTGAGTTACATCGTCTGAGTACGTCAATGCCCCATATGCATAGGTTTGTCAGGGTTTGGAGGAACTACTGGACCCAGTAGGGAACATGTGTGTTTCCATTATCAGAGATGGAAGTGCTTTGCTTCCCATTATATTTTGATAGTGTTAGATCTAAGGAGGGATGTGTTTTGAAAAATAAAAAAACAGGATATTTCAGGGGGGAAAAAGTGGCCAAATAATAAAATAAACTTCACAGCACTACTGCATTGTGCCTTCATGGTATTGCTTGAAGCAGTCGCCCATGCAGAGGCCAGGTTTAGAAGGGCAGTCAGGACAGTAAGTGGAGGTTTCTCTCCGTACTCCCTTGCTGTAGCAAACCCTGCAGCGCTTTTGTGGATTTTTCTTTTGGGGGGTTGGGGGGATTTTATAAATAAAATGTACTACTCCAGGTTTTGGGGGAATTATTTCTGTTGCCCCTTGAAGCAAAAATTGGGAGATAAGATGGAGCTGATACTGCAGAAAAGTAAGTTTTAGGGTGGGGTTTGCCAATTTAAAAATCAAAAATGAATTGTAAGCTGCAGTCTGCATCATGTAAATGGCAACCTTTTTGTACCATGCCCTACACTTTCGCATGGTGAGGTACGGCTGCATGAGTTGATCACACAGATCAACTCCCCCCATGTTCTTGTTGTAGTCTTTGATGCAGACTGGCTTTCTTAGTACCCCCCTCCTGCCACGAACAGACACTGCCACAGTTTTGTCCTCATGCATGGTGGACAGCATGTACACATCTTTTCTGTCCTTGAATTTAACTGCCAGCAGCTCTTGTTGGCATAAAGCTGAGGACATCCCGGTTTTAAGTTTTTTTTCTATCAGTTCTTTGGGCATCTCCCTGCAATTGCGCCTGACAGTGCCACAGGCCACGGTGTCAAAATAAAAAAGTGACTTAAATAAAAGGGGGCTGGTGTAATAATTGTCAACATATAAATGATATCCTTTATTTAACAAGGGGTAAATCAGATCCCAAACTATCTTCCCATTTATTCCCAGAAATTCGGGGCACCCAGGAGGATCAAGTTGGCTGTCCTTGCCCTCATAAATTCTAAAAGCCTGGGTGTAGCCTGTGGCACTTTCACACAATTTATAAAATTTTACACCAAATTTGGAACGCTTTGAGGGGATGTACTGTTTGAACCCTAACCTGCCTTTGTATTTCATTAGGGATTCATCTACACTAATTTCTTTTTGGGGAATATACACTTGGGCAAATGTTTTCTGTAAATGGGTTATTAGGGGCCGGATTTTGAACAGTCTGTCATACTGGGGGTGTTCTTTTGGGAGGCACAGGGTATTATCACTAAAGTGCATAAATCGCAAAATCATCTCGTATCTAGTCCTGGTCATTGTTTTGGCGAATATAGGGGTATCATATATGGGGTTTTTACTCCAGTATGATCTAATACTTGGTTTTTTAACTATTCCCATTGTCATTGTAAGGGCCCAGAATTTCTTAAATTCTAAAATGTCAGTGGGATGCCATATTTCTTGCTTGGAAATGAATGCTGATGGGTTGGCGGCAATATATTGGTCTGCGTATAAATTTGTTTGCGACACAATTTCCCCCAAAATTTCTTCCCCCAAAAATAACTCAAAAAACTGAACATGGGTAAATCCTGCCACATCCACTTGAATTCCTGGGTTGCCTGTGAATTCAGGAATTTG
Source organism: Rhinophrynus dorsalis (assembly GCA_037306005.1). Classification (NCBI taxonomy): domain Eukaryota; kingdom Metazoa; phylum Chordata; class Amphibia; order Anura; family Rhinophrynidae; genus Rhinophrynus; species Rhinophrynus dorsalis. The sequence goes on along the minus strand of CM074720.1, from coordinate 309,598,979 downwards.
TGGGCATAAATTGGCTGGTGATACCCATTCATCAGCAGGAGTGGCAGTACTTGTGGCAGGTCTTCGGGCAGTACTTGTGGCAGGTCTTGTGGCAGGTCTTGGGGCAGCTCTTGGGGCATTACTTAGGGCAGCTCTTGGGGCTTTTCTTAGGGTAGCTCTTGGTGCAGTTGCTGGGGCAGTTGCTGGGGCAGTTGCTGGGGCAGCTGTTGGGGCAGCTGTTGGGGCAGCTGTTGGGGCAGTGCGTCTTTTTTTCACAGAAGGCCCTGCGTTATCACTGCTAGAGCTCTCACTCTCAGAAAACTGAGTGACGTCAAAGTCTGACACTGTGTCTGTGGCTTCAGAGTCAGACGCCAAATAGGAATACGCCTCTTCTAACGTATATCTCCTCTGCATCTTATACACCTACTCTAAACTAACTTCTATAACTAACTATACCTAAACTTAAATCTATCCCTAAGCCTTACCCTAACACGCGTAGTCCCTGAACCTACCCAACCCAACTACCTATCTAAACTAGCTTATAATATAGAATAAAGTTTTTAATAAAAGTTTTTTTTTTTTTTTTTTTTTCCCTACACTACTCCTAAACTTAAATCTATCCCTAAGCCTTACCCTAACACACGTAGTCCCTGAACCTAGCTAACCCAAGTGAACTACCTATCTAAACTATTTTTTTTTTTTTTTTTTGGTTTTTTTTTGGTTTTTTTTTTTTTTTTTTTCCCTAAACCTAAATCTAACCCTAAACCTTTCCCTAACACACGCCTACACTAAACCTACCCACCTACCCACCTACCTACCTAAACTATAGCTCTAAATCAATTTTTATTAAAAAAAAATAAAAATAAATTGAAAAAAAATTCAAAAGAAATTCAAAAAAATTTCAAAAAATACAAGGGGGATGGGGGGTGTCCCACAGATCAGCAAACGCTGATCTGCAGCAAATTGATCACTCCAAGAGTGATCAGATGGGGGGGAATGTATTGATCACTGCAAACCAGTGATCAAAGGGTTAAAATCTTTTTTTTTAACACTGTTTTTTATTCAGGAACGATCTACAACGCTGCAGCACGATCTCTCTCTGTCTCTCTCCACCTCAGCAGTGTGCAAGATGGAGGGAGGCAGAGATATATGACAGGGACAGTATTTACAAATACTGTCCCTGTCATTCAGCATTTGCAACATGGGATTCGCTCATCAAGCGAATCGCATGTTGCAACAAACTTTCTATTGGTTGTTACTAAGTGTCCCGGTATCGGGACACTTAGTAACAAGCAGCCCGCGCTCTCCCATCGCTCCGTGCGGCTGCGATGGGAGAGTTTAACCCATGACGGTGCAGGACCGTCATGGGTCCTTAACGGGTTTGCAACCCATGACGGTCCTGCACCGTCATGGGTCCTTAAGGTGTTAAAGACTGCAACAGAATAACTACTATAAATGGAATGTGACCACTAGAGGGCATTGTAAAAATAAAACACCAAAAAAAAAAAAAATAAATAAATAAAAATAAAAAAATCACAATTTAAACTTTAACCCTTTGATTGTCAGAGGGGTATACATGCATTGCAAAGTGTTGTGTAACCCTCTAGCAATCAAAGGGTTAATAACACTGATAAAATTCATCTCTCAGCAGTGGGAGTACTTAGCTTTTCTTGGCACAGATCACTTCCCCTAACTCACCTGGGGTTGGATTCAAATGCAGGACATAAATATTACCGCCCATTTTATAAAAAAAAAATAAAAAAATCCTTTAGAAGTCTATGGGGATACCTGGAGATAAAATTAGCACCTGCATTTGAAACCAGCTCCTGATCCAAATGTAACCTTTTGCACTCCATGTATGTGCGCAATGCATTTCACATCTATTTGGCACACAGTTAAATACAATTAGCAAATGATCCCTCTATGTCCACATGTGACATTGCTACTGATCTGTCTGTTTAATATAAGCAAAAATAAAACATATAACAAATTGTGTGTGTATATAGACAGCGTTCATGCACAGTAAAAATCACTGCATTAAACAATATAAAAAATCTACTCTAGCCCTACACGTTATGTGGTTTATGTTTTATTTTTGCTTATATTGATGCTTGTATATTTTTACATGTTTTCTCTCAATCATTTGAATAAATGCAATTTTTGAGACACTGGTTCCAGTGTATGGTCCATACATATAGGATCACACCTGCAATATACTGATGTATTAAACTTCCCATATCGTTTTGTAGCTTAGTTCCACAGAGGCTTAGGGTATAGTCTACAAAAGGTCACTCATTAGCCATAGAGCTTCACACTGGATTCCATTAGAGCCTAAGTTGCATCGGTTGGAGACCAACAGAACTTGGTTTGGGTGAAGCGACAGGTCAAAAGCCTAGCCAGTGGAACAGTGGACGGAAAAGGAGGGAGTATTACAGATACCCGCACTGGGGGTAATCCAGTGGATGCTGTTATACTGTGAGGCTGGTTTTTGCATATGTGAGTAATAAATTCAGCCAATTTAAAGGTGATTGTTCAGTGGTGGTCTGCATTTGGCATTTACAGTCTACGTTTAGATGGTGTGCACCTCTCTTCTTTTTGTTTTGTCTTCAAATGTATTGGAAGTCGATTACCAGCGACTGACTTTGGGAGGTAGCACCATGGAGAAGAAAACAAAGATACATCTTTGTAGAGACTTTTTTTACGGGTTTTTACTGAACGGGTGGTATAATTACATACGTACATTATCTGTGAAAGTTAGCACTTGTACGTAGAAGAAAAGCTACCTCCAGGACTTTCCTGCCGAAGCCAGAACATCAACACGGTAGTGTTTGGCAAATGTGTGAACAGAAGACCAAGTGGCCGCTTTGCACAACTGATCAGCAGAGGCCTGATTCTTGTAGGCCCAGGAGAACCCAACAGACTTAGTGGAACGTGTTGTGATGCGAAAGGGAACAGGTTTCTTCCTGAGTTCATAAGCCATGCAAATAGCAGACTTGATCCAAGAAGCAATAGTCACCTTGTATGCCACCTTACCAGCCCTGGTACCCTCAGGGATGATAAAAAGCGCATCAGTCTGACGGACAGACTCCGTGCGGTACACAAAGAACGTAAGGCAGCACACCACACCCAACAAGTGGAGATCCCTCTCCTTGTCAGATTTAGGGTCAGGACAAAAAGAAGGCACAACAATCTTCTGATTGATGTGGAACTCAGAGACCACCTTAGGAAGAAATTCCTGGGGGGGTACGGAGAACAGCCTTAGCCTTGTGAAACACCAGGAAAGGCGGCTTGAAGGACAAGGCCTGCAAGTCAGCCACTCTGCGGACAGAGACCACAGCCAAGAAAAAAAACATCTTTAACATCAAAAGACGCAAGAGAATGGTAGCCAAGGATTCAAAAGGAGGCCGTTGCAAAATTCCCAAGACAAGGTTATAGTCCCACTGAGGAGTAGGAGCCTTATAAGCAGGGAAAGCAAGAGCGACACCCTGAAAGAAGACCTTGACATCCGGTAAGGTGGCAATGCATCTCTGAAAAAAGACAAAGGGCCGAGGTCTGAACCTTCAAGGAACTAAGGCTAAGATCCTTGTTCACACCATCCTGCAAAAAGGACAGGATAGCTGGAAGATCAGAATCCTGTGAGGACAGATAAATCAAACCCTATGATAGGCTTCAGAAGATACGATTTTTCTAGCCTGAATCATAGTGGAGACCACTTCTGGAGAATAGCCCTTCTTTGCCAAGATAGAGGCTTCAACAGCAATGCCGTCAAAGCCAGATGGTCTACATCCTCCTTCCACAGGTACCCCTGGTGAAGGAAATCCGGTCCGCGTGGCAGTGGAAACGGTGCCTGGGCAGATAATACCAGTAGTTCTGGAAACCAAGGCTGTCTGGTCCAATATGGCGCAATCAGGATAGTGTAAGTTCCATCCATTTGGATCTTCTGCAGCACCTTGGGCAGGAGAGGAAGAGGAGGAAATATGTAGGCCAGATGAAATCTCCATGGGATTGACAGAACATCCACTGCAAATGCTAGGGGATTCCTCCAGCATCAGAAAACATCTGAACCTTCCATTTGTCCCTGGTAGTCATCAGGTTTATTACAGGAAGACCCCACATCTGTACCAGGAGATTGAACACTTCTGGGTGAAGCTCCCACTCGACCAGGTACACCGTGTGGCAACTGAGGAAGTCTGCTACAACGTTTTCTACCCCTGGGATATGCACTGCGGAGATAGCAGTTACATGATCTTCTGCCCAGGCTAAAATACCCTTGACCTCTAAAAAGCAGCAGGACTTCTGGTGCCTCCTTGCTTGTTGATGCAAGCCACAGCCGTGGCATTGTTGGACTCGATTCAAACTGGACACCCCATCAGATGAGAGGACCAATACTTCAGAGCATGGGAATCACTCTGAGCTCCAGGATGTTGATGGGAAGAACAGTCTCTTCCTCTGGCCAATGGCCCTGAACACTTAGGTGACCCAAGACTGCGCCCCAACTGTGCAGGCTGGCATCTGTCGTCACTGTGGTCCAGTATGGAGTCACAAACGGCCTCCCTTTCTCCAGGTTGGCGAGGTTCAAACACCAGTGAAGGATCTGTGCTACCTCCACAGAAAGGGAGACAGGTTGATCCAGTATTGAAGAGGAGACTGAGGAACACTATGTTCTGTGAGGGTACCGAAGCAGACTTGTCCATATTCAGAATCCAACAGTGTTGGAGGAGGATTTGCACACAGTCCTGGACTTGGCAATCCAGGAGATCTCTGGAAGGTGCCTTGAGGAGAAGGTTGTTCATGTAAGGAGATACCTGAATCCCCTTGGTGTGCAGGAAGGAAATCAATGTACCCAGAACTTGACTGAACAGCTGAGGAGCTGTTGTGAGCCTGAAGGGGAGAGCAATGAACTGGAAGTGGCACAGCTAGCAGGCAAACATGAGGTACTCTTGACTTTCCAGATGCACAGGGATGTTCAGATAGGCATCCTGAAGATTCAAAGACACCAGTAATTCCCCCGGACACATTGCTGTGATGACTGAGTGCAAGGACTCCATCTTGTAGTGGGTCTTCACCACAAACTTGTCGAAGGCCTTGAGGTCCAGGATAGGGCGGGCAGCCAACATCCTTCTTGGGAATGACAAATAGGTTGGAATTTAAGCCTGAACCTCTCTCCTGTTGGAGGACCAGTGCTAGAACTCCATTGTCCAAGACAGACTAGATCGCCCCATTGAAAAGTCTGAGCTTTTCTTGTCCCTGAGGGGAGTGAGAAGGGAAGAACCTCAAGGGGGGCAGGGATTTGAAGGGAATCTTGTAACCTTCTGAAACTACCTGTAATAACCACTGATCCGCGACAGAGCCTGTCCAAACACTCAAAAAGTGATGCAGGCGGACCCCTACTGGTTGTGGACCAGGATTCATTGAGTCATGCCAAAGAAGGTTTGGTGGAAGCATGTTTCGACCTCCACTGATGCTTGGGCTTGGGGTGGAGCGTGGGGCCTGAGGTGCCACCAGGTTTGCCCTAAATAATTTGCCTTGTTTGGGACAAAAAAGAGGAAGTCTCTTCACATGAGGGTTGTGTTTAGGAGCTTGAGGCAGTAATGTGCTCTTACCCCCAGTGGCCTCACTGATGAGAGTCTTCAGTTCAGGGCCAAAAAGAGAAGAACCCTGAAAGGGAAGAGAAATCTGTGATTTCTTAAAGATCAAGTCAGCACACCAGATCTTCAGCCACAGCATGTGCCTAGCAGGCACAGAGAAAGCAGATGCTTTTGTTTCAACCTGAACAACATCAAAGAGAGCATCAGTAACATAATTCTGAGCCATAGAAATGTTGGCCAAAAGGGATAAAAGGTCAGTTTTAGGAGCACCTTTGTGTACAGCAGTAGCTAGCTGTTCAGTCCAGACTGCATAAGCTCTATTGACCCATGCAGAAGCCAAGGTGGGCCTCATGGACGCACCAATGCCCGTGAAGTTAGCTTTCAAAACAGCATCTAGCTTTTTGTCAATCACATCTTTTAGAGATGAAGCGTCTGCCACAGCCAAGACTGTGGATATAGAAAGCCTAGAAATGGGGGAATCAACCTGAGGAGGAGTAGCCGATTGAGTCAAGGCAGCTTCAGAAAAGGGACAGAGTTTAGAGAACCTTTTTGACAGAGAAAGGCACTTATCAGGAGTCGTCCACTCATCCAGGTTAATCTGATCTAAAATGAGATTAGGCGGAAAAACAGTGCATGACTTCTTAGGCTTTTGAAAGACATCAGAAGTATCCTGTGGCTCTACAGGAGTAGAGGAAATATTTAAAGTGGTCAATACCGCCTTAATGAGACCCACAGCAAAGGGTTCAGGGTATGCTTCAAAGGGGTCACCGTAAAAGTGGGAAGAAGCCCCTTCAGAACACATTCCATCCTCAGAGTCTCCATCTGAATCCTCAAAAGAAGAATCAGATAAATCAGGAATGCCAGGAGCCTTAGGGACCACAACCCTGAAGGAGGTAGGGGGTCTCCACAACTGAAGAACCCCCTGAATAGAGAGAGGAAACTGTGCCATAGAGGACCTTAATTCCTTGACTCAAGGTGGTACTTCATAATGGCTGGATGGCCCTGGCAGAGACACAGGGGCCACAGCACATGAGGGGCATAAATGCCCAGAATACCCCCATAGGAAGTCCTGAGTGGTATGAACAGTACGTGAGTGGGGTCTGAGATGCCCCTGAGTCCATGGCATTAGGTCTAGCCCCATGTCCAAGTGGGTCCTAACAGGACAAAAAGTGTTAAGATGGTAAAGAAAGACCCAAATACTGCTACACGGATTAAAGATTTCATCCCAGAAAGCCTAAAATGCACTAATCTGGCGAGTGAAGTGTTAACCTGAGGAGGAGAGCTGAGACCAAGCCCTGCTTATGATACTTGTGTAGAGAGGAAAACAAAATAGCGACCGCACAGGGAACTAATCAGAAAATGGCCTGCAAAAAGAGCTGTTTATGGGAAACATAGTTTTCTCAATACAGAGCACCAAAATCAGAATCAGATCCCCCCAAGACACTGATATTGTCCACCAGATAGTTAGGGCAGTGGAGACAATAAGAATGAGCCATCTCATAACTCAGTACTCAGAGTAGTTAAGGAGATATGTCCAATAAAGATCAATGGTGCATGCGGTAAAGCGCTCCCTTAAAGAAGTGGAATTCAAATTAAACACACAAAACAAAAAAGTGTCTTCAAAGTGTAAAATACACATAAAACACCAGATACCATGAAGGAACTAAATAAAATGTAATTATAAAACCCCTAACTGACCAATACTGGAAGGGAAGGTGTTAAGTACCACATAACAAGCAATGCACCAAAGATCCCCAAATCAGCAGCCATAATAGAGGAATAATACCCAACATGAGTGCAGGAGTTATAGAGAACTCCAATGAAACCCTTGCACAGAAGGGAACAGTGGGACAGGTGACCATAGCAAAGGGTTTTCACCTTTCCTGCAGGTCTTCTTTCTTCAGATTATCATTGTAAGGAAGAAGCCTCAGAGAGATTCCCTCTGGAGAGAGAGACATGGGTTGCATGGTTCTCTCCCAGAGCTGAAAGGGTCCACAAGCAGCTCCTGTGCAGTCCACCAGGGGAAGCCAGTAATGGTAATCCGCCTAACGGGGGAATTTGGACACCCCATATCTAAGTAAAGATAATAAAATAAATAAAACTAAGCAGAACTGTTGACAACCTTCCTACCAGAACGAGGAACAAATCTCATCTGGGGAGGGGAGTGGCTAGGTAGCCTGCTAAGGAGGCGCGGGAGGCTCTGCCCCCGCAACTTCTTTGAAGAATAGTTCTAACCTGCTAGGAGGAGCTGTCACCTGCCCATGGTATCTGTAAGCTATATTGGACGACAGAGAAAAATCTTATATATGGGATCTTATTGGTACTATAATGTTTGTCCTATTTATATTTATAATTGCAAGTCAGATACACCAAGGATCAAGCCCTTTAAGTGCTACTGCTAGGGGTGTGAAAACCCCTCTGGCACTTGAAGCATTTGAGTCAAATGGTTAAATGCATGTTTAACCCTTTGAATGTCAGATAAGTATGCAAAGAAAGCTGCACTGCTCTTTGACAATGAAGATGTTAATAAAAATGGGGTTGCCTGCAGAGACAATCTGATCAAAAGTCCGAAAAGGAAGGGAGGGGGATGAACTATGGACTGATAAACAGGTTATAAAGAGGCGTTAACTTCTCCAGTCAGATCACTTCTCCAGTTCTCATGTTATTCTATGGAGCCAATGCACTAAGATCTCTCAAATGGGTCAAATCTTAGTGCATTGGTTCTGTAGAAGAATATAGAAACTGGAGAAGTGACCTCTGTGTTATCAACTCTTTATCACACTTTAGGGCACCCCTCCCCCGGAGGAAAACAGATAATCAGAACTTTTATGCTCAGAAGCGGACCAGAGGCCGTATTCAACAAGCTAACTAGGTTTGATTCTGATGCAAACTCACCACACCATAGGAGACAGATACAAGTTCCCATAGATTAAACTGGCATTTTAACCCTTTGAGTGAGAGAGGGGCACAGAGAGTATTGCAAAGCAATGCGTTCTGTACCCCTTTGGCACTGAAAGGGTTAACCCATTGAAACCCATTAACTCTTTGAAAAGGAAAACTCTAGAGATTTCTTTGGCATTAAAAAGGTTAAAAGCTCTGTTTAAATCAGTGAACATTTGTGAAATGTTTGCTTGTTATGATGTAGTTGGCATGTTCCACAATTGCACTATCTAGCTTGCTCAGTAACAAAGATAAACTGATTATTTACTTACAAAGAAAGCAGTTGTTTAGTTTTCTTGTGCATTTTACTCTATTAACATTTTAAAATTACATCCCAACTCCAATTCCCATGTAGGGATGTGGAATTTAAACTAGTAATTGTTTTCTTGTTTTATACCCTCCAGTGAACGTGTATGCAATGACCTGGAAGGATTTGTTGGCAAGCTGAAATTAGTTTTCATATTAAATATACATTATTGTCTTTCCAGACCACAGTTTAAATAACGGGTAGCCTAACAATGATCTGTTATGCAATGGTGCATGGGAAAATGATGGGAAGAGGCAGGCCACTTCTATGTATCCTCTGACAACTGACGTTAGCATCTGATGCTTTTCATCTGCACAATACATATATTGATTACAGTGGACTGTCACCTTAACAATGTTAATCAATTTCAAAGAGAATTAAAACTGCCTATGTTGTACTAACAACCAATAGGAAAATAAGGCATGCCAATACTTGCAGTTCACCTACAGGAGGTTCTCTTTTTTCACTTTTTCAAGGTACAAGTCTCAATTCAGCTGTCCGCCAAGTAGGAAAATGGGACACTCCAATTAACATCAAAAATAGTTTAATACTATACCATTTAAAAAAATCTGATAAGCAATGCCTACGTGTCATGCTGGCATAACAAGTGACAAAAGGACCCATTCCTAGCGACAGGATGCTGGCTGCTAGGAGAAGGGAATGCACAATGCATGTTCCCTGTACAGATGCAGATCATGTGATATAAAGAAAACGGAAACACCAATACAAAAGTAGAATGAGGAAGAGATCCTGCACAGATGGAGAAAAAAAAAAAAGATGAATTAAACTAGAAAAACTACTAGATATCCCAAGAGAGATTAATGTGATAAAATTGTGTAAAATAAAATAAACACATGCAGAGAGAGAGAGAGAGAGAGAGAGAGATAGAAAAACAATAAAAATCAAATGGCTAAATTCATATTATTAATACTATAGTCCCATAAGAAGCTCAAAAAGCATCTCTGGCTAAATTCTGGATTCAAAATAATAAGCTATATGGAAGTTGAGTTGCTCAAATCAGATCTGAAAAGTGTGTTAGACAACCATGTTGGTTATGTCTAACAAATAGTGTTTGGCTGACGAATATGCATGGCAAACAAAAAATTAAGAAGCCAACACTTGATATCCAATAAGAACTAGGCATCATTCGATATGTCAGTTAAAATATGTACTTTAACTGCGTTAAACTGCAAGTAGGGAAAACCAGCCATTCTTTCTGTGAACACATGAATGCGCATAGAGGATCTTCATTCAACATGTTCTTGAGGATGAGTTGAAAAAGAGTATACTACTGCTCCATTGTATTAATATTTTAGAAAATACCGACATTGGCTGAAGGGTTTAAAGGGGAACTACCACCCCGCAACAACTTTACATGAATTAAGTCTACATCTGGCGACTAGCTGCTTAGTAGCGCTATTCGCCAGAAATATTACCTGGTTTGAAAGATTTTGCAGTTTTTCAGAGGCTCACAGTAGCAGGAAGCATGGACATCTCGTCATAGTGACGTCCGTGCGCCTGCGCTGTCAGTCCCTTTTGGAGCCGGCCAGTTTGAGATTAGAGGAAAGGAGGTTTAAACTTCAGCAGAGGAAGGGTTTTTTTTTTACGGTAAGGTCTGTTAAATTGTGGAATTCATTGCCCAAGGAGGTGGTTATGGCAGATAAAATGGATACATTTAAGAGAAGATTAGATGCATTTCTTTCAAAAGGGAACATACAGAGTTATACTGTTTATCAGTAGGCAGATCAGGAAGGTCTGATAAAGACTAATTTAATTGGTAGCAGGAAAGCTATAAAATTCTCAGATACTGGTGTATGAGGAGAAGGCTGAACTTGATGGACTTGTGTCTTTATTCAACCTAATTTACTACGTTACTATGAGATGAAATAAGGTGTGATAAAGTGGAGATGACTTCTCCAATGATATAATTTCTCCAATCCCTATGTTATTCTATGGAGAATAAGAGATATCACTGGAAAAGTCATCTATACTTTATCACACCTTAGTGTATAACCCTCCATGTATTGTACATTCCTGTCACCTGGCAGAGTCACTCAGAGATGATCTCTTCTGGGTCTGTATTGGTTAGTGCAATACTCTGGCTTGTTGATTATCAAAGATAAAAGTGGTACAACGCAGTGGAAATATCTAATGTTTGTCCTTTTTTGTGGTATATTAATAAATCATTTTTCGTTTTAATAATTGATGTGCCCCATTTGCTTCTTGGTGGTCACCTGAGCAAAGATGTGTACCTCTATGCTGTACTAGCCATTTGTAGTATAAATCATTTTTGAGAAACTAACATTCGCTGGTACTACAGTGTGGCACTTTATGCTAATTAATTTATGTGTTTTGCCAATATTACCATCCACTGTGCTGTGACTGTATCTAGACAGATCACACACACACTGGGATCATGTCTAGTTGCCCACAGAGCAAAACGTTTGGCCCCAACTATCCTGTGCAGTGAAATAGCATACACTGCCATGCTGTGCCACCAAAACATTAATTCCATAAGGACTAGTGGGGTACGTAACACATTGCTGTGTTAAGGTTATTCCAAAAAAAATACACAGTACAAGATATAGGCAGACTTTAATTTTCAGTAAAATAAAACTACAGTTGTCTTAAAGCTACGTGTCCACTTTAACATGGACATGTCACATTAAGATAAGTTTAGTTTGTTAGAAATATAATATATGCTTATGCTATGTTAGCTATATTTCTGTAAAGTAAATAGCTTTGGAAAAATTAACCATTATGTGATGGTTGTTAGGTGTGTCACTTTAAGCCAATTAAATACTTCTGTTTGAGGCCAAACATACCTCTCGATATACAATTAGAAACAACCCCAGTGCATGGGCCATGCCTAGAATCATTCATAGTGCAGTATGTATGGGCCCTGCCTAGAATCATTCATAGCGCAGTGTGTGGGCTCTGCCTAGAATCACTCACAGAGCAGTGTGTGGGCCCTGCCTAGAATCATTCATAGCGCAGTGTGTGTGGGCTCTGCCTAGAATCATTCATAGCGCAGTGTGTGTGGGCTCTGCCTAGAATCACTCATAGCGCAGTGTGTGGGCCCTGCCTAGAATCATTCATAGCGCAGTGTGTGGGCCCTGCCTAGAATCACTCATAGCGTAGTGTGTGGGCCCTGCCTAGAATCATTCATAGCGCAGTGTGTGTGGGCTCTGCCTAGAATCATTCATAGCGCAGTGTGTGTGGGCTCTGCCTAGAATCACTCATAGCGCAGTGTGTGGGCCCTGCCTAGAATCACTCATAGCGTAGTGTGTGGGCCCTGCCTAGAATCATTCATAGCGCAGTGTGTGGGCCCTGCCTAGAATCACTCATAGCGTAGTGTGTGGGCCCTGCCTAGAATCATTCATAGCGCAGTGTGTGGGCCCTGCCTAGAATCACTCATAGCGTAGTGTGTGGGCCCTGCCTAGAATCATTCATAGTGCAGTGTGTGGGCCCTGCCTAGAATCATTCATAGCGTAGTGTGTGGGCCCTGCCTAGAATCATTCATAGCGCAGTGTGTGGGCCCTACCTAGAATCATTCATATCGCAGTGTGTGGGCTCTGCCTAGAATCATTCACAGCACAGTGTGTGGTCTCTGCCTAGAATCATAGTGCAGTATGTATGGGCCCTGCCTAGAATCATTCATAGCGGAGTGTGTGTGGGCTCTGCCTAGAATCACTCATAGCGCAGCATGTGGGCCCTGCCTAGAATAATTCATAGTGCAGTGTGTGGGCCCTGCCTAGAATCATTCATAGTGCAGTGTGTGGGCTTTGCCTAGAATCATTCATATCGCAGTGTGTGGGCTCTGCCTAGAATCATTCACAGCACAGTGTGTGGTCTCTGCCTAGAATCATTCACAGCACAGTGTGTGGGCTCTGCCTAGAATCATTCATAGCGCAGTGTGTGCGGGCTCTGCCTAGAATCATTCACAGCACAGTGTGTGGGCCTTGCCTAGAATCATTCGTAGCGCAGTGTGTGTGGGCTCTGCCTAGAATCACTCATAGCGCAGTGTGTGGGCCCTGCCTAGAATCACTCATAGCGTAGTGTGTGGGCCCTGCCTAGAATCATTCATAGCGCAGTGTGTGGGCCCTGCCTAGAATCACTCATAGCGTAGTGTGTGGGCCCTGCCTAGAATCATTCATAGCGCAGTGTGTGGGCCCTGCCTAGAATCACTCATAGCGTAGTGTGTGGGCCCTGCCTAGAATCATTCATAGCGCAGTGTGTGGGCCCTGCCTAGAATCATTCATAGCGTAGTGTGTGGGCCCTGCCTAGAATCATTCATAGCGCAGTGTGTGGGCCCTACCTAGAATCATTCATATCGCAGTGTGTGGGCTCTGCCTAGAATCATTCACAGCACAGTGTGTGGTCTCTGCCTAGAATCATAGTGCAGTATGTATGGGCCCTGCCTAGAATCATTCATAGCGGAGTGTGTGTGGGCTCTGCCTAGAATCACTCATAGCGCAGCATGTGGGCCCTGCCTAGAATAATTCATAGTGCAGTGTGTGGGCCCTGCCTAGAATCATTCATAGTGCAGTGTGTGGGCTTTGCCTAGAATCATTCATATCGCAGTGTGTGGGCTCTGCCTAGAATCATTCACAGCACAGTGTGTGGTCTCTGCCTAGAATCATTCACAGCACAGTGTGTGGGCTCTGCCTAGAATCATTCATAGCGCAGTGTGTGCGGGCTCTGCCTAGAATCATTCACAGCACAGTGTGTGGGCCTTGCCTAGAATCATTCATAGCGCAGTGTGTGTGGGCTCTGCCTAGAATCATTCACAGCACAGTGTGTGGGCCTTGGCTAGAATCATTCATAGCTCAGTGTGTGTGGGCTCTGCCTAGAATCATTCACAGCACAGTGTGTGGGCCCTGCCTAGAATCATACATAGCGCAGTGTGCGGGCCCTGCCTAGAATCATACATAGCGCAGTGTGCGGGCCTTGCCTAGAATCATTCATAGTGCAGTGTGTGGGCTTTGCCTAGAATCATTCATATCGCAGTGTGTGGGCTCTGCCTAGAATCATTCACAGCACAGTGTGTGGTCTCTGCCTAGAATCATTCACAGCACAGTGTGTGGGCTCTGCCTAGAATCATTCATAGCGCAGTGTGTGCGGGCTCTGCCTAGAATCATACATAGCGCAGTGTGCGGGCCTTGCCTAGAATCATTCATAGCATAGATAAGGAAAATGTATTATGTTTACTTCAAATGGCAGAACACTAGTCTAGTGTTCTGCCATTTGGATTCTAGTGCCAATTCTTGCATTTTCTCTGCACAGAATACAGCTGCAGCTCTTGTGGAATGTGAAAAATATTATTTCTTCATCATTGATGTAATTCACTTTCAGTTTTCCTTTGATCCACTGTTGTTCATGGAACATTAAGGCGTAGACCTTCAGCCTGCCTGATATAATCTGATCTCTTGATCTATTTCTTCTAACAAAGAGACACCATCCAGTGAATTTCTTTTTCTTATCATTCTTAACTTTAGGGTTGCACAATGGAAGAACCATTTCTTGTCTGAAATAAAAAGTATTTTTTGTGACTTGTGATAATATTCTTATAGGAGCAGTGAAGGGTAAGTAAAAGCCGTATAAATGATAGGTTGTGTCCTGACAGCAATGAGAACCCCATTCCTTTTCCATGAACTGCAGTGCAATGCATTCCGTACCCTTCTGGCACTCAAAGGGTTAATACCCATTTGTGTCTGTGAAAGATAATATAGGGATCTATTTAAAAAACAAAGAAAGAAAGAATAAAGTGCTCATACAGTCCTTCGTACACCTTATAATAATAAACAATAGCTGTAAAGACTCACCGTCTTCATCTGGGTGCAGGACAAACACCAGTTCTCTCCTCCAGTTGTAGAAGTGATAATTTTGCATAAAGAGACAGTCTCACTCCAGGATATAATGCAACTCCGTATTATCCAATAAAAAAATTAAACTTTATTCATATTATAAAAAACATACGATGGTGCCATAAATAGACAAGGTGAGGAAAAGGTGCAACAGAAATGGGGTTCCCACATACTGTCTGATGCATTTCGCGCTAAAAGAAGCGCTTAACCATAGAATTAATTACCCAAAAGGAACTACTTCACTATAAACCCTAAGTGTTACTGGGATTGGTTAAAAACACACAAAAACAAAAATAGGACACTGTTCTTCAATCCGCCAATCAAAACAGCCAATCAGTTCTTGACCATATCTGCCGACGAATATCCAAGCAGTTATATATCTCTTGCTTGGAAAAGACGTTATACAGCAGGGGTGGACACCTAAGGACATTCAGCTGTTTTGAAGTACAATTCCCATCATCCCCAGCCAGTCTTAATTGGCTGAGTGACGATGGTATTTAATAATGCAAAACAGCTGGTAGGCCTCAGGTTGTCCATCCCTGCTACAGAGAATGACAAATCCCAAGTCTGTAGAAATGAATGCATCAATGCACACTCATGCACACACTTCCTTATATACACATTAAATAGTAATGTTTGACTTCTACCCCTTAAAATTCTGCTGACAATTCATTGTTTCAGGAGATTCAGGAACCAATTAGAAGTGTCTTTTTATAGAATTAGGTGCATGTGGATGAAAAGGTCTGTTTGAGCTTTATTGATTGCTTCAAATTATTTTAGCCCGCAAACAACTTTCCTCTCTTATCTACTGTCACACTTCACTGCACTCACACAATGCTTTTCTTTTATCTGAAAACAAATCTCAAGACTAAAGCATGGAGAGACAGGAGGTTCACATCTATTACTTTTAGCATAAATTGCATCTGCAGCAGATATTTACTTGCCTAGAGATAAACACTGGGAACTGTGTATCATAAAGTGATTTTATTATATAATAACCTCAACTTATGCAGAAAGACAAAAGTGTAGGAGTTTAGGAACAAAGCTACTGCACCATAAACTGGTTTCATATTGAGACTTTGGTGCAGTGTTTCTATCACCATACCAAAATTAGAACAATTTGCTGCTAATGGGGCTGTTTACACAGGTGACTATTGCCTCCTATGTTGTAACCCCAAAGCAGCTTTCTGAATCTTTGCTGCACTCCCATCAGAATACAGTGTAGCTGCAGCAAAGTTAATCTTGCACTCTAGCCTTAGGGGTCGCAGTGCAGATTGTTCACACATGTAACTGACTTGCTGTGGTGCTCATTGCAATGATCCAATCAAATGAGGCCCACCTGGGCATCATCCAATCATGTTTGACTCATGCCTGTCTGTCACACCCATCAGTCACACTTTCGGAGAGCCCACTCCAAGAATGGGATAGCTGAAGGAATACTGGACCATTGGAAGTGACTCTGCAACAGTGACTTGCTAAGTGGTACAATGCAGCACTGCTACGTCGCAGCGTGATTCAAAGATGAATAGAAATAACCCAAATACACACGGACTTAACCCTTTGAGTGCCAGAGGGGTACACAACGCATTGCAAACCAAAGTGTTGCGTACCCATCGGGCACCCAAAGGGTTAATTGGGGTTTAACCCCTTAAATGCTGTGTCTCAGACATATTGTAAAACAGTGAATCAGACATGTTTAGTAGTCATGGTTTAAGAGTCCCATTTAAATCAAAGGTTATTATAATTTGGCCCTTACAGTGCAGATGGTTTGTTCAAGAATTGCTCCACCTTGTCTTTCTGCTAATGGTCCCAAATATCAAATCCAGAAGAAAGTTAAATCATGGAATGGGCAAAACAAAAAATAAAAAGCCTTCCAGTCATGAATAAAAAATATATATCTACTAGTTTTAAACCTCATGTACATGGGCCACAGTGCTACCCAGCAACCTTGGCTGGTGGCCGGAGCCTCTCTTCTCATAGCTGGCGCTGCAGTCTTGCACAGTAATGATTGCCCGAACGTTCCACTGCTGACACAGAGTGGGGCACTCCGAATTCAGACCGTAGTCCTCTCTGAATACTTTCTTGGGACCAAGCGGTCCCAGGAAGGTGCGTAGAGAGGACTCTGGTCTGAATTCGGAGCGCCCTGCCATGGCACGTTCGGGCAGTCAGTACTGAGCATAACTGCAGAACGGGCCGTCTCATGACTGAGCATGACGGCTTCTGACAAACATCCTAGCAAATTATAATATAAGATATATAAAAGAGGAAGCATCATGTGACCAACAAGCTTTGTCTAAAGCCAAACACACCCACAGGAGACAGTAAGGAGGAGTTATGCATATCTCCTCTATACTGCCTGTCTCATTGATCCTACCATAGGGTATGATTTTGACAGGAGTGGACCCCCTGCCCTCTCCCACATACTCCACAACTACTCCATGTACAGCCTCTGTTACGACTTTACCAGCTACCACATTACATTCCTCCCTATGTTCACCCTCCATCACATTTTACACTGCTGTTTTATTTACACCATCTGCAAGCATTTCATCCTCCATGTTACACACCTCCTCCTTGTACATACTCTCTCACATCCATGATAGATCACATTGAACACCTCCTCCAAATATACATACTGCTATGACTTACATTACCTTCTCCCTGTAAACACTACCTCATATTTGGTGACTCGCTCTACTTCACTCCCATATTACACACATCAAACCTCCGTCATCATTCCAATTCTACCCTCCAACTATGTTTGCTTTTACTACAAGTTCAGCCCTCTCTCATCATTCACTTTCAGCATTATCATTATACAAACCCACTCTATTCACCTTTACCACCCCTAAAATCCACCCTCACCATTCGCCTTCTTCTTTATCATTATACACTCCCAACATGTTCGTCTTTACTATAGCTCCATGCCTCCGTTATCATTTTTCTTCTCCTTTATCATTATAATATACACCCAACATGTATGTCTTTACTATACACCATCAGCCCTCCTTCATCATTTGCCTTCAACTTCACCTATCACATTATAAAGCCTACCACATTCAAGTACTATAACTTCACCTTTCCCTCATCATTCAACTTCATATGTCACTATACCGCCTACCATGTTTGATTTCAGTACACCTTCTTCTGTCGCTCATCAGTTTAATTCTCCTATCTCGGTATGCCCTCACATCAAGTTCACCTTCTCCTTTATGTATACTCCCTCCTAGCCTCTAAATCATACTCTTTTGATCAAACTCCACCATTGAAACAAATCCTGCCATTCGCCCACTCTTACACCCTCTGTCCCTTCTCCTAACACTGGCCCCCCCATTTTCCATTTCACCTACTTGACGTGTTAAAATGTAAGATTTATACCCTTAACCCTTTGAGTGTCAGAGCCTTATGGAGTGTATTGCGGAGCAATGCACCAAATACTCCTCTTACACTCAAAGGCTTAATCTGCACACACAAAACACATTACATTTCACCTCCATTGAATTACAGATCTTCATATAAACATAAATACACCACAAAAAAAATTCATAAAAAACAAACAGACATAATAAAAGTTTTCCGTGCAACAAATTTGTAGTGTCGTTATTTTAACCAGCATCCCTTTTTTCTGAATATAAGTAGCAAGAAGAAAAAACTAGCATTCATGGGGTTAAATGTCCCATTTAAACCAACTGGATTTTCATTTGGCCCTCATGGTGCAGTTAGTTTGCTGAAGAATACTCCACTTTGGTTTTCTGCAAATGGCCCTAAATAACTTGTACAAAGGTTTCTGGGCTGTACTAGAAGCCAGAAGCAAGTTAAATCTAAAGGAAGTGAAAAGGTGAAACCAGAAAGAGGTTTTTTTTTTAAAGTTAACACCTTATAACAAATTAGCTGATTTTAAAAGCGTTTTTAAAATCATCTATAGGTTAGCCATTTTGTTCAACCCTTTGAGTGCTAGGGTGGTATCCAATAAATTGTGTTGCAATGCGCTGCATACCCCCTGGCACTCAAAGGGTTAAACAATGTTCATGAAATAGTTGTCTTTATTTAATTTCTGCATATTAGGCAGTTCGGACCAGCAAGAAGTGGCAGGTTGGAGGGACAATGGTGTGTAATACTAGCATTTGGCTGGCATGCCAGCCAGTACTGTCTAATTTGCATAAACGGACAAAATATAATTATATCAAACAACGGTCTTAAATGAAATGATTAACATAATATATAGTTCATGTCTTTTATATTCATCTAAGTTGTTATACAGTATTAGTTTCACTTAATTGTTTTAGATCTCAAAATCTAAATGACTTGATAAAGTGGAAAATGGTTAGCCCCATACCGAGAAGCAAATGACACTTGAACCCAGCGATTACGGCCTATACAGTCATTTTTACTGGCACTGACTGAATCAAATTTGAAAATATGTCAAGATAAAAAAAAATCTGCTTCCTTTATTGACAGTTTAACACATTATTTTGCAGTGTGTTGGAGACCTCCTCAGAATTCAGGGGATTAACTGTTTTGCGTACCTCTCTGGTACTGAAATTGTTAAAGGTACTGAAATTTAGGATGTGGGGGTCTACAATTAGTGACAAATGTATAATCTATAACACTTTACACAGAACTAGTTGAAGAGCCCGTTACACGGGCCACAGTGCCACTGCCACCCGGTTGCGGGGCAGTCATGCGCAGTGGAAACCGCCCGCACCGCTGCTGATACGTGGGCAGTCTCTACTGCGCATGACTGCATTACAAACGTTTTAGAAAATTATTATATAAAAACGATGTCACCTGTCAGCACTGAGAATGTAAATCTTATTTGCCTTGCTGTGTGAAGAAGACTGATTGGTATTGTTTTCTACTCAAATTAACCTCTGACTGATGCATTTTTTAAAGCCTCTAAGCAGGCAATCAAGACCTGTGTCACATACTATATGTCATTATGATAAACCACTATAGTTATGGTTTCTTACTCATCAAGCTTGCTCAATCAAACTCTGTAAATTATTCCTAAAATACTTGTATTAATCTGTGCACTAAACCCATCAAGCTGGGTAAGAGATGAAATGGATCAATTCTGGGGCAAGTGAACTGCAGTACATTGTGGAACTAAAAATCCATTTGATTTAAACAGGGCTTTTAACCACTTAATGCTCAACTAGTATTAATACATTGCTTCATAATGCATTGGAGACCAATCTAGCTACCAAGGGGTTAAAAGGCCCCATTTAAATGTGTTGAATACCCCTCTGGCACTCGAAGGGTTAATTGTCCCCATGGTGCTGTTGGCTTCATTCTAATAGTCATCTGGTCAGACTCATCTGACCTACAAGCTAAATGTTGATAATAAAATAACGGATACAAATAATTTTGGTTATCATTTTAAGGACCAGGGGGTGTGAAATATTTTGTAAAACAATGCATTGTGTACCTCTCCAGTTTTTAAAGGGATAGTAATACTTAAAATGTAAAAAAAAAAACATGTTATTAGGTTTCTCCCCCTGCATAAAACAAAGGTACTCCCATGGCTGAAAGGCTTTTTATTCAAAAGTTATTACACCTCAAACTTTAAATTTTTAGGTGTATTATCAAAGTGGCCTGGAATTGTACAGTGGCACTGTTGGTACACCATCCTATGGAGATTTATGTTCAATTGACCAGATCTGTCAACAGGATGGTGTAACAGCGCCACTGTACAATTTCAGGCCACTGTAATACTGCACCTAAAAATACAAGTTTGAGCTATAATAACTTTTGAATAAAACACATTTCAGCAGTGATTGTATCCTTGTTTTACACAGGGGATAAACACTACATTATATATATTTTTTACATATTAAGTATTACTATCACTTTAAAGAAATAAAAGCCCTTTATTTTGGCTTTACTTAACACATACAATCAGACTACCAATACAGGTTATTTTTTTTTGTCCATCTTCAACATTTTTTTTCTCTCACTGACAGTGTGCTCCCTGGATCTGTTTGCAAAGACCTTTCTGTCAGGGACCATGATAGCAGGTCTAGAGTCACAATGTAAATAAAAAACACAATGTAAAATACAAGAACATAGAGCATACAGTGCTGCAGGTGATAGTATAATATTGTATTATATCCAGCTCTAATGGTGCACTGAATAGAAAACTCTCTGAAAACAGAAATTCAGTGAGCTTACGGTCAGGGACATAAATCTATAAAAAAAAATAGGTGAAGACGCAAAAAAAACAAAACAAAACAAAAAAACTACATTATAAAAGGGATAAGCAATTTGACTTTACATAGTAGCCACTTGCAGAACATATAAAGACAAAATAAAGGGACACTATTCCTTTAAAGTGTAAACAGCTGGGGGTGTTTATGTTCACTGTCTTTATACTGCTGAAACAATAAATAATGAGCCAGTATTAACCCTTTGCGTGATAGAGGGGTGTGCAAAGCAATGCGTTGCATACCCCTCTGGCTCTCAAAAGGTTAAGATAGCCGTGCACCTACCAGTCTCTGCACCTGCCGCCTCAGTAACAGCAGCACATGAGGTACCAGGAGAGGGATAGCACCTCTACCTCGTCAGTCTCAGGTGTGCGTGCGGGAGCGCGCCTTGACCCAGAGCAGGGGGTTCGTGAACACACCTCGCACCTCTGGGCTCAGTTAGACACCGATCGACCAGAGCCAGGGCTCCCTCACACACCGGGATGGACACCGGGCACACAGTGCTGAGAGAGCGGCTGGGAAGATGGCACGTTTTGTCCATTCAGGCAGTCTCTACTGCACATGGCTGCATCTGACAAACATACATCTGGCCTTTTATATAATAGGTTATTTACTTGTACAAGCATTTTCACTTGATGGGAAAACTCTACATTTTCAGTGGCTAAGTGGCTACTGTTTGGCCACATTTGCTATCGGACTGGTCAAGAAACTGAGAGACCATATGTAGAGATCATTGTTTTGAGATATGAACCTCTTGGGCTAACCAAATGCACTATTAGTGCCACTGCATGCTCCAAGCTAGCAATAAGGCCTGGAGCCTATTTAGCCTGACTCAGACAGTACCTAGTAATGCTTGTACCTGTGAAATGTCTTTACATATTCTGACTAGGAATATGTAATAATTAAAATGGCATGAACACCATGTCGGTGTACTATAATGAGCATACCAAAAAATTTTTTGCCAGCATGCAGTAAGTCAGCACTGGTTAGGATGGACATTTTCCTACCTTAAGCAGGGAAAAAAAAATCATATTATCTCTTTCTCTTTCATACACACTGCAAAGTAAATACCACAGAGAGTGGGAGTGATACAGCAGTGTTTCTCAATATTAATCCTCGGGGTACAACAACAACAGTGCAGGTTTTCAGACTATCCCTGCATGATCACAGACTATTCATTTATGAATCATTCATTGTGACTGATCCAGATGTGTTTAACCCTTTGAGTGCCAGATGGGTACCCAACACATTGTGTTGTATACTCCTCTGGAACTCAAAGAGTTAATTAGGGATATTTTGAAAACATGACCTGTTGGAGCTGAGAATCCCTGGTACACAGTATACAAATCAGGACTGCAGCAACTAGAGATTTCTACCAATATAGTATGAAAGCCAGCTGAATGTGCACTCAGTAACCAGCAAAGGATAATGGGAATTGTGGTTCAGCAACAACAGTCATGTTGTTGTCTTAAAGAAAAACTATACCTTTATATAACAGAAGTCAGATAGACTGAATAGAAGATTATATTAGAAAATGCAATTTAAATAATAAGTAAAATATATAAACAATGCTAAAAGCTCCACAGCAAGAGGCATATTGTCAGTTAAAACTTACAGTTGGTCCCTTTCCATCAGAAGCTTCACGGATTGCTTACGAATGGAAAAACTAAGCTTTAACAGATGAGCCAGAGTTCAATATGCCTTTTACATAAGGGATTTTACCTGTTATTATTTGCACTAATTATTTATACAGAGTTTATATGAACTCAGTTATTATTATCCTTTATTTATCGAGCACAAACAAAATGCGTGAGAAAATATGACATACAGAAACAGACTGAAACAAATATTTGTGGGGTTCTTGCTTATGAGTGCTCAACATCTACATCAAATGCCCCTTTCACAGGGACAACACCAACAAGACAATGCTGAATTTTTGATGGCGCCCATTGTGAAAAGTACTGTGCTGGGCTATGGTGCCTTTCAAATTAGAAATACTGTTGCCTCATGTGAAGGCATCATAGTCTAGATTGCTGAATCTTTACTACATTCAAACACAGCAACAAGCAAGGTCTACACGGAAGCCACTGGGTTGCCAGCAGACTTTCCCATTTCCAAATGACAGTGCAATTCATGGGTTTTGCCTTATTACCTTAAGCAGCAGTGAGGCCTCCAAATGTCTGTCCGATGAAGTCAAGTGAAGTAGAGACTACCCGAATGCACAGAATGCTGGGAGGTGTAGTACTGCGGTAGTACACCTGCCGTGTAGTTCTTCAGCACTACACCTGCAGTTCCATAGTCGTTTAAATAGCCGTTGGTACCTGCCGTTAAAACGGCTATTTAAACAGCAGGTATACTACCACAGAATTACACTGCAGGTGTACTACTGTAGAACTACACCTCCCAGCATTCTGTGCGTTTGGGCAGTCTCTACTGCGCATGACTGCATCTAACAAACATACATCTGGCCTTTTATATTATTTTATAATTATAATGATAATAGATATAGCTCTGTGTGTGTATAAAATATAAATATATAGTTCCGTGTATACATATACTGCTCTGTGTGGGTATAAATATATAGTTCTATACGTGTGTATGTATGTATTATATATATATATATATATATATATATATATATATATATAAATAAATAAATAAAATAAGTTTAGGATTTTTAAAGTATATAACATAAAATAAATATTTATTACACATCCTAGCTGGCAACTCATGAAATTGAACATTGTATGAACCCAATTTCATTTTTAGGTAGCGATAATCCTCTTTAATTCTGGGGTTTAGCACATTCCTCAAGTGAGGCACTGAATGGATTAAGATAGCCATGCACCCACAAGCGCATTCCCGCCCAGTCCCTGCCTGTCAGCCTCAGGGTGTGCGTGCAGGAGCGTGCCTTGCCCCAGAGCCGGGGGTTCATGAAAGTGCCGCATGTGGCCGTCGCCATTGAGTGGCAGGTAGCGCGCAGTGCTTAGCACAGGAGGGCAGCCAGGCAGCTGCGGGTGAGCAGCCTCCTCCTCTCCACCCCTCATGGCATTGTCCGCCCGACCGGGCATTCCGGGGCTCAGCTACACACAGCAGCACCGCCCAACCGCGACCAGGGAGAGAAGGATAGACACTGGGCACACAGGGCTGGGAGAGTGGCTGGGAAGATGGTGCATTGTGTGTGTTCGGGCAGTCTCTACTCTGCATGACTGCATCAGACAAACATAAATCTGACCTTTTATATTATAGGATGGTGGTAATGATTCTAAGGAAAACAATCAGATATATCGTAATGAAGAAAGTGTCTGCAAAACGTCAAAGCATTTAACAACATTTTTAATAAGCACTAACGTCATTTTAGGATATTTTTTTTTCTTTTTAAATTGGAGTATAAATGGTTGTGGTCCAAATAAATATTGTGTTACAATGTATGAATAAAGAAATCCGATACCCTGGTCCTCAAGACCTGCCGACAATGCATATTTCTGGGATCTCCAAGTTGTAGTACAGGTGGACTAATTAGTGGCTCAGTCACTTTCATTCATCCACCTGTACTTGTCCAGGGACATCCTGGACACATGTACTTTTGGGAGCTCTTGATGACCAGGGATGGCTACTCCTGGTATAAGCTATGTGTGTGATATAGACATCCTATAATATATAAGGCCAGATAATATAAAAGGCAGTCTCTCATGCGCAGTCACATGCAGTAGAGACTACCGATGCAGTCATGCGCAGTAGAGACTGCCTGAACACACAGACTGCTGGCCCATGTACACAGGTTTTTACACTAGTATTTATATAACATTGACTTTACACCTTTCTAATTATGACATGCTGTTGCGTATTATTGCATCAATTTTAAACATACGCTAAGAAAGTTTTTATGACCCCCCCCCCCACCACCACCACCAATGAATCAGCTCACATGAAAGACAAAATACTTTTTCCTTTTGTAATTGTGAACAGAGGTTTTTTTTTTTTGTGGCTTGAATTGTGCTACAGTAACAGTGCTTTTTTGCAGCAATTATTGTGAATTATCCAAGAATTGCTTTATACTTTATCTATGCAACACATTTTAAAACTATGTTGCAATCATGCTTTAACAAAATACAAGCCACTGAAAAAAAGCATAAAAAGGAGTGTTCAGGAAACTAATAATAGTAACCTTTTATTTTGACTTAACATATCCTGCAAATACATAATACATAGTCAAAATGGCTATACTTTTTTATTTCATATTTATTGCTAATGACGTCTCTGGATCTCTTTGCATAGAGCTTTCTGTCAGGAAACATGAAAGCAGGTCTAGTGAATGTTAAAAATAAAGCACACAGAGCATGCAGTGCTGTAGAGAGACTGGAGCATTGTAAAACACCCTGCTTTGATGGTGTATTAACCATAAAACTCCCTGGATTATAAGCTCAAAGTAGCTCACTGCCAGAGACATAAAAGTAACATAGTTGATGAGGTTGAAAAAAGACATGCGTCCATCAAGTTCAGTGTATGCCATATTACCCCTGTAGATCCAGAGCAAAAAAAAAAAAAAAATTCCTATTAAGTCCCAATTGAGCAAAAATTTCCTTTCTGACTACAAATGGCAGACGGATATTTCTCTGGATCAACATCCTATCTGTCCCTTAAGCCATCTATCATAATTCTCAATAATGAAGAACAACGAATGAATAAATAAGTAAGTAGATAAATAAAGTATGGGGAATTTTACTGTACATGTTACGCCTTTGTTAAATGTGTAAAGTCAAAATATGCAGTTACTATTCCTATAAACAACTAAGATATGAATATGCATATATTTCTGATACTAAAGGGTTGCATATTTATTATCAAGAAGGCATGTTTTGTAACATGGCACAAATGAGTTAGTCTGCATTTGAAATGGAAAAGTGAAATCTACAAACTGCAGCCTACTTACCCTTCACCTCCGACTCTGGTTATCTTTAATCGGAAATCCACTGAATTCATGTTAGGTGGCTTCCATTTCAAAATGTCATCACATCGACCAGGCTTGTATTTCTGGAATAGATTGAGAAACTGCAAGGTTGAAAAGCTGCCATTCCAGTGAAAAGTCTAACAAACTGTAAGCAACTATTGAAAAATGCAGGCAAAGTTCCACATCCAGCTGCAGTAAGAAAAAAGCCGTAGTATGATTATTCTTTATTTGCAAAATACCTACATATTCTACAGAGCTGTACAATAGAACATAGATCAGACAGGAGATTTAGCAAGCCAAAAAAGAAAGATACAGAAGGAAATGTGTTTTTTTTTCTTACTAAAGCTTATAAGCTAGAAGGAACAAAGGGAGGAGGAGACACAAAAAGTGTAGGTGGTTTAATATAAAAGGAATAAGAGATTGGATTACTCTAAAGAAGTGCTATTTAAGCAAACCTTTCAATTGGGACATAAACAGCTCTAAAGTGGGGCGAAGAGCATGTGTCCTACTTAGAGAGATATGAATGGTTCCTCAAAGTAGACCTATCACCTTAATTCAAGTTTGCATATTTGAAAACATCATTATAAATGATAAGTCATGATTGACAAAATACCAGCAAAGGAGACAGTCATACTTCATACCATAAACAGCAGTTAAGGAGATATTCATAATTGATAGTATATGCTAATGTATGCTAATTACAATACCAATGCAGCAACAGTGATGTTTCATATGCTAATTAAGCTTTGCAGTTTCAAATACTAATGAAGACTTTTCAGTGTTGTTCCATGTGCTAATTATGCTTCTCAGTGACATTTCACATGATAATGAAGGTCTTCAGTGACATTATATATATGCATCAGACATTCAGTTTTCTCAGAAATAAAAGTGTGTTTCCTAAACTATATATCTGCTGAATCTTTGGTTAACGTGACACACAGGCAGTTTTGAATTAAGTTTTCAACTAAGTAAAAAAAATTTAAGGCAGGTGCGCTACCGTGCTGACCACTTTTTGAGTGAGCTCGGGCTGTCTGTGAAACAAGCTGTATTTATTGAACCTATCCACTAACCCATCCACTGATACAAAGTTTTCAGCTCCCCACTCTTGGGGTGGCATTCTCATGCTGCACAAGTGAGTTGGGGTGTCCTGCTAGAAAAGACGGACTGCTAAGACCAGCGGGGTGGTGTTGGGCCACAAACGAGGCCTCTGTAGTCCAGAACTAAAACCACTGCCAATGTCGTTGGCCGAAGGTGCCAAACAGACCACGTGCAGATTAGGGCTTTCGGAGTCACTCCTCCATAAGAGTAAAGGCACAATGACGGATCCAGGTAATAGAGTGGACCTGAGCGAACTACCCACAAAAGCAGACCGATGTTTAGTTATATGAAAGCTACGTTCAGAAGGGATCTGGCACAGATAAAGTCAGATGTGTCACAGTTGGGGCAGCGGGTTCATGTGTTGCAGGAGGACCGGGAGAGTTACCATGAGCAGCTGCATGCCTAGAACTGTGTGTGGTGCAGCAACATGAATCAAATTCTATCTTGTTGTATCGCTTAGATTACTTAGATAATAGGGGGTGCCGCAACAACGTCCGAATCAAGAATCTGTCAGATGACATGTCCAACAGAGAACTGGAATCGGTGATGCAAGCCATATTCAGGGCTCTCATAAACAAGCCTGATTCCCACGTAGTGTTAGACAAGGCACAGAGGGCCCTGAGACCACGTGGAGGCCCTAATCAATGTCCAAGGTCAAGTGCCTACTCTCAGTGGATTCTGCTGCTATTATTTGCAACTGGAAGAGTGGAAACTCATGGACTCAAAGAGCTGCCATTTGTCTGCAACTTTCAACCTCAAAGTACTCATTGGGGACATTCTATGTTCCATGTGTGGTTTGATTTGACTTGGGATGTTCGGTGCTGTCAGGGAGATACGATTGGATAGCCCACCTCCCTCCTCCCATGTCCTGGGTCCCTTATTGTTTTCCATAGGCCCTCATGTTGACCATCTCATTTTTTTTTATTTATTTCTTATTTTTGTTCTGGTCATTCTTCCCACCCCGTCATACTGAACTGGTTCATGGGATTGTTTGCTTTTTGTTCCTGTGGGGGAGCTTGGATGGAGGGATGTATGTTGCTCATGGGGGTGTGTGGTACATTGTGGTGGGTTTGGATGATGGGGGGGGGGGGGGAACAGCTCTGGGGACCTGGGGCAAGTGCTGGGGGGGCCACAGGGAGGTGATAGATTGCAGGCCTCTGGATATCGCTCCGACTTCCAAGACAATTTAAGGCTTTGTAACTGTTGTGGTGGTTTGCGGGGGTGTGGATGAGTGGACAAGGGGGGCTCTGGTGTGGGGTTGCCTATGGAGGGTTACCTAGCACACGCATTATGGTCCTTCTCAGGTGGTGGTCTCTTCCTCCTGGCTGGACTCGGATGGGGCTTGAGGCCCACTTTGGTTTTACACTCTTCTCTGGCTGCCTGCCAGAGGGCTGCACCATGCTTCAGCTTCAATTGTATTTTAATGTTTCACCAGCATGGTTACCATTGGCTGTTGCAAACTGTTTATTACTACTGATAGGGATCATGTTATTCTCTTTCTGCTTGTCTGGGCCATCACCCTGGCTCAGCTGGGCAGACCCTGCCTCAGGTGAATTTCACAAATTGTATAAAAATGGAAATGTATACTGCACTTATTACGTTGTCCACGCTGTTCCCTGTCGTCTTGTCCTTTTCTCTAATTCTCTCTCTATGGCCTCCCTTAGAGACCCTCTCTTTTCCTGCTACTCTTGCTAGTGGGGGCGCTCCACATGCCTCTACGGTACAGCCAGCCACCATCTCTAGCTATGGCTGACTGGGGGTCCATTCACTGCTGCTCCCTTAATGTTGGAGGGTTAAATACACCAGAGAAGTGGAGTATGCTCCTTAGAGATGCCATTAGAGACCATGTAGGGGTCTTGTTTGTCCAGGACATGCACTTTGCTAAAGCCCAACCCTCCCTCCTTAAAGGGATAGTAATACTTACAATGTAAAAAAAATATATGTTGTAGGGTTTATCCCCCAGCTCAGAGCTGTCCATAGGATGGTGTAGCAACAGTGCCACTGTACAATTTCAGGCCACTGTGATATTGCACCTAAAAAAAATCAATTTTGAGTTGTAATAACTTTTGAATAAAACACCTTTCAGCAGTGGGAGTACCCTTGTTTTACTCAGGGGGATAAACCCTACAGAATATTTTTTTTTTTTTTACATTTTAAGTATTACTATCCCTTTAACAGCCATTACTTCCCACACCAATGGTACGCATCATCCCCTACTAAAACATAAGGGGTGGCCACGCTAATCCACCTGTCCCTTCATTGGAATATCATTGACACCCTTGTTGATGCGGAGGGCAGACACATCCTTGTCAAGGGCAAGCTATTTTTGGACCACAATCACACTATGTCTATTTTCCCAATTCGGGGCAATTGCCCTTCCTCCAAACCATCCTGGACAGACTTGACTCCTTTAGTGAGGGGCTGCTGTTGCTGGGGGGGAGGTGTGACTGGAATTTTACCCCTAACCAGTCTCTTGATTGCATGCATGCACTCTCCACCAAATATGCTATCTGTAAGTTCCAACTATGCTTTTGACCCGCAACCTTTGGATGTGTGGCATTTGGAACATGCAGAGGACAGGGACAGTACCTTCTTTTCCCACCCTCATGGTAAATATTCCAGGATTGACCTGTTTCATTCACCCAGTTTCATGGAGCTCAAGACCTCTGGGGGGAAGACGTGGTAGCAACATTCCATGGTGTCTTAATTAACTGCTTTTGGAGGATGAGGCAGTAGTGCTGCATATCAGAGCGACCCTGAAGGAATACTTCACTTTGAACCGGACTGGGGACTGGGTTATCTGGAAGGCTCATAAGGCGACAATCAGAAGGGAGTTCATCCGCAGTGGGTCACACAAGAAGAGGGAGAGGCCCTGGGAGACCTGGTAGGAGAGTTCAGGAGTCATGAATTGTGTCACAAAACTGCACTGATCCCATCGGAAGGTCAAGAATTGAAGCAAATATGCTCGGATATTGCCATGCACCTGAAAAGTGCTTGCTTTTAGTCCTATATGTGACACAGATACAAAATGTATCTCCAGTGTGATAAATTGCAGTAGAAACTGATTAGACTTAAAAGGGCGCAGGTACATGTGGAGCAGATACGGGATGGAAAGGGACATCTACATATCCATTACAGTAATACAGCGGCAGTGTTCTGGGAATTTTACTCCTCACTTCACAATCTGGAGTCTGTCTCATCCAGGTTGCCGTTGGAACACCGGATGGCTCGGATTAGAGAGTTTCTGGGTATCCATATGGGGAAGTCTCTCTCTGAGCTTGATATCACAGCTCTGGAGGAGAATATGACAGTGCATGAGGTTCATAGGGCACTCTGGAGCATCCCCAGTGGCAAAAGCCCAGGTCCGGATGGCCTTACAGTGCTGTACTACAAGAAAGTCACGGATGTACTAATTCCTGAACTGGTTCAACTTTCAATGCGATCGAGAGATCCACTGAGTTCACTGGTCAAATGTTAGAAGCAAATATCATACTACTGCCTAAGGGTGATAAGGATCCTAGACTCTGCAGAAATCATAGGCCAATTTCAATGCTGAATGTAGACATTTTAGGCTCCAACATCTCCTGACGGATATTTTACACTGCAATCAGGCGAGTTTTGTACTGGGCCGCCTGGCCATGGACAATACTGCAAAGATGATTTCCATACTACACAAGGCACCTACTCTCTCCAATCCTTCCGTGCTGCTGTCGATTGACTCTGAAAAGGCATTCAAAAAAATACATATAGACATAAAATAGAGGCATTGTATCCTAATCCTTCAGTGAGCATGCGCGTAAATGGAACATTGTTGGAAAACATGCCAGTTTCTAATGGCATGAGAGAGGGGACAGCCCTGTTAACATTTATTATCTGCAATAGAATCCAGCCCCCGGAGAGCTTCCTTGGACTCCTCCAGGGGATGTTTTTTCATGTCTCATTTTCCTCTCATATTAATGCCATTACTAAATCCTGTCGCTTTCTTTTGGGTAACATTGCAAAAATAAGTCCCTTCCTCTGTTCCTCCACAGCTAAAATTCTTATACATGCAATCATCCTCTCCCGCATGGACTATTGCAACATTCTTCTGTCTGGCATTCCTGCTTCCCATCTCCAACCACTTCAATCTATGCAGAATGCTGCAGCACGAATTACTCTTCTGTTACCTAGGTTTGTCCCTGCTCCGCTCCTCCTCAAAACTCTCAATTGGCTGCCTATCAAACTCCAGATCTCTTACAAAATCTTACTTCTCTCTTTCAAGACACTTCTCTCCTTTACTCCTTTTTACATTTCCACTCTCATCTCCCGTTATACCCCATCCCGCCACTTACGTTCAGCCAATGACTGTCTTCTCTCAGCTCCTTTTGTCTCTACAGCCCTGTCACGTATCAAACCTTTTTCTCTCATTGCTCCGTATCTATGGAATGCTCTACCATCCAACCTGCGCCACTGCACCTCTCTGATAACCTTCAAATCTCACTTGAAAATGCACCTCTTGGATAAAATCACAGCATGCTAGAAGGCACTGATGTTGTACAATGAACGCTCTTATAAATTATTTACATTACTGATGTCCTCTATTATCATGAAAACTAGCACTGTATTCAGCACTTGACCCTAATGTACTCTGTATGTCTCCCATTACCACTTTAGATTGTAAGCTTTCGGGCAGGGACCTCGCACTCAATGTTTCACTCTACAAAGCACCTGTAACCCTGTATTGTTTAAACCCTGAAATTGTAAAGCTCTGCGTTCACTTGTGGCGCTATATAAATAAACATATTCATTCATTCATTCATTCATGTCATCTTGGGTTCCACCCACTCTCGATACAACAGAGCTATCATCATGAGAGAGAAATGGTTGGGAGGGACTGGCTTCCCAAACTTATGGAATTATCATATGGCCTCGGTGCTGGTCAAGATCAGAGATGTTCTGGAGTCTTTTTCACTTCTTGGATTGAGTTTTGTTTCATTGTATTCCCATACCTCTATCTCTCCCCTCCAACTCTTATTGGCCGCAGGGTCGTTGACTCCTAGGGAACTAAGCTCGACCCCTTAACTGGGTTACATGCTGTGATTGTGGAGGTGTTTGCGTTGATGGAGGAGTTGGGAGCAGTACGCCTCCCCTTTGTTGGAGATATTTGGGAATCCAGAGTACCCTCCGGGGTTAGATTGGGGGGCCTTCTGGAGATGGAATGCAGGGACTTGAACCGGGACTACTGCCTACCTATGAGCGAATTTTGGCTTTACAGACACACGTCAGACATTATGTCCTTGCTGCATCCA
The DNA here is from genome assembly GCA_037306005.1 of Rhinophrynus dorsalis. NCBI lineage: Eukaryota > Metazoa > Chordata > Amphibia > Anura > Rhinophrynidae > Rhinophrynus > Rhinophrynus dorsalis. The sequence continues at coordinate 309,566,758 of CM074720.1, read as the reverse complement.
AGTCGAGCACTCTATCGAAACATTTGACCAACATTGAACGGCTCCTTACGTACCCACAGATAAAGGTTCTACAAGCTTCTGGGGGTGGGGAAGAGGATGCCTCTACCAACTTATGCAGTGTCTTGGTCATGGGATCTGGGCCATCCTATTCTTGAGGATGATCAGGTCTGGAGGCGTAGTTCTGGCCTCTCTGGGGTGTTGCCTAAAGATACCCCCTCTGAGAAAAATACATTTCAAATTATCTCATGCTGGTACCTGACCACTAGCCATCTGTCAAAGTGCTCTACGGCTCATATGTGGTGGGTTTTCTTTCTGATTCAGGCGTACTGGTCTCAGATAGGTGGGTTGATGTTGGGGATGTGTGGCTTCCCTGTCACCCCTGGATCCCCTATTTTGCCTCTTCTCCTACCACCCTGTTTTCTCTTTCCTCCTTTCTACTTCACCATTTCCTGCCTACTGCTGCAAGGTTGGTGGTTTCTTCTTATTGGAAATCTCCGGAGCTTCCTCCTCTAGCAGTCTGGTCAGTCAGGGCCAATAATTTTAGGGACACATAGAAATTTCATGTATTCTGCCGTCACCTCCTGGGTTCTTATAGAGAAATCTGGACTCACTGGGATGTACCTCAATATTCCAACACAGGTTGAGAAGTTTGGTGGGAGGAAGGGGGAGCGGGGGTGGTGGCTCTCTGGGGGTCGGAGAGAAGGGGCAGTGGTGGCTGGGGCTAGTGGCTTAGTACTCCATCTGGCATGTTTCTTCTCTCTCTCCCCCCTTACTTCTCCTTTTCTCCTCTCTTATCACTTCTGCTCTCAGGACGTGGTCCAGTGATGGTTATTCCATTTGTAACAGCATGGACTCCTATATAATGGTTATTGGCATATTTAATGCTTTTGTGTGAGGTGGTTTCTGGCAGAACATATGAATGCTATCTATTACTTGTACAAGCTACTTTGGACTGTTTTGCGATTTGCTGGATTTTTACCTGCTAATTCTTAATAAAGAGTAAAATTGAAAAAAACTAAAAATAAAAATTAAGGTGACAGATCCACTAAGTGGTGACAGATCCACTTAGTGTGACTAATCTACAAATGTTATATTTGGGTAGTTATTTAACAGTTATCTTCCTACCTCCCTCCCCTTTATGAGGAATCAGCTTTTTCTCCTTGAAAGGGATTGTTCGGTCATCTGAACAACAGAACCTCAGTTGCCTTTGACAACCCTACAAGGGTCTCTGCTCAGTGAGGCCCTTCCCAGTTTCTAGGTATTGTAAACGTTCCATGAACATTAACTTTATTGTAAGCATAGTATTAGACTTATCTACAAGACTTAGAAACAGTGAATTGTCTCAATCAGCAGATATCTGTATAGGTCTGCCACTGACAACCCCAGCATTGCAATCATTCTTCCAGATAGGCTCCTTCAAAAGACATGGGGCTAATTTTACACCATGGGGAGGAAGGACAGGATAACATTCTAAATACTGCATAGAAAATGTAAATTTAAAGAGTTCTTTTGAGCCGGAGGGACGTGCACAAAAATAAAAATATGGAAATGCTGCTTCATTAGTGTTGTCTTTCTGCATTATGAGTGCTCAGTAAGTCATCCCTTAGAGGAAAAATAATAAAGATATTATGTTGTGCTTTTAGCCCCTTGGATACCAAAGACAATGTATTACAAAAGTAATGTGGTTTTGAGACACGTTTCGTATGTATCTAAAGGATACATTTATATGAATGTGGGAGATATTCTTTGCATTAATGGTGATAAATTATAGGTAGGCTCTCAAAATCAGTATAAAATAGGAACAAGTAAACTTATGAAAGCCCTGTCAAAATATCCAACAAACCAGGGCTGATGGTGTGAAAACATATTAATGCTGCTTTAGTTATGAATGCAGGCAAGAAGCTAGGCATTTTTTGACATATACAGCCAAACAAGTACTTCAGATGAAAAACTGAACTAGGCAGTGCGTGTTACAGCAAGTAATGTTATCACCATGCAATCTATTTATTTATTTATTTATGACAAAAGCAAAGATGGAAAAGCTGGAGGCCATAAAGGAGTATACAACTTCACGTTTGGAAATTAAACTTAACAATCCTTTTACAGACTGCTCATTAATAGCTTAGTAAAATGATGCTGAAAAAGATTTATGGAAATGTACTTGGAGGTAAAGAAACAATCTCCAGTGAATAAAATCTCTGCAAATCCTACTGAATGTATTTGTTGTTGTGCCTAAGGCAGCAATGGGTAATAGGTAGACCTCAGTCCGTTCATTGCAGTGAAAATACCACAAGCTTTTATTACCCCTTTCTTTTAACTCTAATATCAAATGTCTTCTAATTTGCCTCACAGTACACCTCTCTTCATACTCTCACTGTTCCACTATAACTTAGTGTCAGAGGAAAGTCCGGTGCATTGCTTTGCAATGTGTAGGGTACATAAAGGGTTAAAGTAACAGTAAACTGCCAAAAAGATAAATTCCTAAAAAGGCAGGTAGCCCAAGAATTTGGGTAAAAAAAAAAACATAAAACCTCAAAATACTTACTAAACTGCTCACTCGATCCCACCAATGAGTAAGTACTTAAGGGGTGTTTATTTACATTTAAGGAGAAGCACTATACACCAGGCTATTTGCCTTTTGGGCACACAATTTATTATTAGGGAGATTATTGTTTCTTTAGTTTCTGGTTACTAAGGTATAACCATAGGTTCATTCATTCTAAGAACTCAAGAACTGCTTGCCTAAAAGTCTTCTGATTGATAAAATTGGTCCATAGATAAACATAGGCACTGGAGAGGTTTTACCAAGACGTATTTTCTGGAAAAACAAGAGCTAGTAATAAGTGTGAATGTATATTATTTTAAGAAAAGTGTCATAAATTATAATGCATCTAGTTATACTGCACATTTAAATCAATGGGAGATTTGGAAATGTTTAATTTCTCCCCTACAGTACAATTGGTTTGCTCCTGGATTGCCCATTGTTTCTTCTGTGTATAATCACTTAAGTAAGGGAGGACAGTGGAACACATACAATGCACACTTGGTTCTGTAACTACCATATGATATGCACAGTGAAATTGGATTTTCTCTTGTAATATGCACTATAACATGCCATCACATCCGGGATTTTTTTTTTTTGCTTGGCCAGCCCTGATTGGTGGCTCAGGTTAAATAAAATCTAGCAGCTTGAGGAAAGAAATATGGAGAGGAGAAGAGGAATGGGGGGGGGGAGAGAGAGAGAGAGAGAGGAGTGAGAGGGTGTGTAGAAGTGACACAAATAATTATTGGACATTATAAAACTGGATAAGTATGGGAGGGAAATGGTGCATACAAAGAAATGCAGTACTACCCAGCAATGACTCAGGTAAGAATATTTAAATGCCATGCTTAAGGCATAACATTGAAATAAAGGCCTTATATTACCAGAAAGGGGAAGGATCCTTAACAAAATACTTGAATCATTCTTAAACTACATCTTTTAGGCAAAAGATAAATTAAGTTTGTTCTAAATGACAAATTGCACATTATTTACTTTACTGATGTCCTCTATCATCATCAGAACTAGCACTGTATTCAGCACCTGACCCTTACGTACTCTGTATGTCTCCCATTCCCACTTTAGATTGTAAGCTTTCGGGTAGGGACCTCCCACCCAATGTTTCACTCTACAAAGCACCTGTAACCCTGTATTGTTTAAACCTTTAAATTGTAAAGCGCTGCGTACACTTGTGGCGCTATATAAACATATTCATTCATTCATTCCAGGTTGCATTGAGAACTTCCAAAGCAGCTCATATAGAATCTGTCACATCAGTGAAACATCACTGCATTGATGTAGTCAGTGTGAAAAAGACCTTAGAGAACTGATGTAACTATTGACCTTAGACTCGGATAAAAACGAACTAAAATTCTGCCCTAAATGACATTGCCAAATGCTTTATAGAAATTTACTGTGATAAAAAAAATGTTGAAGGACACATGTAGACAGTCAAGCACAACCAGCAGTGCATGTTTTCAGGTAAATCATTAGAGGTTCAGTTATTTTAACTAATCCACCTGTGTTCAAGCAAAGATATCCTGACAACTCACACTGTTAATGTCTGCTGACAAAGGCTATGCTTGGCTAACCTTTTTATAGTGTTTCTCCTTTTGAATGAAAACATTAGTACTAACTGTAAGATGCTCCATTCAAAATTATTAGAGCTCTATTTTCAATTTTTTTGTGTGAGGTTGAGTGCAGAGATTTCTAAGACTTTGTCAATCCATAGGGTTGTGGTTGTCATTCCGTCTGTGTGCTTATACATATAAGTGGTGTTTCTGTCTGAGGACCTGCTCCGTGTATGACCCCGGCTTGTCTGTCTACCAGCTACCGTGCTGACCACTGGCTCTGCCTGAGGAACTGTTCCGTGTATGACTCCGGCTTGTATCTACCCACACCTGTCTGACCTCTGGTTCTGTCTGGGGGTTCGCTCAGTGTGTCCCCGGTGTGCCTCCCTTGGCCTCTGACTCACTTCTTGTAGACCCTGGTATCTGTATTGCTCACGTAGTCTCCGTTGTGCTTCCTATTGGCTCCAGCTACTGTCTGGCTCTGTGTGTCCTCGGTGCACCTACCCTTTGGCTGCGGCCTCTACCGAATTGTGGGATCCAGTGTGTCTCCTCTGGCTCTGGTCTTTATCACTGCAAGTAGTCTCTGTTTGTCAGGTCAATGGCTCTGGCTACGACCTGCGTCTGTTTAGTCCTGGTGTGCCTGACCTGTGGCTGTGACTTCCTACTCGCTCCCTGTTGGCTCTACCTCGAGACCTAGAGTAAATCTACGCTCTATCTCACTCTGGGGTTCTCCTCTACCTCTGTCTGAGGTCCTTCTGCAGTACAGTGAACACTGTGCAGCTCCCGGTGGAGCCTAGGGACAAGCTTGTCTGGGATTGTGTGGGTTATTACCTATCTTGCTACATTCTCAATAAAGGTGGTTAAATTTTATACTGTGTCTGTAATTATTTGCCTGATTACCGTGACACTCATATCCTATATAATAATTTGCTAGAAAGTTTGTAATGACGCAGTCATGCGAAGTAGAGATTGCTGCACGTGCTGCAGTCATGCGCAGTAGAGACTGCCTATGACGAGGCTGATACAGAGCAGGGTGCTCCGAAGGACTACTGTGGCAGCCGCTGCACGGGCACTCTTTACTGAGAATGACTGCACCGCGACCGGCTGGCACTGTATCAGCCACAACATGGGCAGTCTCTACTGTGTATGACTGCCCTGCAACCAGCTGGCAGGGGCATTGTGGCCCATGTAACGGGCTCTTCAACTAGTTTTACATAATGCGTGTTTGCTACCCATTTAAGGATGTAAGCAAATTTGCCATTACAAAATCCATTACAAAAATTATATTTCTATTTTTTCCCCCGTACTCAAATGTGTATTTTATTTTTAAGTAAAATTAACAATGTGATTTTTTAAGTTGCAGTAGTGTCTCCTAACTCCTGTTGTACCACTTGGTATTGACCTACAGAATGAAATGTGAAATATCAGGCATTGTACAGTTTGAAAGAAACTGAAGTTTTGGTAGATACCAAAGAAAGGTACTGTACTTGTAATAGTAGAATGAACACCCTCCCCTACCATTATCCCCAGATGCCCATTGGCTGGGTGAATACAATTCGAGCTGTAGTAAAAAAATCACATGGAGGGCTAGTGTTGCCAACTACTTACTTTACATACAAAACTATTGGTATGTATTCTAATGACAGTCAGGAACATCTGCAATTTTGAATCATAGGAAAAAGAAGAGGCAACGAGGCGCTTTCAACAGTTCAAATAAGATTTTTACAATATGCAATCCAAATAGCTATAAAACATAAGGAACTCGTGTACTTACACATGATGTTATACTGGTTGGTAGATGCACAACTGGTATGTTACCAGAGGGGTTTTACCTGCCCTGTATAGATATTCCAGGAATTAGCAACAATGTTCTTACAGGAAGAAGCTCAGTGCAAACCGATGAGAGAGATCAGCAAACGGTTAAAATGTAACAATTGTTTATTAATAAAAACAATTAAAATATATATATATATATAAGAATATTCACAGACATGTTTCTGGATCCAAAGATTCTTTCATCAGGGTGTGTGTGAATCGATGGTGAATGATGATGATTTTAATAATACATTATTTTGATTTGTTGTTCTTAGCAAAATGGGACAAATGGAAACCCCCCATTAATTTTTCAATATTTTATAGATTACTAGTTGAACAGCCCGTTACATGGGCCACAGTGCCACTGCCACCCGGTTGCGGGGCAGTCACGCGCAGTGGAGACTGCCCGCGCCGCGGCTGATACAGAGCTGGGTGCTCCTTCGGAGCCGTGGAGCGGGCAGTCTCCATTGCGCATGACTGCAGCACTGTATACTGCGCATGTCGCGGCGTTACACACAATTTAGCGAATTATCATATAGGATTACAATATGTATACGTCTACATTTTGCCAACAATGCAGATAAACTGAAATGCAAATATACACCTTTCTTAAAAAAAAAAAAAAAAAAAAAGTCCATAAGGGAAAAAAATGTTTTTTTAAAGAGAGAGATGATTTTAATATCAAATTTCTTAAGAAAAACATTACAGAAGAATGTTCGGCCTTAAAATTTCATCCATTCTCAAGATTAAAATTAAATTGACCTCTTTAAGGATTCAAAAATGATATGCATTAAAGACTGTATTAAAGCTTCTCTGAGCTCCATTAATTTTATAAGTAAGGCTGAAGTGGAATATAGAAGTAAATTACATTATTTAAACCAAGTTAATCCTTTTTTCCATTACGCCACAAATTGCAGAAAGTTTTGAAGATAGTTAAATGTATTTTATCTCTGCAAATTTGGCGGTCTTAAGATTTTAAAGACTTCTTGGGAAAAGAATGTACATTACATACACTGATAATGTACCTGAGTATTCATATTAACTACAGAAAGTAATTTAAAGGCAAAAAATGCCACATTTACTTTAGAAATATTAAAGCATGTGAACAAAGCCAAAGTCAGCACAATATTTTTATTACAAGTTGGGCTTTTTGTAGGTTTTAAACCCTTGGTTCTTAAGAGGTCTCCAAGGCAGGCAATTCCCTGGCGACTTTTTTAGCTTAGGGATTAATACAGGGATGCTCAGGGCACGTAGATCTGGGGTTGGTTGGTACTTCCTGTAAAGGGGGTACTTGTCCTTCATTTTGGAAACGGGCTGCCCTTTGGGAAGGAGTAGTCTAAAATGTATGTGGAAATGTTCTCCTCTGTATTGGCACTAGAGACATAAAACATGATTCTACTGAGAGGTGACTAGCTGTGGTACAGACAAGACTGGATTTGTTTGTCCTGAGAGTCTCTCACGTACTTTGGGTTGGGCACTATGGAGAAAGCTAACCAACTGCGCTATAGAGAACAAACAGAAATTCCCCAAAAGCCCCAATGATCTCAGTGGTGCTCTTAACACTTTGGATGCTAGAGAAGCCGTTAACAAATTGTTCTGAAATGCTTTGGAGACATATTTAGAATTCAGTGGGTTAAAATTCCAACTTGTTCCAGAATTGTACTTCTTTAGCTCTCTGCCTTCATGTGGAATGACAGTGTACAAATATTTCACATCCATTTTGCCCAAAATATATTTCTCCGTGTTCATTTCCAGGTTGTCAATTATTTTTTTTCCCTACAACCTTGTGTCCAAAATCTACACTACTACCTTAAAGACACCAATAGTTTTCTTGAATTGAAACACAGAGGAATATATTTTGGGCACAATGGGCTTGGAAATCTTTGTACACGGTCATTCCACAAGAGGGTGGTATGGAGGCAGTTCGCACTACCATCGGTAACAATCCATTGTATTTAGGCCCACCAATGGAATTCTTTATGCTTCTCCTGGAGTTTTGCTTAAATAATACTTTTTTCAAGTTTGAAAACAATTTTTATTTACAAAAGACTGGTACAACTATGGGAGCATGCATGGCCCCAGCATATGCCAACAATTTCAAGTCCAAGTACGAACAAGACCTCCATGCTCCACACATGTTACTTAAACAGCATGCAGTTTTATACACTCGATACATGGATGACATGTTTATGTTGTGGAAAGGCACCTCTGATGAGCTTAGTCTGTTGGTTACAGACCTCAGTTCTGCACATCCCAACATACAGTTAACATTGTCTCATAGTACCAGAGAAATCACTCTTCTTGATGTATTAATTAAAAATCACATAAAGGCTACAAGATACGAATCAAGTATAATCTGGCTTGTTCTAGTCAATATATTATTTACATAATCACCTGCCCGTGTGGTCTCACATATGTGGGTAAGACAACATGTACCTTCAAAGAAAGGATGGGCAACCACAGGTCGGTGATCAAAGCAGCAACAGAGGCACTCAACAATCCAAGAGTGAAGCAAACATCCAAAATTAGGGAACAGCCTGTAGCAGTTCACTAAGCACAATTTCATCACCCACTTCCAACACTAAGATATATGAAAATAGACTGGGTAGCCCTGCAGTTTTTACAAAAAGAAGCAAGATGGATTGACCACTTGGATACAGTAGCATCAAGGGGTCTCAATAAATAACTGTCCCTACATTGCTTTATTTAACTATCATTTAAATAAATGATAGTTAACAAGCCGGCTGCTTGTTTGTTTACACTAAATTGAATACCCGTATGACATTAGTTCAGTCCACTCTACTAACCACAATCTTATTGCCCAACATGTCTCTGTTTTGATCTGGTCTTCGCTGCAACAGTGGGGGCGACCTCTCGTGTGTCTGGTGACGTGGGGGGAAGGCGCCCACAGGGGCCATGGGGACAAGGCGCCCACAGGGACTGTGGGGACACGGGGCACTTTGATATTATTTGTACATGATGAGAATTTACAACACTAGAGTCTTGTGCCAATGCTTGGGGCAAGGGGCATGACAGATTTTTTCATAGTGCTCTTGACTCCCCTGGTGTGTGTGTATCTAGTGATCTCAGTGTGACTACTGTTAGTTTTCTCCATCCTGTTCTTGGATTTTGGGTTTTATTTGTTATTTTGATTTTTCCAGCTGACCCCCTAGTGGCATGTGGCTTTGTGAGCGCGTGCCACCTCACTAGATATAGGATGGTGTTTTGGGCTCATCCTGGTAAATACTGTGTCTGGGGCTTGGCCACTTGGGTGCCATGATGATATGCTACACATAGCCCCTTGTAGGGCTGAGCGTGCCCTCTTGGCACTTGGTGGCTTTGGCTCTCTGACATATCTTTTTGGTGGTTCAAGCTGTTGGACATGGAGTATATCTTTTTTTTCCCCCTGCTTTTGTCTTTTTCATTCCCCATGTTCACACCGTCGGTTCAGTTTTCCGCTCAACACATGACTACAAACACATATGATAACCCCGTGGTTATGCCTAGTGTATAGAGTTATATTTTTAGGCTTGCAGTTGGAGCTTTTGCATCTTCAGATACTTTATATGGACTCACCAGGCCAGGTGTCGGGCCATATCTCTACTACTACTACTGTCAGGATGGCACCTTACTCATAGGTATTCGTGGAGCCTGTTTAGTAGAGACCATGTAGAGCCAGGGGTGTCACCGATTTGATTCTCTGAGCTAAACTTTATCAACTAAGGCTCCAATTATTAATCAACCCCCAACAGGTTCCGTGCTGTCTATCCATTATAGCACACGTAGAGCCAGGGGATAAGTTGAATGACTACCTTTCATCTTGAACCACATATATCTCCCAGTGGACAAATAGGGAACTGTAACATTTGTGTCAATTTTAGTCACTCACTGTTTCAATGACTTTGGAGAGCCATCGATTCGAGGTTATTGATCTGCCAACGTATGCATTTTCTATATACGCATTGTAACATATTGTTTCTTTTACTTTTGCTCTACTGGTTCTCCGCTGTGCTGTTTGGTACTTTTGGCCTCAATGTGGCACCGGGAGGGGGGCACGAGGCGCATCATGGATTGGTGTGGTATGTGCCTCTTTGGTGCCTAAGGGGTTAATTCCTGGACTGGTAGGTGAGAGCTGGGGAATATATTTTATTGCGTATTCTGGGCACCTTCTCATGGGATCCCATTGATTAAATGTTGCCTACCCATTGTCTGTCCCCATCCTGGGATCCTGTTTGACCCTTCGGGTGCTGGTGTCACGCACCGTGCTTCCCTTGAGGACATGCGGTGTTGTGCTCCAGTCTATGATGGAGTCACAAGACACTAAATGATGTCAGCTTCAGTGCTCCTCATGGTTCACAAGCGCCAATTTTGTACCACCCACTGTTTATATGGTCACTTTTACATGGTGTTGCTTATCTTGAGAAAGGCCCTGTTTGGGGCCCAAAACGTTAACAATTAAATAATAGATTTTCATATAACAAGTCCTTTTAAGTGCCTATTATTTTGGGTTGTTACATTTTTCAACTCAGTACATTGCATATATATATATATATATATATATATATATATATATATGAAACAAAATGGTAATTGGTAAAACGCTATACATATTATGGCAGAGAATACATATAAAGAAAAAGAGCAGCTACAATCTCAAGGGTTCAATAGTGGAACAAAAATGGAAAAAAAATGACTAAATAGGAGACAGCTAAATTTCTTAATAAAACTTTACTAAACATAAAATAAATTACATAGAAAATACAATAATACAAAGTAATCTATATATAAAAGAATAAGCCTCATTGCATAATTTATGGTACCTCACACACAGAACATAATTTATGTCTCCTCAGAAAACAAAAACACATTGAACAGAATGCCTCATTACATAATTTATGTATCATTAGGGAGACACAACCCCTATTGGGTGATTCAATGGGGACTTTACTACTCCCATTGGGTGATTCAATGGGGGCATGTTTATCATACAGGGAGTTGGCCTGCCCCATCCAGCCCGCCCACCACTATCCAACTGACAAAAAAAAAAAAAATAACTGCCACTCGCTCCTGAAGTAGGGGATATCAGTAACTTCTCACTCAGGATCATGACCCCACAAACACACTGTTTCACCTCCCACAGATAACTGTAACCCTCCATACACTCTGTTTAAGGACGAGGGTGTAATGTTTCCATAAAATACAAACTCAGGGATAGACTTAATAGCAACTCTTTTATTTAACACTTTTCATCTCTTCAGTCAACCTCACTAACTGTCTGTTTTCAACTGTCACTCCTCCACTTCCTGCTTCCAGCCCTTTCTCCTTAAAGGAAGAGAGATGCTTTGATGTATGTTACAAAGGACAAGCCTCAGAAACCACTATCTATTTGTTCCCTCAGCATATTGCTATGCTGCCTCAACTGAAGAGCCACCATGTGTTATATTGCTATGTTACCATAACTTAAGTAAGGAGGAGTTACTGCTCCCATTGGGTGATTCAATGGGGGAGTGATTTAAATCATGCAGGGAGCTGGCCTGCCTCCACTATCCAGCCCGCCCACCACTATCCAAGTAACTGAAAAAACAAAATGGCTGCCACTCGCTCCTACACCACAGACACAAACACATCAGACAAAAAACACACACACACTCACTCAATCATACACACTCAATCATACACACTCACAAAAATTCACACACTCACACTCACTCACACACTCAATCACACACACTCTCACTCAATCACACACTCACTCACTCTCATACACCCTCTCACTCAATCACACACACTCAATCACACACTCACACTCTCTCACTCACACTCACTCTCATACACCCTCTCACTCACACACTCTCACTCAATCACACACACTCACATGCAATCACTCACTCTCGCACTCACTCACACTCACACCCCGGGAGCCAGCACGATCCACCTTCCACCATAGTCTCACTCACAACCCGGGAGCCAGCATGATCCACCTTCTACCATAGTATGTGCAATTACCACATGCATTTCAACTACATGAATGAATGCCACTCACTCACACACACTCACTCACACCCCGGAAGCCAGCATGATCCACCTTCCACCATAATATGTGCAATTACCACATGCATTTCAACTATGTGAATGAATGCCACAGTGGAGGCATAAGTACAAACACAACCTCATTACAATGACACATAAGTCACCCCCTTATGACTCACTTCTGTGTGTGTGTGCGTCTCTGTGTGTTCCTCACTGTGTGTGTTGCATGTCTATAACACACTCTATGTGTCTGCATGTTGTGCATTGCGTGTATGTGTGTATGACTGTGTCGCTCTTTATGCATCTCAGTACATGCGTTTGCATTTGCGTGTGTGTCTGTGTGTGTTTGGCTTGCATCCATGTGTGTGCATTAATTCCGTGTATATCCTGACGGGCAGCGCCGTCCCACGTTGCTAGTATAATAATAAATAAATATAGGATCTTATATTAAAAATAAAAAAGGTACCAAAAATCCACTGTGCTAATGATCTTGCATATGTTTCTAGAGGAAAGTAATAAGGGGGCAGCGATATTTCTCTGGATATAAATCCTTAGCCAGTTTATCAACTCTAAGTCTCTCCTGTCTTAGAGTGTTTAACTCAAGATAAGAAGACAATCACAAGGAGTGCAGGAAGAGATATGAAGGCGTTGAAAGCCCTTTCCTGTCTTTAGTCAATCAACGCGGGTCTCCTATGTTTGTATCTATATATATATATATATATATATATATATATATATATATATATCTCTGAGGGAAGAAGAGTGACGTTGAGAAAAGGGGCAGGAGGAGTAAACATTAAAAAATAATTACAATATGGTCAGTGTTTAAGGTACAGAGCATTATTAATAGGTATAAAGAATAATTGGAGATTCATTTAGAGTGTGACACTACTATCTCTTTAACTCTTTGCAATGTGTTGATATCTCTCTGGCACTCAGAGGGTTAAGTCACAGTTTACAGCAGCTTGTTCTCAAATCCAGTGTTCATCCATACCATTATGTAAGGTGTTAAAGTACTGAAAATAAACCATATGGTTAGAGTCCTCATCAACAAGGCTGCAGAATAAAACAGACAAGCCTACAGTAAAGCCATAAGCTCTGTGGAGCATTGTGTAGCTTTTTGCAGCTTAACAGAAACAGATGTTCTGTTTTCAGGTCAGTTCTAAAACCCATATTTCTGTGCAGTATTGGGATAGGAGTACTGTGAGGCAGATGTACCATGTAGAAATAGAGTAATTATGGGACAAATCAGATACATCACAGGAGACAAACACAAATTCACAAGGATTTAAATGTGTTTTTAACCCCTTGAATACAAGAGATCTCCAACACATTGTGATGATTCATTAGTAATGTTTTCCGTGCCGAAAGGTAATCAGTTGGACTATGGTGCCTTTCAAACTGGCAACAATCTACTTGCATGATGAACCCACCAAATGCCAAAAAGTTTCATCTCTATTATGTTCAAGTTGCAGGAAGAGGAGATCAATGTGGTGGCCTATTGGGCTGGACCTCTCATACAAGCTACACTGGAGGTTGTGATGCTCATAGTAACCTCCAATGAATGGCCAACTCACATGGGCATGAGCTAATAATATTCAGCTGCTGCTCGCATAGCTCTGCATCCCTTGCAATAGGATAGGCCAGGGGAAAATGTAAGCTCAAAACACAAGCAACATAAATGTTACAGAGGCTACTACATTTCTATCACCCACATTAAAGACTCCTTTAAAGTTCATGACTTTCAGAATGCCTAACGGGGCTTTCGCCAAACCACAGGCCACTGGACATGAAAGCATGAATACATTACTCAGTTGCCAGACATCCTAAGAAATCATTTGCTTCGGTGCTGCCACTTGCAGCTTTAACCCTTCGAGTGCCAGGGGTGGAGCAGAGCATTGCTTTGCAATGTATTGCTCAACCCTCTGGCACCCAAAGAGCAAATGGATGAAATACAATTCCATGGAACACTCAGACTCTTCAAGTGAAGCAGGAGGCTTCAAAGTATCTGGTTCAGTTTCATTACTAAAGCTCACAGAACAGCCACTTTATTGAACCCCAAACAGGCTGTTAGTAGCAATCACTTGCTAACTTTGTAAGTCCACTTCCACAGACGCTATCACGATAGCTCAACTATCAACTAAAGGGATATTAATACTTTGTTTTATCTTTATTTTATTTTGTAGGCACTAAAAAAACATTAAGAACAATATAAGTCTTATCTCTCAAACCTTTATTGTTTGAGAGATATTCACAAGCAAAGTTTCCTCATCCCGCCCCTTTTACCTAGTGTAAGCCATCTCTTCTCAGATGTGGAATGCAGTCCATAGACCAGACAGATAACAGAAGGGGACAATCTTCTTCTTATGAGAACAATGAAAGCCCTGCCCCCCTTGACAAGTTTTTCAGCTTTTTCCCTTATCTTAATTGAAGATTGTCCCTCTCTGCAGTCTACCTGGGCAACTCCCTTCTGCTCTGGCTGAGTAGTGTTGCATCAGTAAAAGGGGCGGGAGGGGGATACTTTGTCATTGAATTTCTCTTAAACTATAACTGACAGTACTGAAATAACACTCTCCAAAGTCCAAATACTATGATGATTAATTATAGCTGCTTTTATTATGAAACATTACTATCCCTTTAAAGAGAAGGGTAAGTCATACATTGACATTACACTAAAATGCAAAGAGAATACTGAAAATTGTGACGCTCCTTCATTTTCAACTGGAATAAAATCCTCATTTTACTCCACAAATCAGCCATGCACTTTTACCACTTAATGCCTTGGCACACCATAATGTACAGAGCTGCAGTGGTTGATGGAATAATGGTTATCTTCTATTTAAAGATCCCATTAAACTGCACTATGAGAAAGTCAGGCTGAGTGACACGTACAAATATACTGATAATATTTAGCTCCATTTAAATAATGAGATATTTAATATCAGTGTGCACATAAGGCTTATGAAGTAAGAACTATTTTGGTAGAATTCTGTAGTCTATTTCAATCTAAAGCAACGGTGCAAATTAAATCCAGATTTTCTTCCAGTGTCGTAATTTACCCTCTGAGTGCTAGAGGTGCATTGAGGATCTTTGCCTGATGTTTTGCTATAGCAGTAATTGATATTATACTCCATTACACTGAGTTTTATGCACAAAATAAAAATAAGCCATTCTGGGGCAAACCAACTATTCCATAGGGGAGAAGTAAAATTTCTTATTAGTTTAAATGTACTTTTCTTTTTTTTTTTTTTTTTTTTTTTTTTAAGGTTTTTATTTTAAGGTTTTTTTGAATGCAACAGAGGCTGCTAACACATTGCACTTATCTTAACCTACTGCCTACTGTGATTCACTGGTTCTCAAACTTTTTTTGCGCAAGACACCCCTAACACGCAATCTGGAACTTTCACGGCACCCTTAACATATTTAATGTAATTTATCAACTGCATAATAAAGGGTACAATTCATTAATATACAGATACTATTAGGACTCACAATCTCATTAATAAAAATAAACATTATGCATAACAATTTCCATATTTCTACATTTAAAAGACAATATTCAAATTTTTGTCAAAGTCTTCATAGAAAACATGGAGCACCCTAATTTGACACCAGCGGCACACCAAAGTGCCACAGAACCCTGGTTGAGAATCATTGCTGGGATTCCTGTTCAAACTGTTTTCTATTAGTGTCGTTACGGAAGGTTTAAAAGTTAAAACTTTTTTCCACCACTTGCAGTTGGTTTATGTACAAGGGATTGAGATCTGCGTGCCTGAGATGAGGTTTGTTTTGATTGCTAGGTTGAAATTGGTGGCCTTATGTCAGTGAAATCTTTAAGCTCCTGCCCTTTGGCAGATATAAATTGTGGGACATTTTTGTCTCATGAACTTGAATTATCACCTTTTTTGTACAGATTGTGATCTCTTAGTGTGTTTAGGGATGGATTAAAAAACAATAGATTATGGGTGCTGTATGAGTGATATATGTGTGCTGTGTGATTGACTGACACTGTATGGGTGATATACTGGTTCTCTGTGGCTGATGGGTGTTATATGGCTGCTGTGTTGGTGAGTACTGTATGTGTGATTTATTTTTACTCATACAAAAAAGTGTTTGCCAACACGGATTTGCAATCGAAAAACTGCTTGCTCCCAAGTTTTCAGTGCAGGCTCCTAGATTTTAAAATATTTAAGAGTGGATCTGTTGGAGGAGGGAAAAAAAGAACCTCTGAAGTACACTATAAAAGGTTGGTGTTGGTTTACATTCTGGTTCTTTTATACAATCGTTATAGAATTGTTTTGAGCATATATTATAAATATACACGTCCTTGGGAAAGTGTTTTATATTATATATATACACAAAATGCGTTGTTTTTTATATGCTTGTTATATACATTTTTAAAATAATTTTTATTCTGTTTAAAAAGTCAATAAATTATATATATATATATTTTTTTATCAATAGAGACTTGAGGTCATTGGAGTAATGGTAGGTTGGAGTAACAACAAGGAGAGAGATACATTTAAAGGCTATTTGATAATCCAGGATCTGGTGAGTTTATTTGAAACACAGGTTTTGCTTTCTAAGGTCCAAAAGATCCACTCTTAGATGGCTCTGCGCCCTATCCTTCTCTTCTTGTTTTCACTATAGTTGATTCGGTGATCCGTAGCGGCAGACACAACCACTGGTGCATAAGGAAAAGGGGCACAGTCCACACAAAAAAAGAAAGAGTAGGGTTCTGTAAAGATCAATATACCACCTGGTAAGATCTAACAAGATCAATTAAAGTTACCAAAAAGAATTGAAAGTCCCAGAAACTCTCCAGGAACACTCCAGTCATAGGAGTTATATATAAGTATATATAGTTTGGTATAGATTGGGACTCTTTCTATATATATATATATATATATATATATATATATATATATATATATATATATATATATATATATATAAAGGATAAGCTGTAACACAAGCACTCCCCTACCAAATATGCAATCTCTTAACTTACAAGTGCTACACACAGAGCAAAAATATCTTGAATAATATACTAGCCCTGACCAGGTGATAGCCCAACCATGAAATTTCAGGCAATTTCTCTCTGAACGAGAGAACCAGCCAAGACAAGACATACATTTTGGACTTTTTGGGACTCATCATTAAGGTGCAGCTGATCTCTCTAGGCATAAGCAAAGTGTCCACATCTGGATTCCCCCATCACTATTAGGCAGACCAAGCTCAAAGATAATTTACATTTTCCAGGTAGCGGTCAGAAATGCTTAACTAGGCAGAACAGGTATCCTACCCAGGATACAATCTCTTTTAGCTCATAATTTCTGCATACAGAGAAGAAATATCCTGAAACATATCACACTGGTCCTATCCAGATGACAGTCCTGCCACAAAATACTAAGGAAATATTGATGACTAGGTGACGACTAACATGAATGGTTCTTGAGGAACAGATCTTGTCAAACTAATTTACTCATATCCTATGAAAGGGTAAGTAGTAGCTTGAAAAGGGTATTTATGTTGATCTAACATACTTGTATTTTGCAAAAGCCTTTGATACTGTACCTCACAACAGGTTACTGCATAGATTAAAAGGCTTTGGTTTGTGAGATGATATATGTGCACAAACAGAGAAGTGGTTGACTGATAGAAATCACAGTTGGTGTAAATGGAATATTTCATATTGGTCTAAAGTTGTAAGCAGAATGCCTCAAGGTTCATTCCTGGGTCTAATGCTTTCTAACTTGCTTATGAATGATCATGAAGTGGGTATTGAAAGTAGTGTGTCAGTTTTTGCTAATGACATTAAACTGTGTAAGGAAAAATACACAGAGCAGAATGTTTATTCTCTACAGTGAGATTTGGATAAACCAAGAGAAGGGGTGCGAAAGTGGCTGATGAGGGTTATATAGATAAAGATTATGTATTTGGGTTGCAGAAATAAGCAGGCTACATTTATGTCACTCAGTTCCTGCAAGAACCAATAGGGTACTACCATGTATAAAAAATATAAATCCCTGTTAAGGCTTCAACTAGACTTGAGTTCAGTTTTTGGCACCACTTCTCAAAATTACATTACTGAAGTGGAAAAACATGTGCAGCAACACTGATAAAAGCACTATAAGATTTGAGTTATAAAGATAGGTTAATCAAACTGGGTTGCTTACATTTGAGAAGTGACATCTAAGAGAGGATATGTTTACCATGTACAAATACCATATTTGCTCATATATACGGTAACCCTACCCCAACTTTTCCTGCTGTGTTCTTGAAAAAATAAAATTCTGAATATAAGGTGACCCTGTGTGTCTGTCCATCACTTGATTTCCCTTGCTCTTCCTTCATCTCCCTCTCCTTCATTTCCCTTTAGCTCAACTCATCTCCCTCCTACCCTCACTTAATTAATCTCACCCTCCTCATCTCCATCCTTAGCTCCCTCCTTCCATTAATTCATCTCATCCTCATCTCCCTCCCTGCTTTAATTCATCTCATCTCACCCAGCCACATCTCATCTTACCCTCATCTCTCTCCCTTCATTAATTCATCTAATTTCATCCTCATTTCCATCCCTCCCGAGTTCATCTCACCCTCTACTACCTTCATTAATACATCTTATCTTACATCATCTCGATCCCTTTATTAATTCATCTCACCCTCATCTTCCTCAACTCCTTCCTTCTCTCCCTTCCTTCATGAATTTAATATTACCCACATATCCCTCCCATATGAAGTGGCATATACTATATGTCATGAGATTTGTGGTGTATTCAATTGTGTCATCCATAAAACCATACTTCTACAAGGCTGTAGCTGAAACACTACTCTATCAGGTAGGGCAGGACGGAGACAGATGAACCGGGCTTCCCTCTGTATTGGATCTTTCACTAATTTGGCAGGCAGCCCAAATACAGAGCATCCTCGAACATAAGGCAAGGTAATTTTTTTTCATACTAAAATGCGTGAAAAAACCTTGCCTTATATTCAAACAATACAAAAAACTCTCTGCGGAACTATTTACTTAAATATCCATTAAGAAGGCGCATTGAACTAAAACAAAAACATGTTTTCTTTTCTAGCATTATTTCATACTTTTCTGGCTCAGAACAAATATTGAGATAGTTGTCTTTAATGCAGATGTACTTGAAGCTCAACTGGAAAAGGCTTCAACAGGATTTTTTTTCTATTTTTGACTCTCTCTGGAAGGGCGATATAGCACAGGTTGAACTTGATGAATGCATGTCTTGTTAGCCTCAACAACTATGATATTATCTGTATCTTTATATGTAGTGTATCCTTGTTTATTTGTGAAGAAATGCATCAGGAAGTCACCAGATCCAGAGATCTCAAAGTGCATTAATCTTTCCTGTGTTGTATTTTATATTATAATTGATATATCAGGGCTTAAAATGTTAAGTACTTTGCTACTAGCCAGACCTGAAAAGTTACTCGCCACTGCAAGCCATAGCATACCCACTAGGGCTGAATTTCTACTCACCATTGGCTAGTGGCAAGTGGAAATTTTGAGCCCTGGATATATGCTTGTTGTTTTATATTATGCATACAGTTTTTTCTCCTGTGTTGTATTTTATATTATAATTGAGGAATAAGCTATTGGTGAGCACAGAAGCATTTGTGTTTGGTGTGTAGATTTTTAGGTGAAAAAGTCGGTAGCTTCAGCAGCTCCCTTAAGCTTTCTTCTTTTGTATTACAAGTCCCCTTCAAGACGTCAATATAAGGGCCTGATATCTTTCCCTTCTTTGTTTATTATATACTTCATCTCAATAAAAATTAGAAAAATGAGCTGTAAAGCAATTACATCAAGAGCTGAAAGAAGGGAGCGATTACGCACCCATTTTGATAAAGAAGGGGGAGTACAAACTAAGGATGATGATGTAAATATAGATATGAAAAAAATAGGATTTTAGTCTTACCTGTTAAATCCTTTTCACTTAGTCCATACAGGTCACTGGTACAATGGGAGGCGATCTGCCCCTTTAATAGGCAGGAACATTCATTCAAATGTATGCAGGGGGTGGAGCCTCCCCTCCTACTTAAGCTGCCTTCAGGCCAGAGCCAAGCTAGATTGATTTGAGACACTTAAACTGACCATAGGTAAGCAAGAAAAGGAAGACTCCTGTGAGCATGCCCCGAAGGTCTCCCACTGAATGCCACAGGAGAGCCAAGCATGGTCCCTTGACAGGGTGGGAGACCAGTGACCTGTATGGACTAAGTGAAAAGGATTTAACAGGTAAGACTAAAATCCTATTTTCACTGTCGTCCAATACAGGTCACTGGTACAATGGGATGTTCAAACATTGAGCTGTCCCTGAGGTGGGAAGTAAGGCAAGGACCAGGCGCAAAGCCCGTCACTAGAACTGCTATGAACCAATTAGTCAAATAGCCCAGTAACAGAAGTGTCAACGGACACCAACCAGGGGGAAAAACAACCCCCAAACTAACACAGCACACTGAACCAGAGCCAACAGGGCTCAACAGTAAAGAAGAACTAAGGATCACAGAATAGAAGTCCTAAACAGGCAAAACTGCCTCCAGGACCTTCCTTCCAAAGCTGGCATCAGCCGAGGCCAGTACATCAACTCTATAGTGCTTCGAGAATGTGTGCACAGAGGACCAAGTGGCCGCTCTGCACAGTTGATCAGCAGATGCCTGATTCTTGTAGGCCCAAGAGGCCCCAATGGATCTGGTGGAATGAGCAGTAACCCTGAAGGGAACGTGCTTATTCCGCAATTTGTAGGCTTCATGGATGGTAGATTTAATCCAAGAGGCAATAGTTACCTTGGATGCCGGTCTCCCTGCCCTAGGCCCCTCAGGAATGACGAACAAGGCGTCAGACTTCCTGATAGGCTCAGTGCGATGAACATAAAATATAAGACAACGCACAACATCCAACAAATGGAGATCTCTTTCCTCGTCAGATGAAGGGTTAGGGCAGAAAGAGGGAACCACAATCTCCTGATTGATGTGAAATTCGGAGACAACCTTGGGTAAAAACTCCTTGGAAGTGCGAAGCACTGCCTTATCCTTGTGAAACACCAAGAATGGAGGTTTACAAGACAGAGCTTGTAACTCTGCTACCCGGCATACTGAGACAATAGCCAAAAGGAAGGCCATTTTCCAGGTCAAGAGACGCAAAGGAATAGAAGCCAAGGATTCGAACACGGGTCTCTGGAGAACCCCCAGCACCAAGTTGAGGTCCCACTGGGGAGTAGGACTCTTGAAGGCAGGCCGAACATGAGCCACGCCTTGGAAGAAAACCTTGACATCAGGAAGAATAGCAATTCTTTCCTGGAAAAACACAGACAGAGCAGAAGTCTGAA
The DNA here is from genome assembly GCA_037306005.1 of Rhinophrynus dorsalis. Classification (NCBI taxonomy): domain Eukaryota; kingdom Metazoa; phylum Chordata; class Amphibia; order Anura; family Rhinophrynidae; genus Rhinophrynus; species Rhinophrynus dorsalis. Next base: position 309,545,453 of record CM074720.1, on the reverse strand, counting down.
CCTTGAGAGAACTCAGACTGAGTCCCTTCTCAACCCCGTCCTGTAAAAAGGCTAGGACTGTGGGAAGATGGAAATCAAGAGACAGATCCTTATCAGTACACCATGCCACAAATGTGGACCAAATGCGATGATAGATCTTGGAAGACACAGGCTTGCGAGCTCTAAGCATCATGGACACCACTGAAGAGGAAAACCCTTTCTTCTTTAAAATTGAGGATTCAACCTCCAAGCCATCAAATGGAGATGCTGGACATCCTCCTTCCACAGATATCCCTGAAGAAGTAGATCTGGACGTGCAGGAAGCGGAACAGGATCCGTCACAGACATGGCTAGCAGTTCCGGATACCAGGACTGACGAGGCCAATTTGGAGTGATCAGGATGACAGGACAACGCTCCACCTTCAGCTTCTGGATGACTCGGATCAACAGAGGAAGAGGAGGAAAGATGTAAGCCAGAGGAAACGTCCAAGGGATTGACAAAGCATCCACTGCCAGAGAAAGAGGGTCCCTCCACCGGGAGCAAAACACTGGCACCTTCCTGTTGTGTCTGGTAGCCATCAGATCCACTACTGGCACCCCCCACATCTGGGTGAGAAGGTGAAACACCTCTGGATGAAGCGCCCATTCTCCGCTGTTGACTGTGTGACGACTGAGAAAGTCTGCCATGACGTTGTCTACGCCTGGAATGTGTACTGCTGAGATGACTGGCACATGATCTTCTGCCCAGGATAAAATGGCTTTGACCTCCAACCAAGCGGTGAGACTTTTTGTGCCGCCTTGTCTGTTGATGTAGGCCACTGCGTTGGCGTTGTCGGACTCCACTCTGACTGGACAGCCTTCCAGCTGAGATTCCCAGTGCCTCAGGGCAATATGGCACGAAGTTCCAGAACATTGATGGAGAGAAGAGATTCTTCCAGTCCCCATTTCCCCTGAGCACTGAAACGACCCAACACAGCTCCCCATCCCCGGAGGCTGGCATCCGTCGTGACTGTGGTCCAATAGGGAACCCGAAAGGATCTCCCTTTCAGGAGATGAGACAAGTCCAACCACCATTGCAGGCTCAACTCGACATGAGGAGGCAGAGAGACTGACAGATGTTGATGATCTGGATGATTCTTGCACGTCTGGATCACAAACCTCTGAAGTTCCCTGGTGTGTGCCAAAGCAAATGGCACCGCCTCTATTGTGGAAATGAATTTCCCCACCAGAGAGGTCAACTTCGGCACTGGAACCCTGTCCAATTCCAGGATCCTGGCTACTCAGATAGCAATCTGATGAGCAACTTCCTCTGGTAGAAACACCATGCACTGCTGAGTGTCGAACAGGAGACCCAAGAAGAGGAGCCGTTGAGATGGAACCAAGTCTGACTTGTCCAGATTCACAATCCAGCCGTGGCGGTTCAGTGTGTGTATACACAGCTGCAGCTGCTGGTGGAGAATCTCCGCAGATGAAGCTTTCAGGAGCAGATCGTCCATGTAGGGAGTCACCCTGACACCCTCTAGATGAAGCACAGCTATCAAAGATCCCAATACCCTCTGAAAGACCTGAGGGGCTGAAGTCAGACCAAAGGGAAGAGCTGAAAACTGAAATTGGCCCTTGTGACAGGCAAACCTGAGATACCGTCTGCTCTCTGGATGAATAGGGATGTGAAGATATGCATCCTGAAGATCCAGGGAGGCAAGAAACTCCCCTGGAGACATTGCTGCTATCACAGAGCGCAGGGATTCCTGGCGAAGGTGGGAACTCACAACAAAGGAATTGAGATCCTTGAGATCCAAGATAGGATGAGCGCCTCTGTCCTTTTTGGCCACAACGAACAGGTTGGAATAACATCCGGAACCTGTGTCCTCTGGTGGAACCAATTCCAGGACCTCTTTGTCCAAAAGATCCTGAATAGCGTCGTCGAACAGACGTCTCTTTGTAGGTTCCTGAGAAGGACGAGTAAAATGGAACCTGAAAGGAGGAAGGGAAGAGAAAGGGACGCTGTACCCCTCTGATACCACCTGAATTACCCATGGGTCCGTCACTGACTCCTCCCAAACCCGGCGAAAGATGTGGAGACGTCCACCTACAGCCGGATGCGGACCCGGGTTCGGTGAGTCATGCCGAAGCAGTCTTGGAGGTCTTGGCCTTAGGGGCAACTTTGGGCTTCCAGGACTGTTTGGGCTTGGAGGAGGAGCGCGTAGAGGACGGACCTGTCTGGGACGTGGAGCGTGTCTCAGTCTGGAAGGAACGAAAGGACCGATTGCGTTTGGCTGGAAACTTCTTCTTGAAGACTGAAGGTAGAAGAGTACTTTTACCACCAGTAGCCTCACTAATCATCTCCTTAAGTTCAGAACCAAACAACAAGTTCCCCTGAAAGGGCAAAGAAAGTAAGGCTTTCTTAGAGGCAGTATCAGCAGACCAAATTTTCAGCCAAAGAGCACGTCTAGCCACCACAGAGGAAGTAGAGGCCCTTGCCATCATGCGCACAGCATCAAAGGCAGTGTCAGAAACATAATTCTGGGCTTCTGCTATATTAGCAAGAAGTTGTAACTGCTCAGACACTGGCGCATCCTGGCGAACCGCCTCAGTCAGTCGTTCAGTCCAGGCTGCAATAGCTCTATTAACCCACGCCACTGCAAAGGTTGGACGCATGGCAGCGCTAATGGAGGCAAAAATGGCTTTAAGAGAAATCTCTAACTTTTTGTCCATCCAGTCCTGCAGGGCAGAGGCATCTGATACAGCTAAAGCAGTAGATTTAGACAATCTAGAAACAGGGGCATCCACTTTGGGAGGATGAACCCACTTTGCCAGTCCAGTCTCAGGAAAAGGGTAAAGCTTAGCAAACTTTTTAGACACAGAAGAGGATTTTTCAGGATTCCTCCATGCATCAGAGACTAGACGGGCAAGAGTAGGGTTAGTTGGAAAACATATAACCGCCTTAGATGGTTTCTGAAAAACGTCAGTTGGATCATGAGTAGATTCCTGAGTCAGAGGAAGGTTGAGCGTGGTTAACACCGTTCTAATCAAACCCTCAGCAGAAACCTCAGGGTCACATGCATAAGGGTCCCCAATGGACCTAGTAGATTCAATAACAGTGCCTTCCTCAGCATCAGAATCTTGTAAAAGTACTTCCTCAGAAGAATCAGACACATCAGGAGCTCCCTGTGGCTTAGGCAGGGAGGTCCTGATTGAGGAGGGGGTCTGCCAGACCTGTAGAGCCCCCTGAACCTGAGAGGGAAAGAGTTGGAGAGTGGATCTGAAATCCCTAGTGGCAGCTTTAAACTCTTTCACCCAAGTTGGCTCAATAGCGTGGCTGGGAAGCCCAGGGTTGCTATCATGACTATCTGTACATTTTGGGCATAAATGACCTGAAAATTCTCTAGGCAGCCCAGAGTGACAAGAGGAGCAAAACACAATGGAGGAAACAGACACCCCAGTCTCCTTAGTCTTGGGTCTAGCCCCTGACTCCAGTGAAGTAGACATGCTCACAGTCAGATATACACCACTAAGAAAAATCACCCAGTAGAAGTGTGAAAGATTAAAGTTTCACCCCAGAAATGCCTAAAATCGGACTTATCTGGCCAGCGAAGGGTTAATCTGCTGAGAGGAGAGAAGGCTCGGTCCCTGCGTAGTATACTCGCTGAGAATAACACCACAAAATGGCTGCCGCGACGGTAGCCAATCAGAAAACGAGCGCGAAACGGGCGCTCATGGGAAATGTAGTTTTCTCTCAGAAGTACCCCAAAAATCTGGCTTGGCTCTGGCCTGAAGGCAGCTTAAGTAGGAGGGGAGGCTCCACCCCCTGCATACATTTGAATGAATGTTCCTGCCTATTAAAGGGGCGGATCGCCTCCCATTGTACCAGTGACCTGTATTGGACGACAGTGAAAATATTTTATAAATTGGAAAATCTGTTGATAGCAGAGATGAAACATTATTGGGATATATTCTTGCTACAGGAGTATCTTAAGAAAAAGATTATACCAAGAGGCTTAAGATTATATAAAAAAAACATAATTTCCAGATCCTCAATTTATAGAGGGCTGGAATCAAATTTTGGATAATTGCTCATTAAGGCTTATTGAACATCTTATAGAATATAGAAAGAAACGATTAAAAGAGATTGATATAGAAGTGAGTAAAATTGATGATGCACTTCGGCCATTTGTGGACACAGATATATTTAGGGAAATGGATTCCCTCATACAGAAGAGAGTGGATAAATTTGGATTGGAGATAAGGAGTAAGAAAAAGAAGAAGATGATAAGAGACGAAGGGGATTATGCCTCAAATAAAGTGAGAGTGGGGCAGAAAAATAAAAATAAGAACAAAGCTGTTGACAATAGTGTTGGTAATAGGAATGTCAAGAATAAGGATAAAGGAATAAGCTCTGAGAGCTCCAGTGCGGGTTTGTTGCATATAGAAATGGACCTGGCAGTGTCAGAGAATAAGAATAGTGATGTAGATACACTGGAATTTGAGGGGGAGTTCAAAGATGTGTCGGATCCTAGTAGAGTAAAGATAGATTGTAGAGCTTTAAGTAGGAAGAAAAATAAGACACAAAGGGTAGATAGAACTGTACCTGTTACAAACAGATTTGAGGTGTTGGGCATGGATATCCACGATAAATATTTAGAAGAACACCCTGTGATTTCTTTTGGTGTTGGGGAGACTGAGTGTGATGTTGGGAGTCCACTGCATTTTTTGGATCAGGTATCAAAAGTAACTGTGAAAATGAAGAATTCAAACCAGGAAGAGGACAGAGAGGCAGGGAGGAGGAAAAGATCAGAGGAATCAGGAGAGGGAGAAGGGGAGGGAAAAAGGTTAAGAAATTGGAGGAACCTTTAGAAGCAGGAGAGAATAGAGAAGGGATATTTAATTTATCCACTCAGACTTTGTCATCTTACCAATTTTCAGTTTTAAAAAGGGGCTTAAAATTTGCCCCCACAAACCTTCCCAATGAATTTGAGTTTTTCCTGGACTTACAGCGCTTCATTCGGAAGTGCAGTTTAAAAAGATTTTTTAAAAATAGGGAGATCCAAGGAAATATGGAATTATATGGAGATGGGTTAGAGAATGGGGAGATACAAATGGTAATGCAGGAGGATGAATGTTTAAATACCCTTATTGATTTAAAAATGGAAGGGCAAAATCAAATAGGAGAGGAAGATTTACAGATTGTACATACAGACTTTAAAGGACAATCTACTTTTTTTCCCATAAATCACAAAGGACCCTATGTGGATGCTTTTGCTATGGTGGTTTTGGATGAATATAAAAAAACTATCAAAACCAAAAAATGTAGAAAGTTCAATATGACACCAGGAGAGAGAAATTCGATGAAAGAGCTTGCAGGAAATGGTCTGATTACAGTTCGGGAGGCTGACAAGGGGGGGTTAGTGGTGATCCAGGATACTAAGAAATATTTGGAGGAAGGATTTAGGATTTTGGGGGATCATCAGTCCTAATGTCGTTTGGATTCGGATCCCACGGCTCACTTCCAAGAGAAATTTTTAGATCTGGTGGATGGGGCGCTCAGGAGGGGAATTTTGACTAAAAAGGAGTACAATTTTGTGGATATTAAGAACCCCACGACAGCTTTTTTCTATCACTTGCCGAAACTCCATAAGTCAATTATTGACCCCCCTGGGCGCCCCATTATATCAGGTATAGACTCGTTTACAGCCAATCTCTCTGCTTACTTAGACCATTTCCTGCAACAATATGTGACGGAATTATCCACGTTCCTTAGGGATTCCCCAACAAGTTCTAGAAAAACTACAAAGAATTAGTTGGTATGATGGGGAATATTTATGGGCTTCTCTCGACGTGGTGTCTTTATACACCTTTATTAGGCATGATTTTGGTTTAGAGGCCATAGCATACTTTCTAGATTGAAATGAAAAAATGTCTTTGGTGCAAAAGGAGTTTTTGTTAAAAAGTGTGCATTTTATCTTGCACCATAATTTTTTCGTCTTTCAGGGATCTCATTACCTCCAGATAAGGGGCACAGCTATGGGTACCAGGTTTGCCCTTTCGTACGCCAACCTTTTTATGGGACATTTTGAGTCCCGTAGGGATATGAGGGTTGGCGGGTGTGGGGGCAGCCTGGTGTCCTTTGGTCGATATATCGACGATGTGCTCCTGATCTGGAGGGGTGATGAGAAGTCCCTTGAAGCAAAGATTGGGGAATGGAATGACAATAATAGGAGCATTTCATTTACCCATGTGATCCATCAAAGCCATATAGAGTTCCTTGATTTCAGTTTGAGAGGAACTATCTGTGGGAATATAGAAAGTAGTATGTACAGGAAGGATGTCTCTTGCAATCCTTACATCAGAACAGATAGCTGCCACTTACCTAGCTGGATTAGCAATATCCCTTATGGGCAGTTTCACCGGCTTTGCAGGAACTGCAGCGAGTTGATGGATTATGAGTAAAAAGGTAAGCAGTTGAGTAGTGAGTTTTTGGAAAAAGGTTATGGAAAGAGAAATGTGGAAAATTCCTTTTTAAGAGCGAAATCTTTGGATATGAATATGATCCTTATGTCAAAAGAAAATAGGAGGAAAAAAGAAAATATAGGTAAAGAAGAAAGGAGAAGTGGTCTTGGTGAGGGGATTAGCTTTATTACCAGGTATAATGTCTTTTCACGGGACATTAAAAATGTCTTGGATAAGTATTGGGGAATCCTGCAAAGATTGACCGAAAAACCGTTGGTAATATACAAAAAAGGGAAGAATATTCAGAACATCATAGCTCCAAGTAGGCCAAAAGAGTTGAAAAGAGAGAGGAAGGAAGATATGATGCTAATGCCGATCCACGGTAATTATAAATGTGGGAAAAGATGTTGCGCAACTTGTCAACATATGTGCCACAGAGAGGGCACATTTGGGGATAAGGAAGGGCAAAAAGAATATCAAATAAAGCATTTTATAAATTGTGAAACGAAATTTGTAATATACATGCTTATATGTGGATGTGGCTTTAGATATGTTGGTCGTATGATTAGGTGCTTGAGGGAAAGGATAGGTGAGCACTGGAGGAAGATAATTCGTGGAGATGAGGATCATGGAGTACCACGACACTTCAATAAATGTGAATTGGGTGGCATACAAAATTTAAAAGTATTAGGTATAGAAATGATTCCTACCTCCAACCATAATAGATATAAAATGTTATGCCAGAAAGAAGCATTTTGGATCTTTAATTTGAGCACTCTTTTTCCCTTGGGAATGAATGAGGGGGTAGAGATAAATAAATTTTTATAGGAAGTACGGATATAGAGGTATGCACTATGATATAAAAATGGGTGTTTGGTTAGTTCAAGAACACAGTAAATAAGGAATCCAAACTAGGGGAGATGTTAGGATAGATAAGTGTAAGTGGAGGATTATTTAGAAGGTGATACAAAATTTATAGATAATATGTATAGGTGTTAATAGGAGAAGGGTGGTTGGGTTAGATGAATGTATAGTTAGACTAGTATAATGATAAATTAAGGGAGTGGAGATCACTGAAATTAATAGATATGGATATATATTATATATTTATTCAAATATTAGATTTATTGTAGGTTAGGAGTAACAATGGGGATTCTCTGACATTGACAGGTTAGGTGTTAAATAGTTCTTTCAAAAGGATATAGAATAACTTTCTGAATGGGGGAACCATGTAGGTTTTATATATATATATATATATATATATATATATATATATATATATGTGTATATATATATATATATATATATATATATATATACCTAGATTGAATATGTAGAGGACTTGAAAAGGGAGATGTCATAAACCGACATAATTATTTGGTGATGTGTTTTGTAGGTGGGATAGATGGATGGGTGGTTTTTTTTTTATTTTTTTTTAAGATGTGGTGAAAGTTAGGATGTCATGATGCGTCTCAATGATGGTACGCATGATCGCTTATAGTTTGTGACGTTTCGCCCTAAGGGGAGGATTTTAGAAGATGTCGGATATGACATACCCGGAAGTCTCTCTACATGTGGGATTGAGACGAATATTTGTTTGGATGAACATGCTTCCGGGAGAACCACAGTCAGACATATTAGGGTATGGCAAAATTGGGAGATGTGAATGAGTCGATCATTGTGGTGCGACGCATGCCTGGATATGGGAAGAATGGACACATTTAAAATAATATTGCATTCCAGCAGCGACATGCAAGGCTACGTGCACATCAACATGTTTGACCCTAGAGGATTCTGATAGGAAATGCCGAATTTGGTGAACCCGGAAGTTTCTTCTACACCAGGTGTGGATTAGTGTGTATTGAAGCAAACGGAAAAGTGGTTACCTCTCATGATTGGAGTATTTGGGAGGGTAAGTCCATAAATGGCTGAAAAGTGCTTCAGTATGATTGATACCCTTGAAAAAGTAACTGTGCGTTACGAAACGCGTAGAGAAATTTACTTGTTTGTAATATTTGGTTTTGGGTTTTCCTCTATCTGTGTACGTCCTCTTCCATTCACCATTATTGGCGAATATATATGTTAAACTCCCCGCAGAATTGCTTAAAATAGCCTTATAAGATCTGTAAAATCTGGAGGAGAGATTGCAACGAGGAAGGAGGAGTGGATTTCGTCAAAAGGAGGATACCGAATTGACCAGCTGGGGGACGGAGGAGAGAGACCAAGACTGGAGGTCAGATCCAGTCAATGCGCTTTATCCGGAGGCAGATAGGCCTCTGTAAATGTGAGTACCCTGTAGAGGGGATTTCCTTGGATTATATATCATCTTGAAATTGTGGATTGAATTTTTACACTTAGAAGAGTTTGCACCGTTTTTCTTTTTTCTGTTAATCTTGGGGTGAGACTTGGATTTGCACAAGTGTCAATTCTTTGCTCAGTGATTTCAAGTGGACCACCTATGCCAATGAAGAGACTTTCCTTAAAACCTGTACTGCCATTGACCTCTGGGAATGCAGTCTAAGACTACTGCATGTAAACTCAAGGCAACCTAAGACTAAAACATCATCATCATTCTCTTGCACCAATAAACAATACTGGCATATCTAGGATTTGATTAAAGTTGTGACCCTTGTAGCATCTAGTGGTTCATTAAATAAGTGCCACTAGGTTGTTCAGTGTCAGACAGCAGCACACAAAAAGTGACAGAGAAATTTCTCTCTCTGAAGTGACTTCTATTTCTTGTTTTTAAGAAGACCATAACTTAGAGCATAGTCTATAGAATAACAGAGGAAATGGACATTTCTCCCTAGAGCCTTCTTGTACCTTAGTGCATTTCATCCAGGAGTGTGGTCGTAGGTTTAAAGTAGGATTAAAGTGAAAATACACGCACTTCATAGGTTCCTCTATCCCACTCAGCAGATGTGAATTAGAGAAAAAAAAACAACAAAAAAACAAAACCTTCCTTACTTTATTCCTGCCCAGGTACTGATCAAATATTCACGTATAGCTGACAAGAAGGAATGGCATTCAACTATACACACTTATTTGGGTGAAATATAGGCCTTTATCAAGCTGAAAGACAGACACTTTGCCACCCACTGATTGTCAGTCCTGATAGACAGCAAAATGCACTAATGCAAAGCCTTGCACTTACAGTGTCTGTTTTAACTGCCCGAATGCTGTCCAATTTATTGTATAAAACATGGAGCTCTCATAGGCCTTTCTCCCAACTGTAATGCTGAAGTACAATTGCAGTAAAATAATTGAGGCAACCCATCAGGACCATAGGGGAAATATAAATCCCTGCTGATTTAAATGGGGGCTTTACCCCCCCTTGAATACTACAGAGGTCTCCAAAAATTGTGAAGCATTCTCCAACATTTAAGGGGTTAAAACCCCATATAACTTGATCATCATTCATGCAGCTCAGTTGCTACAGAATACCTCCAATTCTTCTAAGTGCATTAGTCTCAATATGTGTCCATTAAGGTAACTAATGATTGACAGGATCTTTGAATAAAACACAAACATTTTTGGAAAAGGCCACATGAGTGCTAAGAGACGGTACCTCTGCTCACACTAGTTGTTGATCAGGATTCATCCTCCACCATTTGTGATGTTTCCACATGGGGCAGGGCTAACTGCTTAGCATCAATCACCCACAGTAAATAAGAAAACCCTTATTTTCTTCCATGTCTCCAACATATCCAAGGGTTTACATTTACTATTCATTAACTCTCAGAAAATGTTTACAATTGCCATTTATTATCAAGCCCCATTCTTGTTTGTTGGCAACATTTTCAAGGTGAGTATGTTTGTTTTGTGCTGTGTTTGTATAATTAGCACTTCTTGGTATAATCTATATGCATGAATACAGTAAAATGAACATTGCTTGCTTTGAGCCTGCAGATCCATCTCAAGTAAAAAGCCCCAGAAGACAACGTAATGACCAATACGTTTAGGCTGGGCTGAAGCAAGTAATTATCTCCTGCTCTAAAATGGCTCTTCTGCTCAAGAGTTCCAGCACGTATCATACACTGCTAATATATTCATAAAGATATGCTAATGCAGATTAGCGTAGCAAAATCAGCAAACCTTTATCTATTACTATTAACACTGTTTTAACCCTGTGGGTACTAAAGACTCCTCAAATGAATTGCTTTTGCAATGCACTGCATATTGTTTTGGCATCCAAGGTGTTCAAGGGTCATAAAAGGGTCAATATAAACCCCTCTTAAACAACAGGCAGTGTTCTCACAGTTATGGGAACTAGTGCAGCAACAATTAATCAAATTACACTGGTTAAAATGTATATTGAAGCACAATGAAAGCTTTGTCTGATTCAAACCAAATTTGCCACAAGTGACAACACCTGTATACTAAATAAGTAATTATAAACACAAAGTTGTGAGGTTAGTTTATACAACTTTATTGCCAAAAATCAATATGTCGTATCACCACCTTGAGCAATATGGCATACCTGAATTCAACATTACACTGAGTCGACAAGAGCCTGAATTTTTTCCTGTGGGATTCCATTCCATGCTTGTTCAGTTTTCCTCATCAGCTGGACAATATTTGTGGCTAGGTGACTCGCAGAATCCAGGAGTCTTCCAACCACAGCCCACACATGTTACATAGGATTATTCTGGCAGGCTGTGATGCTTTGAAGTACTTCCCAGATTATGTCAACAGTATGGCCATGCATTATCATAATGGAAAATACAGTTTCAATTCCTCTCATGAAGATTGTGGCAATGGATTTGATTATTCAATGGACATACTGTTGAGCTGTCAGGTTTCCCTCAATGATCACTAAGTGGGGTTTGCTCTCATATGATATGGCAACCCAGACCAGGACACAAGGTACTGGTGACGTGCTTTTGCACTGTTGTCTCTGGAAGTCCCTTTCTCCAGGCTTCCGGTGGGCATGCTGTTGCCAGTCATTCTGTCCCAAACAGAAATGGGATTTGTTTCTGAAAAGGAAGCATGGTCATTCTGCTACCCAGTGTAGTCATTCTCTACACCGGGCAAGTTGCTGCGGCATGTGCTGGGGTATCAGTGGAAGGCATTTCATTTAAACTCAGTAGTGGAGGTTAGACTCCCATAGGCGATGCCTAATGGTCTGACCTTTGACAAGTAATGTTAGAGAAGCATGGATTGCTCTACCTGTCAGTGACATATGGTGTTCATGTCCATCTTCCCACCCTGTAATCTTTCTGGGAGGCCCTGTCCCAGATCTACAATTGTGTATGCTTTCACTTACTCACTGGTGCACAGTGGAGGCATCCCACTCAATCATCCCTGAAATATCATGGAAGGGGACATGATGGACCCAGGCATAACAATGATAAGGCCACTCTCAAGTTCAGGTAACTTCCTTAGCTGCATATTATAGGTACAAAAAAGGAGATTCAGTTACTAAAACATTAGATCAATTTATCAACACAGAGAATGTCAGTCACTTAAAAATTAAGCCATAACTTGCCTATTCAAAAAACGATTGTTGCAACTTCCATTTTCACCAGTGTATTTGAGTATTTCATTTGATTTAAAGTATCAGCTTGATTAGTATTGTAATATTGAATAATCATCACCTTCAGTGAAGTTATGTATGTGCACATAACCAAGCGTGGTTATGTGTACAAGCTGTTATGTTATTTGCGGTTAGGCTCAAGTGCAAAATTTCTAATTCTCGCAAGGTGATCTTATAATTCTAGCAATTAATCGAATAATCAAAGCAAAAATCTACAGACTATTTGATAAATGGTAATGGGAACTTCCATACTTTAAAACTCACCCATTCCTCAGCTGGCACTGCACTCTACACAGAAGCCCACTGATGGCAGATTTACCAACACAGTGCTTCTATAGAGAAGATAGCAATGATGATTCATCACCTATAAGAACTGAGTGAAGTGTGTTACTCAGTAGTGCAGATCTCTGTGATCTGCACAGGTAATGGAGAGGGACTGAGTGAATTCCCTAAATCCCAACAAATTTAAATAGGGTGTTTAACACCCTGAATGGCAGATAGGTCTCCAATGCATTATAAAACCTTGCCATTGATATATCTGTAGCATTCATGAGGCTAAAATTTACATTTACATCATTGGGGATTTTAATTTCTCCCCTAGAGTGCAGCTGGTTTGCTTGAGAATTGTCTCTTTTTCGTTTATTCAATACAAACCCAAGGGTCTTCCGTTGAAAAGAAAAGTGGAGTAATTCTGAAGAAATTCGACAGCACCAGAGGTGACAAACATTGTCACTGATTTAAATGCATCTTAACTGCCTGATGCTAGACAGGTCTCCAACCCATTCAAGAGGTTAAACACTCAACTTAAATCAGTGGAAATGTGTACTAGCCCCCAATATATGGTGACCACGTTGTCCAAGATTGCTCAGGACACTTCCGATTTTAGATGTGATCCCACGTCCTGGGCAGCCTACTTACAGAAACATAAAAAGTAGCAGAATTGATGTTTTGGAGCACACAGTTCTAAAAGCTAGAGGGACAATGCCCCACTGACTGGACATTTTCACCTGTCTAGTGTTCAGAAAATCCCTATTTCCTAATGCCAAACAAGAGGCAGAGCAAAATTCTTCTAACATAAGGGTACACTAAGGCATTCAGTTTGTTGTCTATTTTCTTGTAGCCAAGCACAAGCACCACTTTCTGTCAAAACAGTACATGGGCAGCTCTGTGTCTACTATGTATAAATATGTGGTGCTCTAGAGAAAGCAAAGCTGTGCACTCACATCCAGTGAGTCACATGAATTCCCTTGTACCGCTGCACTACAGCCTAGTAAAAGTAGTCTGCTGCTCTTGTCTTGAAGTGTTCCTGAACAGCAGAAAGGAACGGTCACCCTATCCATATGGGGCATGTGGTTTGACCCACAATTACTCCACTTTTTTTTGGAACATAGAACCGTAAGCCAAGCTCTTGCCAAAAACAGCAGATAACATCCAGGAGTTGATATAGCAAATATAGAGCAGATAATGTAATAGAAAAAAACTACAAGGGGAAATATCCACTAAAATGAGAGAAGAATCTTCACCAAGAAGAAAGCTTCAGTTCTCAGATTATTCAAATACTTGTTCACTCTGGAGAGATCTTGCACACTACAGTGATTAGACTGAGCATTACAATATAGCAGAGTGATGTGACTTTAGTACATTATAGCGTACATGTGAGAGGTGATCATTTGACACAGTTTTAAAGGGATAGTACTGTTTCAAAGTAAAAGCAGCTCCAATTAATCTTTATAGTATTTTTGCCATGTAGATTGTTATTTCAATACTGTCAGAGCTGTAGTTCAAGATTAATTGAGTGATAAAGTATTCCCCTACCGCCCCTTTTACCTAGTGTAAGCCTCCTCCCCTCAGATGTGGAATCTGGCCCACAGGCCAGACAGCTCACAGCAAGGGACAATCTGCTTACTATGAGTATAATGAAAATCCTGCCCCCCTTGACAGGTTTTCTGTTTTTTTCTTATGTTAATTGAAGACTGTCCCTCTCTGCAAGTTATCTGGACAGTCTTGATGCTCTGAGGTGAGCAGTGTTACATCAGTAAAAAGGACGGGAGGGGGATACTTTATCATTCAATTACTCCTGAACTACAACTCTGACAGTATTGAAATAACACTCTCCATGGCCCAAATACTATGAAGATTAATTGGAGCTGCTTTTATTTTGAAACATTACTATCGCTTTAAGTTTTATATGGCTTAACCAAAATTAGCAACTAAACAGAACTGCATAAAATTGGACTTCAAAACAAAAAGACAATTAGAAGAGTTATTTTATTTTTATGTGTATTATATATATATATATGTAAAACCAAACTATTTGTTAACCTTTTGAGTGCCATAGGGGTTGTGTTGGTCCCCTTTGGCACTCAAGGAGTGGGGAAACTCTGTAGATTCATATAAAATCTATATGGTACCCCAACGATGGAACCTTTTAACTCCTTGGGTTCTGGAGAAGTCACCAACTCATCGAGAGTAATTGTGAAGCAATGTGTTAGACACTATCATTCAAAAAGTTAAAAAAGCCCAAATTAAATCAACACTAAGAATGAAACTCTCTAACAACTTGTATGCTAGAGAGTTCACAAATGCACTGCTTCACAATCAGCATTCAAATGGTTAGCCTATTATTAATAACAAATGTTATTTGAATACCGGTTGGTACTGGTAATTGAAATGTAAATTATTAGACTAAAATTTTGCAGCCAGACTCAAGCAGGTAAGTGATTATTAACCTGTTTAGCATCGTAGAAATTTGTTCTGTGCAACCCCTTAGACTACTTCAGGGAATCCTGGGATTCCATGGAACACAGGTCCACAATGTACACCTAATTGTCACTTAAATTCTTCTCCAGAATTCCCACTACCATAAATAAATAAATGCACAGTGGTGAAGTGGGTGGATATGGGTAGCTAGGCAGTTGTCCTTTATTACTGGCTTCATGAGTATCCTCAGATTAGGCTTGTCATACTCATCTAAGATGTTTGTTCTTTTAAAACCATCCAACAAATATAATTGTAAAAAAAAATTATATGGATATGAATAATATAGACATGACGTACAGTACTTAATGCCAGGTACTTAACAAATCAGTGAATTCCTGGACTCTTGAGTATGGTCACTTAAAAAAAAAAAAAAAAAAAAAAAAAAAAAAAAAAACTTACCTGATTGGAGCATAGATGCTTAGGGAGGGACATGATGAGTGTAATATTTAATCTGCACACACAGAGGTTACATGAAGGACATCTCCCAGACAGAGAAGGGTTATATACATGATAAAAAAAAAAATGAATTACGTTCTAAAGAGCTCTCCAGTTCATTAAAGGGGAATTATCACCCTCAGGACACTTTATCTCAATGGATTTAATACATAAAAGTGTATCTAGGTTGTTAGTTTTTAAGACAAAACTGAATAGTTCATTAGATATTGTGTTTTAAAACTTACCCAGTGATGTCACCATTTCCTCAAGAGATCCGCAAGAGATCGCGGGAATTGAGACACATGGAGACAGCTGGATTGGTTACTTAATGGGCCCAGAAGAAAATCAAGTAAGCATAGACAGGCAGGGGTACTTGCTGCAATACCAATGGATATATGCTTAATGTATGCTTTCATCTACCATCAATTCTGAGATACATTATTAACCCTTTGAGTGACAGGGGGGCACTCTGGCATTAACAGGGTTAATATACAGACTGTCGTCTGCTGACTATTGTATTCTGTTTTGACGTAGTAGCAATACACATCTCTATCC
Organism: Rhinophrynus dorsalis; assembly: GCA_037306005.1. Taxonomy (NCBI): domain Eukaryota; kingdom Metazoa; phylum Chordata; class Amphibia; order Anura; family Rhinophrynidae; genus Rhinophrynus; species Rhinophrynus dorsalis. The sequence continues at coordinate 309,529,741 of CM074720.1, read as the reverse complement.
AATAGTCAACTTATCGGCGTAGCTATAGTCCATAACCCTGTGTTATCCTTCCTAGTCCTCATTGTATAGTATTAGTATATTTTATGAATCTGTTTAAATATTTTAAAAATACAAGCTGCACTTGGATCTTCCTGGTGCCCTGTCTCTTCTTTTTTTGGGGTTGAGCAATTCGGTATGAAAGAGTACATACTGTAGATTTGCCAGTGCAGTGCGTGTCCCCAATTAAGGGGGGGGGGGCTGGCTTAGATGGGAAGAATGGTCAGCTCCTCAGTTGGAGAGTGCTGACAATCATTGTAAACGTAATCAAGATGGCAGCCCCCTCCCTCTTCTTTGGAACCAACACAAAGTAGATTTTCATCTTGAGGGGGGATCATTATTTTTGAAAACAAGGGGCTTTTTAAGCAAGCTAGGGGGGGCAATAAAACAATTAGGTGGAAGTAGTTGGAATGTGACAGTTGCACTTTAAAGGAGCCCCTCAAGCCCAATAAGTACAAGAGGGGAGAATGTCATATTAGAAAGTTTAAAGGAGAACGAACACATCATAATATCAGCCCGGTACCTTACAATGGCCATAAAATCCAAATGGCCTCTATAAATTTTGCTCAGGAGATAGCCAGTACTGGATGCCATGACCATGGAGGCACATATGACTGTCTACCTAATAAAGCTGGTCCTTTAAGGGTTAAGATTACCATGCATTGAGTAGAGTTTGTTTCCTATGTTCCCGCTTGCAATCGTCATGTTTGCGTCCTCGGACCTGATATCAGGATAGATAAATATAATTTTTTGAACAAAGTGACAGAGGCAAACATTATAAGATCCATTAGGCTTTTCTGTCCATAATAAGGCAAGGGGAGGGTTATTTTTAGTAGGTGTTAATTGTCCTTTAAGAATGATTAGCAAGACAGCAAACCTTATTTAATTGCTTCTGTTTTTTTTTTTAAAGATTTCCTAGTTAGAAAATAAGCCAGATCTCCGATGATCCCAAGAGAAGAACTGGAGATACGTAGCCTCATTATTCCCAAGTTTATAAGCACAATGGGTAAAGAGAAGTGACTGCATTTCAACAGCAAAATATTTTACCGCAGGGGAAAAAAGACAACAATGGGAATACAATGAAGCAGGAACTGAGAAAAAAATCAACTAGTTTAAATGAGAAAGAAAAGCATTCACAGACATAACAATGTGTTTTTTTTCTTTGTAAGGTAAGGAAGAAAATTCCAGCAATAAATGACACAAACCGTGGCAAATGTTATCTTCTATCACTTGCGTATTTACAAAAGCTTATGAAAGGAAGAATATGGAGTAAATAGGATGGAGAATGACATTAAAATGCTCTACCTGCCATTGGCTCCACTCCTACATAATGTTATTGAGCTGCAGAAAGCATTAGCAAGTCATGAAAAGGGTAGTCAGCCCTCATCTATCACGTGGAAGGCAGCAGAAGCAACAACATGTAAAATCAATGTCCCCAGCCAATTCACGTCTCCAGCAAGATATCCCAATCTTAATACCGCCAAATCAATTATCCCCAAGGGATCTGCGTATGTTTACTAAATGTAAGGCTGAACTATTCAATATTCTGCAAAAAAAAAAATAAAAAACAGTTATTGAGGCTGATGTGCTAGGAAGAATTGGAGTAATGCTGGGATACCATAGGTGAAGAAAACATTCATACTGATTTAAATGTGGCTTCTAACCATTTAAGTGCCAGAGGGATATGCAAGGCATTGCACTCAAAGGCTCAATGCATTGTTTTGAAATGCATTGGAGAAGGCAATAGGAAGTTTTGAATGTTTATTTGTCTCAGGTGATGCAGTTAGATGCAATGTAAGTGTTTTGCTTCACCGAGAGGGTGGTAGATAAGTGGAATAACCTACTAGCAGAAGTGGCAAAGGTTAATACAGTGACGGTGTTTAAGCATGCATGGGACAGGCATTAGCTATGGACTTAAAAAAAAAAAAAATCCTATGATCTAGAAAACATTACACTACACTAATAATAGGAGACAGGGTTTCTATATGCAGAATAAATGAGCGATGAAGTAATTAGAATACCCACTTTAAATGAACTGGCAATCATTTGCAGTACACAAGGTTTTTAAGTCAACAACTCATTTTTTTCTTAGCCATTATCATTCTGTTCCAGCATTAATCATTGAACCTTGTGGGTGCCAGACAGTTATCCATTATGCTACTCTACCACTTGTTTGATTCTCTATAGGCACCTGCCCTTTAATAGGTCTCCAACTCCAAGCAATGCTTGGGGACATCTTTTGCATCCATGGATTTAATGGTGGCACTAAAAGGGTTACAAGACAAGTAACTTGGAAACAGATAGTACATACCCAAATATCAAATATTGATTTGCTTTACATTTTTCTTCTGTTCACTTACTATTCATTTTAATTGATAAAAAAATAAACTATTAATATGTCTATTTTGAAAGCATTCTTACTTCACAGCGTTTTCACACCTGCCTAACACTTGCACATTACTGTTTATATATATTCAAAATATAAGGCAATGGCACACACTATAATTAAAATGACAATATTGAAAATAAGCAAACATGAAGGTGCACATCCCATAGGTATAGTAACATAAATGTACTCAGCCTGGGAATCCCCGTTTGCAGCAAGAAACAGCACACTTCTTTGATGGAAAAGAAATAGACAGTCTTTATTGTAGCATCATAAAGAGCTGCCAAACATTTTCGGTCCTTTACTAGACCTTCCATTACATTACTGTTTATATTATATTATATTGTGTGTGTATGTATGTATATATATATATATATATATATATATATATATATATATATATATATATATATATATATATATATCTCTTACTAGAGCAAAGTCTGTTTTTGGCTGCAGAACTGGTGCTGTGAGCTCTGCGGAGGCAGCGAATACTTCTTGTTGGTAGCTGGGATGTCATACCTACCTGAATAGGTAATATGAATTAGGCTGCCACCAGCAGCTTCAGCTCCTGCAGGAAGTAGGACAAGAATCTGGGGGACACCCTTGTGAAATTATGGCTGTAATTTTATAATTTTGCCTCTCCCAGAGCTGGGAGTAGTAACAGTTATCATGCAAAACACTGATTGTCAAAAAAAAATTTTCTTGATAGTTGCCCTATAAATATTATTTGAGCTTTTTTTTTTTTTTTTTTTTTTTTTTTTTTAAGTCGTATGGGACTGGTTAAGTATGCAGATAAAAGTATAAAGGTCAAGAAGCTCTTCTAGCTTTGCGAGGTGTACAGACAACCCCCCCCCCCGCAATACATAAAGCCAGTTTCTAAATGACAGCTACTCATCCCTATTCAATTAAAAGACAAATGCTCACAAAGAGATGTGTTTCCTCCACAGGATGTGATGAAAGCAGCTTAATAGTTCTAGAAGATCGTATGGAGAAGATGACTTTATAATTATACAAGGAAGCCTAGCTGAAATGGTACAGGCATGTTTATTTACATGGACAGAATTTGCTTTTTTTAGACCATTACATTATTAATCCTTTGGATGCTAAAGCTACCTCAAGTGCATTGCAAAGCAATGAGTTAGAGACTTCCTTAGCATTTAAGGTGTTAAAAAAGGTTACATCAAACTGAATTCTTAGGAGAAATCAAACAATAATTCATCAGAAAAAAAGAGTTCAAATATAATTTACAATCACACTCCAATGAGTAATTACAGAGTGATGAATCTAAATATCCTTCCTGCAGGCAGCACTGGAACACACAGATTAAAGTAACTGCAGATGCTAGATTTACTATATACATACATAATTAAATTCAACTACAGCACACCTGGTTCCATAAATCAAATCGATGTCTGAGAAGAGAGGAAGAGCACAGAAGCACAAGAAAGATATTTGTTGCCATGTAAAGGTCTGGAGGGCACACAGTGTGCATGTTTGTGTGCAAGCAGGGCTGTTTCTAGGCAATATGACTCCTAGAAGGAAAGTGTGCTCTCCCCCATTTATAATGTCCCCAGACACCACACACACTCACATTGGTTTCACCCATAAAGGGTTCACTCTCATAATCACATGCACACAGCAGTCCCACAGGGCAGGACTCCATTTAAGAGACTCACAGAGCATTAGAGGAGATCAGCAGGACAATATACCATTACCTGAGACTAGCATAGTATTACATGCTAAATGCAAAGTGAAAACAGTAGAGTGATACTCCATTACAGAGACTAGTATAGTATTAAATGAGACCTGCAAGGCAATGACCCCTTACATGAGACCATCAGCACAGTATACCATTACACGAGACCCACAATTCTTTCCGCAGTGTGGTCATCTTGTTGTACATACATGCGTGTGTCCACACTTTAATAGTACATTTTTTTTCCAGGGAGAACTAAGCCCTCCCTGCTAAGGGATAAAAAATGTAAAACCTCAAATCTTTACTTTAGATCTGAAACCACTGGATTCCCTCACACCACAGTCCAGTCTTCTCCCATCACCAGTGCCACTGACTCAAGGTAACGAATTTTAACATTTAAAGGAAAAGTGTGTCAGATAAAGTTGGCCAGTGGACTTATTTTGCCTACCTTTGCTCTATACCCATCCAGATGAAATTTTCATCACACGCATTAGAATCCAGAGGGCAGTGATTACCAGTAAGGTTCAGATTGAACTTTAAATGTATATTTATGGATCCTGGTAAGCATGGTATACTAGTTTTTTTTTATTATAATTGTGAGATCTAAGGATAACTATACATTTATGCATTTGATCCCTTCATGTCATAGCCTATAACATTTTAAGAGTTTACTGAAAATTTCAGGCAGCATGTTTGGAGTACCTTGAGCAAAAAAAGCAAAAAGATTAGAAACCATGGCCCCTGTGAGCCATCACAACTGCTTGCCTCATTTTCTGCAATTCTGGAGCAAATCAACTGCAACAATAAATAAATAAAAATGTGCAATATTCCCATTGCTTCAAATGAGTATTTAAACCCTTGCATGCCAGAAAGTGCTCCAATGCACAGCAAGTCAATAAGCTGAGGCTCTCTTTCACATTTAAAGGATTATGTCTTCATTTACATCAATATGAATTTGAGGAATTTTTATTTGTTCCCTAGAGTGCAGTTGGTTTTCCCCATGACTGCACCACTTTTCTTTGGATCTTGTCAGAAACACACTTCGGTGGCACTGAAAGGGTCAACCTCAGGAAACCACTGGTAACAGACTAACAGGCTGTCAGTCAAGTGACATACATGGCTGGAGATGGCTTGGGATACTTGGACCTTTCACTAGTAATGTACCCCTCTACGTGCTGTCAACCCTTCCAGTACCAGAGTTAAAGAAATCAGCAGATGGCTTCACAACAGCATTCTGCTGATCAGTGGAGGATGCCAACAAGAGCAAAAAGAGGATTTTAGTCTTACCTGTTAAATCCTTTTCTTTTAGTCCATTCAGGTTACTGGTAACTCTGGGTAGGTGATCTGCCCCTTTAAGTAGGCAGGAACAATTCTAGAATTGTATGAAGGGGGTGGAGCCTAACTGCTCTCATTGACTGCAGATAGCCAACCAGCTCCAGAAAGATTTGAGACACTAACTATTGACTAAATAGTAGAAGGGAAAGAAGACTCCTGTGAGCATGAACCCAAAGGACCCCCACAGTCTGCCACAGGACAGCCAAGCATGGTCCCTTGACAGATTGGGAGACCAGTAACCAGTATGTACTAAGAAAAAGGATTTAACAGGTAAGACTAAAATCCTCTTTTCTCTGTCGTCCAATACAGGTTACTGGTAACTATGGGATGTCCAACCATTGAGTTTCCCAGAGGTGGGAAGTAAGGCAAGGAACAGGAGCAAGGCCCCCAAAGTCAACAGAGCAGATATGAACCATCAGATCAGAGATAGCCCAACAAAACAGTGAAGTGTCAGCAGACACTGAACAGGGGTAACAACACTCCAAACTATTACACAGCACACTGAACTAGACAACGGGGCTCAAAAGTGAAGGAAGCACCAAGAACCGAAGAAGATCCTAGACAGGCAAGACTGCCACCAGGATCTTCCTCCCAAAGCTGGTGTCAGCCGATGCTAGCACATCTACACGGTAGTGCTTCGAAAATGTGTGCACAGATGACCAAGTGGCAGCCTTGCACATCTGATCAGCAGAGGCTTGATTCTTGTAAGCCCAAGATGCCCCAATAGATTGTGAAGAATGAGCTGTGACCCTGAAGGAGACAGGCTTCTTCTTCAGCTCATAAGCCTTATGAATAATGGACTTGATCCAAGAAGCAATAGTCACCTTGGATGCAGGTCTTCCTGCCCTAGGACCCTCAAGAATGACGAACAATGCATCAGATTGCCTGACAGACTCAGTGCGATGTGCATAAAACTTGAGACAACGCACCTCGTCTAACAAGTCAAGATCCCTCTCCTTGTCAGAAGTGGGGGGTCAGGGCAGAAAGAGGGCACCACAATCTCCTGATTGATGTGGAACTCTGAAACCACCTTCAGGAGAAACTCCTGAGAGGTGCGAAGCACCGCCTTGTCCTTGTGAAACACCAAATAGGGTGGTTTACAGGACAGAGCAGGTAACTCCGAAACACGACAGACAGACACAATCGCCAGGAGAAAAGCCACTGTCCACATCAAAAGGCGAAGAGGAATAGTAGCCAAAGACTCAAATGAAGGGCGCTGAAGAACGCCCAAAACCAAGTTAAGATCCCGTGGAGTAGCAGGAATCTTGAAGGCAGGACTAGTATGAGCAAAGCCCTGGAAAAAAACCTTGACATCAGGAAGGATGGCAATGCGCTTCTGAAACAAAACAGAGAGAGCAGACGTCTGAACTTTAAGGGAACTCAAACTGCGGCCCTTATCCACACTGTCCTACAAAAAAGCCAGGACCATATATAGATCAAATTCCTGACACAGGGCCTTGTCAGCACACCAAGATAGGAAGGTTGACCAGAAAAGATGGAAGATCTTGGAAGAAACAGGTTTGCGGGCACTGAGCATAGTAGCCACCACACCAGAAGAAAAACCTTTCTTCCTCAGTATTGAGGATTCAATTTCCAAGCTGTCAAGGCTAGACGATGAACATCCTCCTTCCACAGGTAACCCTGTAGAAGAAGATACGGACGGCAAGGAAGCCGGAATGGCTCCGCCACTGACAGACAGAGAAGCTCCGGAAACCAAGCCTGGCAAGGCCAGTATGGAGCAATCAGAATGACTGGACAATGCTCCAGTCGTAATTTCTGCAACACCCTGTGCAACATGGGGAGGGAAGGAAAGATATAGGCCAGAAGGAATAACCAAGGAATGGACATTGCATCAATCGCCAGAGCTAGAGGGTCCCTCCATCGAGAGCAGAACCTTGGAACCTTCCTGTTGTGTCTTGTTGCCATCAGGTCGATGCAAGGAAGACCCCACTTCTGAAAGATGAGGCTGAACACCTCTGGGTGAAGTTCCCACTCGCCGCTGTCCACTGTGTGTTGACTGAGGAAGTCCGCCATAATATTGTCTACACCAAGAATGTGCACTGCGGATATGGCAGGAATGTGTTCTTCTGTCCAGGACAAAATAGCCTTGACCTCTAACCAAGCAGCAAGACTTCTTGTTCCAACCTGCTTGTTGCTGTAAGCCAAGGCCGTGGCGTTGTCAGACTCTCTACCCAGACTGGACAGTCTTCCAGCTGAGATGTCCAATGATGAAGGGCATGACATATCGCCCGAAGCTCCAACACGTTGATGGGAAGGAGAGATTCTTCCAGAGACCACCAACCCTGTGCACTCAGGCGACCCAGGACCTCTACCCATCCGGAGAGGCTGGCATCCATCGTCAACGTGGTCCAGAAGGAAACTAGGAAGGGCTTGCCTTTCATCAGACTGGAGAGGTCGAGCCACCAGGACAAACTCAGGTCCACATGAAGAGGAAGTGACACAGACGTCTTCAGAAGGTCCGGCCGACCGCTGCACATCTGGATCACAAACCACTGGAGTCCCCTGGTGTGTGCCACGGCAAACGGTACCGCCTCTATGGTGTAAATTAATTTCCCCACGAGAGATGACCGCTTCTTGGCTGGAACTGGATCTTGAGCCAGTATCGCAGAAACCCTGTGGGCGATCTGGTGAGCCACCTTGTCCGTGAGAAACACCATGTTCTTCTGGGTATCGAAGAGGAGGCCCAGGAAGACCAGATGCTGGGAAGGGATAAGATCTGAGTTGTCCAAGTTGATGATCCACCCGTGATGGGTGAGAGCATGAATGCATTGCTGAACCTGCTGATGGAGACATTCTGCAGAAGAGGCTTTCAGAAGCAGGTCGTCCATGTATGGAGTAACTCTGATGCCATCTCGATGGAAGACAGACATTAAGGCTCCCAGCACACGGTTGAAGACCCGAGGAGCTGTCTCAGACCAAATGGAAGAGCGGAGAACTGAAAATGTCCCCAGTCGCAGGCAAACCGGAGGTACTGCCGGCTCTCTGGATGAATGGCAATGTGTAAGTATGAGTCCTGAAGATCCAGAGATGCAAGGAATTCCCCCAGGGACATGGCAGCAACCACCATCCTTAGAGACTCCTGGTGATAATGAGTCCAGGTCACAAAGGAATTGAGATCCTTCAAGTCCAAAATGGGATGACAACCACAGTCCTTCTTGGAGACCACAAAGAGGTTTGAGTAAAAACCCATACCTCTGTCCTGAACTGGAACCGGCTCCAGAACATCCTTGTTCAGAAGAGCCTGAACAGCGCCGTCGAGTTTTCTTCCTAGGAACTAAGGGTAGAAGGGTGCTCTTGCCCCCTGTAGCCTCACTGATCAGATCCTTGAGATCTGGCCCAAACAAAGAAATGTCTTGAAAAGTAAAGGAGAGCAAAGCTTTCTGAGAAGCAGTATCAGCAGAGCCAAAGAGCCCGTCTGGCAACCACAGACATGGTGGAGACCCTTGCCACCAAACAGATGGCATCAAATAGGGCAGCAGAAACATAGTGCTGTGCCTCAGAAATGTTGGCAAGGAGGCGCAACTTATGCGAAGTAGGAGTGTCCTGATGGACAGCAAGAGTGAGCTGTTCAGTCCAGACTACAATGGCCCGGTTCACCCATGCTGCTGCGAATGCTGGACGCATGGCAGTACCAGCAGTGGCATAGACGGACTTGAGGGAGACCTCCAGTTTCTTGTCAGTCCAGTCCTTTAGAGCAGACGCATCAGACATTGGCAAAGCAGTAGACTTGGATAGCCTGGAGATAGGAGCATCCACTTTAGGAGGATGAATCCACTGAGCATGCGGTGCCTCAGAAAAGGGATAAAGCTTAGCAAATTTCTTGGTTTTCTGTCCAGAGACTTCCACTCTTCAGACACAAGGCGGTCAAGAGTGGGGTTAGGTGGAAAGCAAGTAAGGGGCTTTTTAGGCTCCTGAAACACATCAGAGGCGTCAGAAGGAACCTCTTGAACTAAGGGAATGTTAAGAGTATTCAAGACAGCCCTGATCAGGCCCTCAGTGGAGGGCTCAGGATCAGCCTCAAAAGGATCCCCAAAAAACTGAGAGGAGCCCAGAGCAGAACATTCCTCAACATCTGAATCCACCAGGAGTTCCTTTTCAGAGGAATCTGACACGTCAGGTACTCCCTGAGGTTTGGGCAGGGAAGACTTGATGGAGGAGGGGGTCTGCCAAGAATGGAAGACCCCCTGTAACTGGGATGGAAAGAGTTGCAAAGTGGACCTGAGGTCCCTAGTAGCAGCCTTGAACTCTTGCACCCAAACTGGCTCTAATGCATGGCTGGAGGTCCCTGGGAGACTCTCAGGGACATCAGAACATGCTGGGCATAAATGACGGGAGAATTCTCTAGAACACCAATGCACAATAGGGGATACAGAGACCCCAGCATCCTTAGTCTTAGGTCTGGCCCCAAGCTCCAATGGTATAGACATTCTCACAGTGTCAATAACCTTATTGTATAAGAAATCACCGAATTACAGTGTGTATGAATAAATAGCTAAAATAGACTTATCTGGCAGGCGAAGGGTTACTCAGCAGAGGAGAGAAGGAGAGTCCAAGCCCTGCGTAGGATACTCCTTCTGGAAAGATCGCAAAATGACTGCCGCGGCGGGAGCCAATCAGAAACAAGCGCCTAAGGCAAGCACTCATGGGAAATGTAGTTTTCCCAGAAAAGTACCCCAAACAGTGCCCGAAGCCCCCCAACACATTAGAAACATGAACCGGATGATAGAGCAAGGGCAAACAAGTAAAATGAGCCATCTCTGAAGTCGCTAGGTTAAATGGTTGCAGAGATATGTCCTAAACTGTACAGTCCCATAGGAGTGAATGGAGCAATGGCGCCTATGCAGTAAAATGTGCCTTTAACTCATTTTTTACAAAATTGAAGGTGTAATACTAAAAGACATGAAACATCACTAAAACATGTTAGGATACCCAAAAAACACTGAACCAGTAGGAAAAGTGTTAGAAAAAAAAAACCCAAATTAATGCAAACCAGCAGCTGTCAGACAAAGTAGTGCAGTGCAGTGACAAAGCATGTAATATGTTGTGAATATGAAAATGACAGCATATCAGGAAACACATGTTGGTGACCAAAACCCCAACATCCTGAGTCCCAGGTGAGTGCTGGGAAGAGTTGCAACACACAGAGAAGGCGCAGAGGATGTGACAAAGCACATTAGCCCCCTGCTGGAGTGTGAAAACCCAGGCCATCCAGGACATTAAGACCCTGCTCACCTGCTCTGTTTGCCCCCTGATGTTGGTAGCAAACAGCAGCAGCACAGCAAGTAGACCCACGGCTATGATGTACAGAAGCGGGTCTATTGTACACATCACAGATAGTGGGCAGTCAGCAATGCCCTTGGGAGAAACCACACACAAACAGGGGGTGGCAGGGATGATAGGTTCTTGTTATTGCTGGAAAACTTTGATGCCACCCCCCACACCCCATATTCAGCAAAAACTGTCCACACATGATGGCAATGCACTGTGTATTCATATAGCAGTCAAAGGGTTAAAGAGGAACTATCACCTATATAAAAGTTTGCCTCTATGTAATCTTCCTAAAGTGTTAAAAAAACAAAAAAACAAAAAACACAGATTACATGTTAAGTTAATTCAGGCTATGGCGAAATTTACCACATTAAAAATGAGCCAGATACATCACTTCAGGACAGGCTGCGGGTGAACTCTGTCCCGCAGTCTGTCAATCTTCGGCTCTTCCCCTCCCCAAGCAGTGCCTCATACCACCCTCAAGACATGACAGAGGCTTCTTCTGTCTGAGTTGGAGCAGTCTCACTAAACAAGGGCCCGCTCCAGACCGCATGAAATAGTTTTAAAAATACCAAGGGACACAAAGCACTGAATTATTCCATACTATACCCAGAAGAAGTAGTGTACATGAAATGAGTTGGAATATTGCACTCTATTCCATATTATATGTCCGCAACTTATAAATATTAGCTAGCTGCTCTCCACTTCCCACTAATCAGAACTGCTTTCCATATTACATCTTGGATCCAGTGAAAACAGGTAGATCTACTTTGTTCCCGGCTCGCAAGATACCACAACTTAGTCGGGAGATCACCAACCCAGGGTAGGTAGAAATATACTCTGCCCGCTCCATACCCCAATTCCTAGGACATCAGCGGAACAGTTTTACAAGACTCGGTGAGGATACAACCGGGAGTCTTACATTTACAGCTGCAAACATGGGGACACATCCAGTAGGGAGACTCCCTACAATTAGTAGGTAGAGACAGCATCTTCCCACTTCAAAACCCCATTGTTTAGTATACCTACCTGCAATTACAGTACCAAGTTGGGAGTGGACATATATATACCATCAGGCAGTAAGACTTGTTTACACCTGCATATTTCATCACCATACCTACAGCTATCATTTATTCTACTTATTATTCATATTTCATACCATCATATATGCATTTATGAGGACTATTGTATGCAGTCATTATATCATTTTCTTCCACTGTTTCACTTTGCAAAGCACTTGTAACCCTGTATTGTCTAAAGCCTTGAACTGTAAAATGCTGCATTTACTTGTGTTACTATATAAACATATTCTTTCATTCATACTATATGAAATAGAACCTGCATATGTATAGTGTTCATTTTAGCTATATATTGTATTTTATAAGGGTACTCTCTAGTTCCTCTGTACTATTTTTAAAATAAATTGATTATTCTATTTCAATAAAGTGCTCTTTCCTTTACACTCATTGTATTGGGTATATCTTTCTGCTGTTAGTTTATTACTGGTAGGGTGCACACACCTGCCAAACAGGAAATAGTAGCGCTTTACGTAAATTAATATATTGTATATTTTATCCACATTTTTTTTCTCATCCCTTACCTGGTTATCATTTAATTTTTAGTATTTTATGGGTTCTTGAGCACTGCCTGAGCTCTGGGTTACATTTTACAAGTATACAGTGGTCACTCAACTTTTTGAATGCCAAGGAGTTACTAATATCCGCTGTCACAAAAAAGGTTAAACAGTAATCGAACAGGAAAGTGCTTCTAAAGCCAAGATACTTGGTGGGGTCTTAGCATTGTTGTGTCAGAGCATCTAGCTTAATTGTTTTCAGTGTGTGCTGTGTCGAAATAAAAGAGCAGATAGAAGTCTAAGATACTTAAAGCCCCACCAAGTATTTCCTGAGTCTCAGACACACATTCTACCCGTAGAAGATCAGAAGGTTGCACAATGCAATGCCAAGCACTGTGCTACACACCCCTGTGTTCATTAAGGGATTAAATGACAGTAAGGAGCGAGAGAGAGAGAGAATTATATGAAGCTAGAGGTATGATAGGAGATGGAAAGGCCCAAGGACTCTGGATTAGACTATCTAGGCAAGGAGTGCAAACATGAGAGGCAGGGGGGGGGGGGTCAAGAAAGAGAGAGGAGGACAGCCATGAGGAGTGAGTGAGGGGAGGAACTAGAAGGAACAGACAGATCATGGGGAAAAATAGACAGGGCGGAAAAAGGAGTGGGGGATGAGAGAGGATTGAAAAGGGAAAGACTACTGGGATTGGAAAAGTAAAAAGGTGGAAATGGATCAAGCAGTGAGTGGAAGACTTTATTAGCAAGATAACAGGCACTTTGAATGAGTGTAGATGCACACTATCATCAGCACCATTACAGCCTTAGTTTCTTCACTATTAAACTCTTTAGGGATGGCACAGTGGTGATAAAAGTTGACCAGGCCCCCTGAAAATGAGAACCCAGGCAGTAAAATACTGAGCTACTGGGCAGCTTAGCAGCCATTGTTACACTTTCAGTGCCAGTGGGGTGAGCAATACACTGCAATCCAATGTAGAATTGCCCAAACTCCTGGCACGTAAAGGGTTAAATGTGTATCCTCACTCCTTGCTTGAGTAGCATAGTGTAAGGAAGGGATGGAATGGTAGCTGTCAATCTCTTTTTGCATCCCTATGCACGTGCCAACCTTCTTTAAAGCCTGACTCTTTTACCCATTCGAGTCACCACTCTCCTCTTTCAGTTAAGTGACATATGCCACTTTCCAGTCTCCCATGAAATTTCTTCACAACTTCCCATCTCACCTTCACATAGAAAGCCTCCACTCTGCATAGTGAGGTAGTGAAGGCACAGAACCTGTATATATCCTGTTGCCTTTTTTGTTTGTTTGTTTGTTTGTTTTAATCTTATGATTATTGATTAGTTGACACGGAGGGGGGCACACTCTAGGCAGATCAGATATGTGTAATCACAGGATGGGGAGGGATACAACACATTAATTTTTGGAAAGGGGGCACCTGTATTTATTACACTGACCTAAAAACTTATTATGGTTGGCAAGCAAAACCAAGAGTCAGACGGTATAGTTAATAGAACCTTTATTATGAGAATAATGACAGTAATGCAATATATAACACACACACACACACAGTGGGTGATTGAAATGGCGAGCACTGTATCAGGAATAGCAGTCTCCCAATCTCTGCACCACACTGTCCGAGACTAGGCCTCAGCCCACTGGAGTCTTGTAGTATGGTAATGCCCAAGAGACACCTGACTCAGTCTGCAGTCGGTAGCTAGGAGTCTGCTAGAGCCCCAGGTCAGTACTAGGAAGGATGTCTGAATAACGGAACCAACAAACTGAGCGAACAGACAAAGGCTTCTAGTAAGCACCAGATAGGATAGTCAGACAAGCCAAAGTCATACATGGAGCGGGTAGTCAGCCAGAGCCACAGGTTTGCACCAGAAAGGATATCCACTGAATCGATGGAATGCTGGATGCGCTGTGGATAGAGACCCAGGTCAACACCAGAGTGGGTAGTCAGACAAGCCTAGGTCATACATGGAGCGGGTAGTCAGCCAAAGCCACAGGTTTGCACCAGATAGGATATTCACTGGAGCGTATGTATGCTGGATGCACAGTGGCTAGAGCCCAAGGTCAACACCAGAGTAGGTAGTCAGACAATAGCTCTCTTCTCGTCATTGGTTTTACTGACTCACTGAAGCCCCATCTGTTGACACAAGACCTTTCCAAATCTTCTTCATTCCTTCACTCTCTTCAGGATCCAGTTGTGAAGAGAGACCGATTTTACTTTTTACTTTCCTAGCAGACTGTGGCACCAACTAATTTTTCAAAGGCAATTTATATTACAAACAAATGGCTTGTACAACACACAGGCACTTTTTATGCTGTAAAATTAACTAAACTTATTTTAAGGTAACTGGAACAGGTCAAGAGATTTTTTATTACCAAGTATAAAAAATTTTTTGTATGAAACCATAACCGATTACGAAGCAGTCTGTTGTGCAACACTTTGCAAAACAATGCTTTGTAAGCTCCTCTGGCGCTCAAAGGACCTACCCAATTCTCTGACACTCAAAGGGTTAAAAGAAAAAGGGACAATTAGCTACTGTAAAAATTAACATTTAAAATTATATATTTGTACCAAAATAAGTACGTTTTTTTTTTATAATGTTAAAGTGACACTATTGCATAAAGAAACTTTGAAAATGCTTTCAGATTCACCTTTATGTGCTTTTTAAATGATTTAGATTTATGGATTATGCCGCAGGATGCCATGCACATAATGCCTGTCTTAGCCCCCCATTCAGTGCTAGAAGAGGTGGGCAATTCATTGCTGAGCAGTGTCAGTGAGTGGGTGAAATAGTATATCACTAAGATTGGAAGTGTCTGCATATCATGGCCAAATTAGCGCAATCTATAAATTTAAATTACTAAAAAAATTATTTTTCAAAATAACAAATACAAAATATAGGAAAGTGATAACTCTCTCAAACCCACCAAAGTTATTTTTACGTGATTGTGTTTCTTTAATTGGATTTGGAAGTGGACTAATTCATATGCCATGTAAGTTTATACCTGCTAATGGAAAATATGAATATAACTTTTTTAATATCCAACAGTAACAACTGACAATGTAAGTATAAAATCTCTCAAAATCCACAGAGAAATGTCATGGAAACAAAAGCTCTCACCATGGTAACATCATCTCAATTACTGCAGCAAAAACCTCCAGTTACTAATGCACTCTTTGACAAAAGATTTACACAGATATCATTTTCATTTCACAGGTCATCCAGAACATGTTCTGTGTTGCTGAGAACTCAGAGGAACACAGACCCAGTGATGCCTGTGTCACTTCCATGCAGCACAGAAACAAAGAAAACTGATTGTGACAAATACAGTGCAAGCAGAATACATACCAGATTTTGAAATGTGTATTGTTATAGATTAACTGTTTGTTTTGTCTTCTTCTGGAATATGAAGACAAGAAACCGAAAGGGCAATTAGTTTAAAAATGTTAATTTTATAGGGCACTTTTGCTTAACTCTGAGTGTGACAGGTGCATCCAACTTGCACAACGCATTTAATACCACTCTGGCACTCAAAAGGTTAAATATTAATATACAAGGCAACACTATGCAGCCTCTAAAAACAGGTACTGGTGGGACATCCATTTTCTCCTTGTAGTTAGCAAAAACAAAACAAGGTTGATGTGAGGAGAGCTTCATATGCCCAATACATTCATTATGGCTACAAAAGATTAGAATGAGTTGCTCATTGTTACTTTTAATGCAGAAAAAGTCATGGATTAGCTACAGCACATACACATATACCTCATTTAAGGCAACTACAAGGACAAAATCATGCTTTCAGCGCTGCAAAAGCAAAATACAGTAATTCTGGTGTAAACAGTCTGCATCATAGATGAGAAATAAATTATGTTGTGGGGTCCTAGACAGATAGTATATGTGTATAAAACATAACCTTTCTTAATCATGAAAAAAAAAATTAAATAACCCACAAAATATGGAAGGGTCATCAGCACACACAAAAGATTGCCTAAGTACAAGATTAGGTCTCAGATAGTCCACTAATGCACTTATATCACGTGTTTAAGCATTACATTGTATCCAGCCAGTTAGTATTGCTGGCAACAACATCAATCAATCTCTCTTACAAAAGAATGGGTTGTGAGAAAACCATACACTGTAAGGATGGATGGTTGGATAGTAAGTTTTATGTGTTCCTCATGGTAAAGCTGGTTTGCCGCAGAATTACTTGTTTTTATCAGGTGTTTTGCAATATTGTGCATGTTGTTTTAATCCAGTGTTAATCTACATACAAAGGAAACAAGCAGCTTCATATGCTGTGCAACATGTTTAAATGTTATGGCAAAAGACTGTTGAAACGTGCTGCTATGGTGATATCATGTTAGGATGGCTACAAATAAAGCAGATCCCATGTCACTAAATCCTGGGCAGCACTGAGCATCATAATATTGATGGTATATGGAACATATACCATATGTGGTACTTGTACTTTAAACTTTCGTTGGTGGCCTGGTGCAAATGTTTTTGTTTTGTTTTGGGGGCATTTTGATGGCTCATCCCCTTATAAAAGCTCAGAAGAACATAAACTGGATAAAATAGAGTGGGTCCCTCAAGTTTTGGGTTCCACAGACTGATTTTATGTAATGGCAGATAGGCTGACAAAGCTAAGTCAAAATATGTGTGTGTGGAATATTAAAACAGTGCAACTTAATTTTCTGTAGTTTTATGATGTAATAAGAATTGACTCCTTGAATCAAAGTACTTTTCAAGTACAAGTGTCATATAACTGGTACCTGATACATTTCAGTCTAATGCATTGGGCTTAAATTATAGTACCAACTTCCATTCAAATACACTTGATATTTTGTCAAACAGTTGGATGCTAGAGATGTTTCAAATGCATCTAGCATCCAATAACGTAAAAAGTTTTAATGGTAGTGTTCCATTCAAAATGACTCAAAAGGGTTTCACCAAAAGCAAAATACTCTGAACCACTTCCCTAAATAATACATTCACATAAATAGTTATCTAATAGATGCTGCAAAAACTTAGCTCAGAATTACATAGAATTATATCCTTTATTGAAGTTTCACATTTTTGACTACATGAATGCCATTTCAGCATTCTGCTCCCTTGTGATGACATTTCCCTGATACTAGGGGTGTGACAACTCAGTTGCCCTATCTAAACTCAATACAAGTGAAAGTGTTGGTATACTTACAGTGAGTGATCCCAATCCCATTATCATTACTTTTATCCCAAGTAACAATTATGGATTGGATAGTTTAAGAGCCTGATACTTCTAGACCAAGATGATACCATCAAACATGGATTCTCAACATTTACACTTTACACTCGGGGTAGTCAGCGTTTGGCCCACTGGCTGTTGGAGCCACAATGATTGAATATAAATTTTTATGTTGCCTTTGTGAGGATATGATTTTCTGACAAGTTATAGAAGCAATTGTTTTTATAATCTATCAATTTTTAATTGTCAAAACTGCTGTGAGAAGAAAGGGGGCAGTTCAGTGCCTTACTGTGTAAGGATCTGTTTTTTTAGAAATACACGGAAGATGACAAAAGTTGATTTTTTATTTATTATTTTTTTGTGAAAGTATTTTACCAGGAAGAATACATTGAGATTGTCCTGGAGCTGACTTTGCCGGGACTAGAACCTGTGACTTTGCGGCTTGAACAGATTCTACAGCTGGTGCATTGACCAACTGAGCCATCTCAAGTTATGGAATTCCTGCTGTGTTTGCTATCCATATAAAACCTATTTTTTCATCCAATATAAGCATGGAATCTGTAGAAAAATGTCCAAAGCCATAATAGGACCCCCAGGTCAGCCTGCTCAGCCCCTACGTTAATCGGGGGGGGGGGGGAGCCCCTCTTAGATACCCTTGAACATAAGACTCATTTATTGTGATTGTATGCCTTGTTCTCTGCTAAATTTTGTCTCCTAGGCCAAAAAAATGGAAATGCTTCTTACATCAAGGCCCAGGTGGTTTCTACCTTTAGCCCTTTAAATGTCAGAGAGGTCTAGCTATGTGTTGGTAGACTTTTGTGGCATCCAAATTGTTAAACCTAACTGATTTTTAGTTTTGCCGTTTTCACTGGAATTGTAAATATGCATGTTTAATTGTTCATCAGCGTTTGAAATCAAGTGAAGTGATTTATCCATGTGTCACATGCAAAAAGATTAAAGACCAAGGCAATTTACATATTCACTTTACAGGCTGACATTAAACAGCCTATTTATTTTAGGAATAATGCATACATTTGAGTTAGCTGTACATATTTTATGAACACTTAAGGTGGATGAAAAATTAATCTGTAACTCACAAAATAATGCTATTAGATTGTAATGATAATTATAGAAGGGTAATTTAAATGTACTGCTATAAAACAAAACATTCAGCTACAAAGCTAAATTCAAAGTATGACATAAAACAATATATAGGTTTAAAAAAATACGGCGTCTTTAAAGGGTTAATACCAAGCAAAAAAAATTGTGCCCTTGCCAGAATGAGGAAAGGGAGGGGCATGAGGGAGAGAGAGAGTATGTGAGTGAGTGTGGGGATGCGTCAATAACAGGCTGCATGTATGGGCTGTTAAACCTGTGGCTCTCTAGCTGAAATTGGACTACTCCTTAAACTCAAGATGAGGGTATTTGCAGTCCAGCTGGAGAGCCACACATGTTTACTGCATAGATGTTCAGTACCTTTTCCATTCTGGCTAATAATACCAGTGGCTTTTCCACTCTGCAGCTCCCTCCCTGGCAAGGAATACCTATAGATGTTCCACTCTACAACTCACTTGCTAGTGGCACCATAGACTTTTATACTTTGCTGCACAGTAGTCAGGAATACAAATTGCTACTCAGCAGCTCCCAAGGTATATGAGTGGCTTTTCCACTCTGTGGCTCACTACTGTGGTTTTGTGCACTATGTGACTCCTCCCTATCTACAGTTATAATCAAAATTATTCAACCCAGATTGCAAATCAGGTTTATTGTCAAAAGTTACAGATTTTCAGCTGTTTGCAATGAACAAATCAAACAAAAGCAACTGAAATAGCTCAACACAACAAATGCTTCAAGTGGTTTCCCCAAATTCAACTGTAAATGCGACTTATAATGACTTCTCCAATCTCAAAATTATTCACCCTCTTCATGGCAAGAACTTCGTAGAGCACCCTTTTGCTGTTATGACCTGCTGCAAACGAGATGCATAGCCAAACACCAGCCTCGGGCAGCATTCATGAGGAATCTTAGCCCATTCCTCATGAGCAATGGCCTCCAGTTCAGTAATATTTTTGGGTTTGCGTGCTGCAACAGTCTTCTTCAAATCCCACCAGATTTTCTATGGGGTTCAAGTCAGGTGACTGTGATAGTCACTGCAAAATCTTCCAGGACTTCTTCTGCAACCAAGCCTTGGTGGAATTTGAGGTATTGTTGTGGGCCACACCCCTTTTTCATAAGCTGTATATCATTTAATACCTATATAGCATTTTACCTATAAATTTATTATATATATATATATATATATATATATATATATATATATATATATATATATATATATATATATATATATATATATACACACACACACACACACACATATATATATATATATTTATTTTTGGCCATAATAGGGTTAATGTATATGTGTTTTAGTGTGTGGAGTGTAAGAATGTTGTCAAACAGGAAAAGACTAGCTAGCCACAAACTCCTATAACCCAGTGTGCAAAGGTCTGCACCTGGTCCAAGGATAGAGAAAAAGGGAAGCTGGATAACCACAATGATCTGTCATGCACAATAACAAGTGCTAGAATATTTGTGTATATTTATAGTTCAGACTATGGACACTTAGCATTGTCCCAACTTCCCGAAATGCACACTTTCTTTACAGTAACCTCATGTCGGATATTGAGCTATACAGTATATTCTTGAATACTTATAGTTCAGATTATGGGCACTTAGCATTGTCCCAACTTCCCCAAATGCACACCTTCTTTGAAGTAACCTCATGTCTGATATTGATCTATACAATATATTCTTGAATACTTATAGTTCAGACTATGGGCAGTTAGCATTGTCCCAACTTCCCCAAATGCACACTTTTACAATAACCTCATGTCTGACATTGATATATACAATATATTCTTGAATACTTATAGTTCAGACTATGAGCAATTACCAATTGTCCCAACTTCCCCACATGTACATATATATATATATATATATATACACATACATTTTTTTTCAATAACTTCTTGTCCAAAGTATTTTGTACGACATTTCTTATGCATAACATTTTATAATGACTGGTAGGGGTCAGCCTCACACAAGATATAAAAGACTAAGGATGACCAAAGGTTTTTAATAGGGAACAGAGAAAGGTATTTGATACCACAAGGCAAGACTGATTGGTGATTGGTATGTAACAATTTTCATTATACAAGATTTTCTAATTAGCTTATCTATATACTCTGCTTAGTTATACTATTATGCTAATTTTGCTGTGATATTTTTGTATTTGATATCTTTTATAGCCATAATAAAATAATTACTATAATAAGATTCTCAGTCTTTTAGTGTGCTTACATCTAATGGTCTGAGACCAGTCTACAGGGTATAACTTTGAGGTGGTGTGCACTCATACTTAAGTAAGGAATAACTACACCTCATGATATTAGCTGGGACAGAAAGGTGAACCCAATTTTGCACTATTCTTATTACCCCTAGCTGCGCAATCATATAACCCAGTTGCAGTATGCTTGGGATCATTGTCCTGAAGGGCCAGTGATGCCCAAGCTTCAGCTTCCTCACAGATGGCATGATATTTTCTCCTAGGATTTCCTGATACTTCAATGAATCCATCTTGCCTACCACATGTTGCAGGTTTCCAGTGCCAGAGGATGCAAAGCATCCCCAGAGCATCACTGAGCCACCACCATGCTTAACCGTAGGCAAAGTGTTCTTCTCATCGTATGCTTCATTCTTCTTCCTCCAGACATACCTCTGATCCCTCATGCCAAAAAGTTCCAGTTTTGTTCAATCTCTCCACAGAACAGAATCCCAAAACGTCTGTGGCTTATTGATATGATTGTGAGCATATTGGAGCAGACTTTTGGGGTAGTAGTGGTGTACGTCTTGGAGTTCTTGCATGGAAACCTTCTGTGTTTAGTTTGCGCCTTACTGTGCTCACTGAAACCTCAGTGTCTGTTGCCACCAAGTCTTGCTGCAGGTCTTTTGCAGGGTTTTCCTCAACCTGCCTTCTCAGAAATCTGGTTGCAGCTGTTGATAGCTTTCTTTTTCTGCCCCATCCAGGTAGTGTTACCACTTTGAACTTTGACTTTGAACTTGCGAACTATGTTTCCAACAGTGTCTCTAGGAACATTCAGTGCCTTTGCTATCATTTTGTATCCTGTTCCTTGTTTGTGAAGGGCAATGATCTCTTCGCTTAACTTTTTTGGACCATTCTTTTGACTTAGCCATATTTCTAACATGCAGTCAAACTTGACACTCAACAAAACCCTAGCCAGTTCAGGTATTACATGTGTTCCAGCTCAAGCAAACCTGGTGAAACTAATGAAGCCCTTGATTAGCTGCATAAGGTGTGCTTGAGACAAAGTCAGTTATGCATATTTGTGCTGTTGTGAGGGATTCTATTCAGGGGCTTGAATAATTTTGAGACTGGAGAAGTCATTATAAGTTGCATTTTCAGTTGAATTTGGGAAAACCCCTTGAAGCATTCATTGTGTTGAGCTAATTCAATTGCTTTTGATTGATTTGTTAATTGCAAACAGCTGAAAGTCTGTACATTTTGACAATAAACCCGTTTTGCAATAGGGGTTGAATAATTTTTATTACAACTGTATGTCTACTAATGGCACTTCCACTCAGCAACTCCCTATCTTAGTGTATCAAGGGCATTCACACTCCACATGAAAGTGTACCTATGTTTTTACTACGCCGCAGCTCCCTACTGAGGGATTCCTAAGGCTTTTCCACTCCTTCTCCCTAGCCAAGGATACCAATGACTTTCTGTCACTCTGATGCTCTCTTTCAATGTGAATCAAATGCTTAGTGATACATTTATCATTACTCCTGCTTTCACGTTCTGTAACAGAAAGCTTTCTAGAAACAGACATTCGAGGGAGCTCAGTGTCAGGGATATAAAACCATATAAAAAAGAAATAGGAGCACGTGAATAATTATAAAAAGAGTAAAGTTTATTTGACCTTACATTGTATGCAATTGCAGAATATTTAACCCTTTGAGTGCCAGAGGGGTATCCAACTCATTATGCATTGGATAACCTCCTCTGGCACTCAAAGGGTTGAACTCAAAAAGGAAGCCCATGGCCATTTTAAATATATATATTTCACCAGGGGGGATAAAATGAGGGTTTCTGTTGTTTTGTATCATCCATGATGAAGGTTACTGTGTGTTAACCGAAACGTCGATCTATCTAAAATAAACCTGCTTGTCGGATTATCAAAAAGTCCTGAGAGTGCTTTTCAATTTGGGATATGCTTATATATATATATATTTTTTTTATTATTTATTTATTTTTTTTTTTTGCACTTTTTTTTTTGTACTTTTTACATTTTTCCATATGGTGCTCATATTTTTCTCTGCAGAAAGGCCTGGCTGGGCCATTGCCACTCTGAAACAACAATCAACATCCAGGCACATGCCTTTCAAATCATCAAGGAAGGTCCAGACTCAAACAATCACTACCAGAGGCAGCCATGCCTTGAAGGTAACAACCAAACTTTATTTTCACTATTTTCCAAGAATATAAGGTTGGAATTAAAATCTGGCTAAATCCTTAAAAATAAATACATATGAATTTTAAACTCAATGTCTCCTACAAACTGCTGCTGAAATGCTGTATTACAATGCAGTACTCACACAATTACAGCCCTTAACACTCACCTTGGGCAATTATGCAGAAAGCATAAGATGAGCATAACAAGTGCACACCATGGGGGGTGATAAACATTTCTAAATTCCCCGCTGATTTCAATGGGACTTTTAACCCCTTGAATGTTATAGATTGGTCTCCAACACATTATTTCACAATGAGTTGGAAACCTCTCAGGCATTCATGGGGTTAAAAGTCCCATACAAATGAATATAAATGTATATTTTTCCACTATGGCACAGAATGACTCATATTTTATTTCCTGCTTAAGGATCATTGTGCTTTTATAAATAGTAAGTGCCTTATGCAAAATGCAAAAGATGAGCAACTCTGGAGCAAAGCAACAGTGGGGAATAAACATTCCAGAAACTCAGAATTAATTGCATTTGAATGCTATGCAACGTGTTGCACGCTTCTCTGGTCCTTAAATGGTCAAACTGAAAGGTAGCATGTTATAGCAGGTGCCTCTCTTGGGCAACGTAGACATGAAATGGGCATATTGCACTTGAAGCAGGACAGGAAGAATGGTTTTATATGTTTCTTTTTCTCTTGTATCACGGATGTAGAATAACTGGAGAGAAATGACGCTTAGGCAGTGACATGGTAACCAGGGGACAAATAAAAAACAGGAAGTAAGGCACTTTGATATGAAATGCCTGGGCATGCTCAGTAGTCACTTATCTGCATCAGAGTGGACCATTTGTTTAGGTGACTGGATGTTAGAACCAGGGCGCCGAGGACACCACAAGGTTTGGAAGGGATTATGAGGATTCCTTCTTTCTTTTATTATATGAGGACACCATATTGATTTCTTTTTCAATTTCTGTGACTTCAATGGGTCCCATATTATTATTTTTTGTTAACATCTCCAACTGGATCTCTTAAGGATGGCGTGATGGAGGGACAGCGTTACCTTTAATTAACCTGCCCACTTGATCCAGCAAAAGGGAAGTGGCTGATGTCTAGCCACTTCTCTCTCCATTTGATTCATTTTTGTGTTTTCAGCTCTCCAAAATGATTCCAAAGGAGCATTTTCTTAACAAAAAGAAAAAACAAAACACAGATTGACCTTTGCTCAGAACATGATTGCTGAAATGTTCATCAGAAACTATAATCCAATGCTTTCAATGGTATGATATCTAGGTCTATGCGTAGGACAACAGAAACTCTGCCTCCACTGCAGAGCACACAGTCCTGGAACTCTGGAAGTCCAGTCAGCAGTTGCCTGTGGCACTTTAGGACAATGGGCTTTATTCATCAAGAGGTGCAATTCTGAAGTAAACCACATGCACCATAGGGAGATATGAAAACTCTAATTCATTTAAATTGGGCTTTTAACCTCTTGAAGGCTAAATAGTTTTTCTATGAATTTCTTAGTAATGTGTTGGAAACCTAACATGCAAGGAGTTAAAAACCACATTTAAATTAATGGAAATATTGGGAATGGTTTCCTTGTGCTTCATGGTGCAGATGGTTTGCTCTACATTTGCTCCTCTTTCTTTTGTGCATAAGGCTCAGTGTGTTGTAGGTGGGAAGGCTCTTTACTATGCATGATGGATTTCCCTGGATATCAATAGCTGAATAAAACATGTAGGCTGAATTTCTTATGCAGCTGTCTGTTTTGGTAGAACATGGCACAAACAGGAAGGTATTATCATATTTTAAATGCTGCTATAAAATCATTCACTTTGAAAAGTTAAAAAACCCCCAGAAGATATTAATTCACTATGCACAAATAACCCTCTGAGTGCCAGAGAGGTATACAACGCATTGTGTTACAATGCATTTGATACCTCTCTGGCACTCAGAGAGTTAAATCCTTTTTATTATGGTAGGTGTAAAAATAAGTGCCCATTTTTCAGATATCCCATTCACGGCTTAAAGAAGCAGCAATCTGGAGTGATAGAGAGGTAACCACCATGTTGCATTGCAATGGTGTTTGATACCTCTCTGACACTCAAAGGGTAAAAAAAAAAGATGAAAATTCTCAATATGTGGAGGCCTCTCTGACATTCAAGGGGGTCATTTGGGAGATGTTATTTGCATCTTTGACTCTCTTTTTTATATATTTCTCTAAGAGAACAAAGAATGTTATGAATTGAGATTCCCACTTCGGTCTGTATGTACATGCGTCCTATAGGAAACAAGTACAAATGTCCATACTCCTTGATTTACAGGGGGCCTTTAATTCCTTGAAAGCAGCTGGAGAACTTTTTAAAACAAAACCACCTGAGTGCCAGAGGGGTACGCAACGCATTGCTCTGCAATGCGTACCCCTCTGGCACACAAAGGGTTAAAGCGGTGGGGAAAGATTTTTCTTAATGAGGCTGATGTATTAAGAGGAATGTAAGCAATTCAGGAGCGAACCAATTGCACATTAGGGGATGTAGAAAAATGTCCAAAATGCCAACTGATTTAAATGGGCACTTTAATCTTGTGAATGCTAGAGAGGTCTCCAACTCCAAAGCATTCAAGGGGTTAAAATTTCAATTTAAATAAATGAGAATGTTGATTTGCCATCCCTGGTAAAGTTGGTTTTCTCCAGAACTGGAGCACTTTGCCTGTATATATATATATATATATATATATATATATATATATATATATATATATATATATATATATAGATAGATAGATATAGATATAGATATATAGATATATATATAGCTAAAGCCATCTATTCCTGTGGACTCACTTCAGTACTTGTATCAGTTTGAAGGATTTGCTTTATGTTATGGATTGCTTGAAATATAGACAGGCCATCACATAATAACTCTTCTTCCGTTCTTATGATATTTTTCAGTTACTAGCTTGTTGCTAGGCAGGCGCACACGGAGACCAGCGTGTCCAATCCATTTCACATTAGCAGTGCTCATCTCTCATAGTATCATTATAGAGAAGCCTTGTACTACAGGATATCTGAGGATTAGTCTGGATATGTTGTGCGGGCTTTATTTGAGTATTACACTGCATAAAAGGAGAAACTCATACCTTCATGATTTATCTTTTCAAAGGAAAATCTGTACCTATTCAAATAACATGAACAATGCAACAGAAAAAGTACACAGGCATACCCCTGACTGCTACATGAAGGACAAGCCCTTCTGTTCAATTCATTAGGGGCTCAATTCACTAAACCTTATTTTTTTAGAATTAACACATGATTTACACGTATTGATTTTTATTTCTTTATTCATCAAGGCAATACATTTATGGGTCAATACAGCAAATGAACAACTAGAGCAGATTTTGCATAGCATCACTTGTTTCACTATGGTGAAATGTATGAGATAACACATAACAGTCAGAGTTGCAAAAGCCTGTTTTTATTACCTACTTGCCCTGCAAACTGGAAAAGCCTATGGCTTATTTTTTTCAACCGTTTTAGAACCAGTGAGGCATGAAACAAATGTCTTTGTGTACTACTCTGGTCCTAAAAAAGGTTAAAACTGGCTACTTGATATTGGGTGTGTGGTAGAGAGGATTAACCCTTTGAGTGCCAGAGTGGTACGGAATGCATTGCAAAGCAATGCATTCCGTACCACTCTGGCACTCAAAGGGTTAAGGTTATGATGATCACAGCATGCAAAGTATATGTTCCAAATCCAGTGTTATGTTTTAGCAGAAAGTCACACAGCATCATCTCTATTACTGAGTCACTTAAGCCTTTTTGCTGCAAATTTTATGTTTCAAGTTCTATGCCATTAAGGAGAGATTTGTTAAATTTGGATGAATTACTGGACCATGAAATAGCAGTTCCAGTACCAGAGGAAGATTCTGTGATCTGTTATTAACATATTGAGTAGGTGATCTCCTCTAACTGATGGTCTTGTCTATTTCAGAACCTGTCTTACCCCAGCCATCAACCCTGCTTTCTTGTCTGGTGTAAAGAATATACTCTGGATAGTTCTTAAATACTAAATCCCAGTAATACACGTTATTGTGTTGGTATCATTTGAGATTTGCATACATTGATAATCCAGCTGTGAGAAGAAGCTATCCTTGGAGCTGGACAGGCAAGGAAGCTTTCAGTAACAGGTCATTAAGATAAGGAGTTATAGTCACTCCTTGAGAATGAAGAAAGGCCACCAGTAGAGCCATAACCTTTGGGGGCCCTTCACACACTGGGCAAATTGAAAGGAAGTTAGTGCTGACTTTCAAATGCAAACATGATGAAATGGTAATGTCCTGGCCATAAGGAAATATGAAAGCAAGCATCTTTGATAATGGGGGAAGCCACGTAGTCCTTTGGTCCCAGCTGAGGGATTCCAGCTTGACCTTATTCCAAGTTTTGAGCTCTAGAACAGGATGAAAACCTCTTTCTTTCTTGCTACAATGAAAAGATTGGAATAAAAATCTTGGAACTGAGGGTTATCAATCCCACTGCTAACATGGATTGCAGAACCTAATAGAAGAAACCTGTTATTTGGTACTCAGGATATGCAGTTTGGTAAAAGGATTTTGAAGGACATTCTGTGCCCTAAACCTATGATCTGAAACACCCAATCACCTGAGATGGAATTCTTTCACTGTTAGAGGTAAGATGGCTCATTTGGTTAAAGGGGATCTCTAACCTACATATAGGTAATGCTCATTAAAACATTTATCAAAAAGATTAAAAACATTGTTCATTATTAAAAAAAAAAACCAAACAAAAACAAAAAAAAAAACAGTTCTATGCGCAAAAAATAGGATTTTAGTCTTACCTGTTAAATCCTTTTCACTTAGTCCATACAGGTCACTGGTACTCTGGGAGGCGTAAGTCCCCTTTAATAGGCAGGAACAACTATGCAAATGATTTGCAAGGGGCGGAGCCTCCCCTCTCACTTAAGCCACCTTCTGGCCAGAGCCACTTAGATTGATTTGAGACCCTAAAAACTGACCACAGGTAAGCAAAAAGAAAGACTCCTGTGAGCATGCCCTGACGGTCTCCCACTGAATGCCACAGGAGAGCCAAGACTGGTCCCTTGACAGGGTGGGAGACCAGTGACCTGTATGGACTAAGTGAAAAGGATTTAACAGGTAAGACTAAAATCCTATTTTCACTGTCGTCCAATACAGGTCACTGGTACTCTGGGATGTACAAACATTGAGCTGATCCAGAGGCGGGAAGTAAGGCAAGGACCAGGCGCAAGGCCCAAGTCACTAGAACTGCTATGACCAGTTAATAACATAGCCCAAACTGTAAGTGTCAACTGACACCAACCAAGGGAACAATCCCTGAACTAACACAGCACACGGAACCAGAGCCAACCGGGCTCAACAGCAAGGAAGCACTAAGGATCACAGAGAGGAAGACCTAGACAGGCAAAACTGCCTCCAGGACCTTCCTTCCAAAACTGGCATCAGCCGAAGCCAGTACATCAACTCGATAGTGCCTAGAAAATGTGTGCACAGAGGACCAAGTGGCCGCTCTGCACAGTTGATCAGCAGATGCCTGATTCTTGTATGCCCAAGAGGCCCCAATAGAGCTGGTGGAATGGGCAGTCACCCTGAAGGGAACATGCTTATTCCGCAACTTATAAGCTTCACGGATGGTAGCTTTAATCCAAGATGCAATAGTAACCTTGGCAGCCGGTCTCCATGCCCTAGGTCCCTCAGGAATGACGAATAGAGCGTCAGACTTCCTGGTAGACTTGGTGTGATGAACATAAAACTTGAGGCAACGCACCACATTCAACAAATGGAGATCCCGTTCCTTGTCAGATGAAGGATTAGGGCAGAAAGAGGGAACCAGAATCTCCTGATTGACAGAGCTTGTAACTCTGCTACCCGGCGAACTGAGACAATAGCCAAAAGGAAGGCCATCTTCCAAGTCAAGAGACGTAATGGAATGGAAGCCAAGGATTCAAACGGGGGTCGCTGGAGAACTCCCAGCACCAAATTGAGATCCCACTGGGGAGCAGGACTCTTGAAGGCAGGCCGAACATGAGTCACACCTTGGAAGAAAACTTTCACATCAGGAAGGATAGCAATCCTTTCCTGGAAAAACACAGACAAGGCAGAAGTCTGAACTTTGAGGGAACTCAGACTGAGCCCCTTATCAACACCATCCTGCAAGAAGGCCAGGACAGTGGGAAGATGAAATTCAAGTGACAATTGCTTATCAGTGCACCATGCAACAAAGGTTGACCATATGCGATGATAGATCTTGGAGGACACAGGCTTACGAGCACTAAGCATAGTCGACACCACAGAAGGAGAAAATCCTTTCTTAGCTAAAATCGAGGATTCAACCGCCATGCCATCAAATGGAGAGAGTGAACATCCTCCTTCCACAGATAACCCTGGAGAAGAAGATCCGGACGGGCAGGGAGCGAAATCGGATCCGATACTGACAAGGCCATCAACTCCGGAAACCAGGACTGGCGGGGCCAGTTTGGAGCGATCAAGATGACAGGACAACGCTCCTGCTTCAACTTCTGAATAACTCTGATCAATAGAGGAAGAGGAGGGAAGATGTAAGCCAGGGAGAAATCCCAAGGGATCGACAAGACATCCACTGCTAGAGCAAGGGAGTCCCTCCACCGGGAGCAAAACACTGGAACCTCCCTGTTGTGTCTGGTAGCCATCAAGTCCACCACAGGCATCCCCCACCGCTGGGCGAGCATGTGAAACACCTCTGGATGAAGAGCCCATTCTCCGCTGTCGACGGTGTGACGACTGAGGAAGTCTGCCAAGACGTTGTCTACGCCTGGAATATGAACTGCAGATATGACAGGCACGTGATCTTCTGCCCAAGACAAAATATCCTTGATTTCCCACCAGGCGGAACCGCTTCTTGTGCCGCCTTGCCTGTTGATGTAAGCCACTGCCGTGGCGTTGTCGGACTCCACTCTGATCGGAAGACCGGTCAGTTGAGACTCCCAGTGCCTCAGGGCAAGCCGGACAGCTCGAAGTTCCAGAACATTGATGATCTCCCTTTCAGGAGATGAGAAAGATCCAACCACCAGGGCAGACTCGACTCGACATGAGGAGGTAGAGAGACGGCCAGATGTAGATGATCTGGATGATTCCTGCACGTCCGGATCACAAATCTCTGAAGTTCCCTGGAGTGGGCCATGGCAAATGGTACTGCTTCGATCGTGGAAATGAACTTCCCCACTAAGGACGACAACTTCGGTACCGGAATTTCGTCCATGTCCAGAATCCCAGCTACTCGGACGGCTATCTGGTGAGCCACATCCTCTGGAAGAAACACCATGCATTGGCGAGTGTCGAACAGGAGACCCAGGAACAGAAGCCGCTGAGATGGAACCAAGTCCGACTTGTCCAGATTCAGGATCCAGCCATGACGGTTCAGAGAGTGCATACACTTCTGTAATTGCTGATGGAGAAGCTCCGCTGAGGAGGCTTTCAGTAGGAGATCGTCCATGTAGGGGGTCACACTGATCCCATCCTGATGAAGCACCGCTATCAAGGAGCCTAACACCCTCTGGAAGACCTGAGGGGCTGAGGTCAGCCCAAAGGGGAGCGCTGTAAACTGAAAGTGTCCCCTGTGGCAGGCAATCCTGAGATACCGCCTGCTCCCTGGATGAATAGGGACATGAAGATAAGCATCCTGAAGGTCCAGGGAGGCAAGGAACTCCCCTGGAGACATTGCTGCAATCACAGAGTGCAGGGACTCCTGGCGGAAGTGGGAAGTCACCACATAGGCATTGAGATCTTTGAGATCCAAAATGGGACGAGCCCCTCCGTCCTTTTTGGCTACCACAAACAGGTTGGAAAAGAATCCTGAACCTGTGTCCCCCTGAGGAACCGCCTCCAGGACCTCTTTGTCCAAGAGATCCTGAATAGCGCCGTCGAACAGACGCCCTTTTGTGGGTTCCTGAGAAGGACGAGTAAAATGGAACCGAAAAGGAGGAAGGGAGGAGAAAGGGATCCTGTATCCCTCTGACACCACCTGAAGAACCCATGGGTCCGCCACTGACTCCTCCCAAGTCCGGCGAAAGAGGCAGAGACGACTACCTACAGCCGGATGCGGACGCGGGTTCGGCGAGTCATGCCGAAGCAGTCTTGGAGGTCTTGGCCTTGGGGGCAACTTTGGGCTTCCAGGACTGTTTGGGCTTGGAGGAGGAGCGTGTAGCGGGAGGACCCGCCGGGGTCGAGGAGCGTGTCTCAGTCTGAAAGGAACGAAAGGACCGATTGCGTTTGGCTGGAAACGTTTTCTTAAAGACTGATGGTAGAAGAGTACTTTTACCCCCAGTAGCCTCACTGATCATTTCTTTGAGTTCAGACCCAAAAAGCAAACTCCCCTGGAAGGGCAGGGAAAGCAAGGCTTTCTTAGAGGCTGTATCAGCAGACCAAAGTTTCAGCCAAAGGGCGCATCTGGCCACCACAGAAGAAGTGGAGGCCCTCGCCATCATGCGCACAGCATCAAAAGCAGCGTCAGCAACATAATTCTGAGCTTCAGTAATATTAGCAAGAAGCTGCAACTGTTCAGACACTGGTGCATCCTGGCGAACTGCTTCAGTCAGTCGTTCAGTCCAGGCCACGATAGCCCTGTTAACCCACGCCACTGCAAAGGTTGGACGCATGGCAGTGCCAATAGAGGCAAAAATGGACTTAAGAGAAAGTTCCAATTTCTTATCCGTCCAATCCTGCAGGGCAGAGGCATCAGATACAGCCAAAGCGGTAGACTTGGATAGCCTGGAAACAGGGGCATCCACCTTGGGAGGATGCACCCATTTAGCCAGCTCAGTCTCAGGAAAAGGGTACAGCTTAGCAAACTTTTTAGAGACAGAGGATGATCTATCAGGATTCTTCCATGCCTCAGAGACTAGACGGGCAAGAGTAGGATTAGTTGGAAAACAAACAACAGGCTTAGATGGCTTCTTCTGAAAAACATCAGTAGGATCATAAGTGGATTCCTGAGTCAGAGGAAGGTTGAGCGTATTCAGAACAGCTCTAATCAGACCCTCAGCCGAAACTTCAGGGTCACATTCATAGGGGTCCCCAATGGACCTGGTAGATTCAATAACAGTCCGTTCCTCAGCATCAGAATCCTGCAAGAGTTCTTCCTCAGAAGAATCAGTCACATCAGGAGCCCCCTGTGGCTTAGGCAGGGAGGTCCTGATGGTAGAGGGGGTCTGCCAGACCTGGAGAGCCCCCTGTACCTGAGAGGGAAAGAGTTGAAGAGCGGATCTGAGATCCCTAGTGGCAGCTTTAAACTCCCTCACCCAAGATGGCTCAATAGCGTAGCTGGGAGGCCCAGGGTTGCTATCTTGACCAGTACAATTAGGGCATAGATCCCCCACATTATCGCTAGACAGCCCAATGTGGCAAGAGGAGCAAAACGCCATGGGGGTAGCAGACCCCCCATCCTCCTTAGACTTGGGTCTAGCCCCTAGCTCCAGTGAAGTAGACATGCTCACAGAGTCAATATACCCCACTAATGACACTATCACCCAGAAAAAGTGCAAAGGATTAAAGTTTCACCCCAGAAATGTCTAAATTCGGACTTATCTGGCCAGCGAACGGTTAATCTGTTGAGGAGAGAGAAGGCTCGGTCCCTGCGTAGTGTACTCGCTTAGGAAAAGTTCCACAAAATGGCGGCCGATATGACAGCCAATCAGAAACGAGCGCGAACCAGGCGCTCATGGGAAATGTAGTTTTCCCTTTACAAGTACCCCAAACAGTGCCCGAAGCCCCCCTGAACACCCCACATAAATAAAACACATTCCGGATGATAGAGCAGGAGCCTAGCATTAAAATGAGCCATCTCTGAAGTTGCTGAGACAAGCGGTTCCAGAGATATGTCCCACACTGTGAATTCCCATAGAGAGTAAAGGAGCCATAGCGTTTGAGCGGGAAATTTAATAAAACATTAAAAATAGCCCAAACAAGTATAAAACACATAAGAAACATAAGTAAACTAATACCCAAAGCTCCAAAACCCAGAGAATACCACAGAAATTGCATTAAACATTGAAATGCAAATAAAAACACCCTATGAGTGCTGGAGTGCATTGCAAACTCCCAAATACAAGCCCAGCAAAGGGACACTGTGGGGACAAGTGGACCTTCAGCACTCAATGGGTGACTCACCTCTCTTGCAGGACTTCTGTCTTCAGGTGACCATGATAGAGGAGGATTAACCCAGAGGCAAATTCCCCAGCAGGGAAGCTGCTTAACTCAAGCTGTCCCCTCTTCAGGGCATAAGGTCCACAGAAATCCCTGGGAGCTGCACTAGCCACTTCGGGTGAGGGCATTCACAGCCATGGTCACCCTCCTAATGGTGGTATTCCATATTGAATAAAAAAAATAACAAATGACTAAGTTGAAAGCATAGATGTTCTCTACCTGATGTGCATAGCACCCAGGAACAAATCAATCTGAGTGGCTCTGGCCAGAAGGTGGCTTAAGTGAGAGGGGAGGCTCCGCCCCTTGCAAATCATTTGCATAGTTGTTCCTGCCTATTAAAGGGGACTTACGCCTCCCAGAGTACCAGTGACCTGTATTGGACGACAGTGAAATGAAAGTTTAAAAAGTATCCGGCAGCCTACTTCGGCTTGCCAACCAGAGGCAGCTCCCGTTCTACTGCCCATCATCCTCCCATCCTCCGATGACGGATGCTGTCTGTCACTAAGGTGGAGCGATCGCATTGGCTAAATATCGATCTCTGCCAATGCGATTGCTTCAGCTTAGTGACACAGCCTCCGTCATCGGAGGATGATGGATAGTGGGATGGGAGCTGCCTCTGGTCGGCAAGATTCAGCAAGCCAGAAGTAGGCTGCCGGATGCTTTTTAAAATTTAATTTTTGTGCATATAACTGTTTTGTTTAAAACAATGAACAATGTTTTGAATCTTTTTGATAAATGCTCTAACTAATGAGCATTACATATATGTAGGTGAGAGATCCCCTTTAAGGCACCATATGTAAAATCTGTTCAAGCCGCAAGGTCAGCTCAGCCTTTCACCCTTCTGAGGTAGATAAAAAGAGTTGAGAACATACTTGTAAATGAGAGATAATCTCAATATATTCTTCCTGGTAAAATACAGTCTTTAAAAAAGTCAGAGTCTTCTTCCCAGTAGAGGACTGTTGGGAGACTCAGAATCTCCACCTTTATAGTGAAAGGAAAACTCAGTGTTTGGTTGTTTGATTGATGAGGAAAGAGTCTATATTTTCCATTAGGACAGAAAGCAGTCCCTCTCCTAAAATCAAGTCTGAATGGTTTATTCTGTGGCATTAGTATATTCCTGAGAATGGAAGAGCCACCAAAGCTTTCTTGGAAGCTGCATAGGCATTCTAAATCTTCATCCAAATTGAGCTTTGTGATGCACCTGTGGTAACTGCACAATTAGATGCCATTTTTGCAATATCCAATGCTGCTTCTCCATTGTAGACTGTAGCATCCTAAAGCAGACTTATGACGGACAAAACATCTGCTATCCTCTTGGAATACCTTTAGCAGCTGATCCTGCCAAGCTTCCATTGCTATGCAAGCCCATGCAGATGCAAAGGCCAATCTAATGTTGTCACCCTGTCCAGAAAATGCAGTCTATTGAAGGAATCCACTCTTCTGTCACTGGGATCCTTTAGAGCTGTCGCTGTCTATACATGAATGATAATGTGTTTGGACAGTCAAGGAATTGTTGAATCCATTCATTGTGAAGCTGACCATAATTTCACTCTATCTTGAGGGCAAGGGTGCACATTTGTGAATAGTTATGTAGGGTAAACAATGTGGCAGGAAATCGCTATTCATCCTGTACAATCCGATCTAATACTGAAAGGCCAGCAAGATAGCAGTTGACTAATGCGCCAGCTGTAGAATCTGTTCAAATCTCAGGTTCTAGTCCCAGCAAGGTGATTTCAGACTTTCTTCCGTCTGAGGTAGATTAAATGAGTACCCAGAGCACACTTGATAATGAGAGACAATCTTAATGTATCATTCTTGGTAAAGGACTTTCATTGGAAATCAGAAAAAAAACGGAAAAAGTAACTAATGATTTCTTTTTACATTTAAACAGTGATACAGATGTACCAGAAGTGACATTTTTAAAACCTCTACAATAGCCCTGAATAGGGGTTGCACATATTCAGTATCTTACTGTCTAAGTGGTGACATTGTGTATAAGGGTTCAGAACAGTCACTGTGCATTTCACATTCATCATCATTTAGACCCATGGTCCAAAATTGTGGATGAGACATGATTAAAAGTTGAGACAATTGGCCTTTTAATAGGTACTATAGGGGTATCTGTCACCCATTTACTCAATGTTTTCTCCATTGTGTGTGTAATGGAGCCTGTCAGAGTGTTAGTGCTTTCAGATTGCAGCACTGGAGGGACACTTATTATCACAGGTTCAGAGACTATCTCAATAGGATTGCACACCAAGCATTTTTCTGATTAATTTGTCATTTTAAAATCACAAATAGAATAAGTTGAACATTTCATTTTGTTCTTGCTCTTAGATTTTCTCTCTCCCTCTCTTGACTCTGTTACAGTGTCTAGAGGGGCCCTTAACTAAGAGAAAATATGTTACTGTGCAATGGGTTCTATAACAAAGTGTAACAAATGTGTTTGTCAGGGAGACAGAGGAAGTCTTGTATACCCTGAAGCATGAGTAACTGATTGTGCAGTTACCATAAAAAGTGTTTTATGTCAAACAGACGGTTACGCTCCATCCATTCAATCAATACAAGACTGTAGTTTCCAATTTGTGAGTGATCACTGTGAGTCTAAAGGACCACAGTATTAAGCCAAATATCGCTTATACTATTCTCAAGAACCAAGTCTTTGATTTACCATATGTATATATTTACTTCCTCTGTGGTCACTTCAGACGGGACCAAGTGGTACAGGTGAATGTAGTCTAAAATCAGACTCCAAGTATAATCTAATCACTCTTGGTAACATGAGCAGTCTATGTCCCAGGTATAAATTACACTATAACTAGTTGAACAGCCCGTTACACGGGCCACAGTGCCTCTGGCAGCCGGTCGCCGGGCAGTGTCGCGCAGTGGAGACTGGCCGCGCCTCGGCTGATACAGAGCTGGACGCTCCTTCGGAGAGCCCAGCTCTGTATCAGCCGCGGCGCGGCCAGTCTCCACTGCGTGTGACTGCCGCACGCGCAGCAGTGTCTACTGCGCATGTCGGGCGTTACACACAACTTAGCGAATTATTATATAGGATGATTACCATGGTTCAGGTGTGGCTAGGACTGTGTTCCCAGGTCCCAAGGAAAACTTAAGTGACCTGTCAATAGGGGATTTCCTGCTTTCTCACACCCCAAGGGAATGGCAGGCAGAAGATAGGATCTTATGTTTTTCTAAAAGCTCTAACCAAAGGGCTCACTATAACACTGTAGTAATAGTAAAATAAATAATAAAATTAATTTGAAGTGAATTAATAAGTACTTTACATTCACTTCAAGGAATAGCCCTAATTCTTGAGGTCACTCAAAAAATTGATAGTTGGCACGAGTCTATAGGCACAGAGGGCAGAAAATGGGAGGAGTCTGAGTGCCTGACTCTTAATTGGAAGAGCTGTACAACCCATGATCCCTGCATCCCTCAATGGCGCAAGAAAAATGATATATATATTTTATTTGACTTTATCTGAGAAGTAAAACAAAGGTAATCCCACTGAAGGCACATGTTTCATTCAAATGTCATTGCAGATCAAACTGTTGTTTTTTGTTTTGTTTTTAAATGCCTTAAATTGCAATTTCCTACTACAGTCACCCAGTGCTGCTGTTCCTTTTGACTTATTTTGGAGAGCCACAGTGTCACAAACACAGCGGCGCAGGTGAAGACCTGCAGGGAAGGGAGTGCTAGGGTGCGCTGCTTGAGTTGGGAGCTAGTAGTGCGGAGACTGTCTACAGTGAAGCCTTGCTGCGGCCGAGTATAGATGCTGGCAGCGAAGCCACATGTCCGATCCCAGTTGAGCCAGGACCCTGACCAGGATAGCTTTACTGCACAGAGTACAATCTCCCCTGCATGGGGGAGTGAAGGCTTGAGAGTGTAGCCTAGGGATGAGGTTAGGGAGCTTGGGCCACAAGGTAGCAAAACTCCCCAGTACTAGGCCTGAATACACAGAAACAGTACACCCCAAAGGAAGAGGGTACAGACCTCAAAACAGCGGATCCAGCGAGGCCCAACACGGGGAGGCAATCTGAAGTAGGTAGCTGATCCTCAGAGAAGAGCACGGACAAGATGGTACAAAGTCTGGAGTTGCCAGTCAGCAACCGGTAACAGGACTGGATAGAAGGACAAGGCAGCAGAGTAGTCAGGAAAGCCGGTTCGGTACACAGGTATCAGGACTGCATAGAAGGACAAGGCAGCAGAGTAGTCAGGCAAGCTGGTTTGGTACACAGGTATCAGGATTGGAGTCAAGACTAAACTGAAGGAATACTGTGAGAGTGCACTGGTACTCCGGAGAACATGCCTGCATATAGGCACTGGAAAGTGACGTCATCGGCATGTGACGCAGCAGAACCCAGAAGTGCATAGCCACTCCGAAAGAGTAAACCCTAAAAGGACAGTACCAGGAGAGGCAAGAGGAATGAGTAAGTAAGCAAGTCGCCATGCGAGAGGCAAGCCACAAGGGGGCAAGAGACATGACACATAGTGACACAGGCTCTCTCACAGAATGCATTATAAATATAAATAAAGGATTGCCAATTTAAGCAGCTGGCAATAGTCTGAACTTTAATAACTTTTGAATAAAAATTCCTGAAGTGGAGTCAGAGTGGCGTCCAGGACATGTTGGGTTACCATTCAGTTGCTAATCCACCTAGATCCCTCATACTCCCCCTGAGGGATCCCCTCTCCTTTGCTACTGCCCGTCACGCTCCCTTACAGTCCTTAGCGTTGCCTACAACAACGAGGCACAACGGAGTGATCCTGGTGCCTAACTCCAGTACATTAGTCTGGTTGCTTTTAAGAACTTGTAATTAAATCTAAGTCCATAGTACCAGACTGTGATGACATACATCAATTCAATTAGGACATCTATACACCTACGTGGGCCATAATTGAGAGAATCCATAGAGATATCGCAGATAAGGCACTTACTTTGGGGACTCCTGTTCTTAAAGGGGATGTCACACTAAAACCAATCTACCAAGAAAAAGTTAATAAAAGACAACCCACAGGGAACATCAGAGGGAGTCTAAAAACTAGGATCCAAGTAGTGAGTGAGCAGAACTAAGCACCCTAAATCACTCAAACGCACTGAATAGCATCAAACAACACAGAAAGGCTTAAAATCAATAAAATAACCTAGAAAAGACCAATATCTTCACTCCAGAGCCCTCTGAGAGAATAATAAAATACCCATAGTGGG
The DNA here is from genome assembly GCA_037306005.1 of Rhinophrynus dorsalis. Taxonomy (NCBI): domain Eukaryota; kingdom Metazoa; phylum Chordata; class Amphibia; order Anura; family Rhinophrynidae; genus Rhinophrynus; species Rhinophrynus dorsalis. Next base: position 309,491,182 of record CM074720.1, on the reverse strand, counting down.
CGTCAGAGCACAACTGAGCTCACATCAACCTCTGTATGGAAAGGAAATGAGGTTGGGATATAAAGTGGACCAAGGCAGTCTTCTTTCTTAAAGGGATAGTAATACTTAAAATGTAAAAAAAAATATGTTGTAGGGTTTAACCCCCTGAGTAAAACAAGGGTACTCCCACTGCTGAAAGGTGTTTCATTCAAAAGTTATTAATTTTCAAAGTTGAATTTTTTAGGTGCAATATCACAGTGACCTGAAATTGTACAGTGGAGCTGTTGCTACACCATCCTATGGAGATTTATGGTCAACTGACCAGAGCTGTCCATAGGATCGTGTAGCAACAGCGCCACTGTACAATTTCAGGCCACTGTGATATTGCACCTAAAAAATTCAACTTTGAAAATTAATAACTTTTGAATGAAACACCTTTCAGCAGTGGGAGTACCCTTGTTTTACTGAGGGGGATAAACCCTACAACATATTGTTTTACATTTTAAGTATTACTATCCCTTTAAGGTTACCACCTTAGGAGAAGGACAAAGTATCAAGAGGCCCTATCATGAGTTAAATCTTGACAGCAAGATTCCCTCCACCTAGCAGAATAGGATCTCAAGGCATCTGTGACCTGGGCAATACACTCCAGGGAAACCCAGTGATAGTAACCTGCATACTGGGAGATTACACAGTGCTGTATTGAATAGGAAAATAAAAAATAAACAAACAGGATGGCCATACCCTTTCAGCTTTCTTGCAGGACACATGAATTCTGGGAGGTAGTGAAGGGGGGGGGAGTTGAGCTGAAGTGGGGAGTCTTCACCCCAAAAACCCTGTCCAGGAGGAGGGACTGAACCCCATGGTACCTTGTTCCAAACTGGACACAGTATAGAGAGAGTGAGTGTGGGTGTGCACACATACATTTTGCTGTATTATCTTCTGCTGATTAAAATTACACCCACCACTGCTGAAAGGTGTACATTTCCCAGATTTAATGGATTAAAACTTTTCTTTTCTATTTTTTTATATATTAACAGTGCTCTTTAGTGGTCAGATTTCAGTTTTTTGTGTTGCTTGTATGGGAGAGGTGAATCACTGACAAACAGTTCTCCAAAGAATGTGACAGAAACTGCTGAGCCATTCCTGTCGGTTTGAACTTTCTGGAACATAAAATAACATAACATAATAGATAAGGCTGAAAAAAGACATGCGTCCATCAAGTCCAGCCCATGCCAATAACACCCCTGTTGATCCAGAGGAAGGCAACAAAAGAGCCCTCTGGAGCAATTTCCAATGTAGTCCCAAGTGTGTGTGTGTGTGTGTGGGGGGGGGGGACTATTCCTTCCTGACTCCAACTGGTAGTCAAATAGTTCCCCAGATCAATATCCTATTTGCTTTGAAGCCATCTGTCATAATTGTCAATATTTTTCTGTGCTAGATAGGCATCCATTGCTATTTTGAATGAAGTTGCATTATCTGCAAGCACAACATCCCGAGGCAAAGAATTCCATAGCCTTACCGCCCTTACTGTAAAGAATCCCTGCCTATGTTTTAGTCGAAATCGCCTTTCCTCAAGTCTTAATGGATGACCTCTTGTTCTTAGCTCAGCTCTTTGCATAAATAATTCATTGGACAGTTCTTTGTATTGACCTTGAATGTATTTGTAAATGGTAATCATATCACCCCTTAGACGTCTCTTCTCTAATGTAAACAAACCCAGTTTGGCTGTCTCTCTTTGTAACTCGGATCCTCCAATCCCTTTATCCGTTTTGTTGCACGTCTCTGCACCTTTTCCAGTTCAGTAATGTCTTTTTTTTAGAAGTAACTACACATTCACTTACTTCTGGGCAATTTTTTACAGTTCTAACTCTGAATAAAACAAATGCCAGCAGTAAGAGTATTCTTGTTTTACTCTCAATGAAAAGCTCTAACACACAGATTTAATTAAAAAGAAAAAAAAAGTTACTATTCCTTTAAATTGGGCTTTTGGCCCCTAGAATATTAGAGAAGTCTCCATTACATTTCAGTGCAATGCTTTGGATATTTCTTTAGCATTCAATCGGTTATAATACTCATTTACACCAATGGGAATATATATTTACCTCATAATGTGTTGAACATCCCACAGTCTTTAATTAAGACTGCTAAGAAATGCATCTCAACTACAGTCCTACTGTGTGCAATGTGATCCAAAACTATAGGAAAATCAATGGCCATTTTTACAAACTTTACAACAAAACTACTACTATTATTGCAAGCTATGTCATTATCACGTTGGAATATGTCACGGCACGGAATAAAATGTGACAATGTTCTCCAGATGAAATCTAGCCTGTTGGGGGTCCTCTTGGATCTGAACAAAAGAACTCTACAGTCTCAAAAGCTTATTATATCACACAATAGACTGACATATATTGGTCTATTAAGAGATGTAACACACAGGAAATCTGCTAAGCACCACAGTAAATTAGCCGCCACCACCTAGTGACTTATTTTATTAAAAAAGGCACAGAAGGACAAACCTCTTCTAACCCTCTGAGCACAACGTGTGGCACAATTATTTGGCACTTGCAGGGTTAATGAATTAGCACACATGTTCAAAGCCAATCTCAGTACACTTTCAAAAATAGGAAGGTAATATTTTCAACTTTCTGTTAACACTAAAAAACATGCTTGGAGTCAAACTGCTAACCTCTGCAGCAGTGTGAAGCAGCATCACCCTTATGCCTCAACAGAACACCTGGAATGATGCACACAGAGCTTATAAATCTGTCATTGTCATTGCTGTTCACGTGGAAGGATGTTGAATGTTTCAATCTAAAGAACGAGTGTAACTTTGTAACAGATAGGTTTCAAAATCACCAATAATTATCAGTTAGTTATTTACTCTGAACAACAATGTATGAGTTATTGACCTTTATGTCTCAATTTATTCAAATGAGCTAGTATTAGAAGGCAGGGAATGGCATGAAGGAAGAAAAAGGAGGGTGACCCCTGTGTGGAATTTTCAAACACAAAAAGCACCACCAACTTCCACCCAGTGGTGATGTACTCACAAAATAAGTGGCTAACGAAACAGATACATAATACACAGCAAAACGCACTTAATGAAACGGGAATCTTTCCCCACAAGGTCTACACACAAAGTAATAAGGCTGCTACGCCAAATGTTGCTCCCCAAGCAGCCAATTATATATAACATGCAACACAGAGATCCAGATATTTAACAAAAAAAAAAAAAATCATAGCATAGCAAAAAATTGTTTTTGGGGAGAGTACCGGCTGCCTATAGGAAGATCCTGAATCTGTCTTTGGACATCACAAAACAAATCAAACTTCCTACGTTACCCCAGTGGAGATGGGTGAATATCTCCACCTGCTGGCTTCGTCAGATTTTACTCTGACCATCACACTTCTTGTCTTATACCTAACGTTATCGTTAACGTTGGAGATATATTTTTGTTTCAACTTTCGAGAGAACAGCTTTTGTTCGCTAGACCAAGAAACGTAAGCACGGACAGGTTTAGTTCTCCATAGGCACATCCTGTTTGAGCAGCCTCACTCTAACCATCCAAAAATGTAATTTCTACGGTTTTAAGATCTGTATTTGGGATAGAGAGCAATGTGGAATGCTAGTATTTGGCAGGTATGTCAGCAAGTGCTATTTAATGTCCAAAAATGGACAACCAAAGTTAAATATCTTCTGAATTATTATTTAACCCTCTGAGTTAAAGAGGGGCATGGAACGCATTGGGTTTAAATAAGAAATGGCTAACTCAACACAAGTGATTGTCAAAGTTCTTTCACGCTCACCTATTTCTTACAAATTAAGAGTTTCAGTGTCACTTAGGGAGAGGCTCTAAGGTTTATTGCAGTGGTGAAGTGTGTCTTGCAAGTCTATCCTTTATATGAATCAGCTGATTGGCAGATAGTCTGATGTGGACTAGAAACAACTAATCAGTTGTTCAATGTAATGACAGAACTGGCTGTTACATGTGTCAGTTGCTTTGCTGGTTCTCTCAGTTTATGAATGAAATGTGAAGCCAGGCAATGTAGTCTTAATGTTCTACCTCTTTCAGTGCAACAGTTGTGTACAAAGCACAACCCTATAGCACTCAAAGGGTTAAGAGAGGGCAGCTGCTGTCCAACAGAGACCGTAAACTGTCCTCTGACTACATAACAAACTATGGGAAGATCCCAACTTCGCCATCCTCAGGTTGGACTGTGAATTCCACCAGCACAGGCAGCTAGTGCAGCGCTGTGTGCATGTGGCAAAGTGTCACATTAACATATAAACACACCCACAGCAATACAACAAGTGTAGGGCTTTTCATGCTGAGCAAAACCAGGGCAGTCTGAGATGAAATTGTTAACATCACATTCTATGGAAATTTGTAGCCAGAGGCTCACCTCCCCAACATAATGTAACAGTGTAACTGTCATGACATCAAGTAAAAAGTAGATCTAGACTACACAGTACAGTGCTAAAGTATAAAACAATAAAAAAAACATCTGTTTAAACGTGTGTAAGATTGGAACAAGAAGTCTCCAAACAGGAAGACTACTTTTTCATAATATGTGTTTATTATTCCTTTAAACTGGGCTTTTAACCCCTTTAATACTAGAGAGGTATTTAGTATCTAAGGGGTATGTGAGTGTGTGTTATAAAACCAACAACATTCCCCCTTAAAGGGATAGTAATGTCAGAAAAAAATATATTAACAATATATCGTAGATACAATTAAAAGAGAGTACTTGCACTTATTAGTATCTCTCAAACCATTATGGTTTGAGAGATATAGGAAAATAAAGCTCTCCGCTCCCTCCCCTTTCTGCTGGACAAGCTCTAAAGCTGTCAGAAGCAGATTCTGGTTCATGGATCAGACGGCAGCTCTTCAGCAGCACCAACACAGTGATACCTAAAAATAAATACTTCTTCGGAACGGTCTACAAGGTGTGCCTGGTTTGCAAGCACATGTTGTAGACCATTCTGATGAAGTATTTGTCTTTAGATATCGTTATATCGGCTCTGCTGAAGAGCCACGTCTGGTCAAGTGACCAGAATCTGCTTCTCACAGCTTTACAGCTCGTCAAGCAGAAAGGGGAGGGAGCAGAGAACTTCATTTTCCTATATCTCTCAAACCGTAACGGTTTGAGAAATACGAATAAGTGCAAGTACTCTCTTTTAATTGTATCTACCTTATAGTTAATACTTTTTTTTCTGACAATACTATCCCTTTAAAAACTAAGCAGTTGGTAAAAATACATAAATATGGACAGAACAATATTTGGGATTTACAGGCCTATCTCTGAACATTTAAATCTCCTAATTTCAAGTTAGCAGAGAAAATATTTACTGGGGAGAACTTTGTGTCCTTAATGGCTTCTGAGTGCAATTACATTATCTGGGTATTATATTTTCAAAGGGACATGCAAACTAACTGAACTGAGAGTTTCATTCAACACACAAAATTGTCTGGAAAAGCAGACCGCCAGCTAAAATAACTCTTACCAGTTATTAATTTAAGAGCATTTATACTTCATTAAGAAGATAATTAAAACTGCCAAACACATTCAGTCAACCCTCAATTTAAAATATAAATATAAAGGATATGGTTCCCTGGGTGAAAACAGGATATACAGTTGGGTCCGGAAATATTTGGACACTGACATAATTTTCATAATTTTGGCTCTGTACGCTACCACAATGCATTTGAAATGAAACAATCGAGATGAAATTGTAAGTGCAGACTTTCAGCTTTAATTAATAAATAATCAGTGAAAGAACCATATGACAAATATGCATCTGACTTCACTCAGACTCTGAGGAAGAAGCCATTGATTATGAGAATTGTTTAAAAAAATTCACTTGTAGGTCACATGTCCTTTAGTATCAGTTGTTTGATATCTAGGTTTGTTTATTCCTTTAAAGTGATAGTAATGGCATTTTAAAAGTTGATCCCAGAGTCTTCTGTATGTTAAAAGTAACCGATTGTGTTATGTCTCATATTTTACATGTTTGTAGTTCAAACGTTATGAATAGATAAAGATCCACCGCCCACCCCTTTCTTGCACATCACCAGAAGCTGCAGTCTGGTCGAGACAGCTGCAGCAAAGGACAAACTTCAGTAGGCAAAGGGAAATCCTGCCCTGTTTTGTCAAGGGGGGCAGGATTTCCCTTATACTTACTGAAGTTTGTCCTTCACTGTAGTCATGGAGTCATATGACCAGATTACAGATGTGGTGGGAGGTAGCTAGAGAAAGGGGCAGGCGGGGGATCTTTAGCTCTTCATAGCTTTTGAACTACAAACATTTAAGGTATGAAACATAGCACAATGGGTTACTTTTAACATACAGACTCGGGAGTCAATGTTTAAAGCACCATTACTATCACTTTACATAACGATAATCATACTTTTGCATTAGACTACTGATGAGAACTGCATACAAAATTAGGAGACCAATAATGGGAAACACACACATACAGCTTTGAAAATGTTTCCCTTCTTACTACACACCAGCACGAGAGAAACACACATGTACACATTGTTATCAGAAGCAGAACACAAAATGCAGGCCCCCGCTTACAGGGCACCTGTGCCCTGCCCCCAACTACGCTCTGTGCCAAATATGCTCCACCCCCAATCAAATTCCCCACCTATAACAATAAATAACAATACAAAGAAGTGTAAGAATGAGACAGATTTATTTAAAACACATATACCAAATATGTACAGACAGCATCTAAAAATGAACATGCCTGGGTCAAATACACTTAAATGCTATGGAAGCCATGCTGGATTCTTTTTTTCTCTGTGGCCTAGAATCTAGTCATAGTTTACATATGCTTTGAGGGAATAGCCAATACCACGCTATATTGCTCCAAATGATTGTCAATTGGTCCTCAAGAGGTAAACCAAATTATTATACTTCTCTTGATTGAACCCTTAAATTCTAGAGCTGTCTACAGGATACATCTGTAACTTCCAAGGATTTAAAACAGAAAAGTGTACAGGAACACCTTCATGCAGACTGGAATATCAAACAAATTGAAGGTATTTGCTGCAATCAAGGAGTTAAAGGATCAACAGCATCTAAACTTGAACATATATACTCTTAAACCTTTGAGTTCCAGGGTATCCAGTGCATTGCAAGGCATTGAATATCCCTCTGGCACTCAAAGTGTTAAACACGCTGCCCACATTAGTATAAGATGGTGCAAAGGGACACCAGGCAAAATGTTTTACGAAGCCTTTGTTCCTAGGATATTATTGCAATTAGTATACTTTGTCCTTATGAGGGACATGCCCATAAAAATTTCACTGCCATTAGTATACTTTGGTCTTAAGAAAATTTGCACCATAAATGTCACTGCCATAAAAAAAAGCTTCTAGGAAATATTGGCAATATCAATTTTGTGATAATAGTTCATTTCCTATATTGCAGATAAAGGGCATCTTGTCCCTTAAGTCCTTTCATGTTAGAAAAGTCTGTAGTGCTTTGCAAATCAATATACTGGAGAGCTCTCGACCATTCAGTGGGTTAATAAATCCCAGACACTGTGCTTTATAAAAATACATACAGATCCATAACAGACGTGCTGGTTACGGGGAGATAATGTGTTAGTGTTTGTTGGGGGGCAGGTAGGAAGACACTACACAAATGGGTAAAAACTGAGGTGTGGTGAAAGGACTGAAGAATTGAGATGTGAGATGCACATAGCAGCAGAGTGTAGAAGACAGCAAGAGAAGCAGGCTGAAAAGGGAAAGGTATGGAGGGAGGGTGAAGAAAGAGGTGAAAAAAATGTAAGGGGGGCAAATATTTGGAAAGTTAAGTGTCCAAGATGTGATTAACATTTAAAAAAATGTCTTCAGCTTAAGAGAACATCTGACTGCACATACATCTCCAATGTTTTAATGAGATCAGAAGGGCCGGTGTCTGACTGCAACTACAAACTCTGATGGTTTAAACATTCTACTGAAAGAGGTGAGCAATGTATTGTGCTGCACATCACTCTGGCACACAAAGGGTTAATCTGGACTTCAAAGCGTTCATCTGTTTCCTGTCATAAAAGACAGATGAGGGAAGGGCACGGTGTCTGACTGACTTTCTTTACATTCAGTCCCTTCTCATTGCACTAGATTTAAAGGGATAGTAATACTTCGTTTTAACTTTATTTTATTTTGTAGGCATTAAAAAAACATGAAGAATGATATAAGTCTTATCTCTCAAACCTGTATGGTTTATGAGATATTCACAAGCAAAGTTCCCCTCCCCGCCCCTTTTACCTAGTGTAAGCCATCTCTTCTCAGATGTGAGTCTGGTTGTATGACAGTACAGATAACAGAAGGGGACAATTTTCTTTGTATGAAAACAATGAAAGCCCTTCCCCCCTTGACAAGTTTTTCAGCTTTTTCCGTTATCTTAATTGAAGATTGTCCCTCTCTGCAGTCTACCTGGGCATCTCCCTTCTGATCTGGTTGAACAGGGGGGGGGATACTTTGTTTGTGAATATCTCTTAAACCATAAAGGTTTCAGAGATAAGACTTATATCATTCTTCATGTTTTTTTAATGCCTACAAAATAAAATAAAGTTAAAATGAAGTATTACTATCCCTTTAAGCAGACTTCAAATGAAATGGCACTCAGGGGTTAATCTGTTTCATGTCATTAAAGACAGATAAGAGGGGAGAGAAGGGCCTGTTGTCTGCATCTGATAAACATCTAACACTCAAAGGGTTAAGAAAAAAGTGAAACCAGTGCATTGTACTGACTGGGGGCCTCAGGGCTCCAATATAACAGGCAAAACTTCCTGGTGGACCCGCAAATCTGTCCAGCCTCCGCTACCCCTCTGTTTGTTATGCAAAGCAGAGGTTTAAAGAGGTAGATGGAACTGTGCATCTGAGGCAAGTAGAATATTTTGAATACATTGGGTGGGGGAGGTATCCAAAAAAAGGTGTTACATTGAGAGAAATTAAAAGAAGAATACTAGACAGAAAGAGAAGTGTGGTACTACATATCAAGTGTGTGAGAATGTGGAGTGCATCCAAAGCCTTGAATAAGCATTGTGTTTGTACTCAAAGGGGCAGAGTTACAAGTAAGGATTAGTATTAAAAGTACGCGCTATACATTTTAACTGCACCTTTAAAAAAAAAAAAAATGCATAATCCCTTGAATAGCTTAGATGTACAGCTGTGTCTAACATCCACAGGGACAATACGATTTCACTCCATATAGGACCACATAAGTACAAAAGAAATTCTGGGTGAAGCCACCTGCACCATGGTGAACAAATAAAAATATGGGATTTTGAACCCTTTAAATGCTTAAGGTCTGCACTGCATTGCTGAAGGGGTCTCCAACAATGATTCTCAATAGTCTTTGCTAAAACTGTTTCCTTTAGAATGTAAGATTTCAGTCAGGGACCCAATTTCAAGTGTTTCACTTTCCTAAACATTTGTAACCCTGTATTGTCCAAACCCTTACATTTTAAAGTGCTGCGTACACTTGTGGCACTATATAAACATTAATTCAGTATTTTTTATGAAAATATTACCGGTATCTGCCAACACATTCCTCCTGAGTTTGAGAATTTCATGTTACCGACTTTACTAAAAATGCCTTGGGTATAGTTGATCCACTAATCTTTATGGATGCACCAGTGTATTCTGTACAGCTATTTTGGTAACGAGTGTGTTGGTTTGTCTTTAAGCAAGCATAGCCTTTTCAAGCGTAAACATGATAAGTGGAAGTTCTCCAGCTCTGCTCAGGAGACAGATTCTGATACTCTGGATCTGTCAGTTTAATGACAATGCCTACTTTTCCTGCCCATTCCACTCACTCCCGCCTATTTCAGGGAAAACCATGGCTCTAAACATATGAACTCAGCCCACAAAGATTAAGTCCCACACACACACATGGACACTTCCAAGCAGGGACGTGCACAGACATTTTGGGGGGCAGGGGCTCAAATGAAAAAAAGGGGCACTTCTCATAATTATTATTATTATTTTGTTTTTGTTAAACGGGCACGAGGGCACTTTGGACAAAAAGGGCAGGTGCTCAAGCCCCCCTTGGTGTCTGTGTGTGCACGTGCCTGCTTCCAAGCAAAGCCTTGGGCTTTTCTCCAAGGATAACGAGGTTCTAAGGTACACTAATTAGGCTTAGAATCATTTGAGTTGATAATTTTATCAATCATTTTGTCTACAGATGTCTCCATAGACTTCGTAGGAATCGGTTAGGTGAAACCACTTATAACAGTTACCAACTGCAATGGAATTTAGGCTGTAGATAACCTTTCATCATACACACAATCTTTAATTCCTTTAATAACTTTCTGTATATCTCTTTAGTTTTACCAGTTAAATAATTAATTAACCCCTTAAGGACCGGGAAAATCTGAGCTCGTTTTCCCTTAAGGCCCGGAACAATTCTGACCTTTTTGACTATGTCTTTGTTCAACAGTGTTTTCCCTCTAAGTCTTTTATTCCAACCCCATAAATTAAATCCTGTTTTTTTAAGCACAAATAGGGCTTTCTTTTGATACCCTACATATATGGATAACACCCCATTTACTTTATGAAAATTTAAAAAAAATGTAAAAAAAATGTAAAAAAAAACAAACAAAAAAAAAACCTTTTTTTTTCTCTTGGGATCAATTGGGCACAGAGGGTTAAATTTTTATGGAGACTGCATGAAAAGTATGACCGGTCAGTCATACCTACAAAATGCGCAGTTTAAAGTGGCCACTGTCCCCCCTGGGTGAAAATCCCCATGTCCCTTTTTCCCACCCTATTTTGACACTTTTTTTTATCCCTGACATTTGGCGGTGTGTATAAGAGTATTACATGGCTCCACAACAATCACACCAATATTCCAATATTGTTTAATGATATGTTTGGTTTTTTTTAAATACATTTTTTTTTGTAAAAAAAAAAAAAAAAAAAAAAAAATGTGTTTAAAAAAAAAAAAGTATATCATTGCAGGTCAAAAATTGACCTGCATTTAGCCAGCCTCCTGCACCACCAGTGAAGGGGTTAATACCCCCAGCTGCTGTATTTTCTTTTACCAATAGGTGTCTCCTCTCTACTTCTCTCTCCCTTACTTTGATAGCAAGGGAGACAGAGGTAGAGGAGACACTCAGAGTCAGCATGCTTTGCATGTTGACTCTGTTTCTCAGAATGCCGGTACATGTGATCGCTGCTACGGCGATCACATGAACCGGCACAAGCAATAAGGGCTGAGACTGAACGCCCCGGTCTCGGAGCTCTCAGTCTCAGCCTGGAATTAATGATAGCAGCGTGCACAGAGGCACGCCGCCATCATTTAAGCCATGACGGTCCTGGAAAGTCATGGGTCCTTAAGGGGATAACAACCCATGATGGTCCAGGACCGTCATGGGTCCTTAAGGGGTTAAAGGGATACTAATGTTTCATAATAAAAGAAGCTATAATTAATAATCATAGTATTTGGACTTTGGAGAGTGTTATTTCAAGTCTATCAGATATGTAATTCAAGAGTAATTCAATGACAAAGTATCCCCCTCTCACCCCTTTTACTGTTGTAACACTGTTCAGCCAAATCAGACGAGAGGTGCCCAGGTAGATTGCAGAGAGGGACATTCTTCAATTAAGATAAGGGAAAAAACCTAAAAACTTGTCAAGGGGGGCAGGGCTTTCATTCTTCTCACAGGAAGAAGATTGTCCCCTTCTGTTATCTGTCTGGTCTATGGACTGGATTCCACATCTAAGAAGAGATAGCTTACACTAGGTAAAAGGGGCGGGAGGGGAAACTTTGCTTGTGAATATCTCTCAAACCATAAAGGTTTGAGAGATAAGACTTATATCAATCTTCATGTTATGTTAATGCCTAGAAAATAAAAAAGATAAAACGAAGTATTACTATCCCTTTAAGAACTGGTGCCCAAACTTGACTCTATATTCCAAATTATATCTTTTCATGGATTTAGAGTGAGAAAACATTCTGTCTTCTCATTCCTCTACATTCCTATTACACAGTATACTTTACTGGCTCTAACAGCAGGTGATTGGGCATTGTGCACTACTGTGGATTCTGCTGTCTACAAGTACTCCCAAATCTTACTCAAACATAAATTCCCAAATAAATGTCCCTACTTGTGTACATGTAGCAATTTTGTTTCTGCAAATGATGTACATAATCTTACATCCTCTGCAAAGAGGATCTAAATACCTAATATTCCTTCTCTCCATAGCTGCAGTTCTCACTAAAATATCTGGTTCCTTCTACCCTCCACCATCTCCTCCACCCTATATTTATATCTCTCCTTCACTTCTACCATCCACACTCACCTCTACACACCAACTCATTACTCTTCTCCGCTCCAACACTCCTCCACACCACACAATCCATAAACCAAATACACACAAATCACTCTCTCATCTCCTGTCTCTCTCTCTTCTTCTTTTATTGGCAGCTGGAGATATCTCTCCAAATCCTGGCCCCATCTCCATTCACAAACACTCTACCTCCAGTCAGCATAGGAACAATTCAAATCTAATCACCATTCCCTGCCTTCAACCTCCGTTTCTTCCCTTTTCCTGTGCTTTGTGGAATGCTCGCTCCATTACTAACAAATATAACACTGTGCATGATCTCTTTTTCTCTCGCTCCCTCAGTTTACTTGCTATTACTGAAACTTGGCTCTCTCAATCTGACACTGCTTTAGAGGCAGCAATCTCCTATGGTGGTCTCTCCTTCTCTCACACTCCACGCCCAGCTGGACGTGGGGGAGGAGTGGGTTTGCTGCTCTCCGAACATTGTCATTACAAACCAATTTCTCCCCCATCTTCACTCCGCTTCTCCTTTGAACTGCATGCTGTCCGTATCTTTGCTCCAGTCTCTCTACAAGTTGCAGTCATCTATCGCCCACCTACCACTACACCTTCAGACTTCCTTTCTGACTTTGAATCATGGCTCTCCTTCTTCCTCTCATCAGACACACCTTCACTTCTTCTGGGGGACTTCAACTGTCATGTGGACGATCCCTCCATCTCCTGGGCATCCCGTTTTCTCTCTTTAACATCTGCATTTGGACTAACCCAGTGGACGAATGCTAGTACTCACAAGGACGGTCACTTCTTAGACCTTGTGTTTACTAGAAGCTGTGCACTCTTGGATTTTAGTATCTCTCCTCTTCCACTATCAGATCACCATCTTCTAACTTTCAGCACTACATATACACCTTCCGCAATCCCTGCTTCCTCTCCCCGCTTCACGCGTAACCTCAAATCCCTTAATCTAACGGCTCTCCAGTCCTCCCTGGCTAATGGACTTTCATCTATTCCCATTAATTCTGACACTAACAGCCTTGTCAAAATATACAACTCAGTCCTATCCTCCTATTTGAACCTGCATGCGCCTCTGTCTCTCCGATCGGCTCGCAGAACTAACCCGCGGCCATGGCTTAATAAAGACACCAGCTTCCTCCGCTCCTGTACTCGTTCAGCTGAACGACTGTGGAGAAAGTCTGGCTCTCTAGCAGACTTTCTCCACTACAGGTTCCTCCTTTCCTGCTTTAACTCTGTTCTGTCCCTTGCAAAAAAACATTACTTCTCACAACTAATCAACAATCATAAATCCAACCCCCGACTACTTTTCTCTTCCTTTGACTCCCTCCTTCGCCCTCCATCTGCTTCCCCCGCTAACTCCATACAACCACAAGACTTTGCTAACTACTTCAAAACCAAGGTGGACTCCATCCAGGATAATATACCACCTTGTATATCTCCTCCTAGCCTCCCTCGTTCCCCTCCTGGCACTCTGGACTCTTTTTCACTAGTCACGGAGGAGGAACTGACTAACCTACTATCCTCCGCTCCGTCCACTACATGCGCACTTGATCCGCTCCCCTCTCACCTCATCCAATCCCTCTCCCCCACACTAATCCCTATCCTGTTACAAATCTTCAACTCCTCCTTTGCCACCGCTACCTTTCCTTATGACTTCAAACATGCCTTAGTAAAACCTATCCTTAAGAACAACTCTTCTGACAGTAACACACCCTCTAGCTATCTACCAGTTTCTCTTCTGCCTTTTGCCTCTAAACTCCTGGAACGCTTAGCCTACTCACGCCTGCTTGACTTCCTCAATGCATACAACCTGCTTGACCCTTTACAATCTGGATTTCTTAATGCTCACTCCACTGAAACTGCTCTTACAAGAGTTGTCAATGATCTTCACATTGCCAAATCTCAAGGTCACTATTCAATTCTTATCCTGCTTGATCTCTCAGCAGCTTTCGATACTGTTGATCATGCACTCCTCCTCCGCATTCTTCACTCCTTAGGAATCTGCAACACAGCACTGGACTGGCTCTCCTCTTATCTATCTAACAGATCCTTCAGTGTCTCCTCTGCCACCTCTTCATCCTCCCCCATCCAACTCTCTGTTGGGGTTCCTCAAGGTTCTGTTCTAGGACCACTTCTGTTTTCTCTTTACACAATAACACTTGGCGATCTTATTAACTCATTTGGTCTCAAATATCACCTCTATGCAGATGACACCCAGATTTACTTATCTGTACCTCAACTCACTTCTGATATCCAGGCTAAAGTCACAGATTGCCTCTCGGCTATCTCAGACTGGATGGCTCATAGACACCTCAAACTCAATATGTCCAAAACTGAACTGCTCCTCATTCCACCTAGACCTGGCCCTGTAGCGCCCTTCCAGGTGACTGTAAATGGCACTACCATAAATCCAGTATCAGAAGCACGGTGTCTAGGGGTGATAATTGACAACTCTCTCTCATTTTCCTCTCATATTAATGCCATTACTAAATCCTGTCGCTTTCTTTTGCGTAACATTGCAAAAATCCGTCCCTTCCTCTGTTCCTCCACAGCCAAAATTCTTATACATGCAATCATCCTCTCCCGCATGGACTATTGCAACATTCTTCTGTCTGGCATTCCTGCTTCCCATCTCCAACCACTTCAATCTATACAGAATGCGGCAGCACGAATTACTCTTCTGTCACCTAGGTTTGTCCCTGCCCCACTCCTCCTCAAAACTCTCCATTGGCTGCCTATCAAACTCCGGATATCATACAAAATCTTACTTCTCTCTTTCAAGACACTTCTCTCCTTTACTCCTTCTTACATTTCCACTCTCATCTCCCGTTATACCCCATCCCGACACTTACGGTCAGCCAATGACTGTCTTCTCTCAGCTCCTTTTGTCTCTACAGCCCTGTCACGGATCAAACCTTTTTCTCTCATTGCTCCGTATCTATGGAATGCTCTACCATCCAACCTGCGCCACTGCACCTCTCTGACAACCTTCAAATCTCACTTGAAAATGCACCTCTTGGATAAAATCTCAACATGCTAGAAGGCACTGATGTTGTACAATGAATGCTCTTATAAATTATTTACATTACTGATGTCCTCTATTATCATGAAAACTAGCACTGTATTCAGCACTTGACCCTAATGTACTCTGTATGTCTCCCATTACCACTTTAGATTGTAAGCTTTCGGGCAGGGACCTCGCACCCAATGTTTCACTCTACAAAAAGCACCTGTATCCCTGTACTGTTTAAACTCTGAGATTGTAAAGCGCTGCGTACACTTGTGGCGCTATATAAATAAACATATTCATTCATTCATTTTATTTATTGAACCTAACAATCATCCCCCCAATTTATTATCTTCTCATCTTTATTTATTTACCCCCTGAGGCAGTGGGCTGGATACATTGTGCACTAATACATGTGCATATGCATTCAGTGGTGCCAGTCCTTAGGCCAAGTCTCTTGTGGGAATCCCTTCTTCTGAAAGAACTAACAGCAGTTCAGCTCTAGAACCATAGTGGGTATGTGGCCAGCTATGAACACCAAAAGGGGCGGGCTATGTTCAGCTGCAGAGGTAATTCAAACAGCTGAGAAGAAACATCCACTAGGCACAGGATGGTCCAAAATGGACTTAAAAAGGACACTGTATCATGGCACAAGGTGGTAGGCCTCTGTAGAAAGCCCAAGAGATGGGTCACGAGAGAGCATAGTGTTTGCTTTTTATTACTATTTTATTTCATTTAAAGTACTACACTGAGAGAGTACCTCTCTCTTCTTGTGATTGTGTGCTTTATATATTTTGCCAGTTTCCAGGCCATAGCTAGCCTTACATCATATCTAAAATCTCAAATTCCTTTAATAACATTCCTGTACACCTCTGTACTTTTACCAGTTCAATAATGTATTTTTTTAAGAACCGGTGCCGAGACTTCACTCCATATTCCAAACAATGTCTTATTATGGATTTAGAGGAACAATTCTACTGTTTTCTTATTCATCTATACTCCTATTACGCAGGATATCTTGCTAGTACTTGCAGCAACTGACTGGAATTGTACACTATTGTGCATTCTGCAAGTTTTCCCAAATCTATCTCAAACAAAAATTCCCATACTAATGTTCCGATCTGCATACACGAAGCACCCGGTTTATACAAATAATTAGCATGATTAAATGTTTTTCTTATTTTTTCACACTGAATAATCCCTCAATTAATTTCCCCCTCTTTCTGCAGAATGCCCTGTAAATAGTGCTTTAGATACTTTTAAATTATTGTCAAATGTGAGACACTATTTCAAAAACTACTTCAAGGTCATTAACTCTTTAAAGGAGCAGTAAACTTTTTTTTTTATGAAAACACATTTTATAGAGCTTTTCCTGCTGAATAAAATAAGTGCATTCCCACTGCTGTCAGTTGTTTTATTCAAAATGTATAGCAGTTTAAATAATCAGGAAGTGAATTTACTGTGTTTACTTCCTGATAGTTTTAACTGACAGGAAGTGACAGGCAGTTTCTATCACATTCTATGGAGAACTGTATGTCTGACTTTCCTCTCCATTAGAATCTAACAGGAAATCTAACTAGAATTTGACCACTAGAGGGCACTGCTAATGTAAAAAAAAACATGGTTTAAACTGCAATAACTCTGGAAATATAAATCTCTCAGCAGTGGGAGTACCCTTATTTTACTCAATAGGAAAATCCCTACAATATATATTTTTTCATTAAAAAGGTTTACTGCTCCTTTAAGGACTGTTGGGGCTGAGGCATGCATTTTTTTCACATATCATTGCCCACAGTGGGGCACTTCTGGTCCAACACAGCAATGAATTCAGAGATAAACAGCCTGACATTTACATAGTTTGGAACACAGAATTCACTGCTTACTGTTTTCAAATGTTCTGTTTACCTGAGCTGCTTCAATGACGATTACTTGACCTACTTGTGTAAAGCATTATTTACAATGAATATACTCTGATTAGAGCAAAAAAGTTTCAAGAAAAAAAAAATAAAAGCTGAAAGGCTGACAATGCAGTGTTTCAAACCCATAAAACACACAAGGAGTTCAAGTTCTGTAATGAAACAAATGGGATGATAAATGGCAGATGCTCATTTAGCAGATTTTAAATGGGATGTGCAAAATAAAAGTGAAGTAAAAAAAGTAGAGGCATAAATTGAAGGACAACTTGTTAGTCTAGTTAAAGGGATAGTAATGTGTAACAAAAAAAAGCAGCTCCAATTAATTTTCATAGCATTTGGGCCATGGAGAGTGTTATTTCAATACTGTCAGAGTTGTAGTTCAAGAGTAATTGAATGATAAAGTATCCCCCTCCTGCCGATTTTACCTAGTGTAAGCCGCCTCCCCTCAGATGTGGAATCTGGACAATCTTCTTACTGTCAACATAAGAAAAACCCTACCCCCCCTTGACAGGTTTTTCCTTATGCTCACTGAAGATTGTCCCTCTCTGCGATCCATCCTGACAGACTTGCTGCTCTGAGGTGAGCAGTGTTACATCTTTAAAAAGGCCGCAAGAGGGATACTTTATCATTCAATGACTCTTGAAATACAACTTTGACAGTACTGAAATAACACTCTCCATGGCCCAAATACTATGAAGATTAATTGGAGCTGCTTTTATTGTGAAACAATGCTATCACTTTAAGGTGAAAGCAGATGGTGTGCCAGAGTGGGCTGGTAGAAGTCTGTGGCATATCAATACCAAGGTTAGGTAACCCACAGGACAGAAAAACCACTCAGCAGCTAGATCATGGTTGAGCAACCTGAGGACAGCCATCAAATCTGGCCCCCTATTTAGTCCTCAACAGCTGGTGGGCCTCCTACTGCCCAACCCCCAACTAGATTGTCAAAAAAAAAAAAAAAAAAAAAAAAGCCTTGCCCAGACTAAAGTGAGTGTAGAGAGCTATAATTCATACCTTTTTTGTTGTAACCCATTGGATCAAAGACACATCCAATGCACATGAAGCAATGTATCTTAAATTTAAAGTGGAACAATTCTGGGTCAAAGGATCTGCAGCACAGGGCAAAACAAATATTTCCCAAATCTCCACTGTTTTAAATGGAGCTATTAATTATTTGAATGTTAGAAAGGTTGGAAACGCATTGCAGAGAAATGCTTTGGGGGCCTCTCTAGCATTTAAATGGTCAAAAGCCAAATTTAAAGCAGTGGGGATTTTTCTTTGTCCCTACGATGCAACTGGTTTGCCCCAAAATTGCTCCACTTGCTTTAAAATGCATTGACATAGTTCTGGTACTCAATGGGTTAACAAATATAATACGCTTTTCCAATTACTTTTGGCAATCATGGATTCATTGCATGATGCACATTATTATCGCATCACTTGGCACTATTTGTCATTTGAGTCTAACATCACGACAGCAACATTCCTCCATCTAGTACAGGGGTAGCCAATCCAGGTCCACAAAAGATACTAACAGGGCCTGTGTTCAAGATATACCAGTTTAGTACAGGTGGACTAAATAGTGTGTCTGCCACTCAGAGGTATTAGGAAAATATACACTGTTGGTAGCTCTTGAGGACTCAGGCATGCTAACTCTGCTCTAGCAGAACATTCAGCATCTGAAAACACACAATATCATACTGGTGGGGAAATTATACTGACAGGTACTTGTAAAAATGAAACCTCTTTACAGTTATGTAAAGCAGAAGTAGAAAGTTGTTGGACCTCCAGCTACTGGAGGCTACAACACACATTATGCATTGAATTCTAGTCATCAGCAACAAGAGGTCCAACCATTCACTACCTCTGTCTTATCTTCATTTTGTACACTTCTATCTCTCCCCCTACACCCCTGCCCCTCTTAACTTCTCCCATCCCGTTGACATAGTTAGTGCCTGCTCCACAGAGTTTACAATCTGTGTTGCCAGAGGTATTCGGAGATAAAATAACATAGCATAACATAGCATAGCATAGCATAAGCTCACATGGATCGGACATAAGTATTGAACCAGGCTTCCCTGCTTAGTACATGCCCTAACGTGTCCTGAAAATTCCCTTAATAAAATCACTGACCAGATGGTGCAATGAACTAATTTTGTCACTTTAAACAACCCATCTGGTTTGTTTCCTCACTCCTTTCTCTATCTTGGCAGTCTGTGATTAAAGTACCTGTCTTTTCACAACTAACTCCTGACCCTGATGCATCCACTGATCAGTGTAGTCACCAAGCTACGATACAAACACTCCACATACAGTCTGTATTTACAGGCACTAGCAAGCAGAAGAGAGAACACCTGTGGGCATATAAGTATGGGCACACTTAAACTGCTGGACACTGAAGAGTGCTTGATGACAGATGATTGAACTAAGCAAACCTTCAGGCATCTGGGAAAATGGCTGAACATGCTGCAGCATGACTTATAATGCAGGAAAAGCTACTGACGAGTACATTTTGGTTGGCACCAGAAGGTTCACATTATTCTGTGTGTTTCCATAGGAGAGGGGACAACATACAAGCCCACACTCTATGGCTGGAAGGTTTGTCTGAAGAGAGCATACAGACTGAGCAAGGGAACTGTTTGCAAGACTTTTTTCAATTCCCCAGCCTTTGCACCGATGCATAATCCTTTGGCAAACATGATACAAATGATAAAAACATGATATAGTTTTAATAAAGCAGCAACAGATCTTGAAATATTGTATGCAAAATCAATATAGTATTGTAACATTTGAGGAGCCAACATTCCAAAAGTGATTAAAAGAGCAATCAAAGTTTTCCTTAATATGAAAAAATATCTGCTATGAAGCTTTTCCTGTTGACTAAACCCAGGGTGTTTCCGATGTGGATACATTTTTAATTCTTATTTTTGAATCAAACGGTTAGCAACAGTGCCAACTGGTGTTCAAAATGCATTTTTAATAAGGACTACAGCTCTCCATAGCAAGAGACAGAACAGCACCACAATAGGAACTTGCAGTTTAATTATAATTGCACTGCTTCTTACACCATTGCCATTACCATTAGTCCAGTGCATTGCAATGCAACGTATTTGATACTTCTCTGGCAGTTAAATTGTTAATTTAAAGAGAGACAATAATGCATAGGAACATATATGATATTTTAACCTGACCTGGTAACATTTATGCTTAACTTGGTAAGAACCAGAGGGGTATGCAGCCTGGTGTTTATAGTGTAGAGAGCTAAGAAATGGCATCTGTTATTGAAGGATGGAATGCATTTCTTGAAACGTTCCCCAGAACTCAACAGTTTAACCATTTAAGTACCAGAGAGCTATACAGCACATCGAGAAGCAATGGCATAAACCCCCCTCTGGCTCATAAAGGGTTAAAGTGAGACAGTATAACAGGTTGCCCAGATCATAAAAGATAGGGATCTGAGTTATGCTGAGAAAGTGAAAAATGATATGTCAATTAAAATCTGCACAAAATAGATAAATTTAGAACTTGAATGAAGTCAATTAAAGTCTATTGAACAAAGAGAAGAAATGAAAACTCAAGCGATAATTGAAGTTAAAACTGTAATTAAAATAATCTGCTTTGAAACATGCAAAATTGTGAACAGCAGCAAAAAATAGTACAAAAAAAAAAAAAAAATCATCCCAAAAATAACAAAAACAGCTGCAGGCATTCATAGGCAATGTCATGTTTTGTGAAAAAGTACAAGATATTAATTAATGAGATATTGTCAGCAAATACCGTAGGTTTTTTTCTAAATCCTTAATTGCAACATTTTGTTATATGCTCAATATTTCTATTGGTAAATTCTGGTGTGCCGCTGTACAGCTTCCAAATGCAGTAATAACACACAATGAGAAGCAGCATTAAGCCACTGGACGTGTCCACTGTATTGGAGAAGGGGTTACAGGGGAAAAGTAATACATCCTAATAATGAAAACCCACTTGCCTTAACCCTTTAAGGACCAGCTGGATGTCCAACACATTGTGCTGAACACCCCTCTGGTCCTTAAATGGGTTATTGTGTTCTGAAATTGTATTGGACACAATCAACAAATTCTGCGTGGATTGCTTCTCCAAACTGAATAATGAACTAGCAGTGGGTATCATATTCCAGAGGCAGGACTGGACTCCAGGATCCCACCAAAGTCTTCTTTCTTAAGAAGACTTCAGTGGGAGGAGTTTGAGGTCCTAGAGTCTAGCAACACAGAAGTATGTTTGACACTGGAAACATAATTTCTGTAATAATTAACGATTACTATTTAGGAACCAAGTGACTTAGAACTTATTCATAGTGGACATTAAAGATTTTCTGCCAAAGTTGTTGTCATATTAGACAAGGATATAACAACAATATAGGATTGAGGCTTAGAATCAGGACTGAATTTACATCCCAGGCTCCCCTAAGAAAGGCAATCTAGGCACCCTTATATCTTGCCCATGGCCACACCCCACTTCTCACATAACCCCATTAACAATCCCATTCACTGTCTCCAGGAACAGAAAATACCCCTGGCTTATAACAGGCATGAACAAAAACAGCTTTAATCCCTAGGCTTCTAAGTAGATCTCCAGTGCATTTCCCCACAATACTCTGGAGGTCTCTGTAACATCCAGTGGGTTACAAAATAGCAGGTAAAGGGGTATAAAACTGGCGCCGGGGACACTGTGATTGCTCTGTGTAATGGAAGCCTAAGTCCTTGGGTTGACTTGGACCATCATTCTGGGTCTCTCCCTCCTGGATGCACCAGGCTGGGGTCAACATAGCTGCTGGGGAGGACCTCATTCCTCCTCTCCCAAGCAGGGGAAGCAGAACAGGCTTCCCGGAGTTCGCGGAGGCAACGCTGCTCCACTGCTATCATCAGTCGGTCCACCATTCCTACCGACGGATCAGGTCCCAGGAAGGACATTAGGTTCTCCATTCTCCTGACCACAGGGTCAGGGTCTCCCCAGGAACTCTACATAGCTCCAGTCAGGCTGCATTTTTCACTGGCACAATCCAGTTTGTTGAGGGAGATGAACCAGCCACTGCCACCAGTGTAACGGTAGCCTAAGTCATTGGGGTGACTTAGACCGTCGTTCTGGGTCTCTCCCTCCAGGATGCGGCTACAAGTGGGTAGCCTGGCCAGTGAAGCAAGATGAAAGGCTGGAACTCCTGCAGCGCTGGAAACAGATAACTCCTGAATGGGGGGCAAAGTGGCCCCTTTATACCATCCAGAATAAAGACTCTGTACTCCTTCTTAGTTCAGAACAACTAACTCCCCTTTATTTGAAACCAAATCTTATTTATACAGTTAGCTTAGGCAGTGCAGGAGACATGATTCAATCACAGTACATGGTGAAGACATAACACAATAGACGTATTCATAGGGATAATGCAATCACAACACCTCAACTACAGAAGACATAATACAATCACAGTGGATACAACAGGTCACAGCAAATGGTGACGACATAACACAATGGGAGTATTCACAGGGATAATGTAATCACAACATCTAATACAAAGGAACCAACAACAGATGGCTCAGGAATACACAATAAGGCAGACATGATTATATTAATACACAAAGGGCTTGGGCTAGGTCAGGAAATAGCCAAAAAGGCTTGAGGGGCTAGAATACACATTCTAGGAAACATGTATTGCGCAGTCCCCTTGAACCCCTGATGCTCCCACAACAGGGCAGTTTCATGGATTTAGTCCTTTTCACACCGCTACCTACCGAAATAATGTCTTAAAAGTTCTCCTAGGCTGTAATAAGGGACTGTACATACGTACGCCCAGGGAATGCTTCCAGTAACGGACTATGGTCCGTTACACTCTGATAACATCCAAATTCACAATGTGGGTGTGACCAGCACAGCAGAGGCTCCCTTTAAAATCTGTGACTCTATACATTTGCCTGCTCTTCCTATTTGGTAATCCAGCCCTGCTTACAATCTCCAACACCATACTACAAGGGTGAAGACAAATTTGGAAAACTTAAGATTTGAAGCCAGCAAACTCCTGCCAACAGTATTGATGACCTATGACATATGCGGTAGAGGTACGGATTCAGTTGCTGGGGATTACAACTCTTACCATCCCCAAGGATGATGAAATTGAAACAGCCATCAGCTAGAGATTTACCAAATCCCTGATATATATATGAACTCAACCCATAATCCACTTTGCACAATAAAACCATAAAGCTTTGTAGTGCTGCTCTCCGTATGCAGGCACATTGCCCTGTCTTTGTACGCCCATTTGCAAAATAGAACTCAGCTACTGTGTCCTTAGGTCATGACCTGTTTAATCCCTTCAGGACACCAAAGGGGTGTGCAAAACATTGCCCATTTTTCTGGCTCTGAAGGGCTTAATTGTCCAAACTCTCTGCACTCATTTCTGCTGGTTTTCTGGTAGAACGCCACCTGCCCACGCTCATGCAGGAAGGGGTTAAAGCGGAAGCTGCCATGCCATCTTCACTCCCAGGGTCCTTTCACCCTCTGCTTCACCCACACTCATGGCTGGTAGGGTGCTTGGGTCAACCAATAGGATATAGGAGGTGCACGGTTTCAGTTTTACCTTAAAAGGGACACTAACACCTAAACATTAAATTGGGTTATAGCATTTTAATTATCATGTCCTACCAAAATTTAGTTATTTTACGTTTGATCCCTAAAATCTAAGCCTAAACTTGCATTCCTTAAATTATGTGTAGACTAT
Source organism: Rhinophrynus dorsalis (assembly GCA_037306005.1). Taxonomy (NCBI): domain Eukaryota; kingdom Metazoa; phylum Chordata; class Amphibia; order Anura; family Rhinophrynidae; genus Rhinophrynus; species Rhinophrynus dorsalis. Next base: position 309,467,206 of record CM074720.1, on the reverse strand, counting down.
CCTATATAGACACATTTTGGTTAACTGTTAGTGCAAAGCTAATGTTGTTAATGTATTGAGATTATAATCTACTGTTCTTCTATTCAGAGGCCAACATTCTGGCCAAATTATGCTGACCAAATAAAATATGCACCAGATTCACCGCATATATAAGTCATGTGAGTGGGTCTGTACCCCCTGTAAGAACTACATGTATATATATTTTTTATTGCACCCAGGGCGATATCACTTAGGTGGGAATGAATGGTTCATGGTAGTAAGAATGGAAGTCAGGCTTCTGGCTTCACTCACTTATGCACACGTAAAGCACTTTGCCCTCAATGTGATTAATGGATTGTAATGAGCCAAGACTAGAAAAAAATAATAGAGCTGACTGGATTTAGTAATAGTAACCTAACACTTGTAAGAATATAGGTCTAATTACCATTTTAGATTGTCTCTGTGGTTTTCGTTTTGTGGGAAGAACCAGAAAAGCTTGTAAAAGGAGGTTTTATGAGCATAAAAGAAGATCCAGTGGAGATTGATGAACCAGTCCATCTCACGTAACTTTCAAGAATTTCATGAGGGTGATTCACAACTTTTAAAAGCATATGCCATTGAGAATGAACTGAATTGCCATACAGGTGATTATGAAGATATCTGGACAGAAGAGAAGCCTTTTGGTTATTTACCCAGGGGAGTTAAACATATGGGTTAAATAAAAATATCAGATTGGTTGCCTTTTTTATAGGTATGCTAGTTATTACCACTACTAATGTTTTATGCTCTGCCAAGAAACTTACACTAAGAATAAAGATGTCAATCTAGCTATTGATTACAGTTATAAATTTGCCTTTGTGATCTGATCGCACGGAGTATCTCAATACATCTCTCTGTCAGATAGATTGAGAATAGATGTGTTTTGAGCACATAGAGTTTCTGTGATTGATGACTAACAATTAACCAATTAGTTTCATGGTGGTGAATTTAAATAGATGCTATTTTCCTGATGTACAGTGTGACATCCATTGCTTGATAAAGCACTCTGTAGTTAAAAATGCATTGCTGTAGATGCACTTTTTACCATTCTGGATAGGGGCACTACTGTGTGCAACAGATGAATGATACAGATTCATCTTATGTAAGTGCTTAATTATTTGTTCTCTTCTATATATTTATGCATGAAGTCTCTTTCTCCTGTCAAGTTAGATATATGTGCATACTCTCTCCATATAATCTGTGCATATTTTGGAGGTTATTCCCTCTATTGATATTGCAAATTTTTTGTTACTGTGTATTATTCATATTAACCCCCCCCCCCAAAAAAAAAGAGAAAGTCCCATGCAATTGTAAGCATGACTAAATAAACATAGAATGTGATAAGTGTCTGGTCATAATAGGGTTAAAAAGTTGATTAAGGTGTAGACTATTTTCCCCTGACATTCAGGTAAATCCAGAAAGGATTTACTGCATTACATAACTCTCCATCACTGAGCGTCTGTGTATGAGTGAGCAAGTGTGTGTGTGTGTGTGTGTGTGTGTGTGTGTGTGTGTGTGTGTGTGTGTGTGTGTGTGTGTGTGTGTGTGTGTGTGTGTGTGTGTGTGTGTGTGTGTGTGTGTGTGTGTGTGTGTGTGTGTGTGTGTGTGTGTATGTATGTATGTATGAGCGTGTGTGTGAGACTGAGAGCGTGTGACTGTGCGTGTGTTTTTTGAGTGTAGTTTGCATGCAGAGTTTTGCTTTGTATGTATGTGTATTGTGTGCGTGTATTGAAGGCCCCTGTAATTGCTTGCAGAGATTGTCACAGAAGTAGAAGAGGGTTGAAAGGCCATGGGGGGGGGGGGTCAACTCCTTGTCCTGTCAAAATCACACACCCCTGTATGTCCTGGACAGGAAGTATACAGAAGATATGTATATCTCCTCCTTGCAGCCAGCCCTGGGTGTGTGTGTGGCAGAGACACAGGTTTCTTCTCATATTCTGTGTATTTGGTAGAAGAAGTTGGCGCTGCAACAAAATCAGTGGAAAATGGCAAAGCAGCTGGACCTGAATGTTGAAAGCCGGATGTCAACCTTTAATCAAAGCCTTAGCTAAACTATTTTCAAAGTGCCTACTACTCAGCAAAGTGACTGAAACATGGAAAAACTGCACAAAAATGTTGATAAGGCAGAAAACAAAACTACCAACTAATAAGCCTATTACCAGTGGTCTGGAAGATTTTTCACAAAAGGTACTATAAAGAAGAATAGACACAATACTTAAAGGGGAACTGTCACCTCAGAACATGTTTTACCAACTCATTAAACAGTTAAACAGTGCTGGGAAAGGTGCTTCTTTTTTTTTTATTTTTACAAATTTACTAAGATATTTGATGTCCAAGCCGCGCACTTCCGCATTCTGCGGCACTGGTATCTGCGGTACAGGTCTAAGAACAGTTTAATTCTCCACCAACCTCCCTCTCAGGTGCCCCGGGGATTGCGTTCACGCTTCACTTCGGTGTGCTGTGAACGGCTCCTAACGTTACAACAAGAAGCGATTAGCATTATACTGAGGTTGCAACCTCAGTATAATGCTAATCGCTTCTTGTTGTAACGTTAGGAGCCGTTCACAACAAACAGAAGTGAAGCGTGCACGCAGTCCCTGAGGCAGCTGGGAGAGAGGTGGGAGGAGAATGAAACTGTCCTGAAAGCTGTGGAATGTGGAAGAGCGCAGCTTGGACATCAAATATCTTAGTAAGGATGTAAAAAAAAAAAAAAAAAAAAAAGAGGCACCTTTCCCAGCACTGTTTAACGAGTTGGTAAAAAAATGTTCTGATGTGAAAGTTCCCCTTTAAAGCAGCACAAACTAAGGAACAGGTAGGCTTCAGAAGAGGTTTCAGTGCAATGGACCACATCCAGTCAGTGCAACAAATTATAGAGCAACACAAGAAATACAGCCTTCCATTATGCATAGCCTTCATTGACTACGAAAAGGCCTTTGACTCAGTGGGAAGGAAAAAAAAAAAAAAAAAAAGCAATAATCGATGCTCTGATCGAACAAAGGAATAGCGCTTACATCAATACTTTCCAATTAATATATGAAAATGCAGCTGCATCAATACGGGACAATAATGATAAAGTCCAGATCAACATAGAAAAAGGGGTCCGGTAAGGAGGCACAATCTCCCCAAAACTATTTTCTTCTTGTTTAGAAGACATTTTTTGCACAACTAAACTGGGACAAACAAGGACTTCAGATCAATGGAGACAACCTACATCACTTACATTTTGCAGAAGATATCATTGCAGTAGTCCTGAAGAACTAAGCCAAAAGATGTGAGAGGCTCTGAGTATGAACAAAAGCAAAGTTGACTGTTCTACGGCTACTCACCACTTGGGAGCATCACATTTTAGTTCTCTAGTGCCATTACAGAGGAGACATTTCCACATACATATTATATTAGACTAACCCCGCCCATAAGGGTTGCCTAGTTCCACTATGATGGGCAAGTCCCCTCTGCACGGGAAATACCAGCTAACCCCAGACTTACATTTTGTCCTGTTAGGACACTGGGAGCAAGGAGTCCATGTCTGGATTATCCTTTACTCTTATGAAGAGACCCTAAAAGATCTGCAGATACAAGTCAAAAGATGTGAGGCGCGCTCTGAACACGAACAAAAGTAAAGTTGCCTGTTCTATTGCTAGTCAGCACTCAAGAGTATCACAATTTAGCTCTCTAGTGTCATTATAGAGAAATTTCCACATACATATTAGACTAATCCCGCCCATAATGGAGGTCCAGTTCCAAAATGATGGGCAAGTCCCCTCTGCACAGGAATAGCAGCTAACCCTAGACGTACGTTTCAGACTTGTTTGGGCCTCGCCTCTTCAGTGAGGTGCAGCTAGTTTCCCTAAGCATTGTCCTCAGAGACTCTCATATTTGTGTATGTAGTCCTGAAGAACTGCAAGAATGCATTAAAGATCTAGAACAGGAAAGCAAACATTTTGGTCTGAAGATGAATATCAACAAAACACAAGTCATGTTTAACAAATTTGCCATTCCATGGAAAATCACAGCAGATGTAAAAGAACTAGAAGAAGTGGACGAGTATGTCTACCTTGGACAGGAAATGTCAACAGATGGTGGAAATTGAGAGCCGAATAAAGTTGGGATGGCAAGCATTTGGAAAACTTAGCAGTAGTGTCTTTAAGACAAAGTTTCCACTCTGCCTCAAGGGAAAGGTTTTTGATCAATGTGTCTTCCCAGTCCTTACATATGGCTGTGAAACATGAACAATGAAAGCCATACAAAAACTTAAGGTTAAACAGAGACGTATGGAGTGTAGAATTCTAAACAAAACAAAGAGAGACAGAAAAACCTGTGCATGGATTCGTCAGCAAACAAAGGTCTAGGACGTCACTAAAAATAGCAAAGTGCCTGAAATGGAAATGGGTAGGCCGCAAGAAGACCTGATGGCAGAGGGACCAAACAAATTTTGGAATGGATTCCACTCAATAATTAAATGCCCAAAATGACCAAATACAAAAAGGGTAGACGAAATTATCAAATGTGTGGGTACACAGTGGGAACAAAAGACTCAGGCTTGAAGTTGTTGGAGGCTTGCTGAGGAGGCCTTCATCGTGCAGTGGATCAACAATGGCTGAAGATGATGATAATTTATTTAATGTAAAAAAAAAAAAAAAAAAAAAAAAAGTAAATTTTAGTTTTTTGAAGTCCTGTGAGTGCTTGCCTTTGGTTAATATACTAAAATTTAGCTTAGCACCCATGCAAGTTTCAACAGTTTAAGTGTGTGTATGTATGTGTTATTTATATATATATATATATATATATATATATATATATATATATATATATACATATATATACACACATATATACACACACACACACACACACACACACACACACACACACACACACACAAATCTTAGCATTTTTAGCACCCACTTAGAAAGGATCCACTCTAAGTAATAAAAAAAAAAAATTTGTATCATTCACTTCCACCAACCCCCTCTTCTTTGAAACCCTTCTATAGCTAAGTGGATGGTATGCATTCTCATCCCTGGCTCCTGAGATGTGGCTGGATTTGTTGAGTGACATACCAAAACTGTTAATGCTTGGAGTTACAGCATAATTCATCTGACATTTATCCATAAGGAATATTACACCAAACTTTCCAAAAAACCCAACTGTTGGAGGTGTGGACGTACCCTCACCACAGACTTTCATTCATTCTGGTCATGGCCTAAAATTCTAAATTTCTGTAACAGGATTAGCTTATTAATTCAGAACCTGGCCTTCCTCATATTTTAGACCCCCTGGTAATGCTTTTTGGTTTGGTTAAAAAGGTAATACCGACAAATGCTGAACCTTCTCTAGTGAGTGCTCTATTCTTCTTGGCCAGGCAAACCTGGCCCTTCTTCATACTGTAGACCCTCTGATAATACTTTTGGGTCTAGTTGAAGAGGTAATACCTACAAATTTTGGAAGCACACTAATAAAAGCTCTATTCTTATAGGCCACAAAGGCACCTGCCCTGAAATGGAAGGACCTTACCCCCCATTCTCTCATATATCTTGGATAATCATTAAAAATAAGACACTCCAATTACACAAGATGACATATCAATGAGCCTGCTCAGACATGTTTCAAAAGATGTTGGGCTTCTGGCTGAACAACCCCCTCAGAATCAGAGGAGTTGTATGTGGCTGAATATGTTCTTCAAAGTCTGAATGGCCAATTCCCATTATTATGTAATAGGTCTTTGAAATTGGAATGGACATTGAACAAGACCGTTGTTTTTCCTGACCCATTTTCTTTCCCTTTTTCCTTCTCTTCTTTCTTCTTCTCATTTATTTTCCATTTTCTCTATTAGATTTTGTTTTGTTATGAAAGCATTAAATACATTAGATAACTAAATAGCTAGATACATACAATATGATCCACTGAGGGCTATTATCCCTCAAAATATCTTCTCTCCTGTGGCTTTCATTGTCTTATTTGAAGGAGACAGATGTACTTAGAATGATTTCAAGACTATTGATCCATCTTCCAGCCTGCAGTGTGGATCAGGGAATGGAAAGGGTTGTGCTGTATTTGAACATGATCCATTCAGCTATAAATAACCATTACATAGAGACAACAATTGTTGCGTGCCTTTAAGATAACAGTGATCGTTATATGTTGATTCTTTGTGATCCCTCTCTATTGTGTTTCATCGATATATATTATTAAAATAAATGGGGAAGCTGGTGCCATATGTTTTGCTTCTGACCAAGACCTATTTTACACTGTTAATTTGATGAGATATGTTTTAATATGACAGTTCTGATACATATCCGAACAAGGGGACTTATGCAGTATGAAAAGATAAGCAATTTTGGACTTGGCCATTGGGAACACAATTCTAAAAATGTCACACTGTTTTAAATACCCCATTTGCAACATTGCGTCCTCCAATTTTGTTTTCTGCATAAAACCCAAGGTTCTTGAACAATATAAATAATTTTATGGTATCTATAAAGATAAATTAAACAAAACATAACTGTATTTGCACAAGTCAATTAATTCTTGCCCAGTATAAACCTTCAGCCATCTTCATGCACAGCAGTATAGTCTGTTTTTCAAGATGCAAGGGAGGTGCTCAGGAGCACTGATAATCAAGCATGGCATGCGTGGCTGTCTACCACATGTAGACATTGTGCTGGCTTTTATATGTATTCCTCACTGCTTTGCAAGTCATTTGGAGACTTTCCAGCATTTGAGGTGTTAACACATTGAGACTGGGTTCATAGGAAGACAAAAAGCAGTGCCTTTTAAGCTACCCACCTCCGTTCTCCTGCACACCTCTGGTGATCTTCTCACCAGAGTCAGCCAAATATTATTGTCTGACTCCCACAAGGGTCGGGCAATCACTGTAGGTTAAGAAGGGCATTGCAACCTTCATTGTCGCTATGTAAACGATCTGCACAATGGTCCCAAAGAGAACCATGAAAATCAGGCATGCTGCAGCTTTGAAGCATTTGCACTAATGCACCACCGTATGCAGAATGTTGCAACAGCTTGCAACACGCTCTGCCAAAGCATTGCTTTACTGGCATTACATTTGTTGTGAGAAATGCAGCATTAGAGATATTCATTATGTAATAATAAGTAATTTTTGAACAGTGAAATCATTGCTAATAGTTTGATTTAAAAAGTCTGAACTATAATAACTGTTGAATTAAAAACATACTGGCAGTGGGTTCAGACCTGTTTTATGCTGCAGGAAAACCACTGTAACAAAAAAAAAGTGTACTACTCTTTTGTCCATTGAGCGCTGCCTATGTTTGTGCACTTAAAGGAGTTTACAGTCAAGCATACTGAGAAACTGAAGGAACTAGAACAGAACCACAGAAGATTTCTTAAACTTGAGAAGCCAACAGCATTCCTGCAGAATGGACAAGCCTCCTTTGAAGGGGCCTTCAACAAGTCGTACAAGTAAGGAGTCAGAGAGATGTCCAATGAGAAGATGTGAGCCATCAGAGCTGTCATGACCTTTGCAAAGAGGAGGAGACCAGCCCGAAGTGAAAAGCCATGAACTGAAAATAACGGTCTTGGAAGGCAAACCACAGGATCTGTGTGGATGGGAATATGCAAAAAGACATCATTTATGTCCAGGGGAGCCAAAAAATTCTCCTTGACTCATGACAGCAATGACAGAGCACATAGACTCTATCCCAAACCAAGAAGCAAGAACAAAATGATTGCATATCTGGTAGGGAACAGACTGCGTACAAAAATAGACTCACTCAGGAGGATGAGAAACCCTGGACATGAAAAAGTGACATAGAGTAAGGGACTTAAAGTCTATGCAGTACCATTCCAAAATTACCCACAAACCTGCCACAGAAACAGCCAATGAGATTCACTAAGCGGTGATAAAGTGGAGATGACTTCTCAAGTTTATGTCTTCTCCAATTACTATGTACTAGGATTTCTCAAACATTATAGATCTTAGTGGGTAGGATCTATAGAATAACATAGGTACTGGAGTAGTCATCTCCACTGTATCACCTCTTTATCATCACTTAGTGATTCTCCCCTCTTGAATAGATGAAGGAATAAAAGTCACTATAAAATGAGGGTCTTTGCCTATGCTGGTTCCTGTTCCTCAGATGGAGTTTGAGTCAGAATAAAAGGTATCAGTATCAGAAAATCTGCTAGGAAGACCAACCTGGCATGACAAGCAATGGGTTAAAGGGACTCCAGAAACATTAGTCTTGCCAATGTCTCTCTTAGGCTCTGACATAGACAAGAGACTCCTAAAAGTATGAAGTAACACAGTAAAAGCAGAATAAAAGTACTTATATAGTTTTAAAGTACTTATCTGACTCTAAAGGGGTTCATGTGGCAAGCAAGAATGGAGAGACTATAATCTGCATACTCTTGTATCCACTGAAGGATCAGGAGGCAAGGTAGGTTACCCTGGCACAGATGCACTAAAAAGAGTACCTCTGCGTGAAATAGGAGAATCTACTCTTTCCAATAAGGGAATTCTCCTGCCCTTAGAAAAAATGGGGGCTGAGATAGTGCCTCTTTTAGAGCCCCATCCCTCAACTGCTACCTTTTTATTATACTTGTTTACTTTTTTATGCCAGGAGTTCAAGTGATCACCTGGCATGAGCCCCATAATAAGTACCATTATTCAACACTGGTGACCATTACATTGTAAATAAAACATGGGGCAAGAAAAGGACACTGACAGAGACCACCTTGCCTTTTTTATGTAACCCATATGCTCTAAGGTTCACACTGTGTGATGGTGGCCGGACCAGGACAGTATGCAACTGAGTATAGGGTGCTGAATGTTCAGGTTAGTAAATATATCTCTAGAGATTTAGTCCACTGACTAACATTATATCTTGGGAAACGATGTACATACAGCCAAGATGTTAGATACACCTTAACCTTTTAGAGCCTAGAGTAGTCTATAACTAAAATCTTTCAAGCTAACAAGGGCTAATAAATAATATTTGCCACATAACACAGTTGTGGTGCATACTTCATCCAGGAATGTCATTCTTTTAGTCTCCAATCTCCTGGCTCTTGTCTGCATCTGCTGCATAGGTACTGCAGCCCACGCATACAGAAGCTTATGTACTAAGAAGAACTGGGGGTAATCCTGGAGTAGGGGACAAACAAAAATTATCCAATATTCCCACAGATTTAAATGAGGCTTTTTAACCTACAGAACGCTAGAGATGTCTCAGTGCATTGCAAAGAAATGTGATGGAGGCCTCTCTTCCATTAAAGGTTTAAAACTCAAATTAAATTAGTGGGAATTTCTATTTTCCCTATGGGATTGTTGGTTTACTCTGGAATCACACCAGTTCTTATTAGTGTATAGACCTCAAACACACTACACAGTATTACACAGAGCCGTTGTTCTTAAATTATATAAGTAAAGTGTGACAATGACTGAACTCACTCCTATTGGCTGGAAAATGAGACCGTCCACTTCATGGCTGACTTCTCTGGCAAAGCTTCCTTCGAGCAGCTGCAAAAAAGAGAGAAAAAAAAAAAAAGTGTTTCAAGTGAACATCTAACTAAAATCATACATCCAAATTACATTAGAGGAGGCAATTTATATACCTACATAGCATTGCTTTATATTTAAAGGGACAGAAAAGGGTTAAGTATCCATGCTTAAAGGAATACTGATAGCTCCGATATCAAATAACCACTCACTTTAAAATGGAATTATTCCCTAGATAAAAGTCACATCACTAACTGGCAGGGACATGCACAGACATTTGGGGGGGCAGGGGCTCATCAAATGAAAAAAGGGCACTTCTCATAATTATTTATTCAAAATATATATTTAAAAAAAAGAAAATAATTTATATCTCAGGAGCCTGTAGGCACAGAAATCTGAAGCGCCCCCCCATTGGCCATCTCCACTGGACACCTCCACAATGCTCCTAATCTTCACATTGCCCCCCATCGTCTCCATATTGCACTTACATTGTCCCCTGTCAGCTCCATATTGTCCCCATCATCTCCATATTGCCCCCCATCAGCTCCATATTGCCAGCTCCAACTTACCCTCACATACATTGCCCTACTATCTCTACATTGCCATTATCTCCATCTTGCCCCATAATTTCCACATTGCCCACCACTGTCTGTTTTCTACCTCTTCACTGGTGGTCCAGCAGCAGGAGAGGTCTGTATGTGCCTCCTCTGGCACAGACCTGTAGCTGCTGGAGCTCCCGCGCGGTCTTCTCTTCATGCAGAGCGCTGGGAGATTATGTCATCTTACAGCTCTCTGTAATACTAAAGAGCCGACGAGGGAGCACAGCATCTACAGGTTTGTCCTGAAGGAGGCACAGACCTGACTGGGTGGTGTGTGTGTGTGTGTGTGTGTGTGTGTGTGTGTGTGTGTGTGGTGGGGGGGGGGGGGGGGGGGGGGGGGTAGTGCAGGCGGCGAGGCAACTTTTTTTTTTTTTTTTGTTAAAAGGGCACAAGGGCACTTTGGACAAAAAGGGCAGGTGCTCAAGCACCCCTTGGTGTCTATCTGTGCACGTGCCTGCTAACTAGTAAGTGATCTTACATTTAATATACTACAGCAGATTGACACTGAAACAAGTAACAGGAGACTAAAACTGAGATCAAATGCAAATTAGACTAACGCCAAAATCAAATCAAATTAGGAGCCCCTTATTTATGGGATAAAATTCCCTTAAAGTGACAGTAACCTTTCATTATGGTTTTATTTATTCTGAAAGTGAATTATATTTAAAGTAAAACTGACTGCTTTTTTTTATACTTTAGTTTTCATCTGACATTGTTTTACACTTAGGTCGCTCACAGAGAGTTTGCTTTATAGCAGTTTCCAGAGAGCTTTCAGGTCAGTGACAGTTAAAGCACGGACACTGATACAATGTAACACTATTCCTGAGTACTCCTTGTGAATATATAGGACTGGAAACAGGCCTTTCTCCATTGAATCCATTTTTATTTATATATATATATATATATATATATATATATATATATATATATATATATATATATATATATATATAATTTATTTTTTTTTACATTATATCACATGAATTTCACAGTCACTGACAGAGCGCTCTTGGGAAACAGATCCAGGGAGCTCTCTGACAGGGACAAAAAAATTATAAAAAAAAAAATTGTTGAGGACTGGAAAAAAAAAAATAACTGTATAGGTTATTTAATTTTACATATGCACTTGCACAATGTGTAAACGAATAGTAAAAGGATATTGTTGCTTTAATCTACACAAAGAAATCTATTGAGCATTATGAATCATTTCCATGTGGACTGGTTCTCCAAAATGAACCTTATTACTACTGGATAGAACGATCATGGAAGCAGACATGATTTGCTTTGCAGGACTCCTGAATCCCAGACCCCCTACTGAAGTTTTGAAGCCTCCAGTGGATGGGTCCAGAAGTTCTGCAACAATTAATCATGTCCGTCTCCCATGAAAATGAATTAAAGATTCATTTTAGTGGACCAATTCTGTCATTGCTTCATCAGAGGCAACTAGAATTGTATTGAGGCATTAAGTGTTGTATTAAAATAAGTAACCAGGTTAATATATGTTTAAATTAACAAACTCAATTTGCAAAATAAATAGGGTACAGTGTTATTCTTTATATATGGAACAGGAGCTTCTGGGATACTGTGTCATTGGCATAAAGGTTGTTGTGATAGGCTACTAAGCTTCTTGGTCTTTCTCCTTTATCAGATATGTCTATAAATGGAATGCAAAGTGAGAGAATTAATAGTGACGTTTGTAATCTCTGGCTCTCCCAGGTCCGGGTTTCCCATTAGGCAGAGCAGGCAAACTGTCAAGGAGTGCCAGATTTTGAGGTGTTCCGCATCTTATCTCCGAGTTGGAGGCCTTGCACCAGACAACAGCTTGTGGTTTAATGTGGCAATAGTGGCACATTCACCATTTTAAATATCTATTTACTAGAATTTACTTAAATTGCACTTTAATGAGCAGTGCCGGATTTCCCAATAAGCAGAGTAGGTAACTGCCTAGAACTCCAAATGTTGAGGGGTGGTGCTTCAGATGTGCTGACCACACCCATATTTTGAATTGTGAGTGAGTCCAGAACTATCTCCATGCCTCTTTATCAGTTTATATATATATATACAGGTTATTGCTCAACTCTTGGAAGCTAGAGAGATCTCCAATGCATTGCAAAACAATATGTTGGAGATCCCTCTAGCAACCAAGGGGTTAAAGGGAATCTCTCACCCCTACAAAAGTTAGGCTTATTAGGTAGAGTATATATCGATAATCTTGAAAACTTTTTTTTTTTTTTTTTTTTTTAAATGCTATTCGGGCTAAAAGTATTGTTTATAGAGTGGCCTGCACCCTACTTCTGCATACACTGCTCTTGCCGCAGTTTGCTGCACCGCCTCTGCTTCCTTCCCACTACTCAGTCTCCGCTGATGATGGAGGCTTCTGTCTGTAAGCTGGAGCGATCTCATTGGCAGAGATCAATATCTAGCCAATGAGACCGCTCTAGCTTACAGACAGGCAGCCACCGTCATCGGAGGAGGCTGGGTAATGGGAAGGGAGCAGAGGCAAAGTGGCAAGAACAGTGTATGCGGAAGCAGGGTGCAGGGCACTCTATAAACAATACTTTTAGCCCAAATAGAGGGTTTTTTTTGTTTGTTTGTTTGTTTTTAAATAAAAAACGTTTTCAACTATATCAGTATATACTCTACTATATTAATAAGTCTAACTTTTATATGGGTGAGAAATCCCCTTTAAGGCATTTTTGTCCTTGCTTCTTATAGTCAAAGGTTATTTTCTGTGCCAGGAAATCGTTGAAAGGAGTAGGGGTGGGAAGAGTGGAGTATTTTCTGTGCTAGACAACAGTGGATGGGGCTGGGGGTGCCATCATATGATGTCTACAGTAGTGGTTATATGGGTGTGTTCGGGGCATCTAATATTTATAGCAGAACTTTCATCCAATTAATACAGAGCCCCAAACCATAATTACAGTAGCAATATGCACAGACGTAGTTTTATTTTCAAGTATAATTGCTACATTTAAGAAAATAGAACCTTTTCTGCAGGCAGGCACCAGATGTGATCTTGCAGTAGGTGCTCTCTGCGCCTGTGCTGTCAGTCCCTCCTGGTGCCTTAAGGCACAAAGGTATTCAACTCACCAATAGTGGCGTCGAAGGGGATGGACCACGCAGACTCAGAGATGCCAGCTCTGCAAGATGTCTGCGCTATTCCCCGCAGCCTGTCTGCCTAAAAGGTTCTGTTTTTCTTTAATGTAGCAATTATTCTTGAAAATAAAACTATGTCTATGCACATCGCTAATGTAATTATGGTTTGGAGCTCTATATTAATCGGAAGAAAGCTCTGCTTTAAATACAGACCTGCTTTGCCTACAGCAACCTTATCATCTGCATAAGATCAAAACTTCTTGTTGCAGAGAAAAGCATCGCCAATATAAAAACACATCTAAAGCAGAATTACTCTGAAAGCCCAGGATTTATTAAAGCAGGGACCCCCATCAATTAGCATGTATTAACAGGACCACTTATATCGAGTAAGATTGTTTTAACACTTTACTGCACTTGTAATGTAGGGAAGAAGTAATCACTGTTAATATGAGAGGAAACAGAAGATTCTTTAATATCCAAAAGACCTGATCGACTGCTGTCCTTGGGAAACACTAAAATTGGCTTTAATAATGTTCCTGTTTCAGCACAGTTGGGTTAATCAGTGGCTCGGTTACTTTATTAGCCAAGCTATGCTCATGCAGAGACGCTCACACAACCTGGCCTATTAGTGCACCCTGAGGACTAGGGCTGATCAGAATTGGCTGAGTGCACATAATTGCAGGGGACAGGAACAGTTCACAATTCTTTGCATTATCGAGATCCAACAATTGACTAAACTTGGCCTGTTGTTTATTGTGTGGAGGTGTGAATAAATAATGACTTAAAATGGGGATCATCAAATACAAGTAGCTGCAGATACTCCCGGGATTCGAAATATACAAACAGATATAAGTGACTTCTAATATGGATGACTCCTACCTAGAAAATACACTATATTAAATATACAAGAGGACTATTCTATAGGCATAAAACAATAAGAATCCCCCTCCATCTCTAAAACCAGTGTTGCAGCCAATGCCCAAACTGTAGTTTTGCAGAAATATTCTATGAGACGTAGGTATAAAAGCAAATGATGAGTAAACCTGAGGTGAACTGACTGCAACATAGATAACATAACTATTCCTAAATTCCCATTGATTTAACCCTCTGAGTGCCAGGGAGGTCTGCATCACATTACTCTGCAATGCACTGTGTACCCCTTTTGGCATTCAATGATTAAATGTGATTTAAATCCCTTGAGTTCTAGAAAGGTCTCCAATGCACTGTGGAGATCTCTCTAGCATTAACCATTTGAGTGCCAGAGAGGTATGGAATGCATTGTTTTGCAATGCATTCCGTACCCCTCTGCTCAAAGGGTTACATTTGCTTCCTGTTTCTCTATCTACATATGCCCCTATGTTTTTTATTGTTGTATTCTTCCTAGCCTTGCTTTTGTTTACTTACTTACCTCTCCAATTCAGCTAAATAAATCTCTAAAGGCCTCATCTTACTTAACTGCTGTAAACATAACAATCCTTGGGCCTAGGTGTCAGCTGTTAACTATCTGCACATTATTTTTACCTACGTAGAAATGTGCGTTTCCAAGGATTTCAAATTGTCTCGCACACTCTCCTTTCATACACTGTGCAGTAATTCTTTTACACTTTTATTCATTTTACACCTTATTATTGCTCGCTGACTGATGCCTTTTTCAGCATTCCAAAAAAAGGAGATAAAAAAATAAGCAAGTGTCAAAGAAAATTCTGCAAAAGTAAATTTAAATTGCAGAATAAAGTAACAATCACGTCAGCACCAATTTCTCTCTCTCTGTGATTAGTACTTCCACAGCGCCAATGTTCCTCACTACAGGATACAGCCTGCTGTTGAGAATGCATAAAATGGGGCATGAATGATGGTCAGCCGAACCAAGCAGTGAGTAAAAGTGCTGCCGTGCCCACAAGATATCACAAAGGTTAATGACCAGCAGGCCCTTGGTGAACCTAATGTGACTAGATGACTTCCAGAGAGGTGTGAAATGCATTGCAAACATACCAAGTGTTTAACCCTTTGAGTGCCAGTGGGGTACACAACGCATTTCTAACCCTTTGAGTGCCAGAAGGGTGTGCAACCAGACACAATATTAAAATTAAAATGACTGTAATTCCGATTTTAACACTCTGAACACTGGAAAGGTCTCCATCAATTTGCTTTAATGTGCTGGAGACTTCTCATGCATTCAAGTTGTTAAAAGACCCATTTAAACAATGGGATTTTGGGGCTTTTTTATTTGTCCCCTACTGAGCAGTGGCTTTGCTCCAGAACGGCACCTATTTACCCTTTGAATGCTGCACTTAGATACCTGCACTCCTGACAACTGTGCTGTACTCCAGGGACACTGCCTAATCCTAGTTCCTATTCCCAGGAACTAGGTTTTAAACTTGAATTTTACATTGGACACACTGACATAGTTAAATAGTTTTACAGAGAATAATAATCAGTCTACATGTTGTACTAGCCATTTTCTGTAAAATAAGTAATTCTGGATAAATTAACCTTTATGGTTTGATAGCATAGTGGCACTTTATGTTAATTCTCAGCCCAGAGTGATAATTAGCTCTGTTTGAATCTCTGTCTAAATTTATTCAAAGCTTGGTGTGTGTTCACATTGACCTAACAAATTATTTAACATAAATTATCACATGGTGCCACCAACGAATAAAGGTTAATACGTCAAATTGTAATTTTTAATTCTATTATTGATGTAACCCTTTAAACACAAGAGGGGTATGCAATGCATTGCATGCCCCTTTGGTCCTTAAAGGGTTACGTTACATTGACAGGAGCAGAACACTTGTCAAAGTGTCAGTAATGTCTACTTAAAAGTATGTCTCCAAGTCTTCTTTATATTAAAACTAAGAGAATGTGCTATATTTAAGACGTTAATTTTCTGCACTTCAAAAGTTATGCAGAGATAAATATCCCCTGGCCGCCCCTTTCAGGCACGTCACCAGAAGATGCAGGCTGGTCTGGACGGCTGCAGCGAGGGACAAACTTCAATCAGCAAAGGGAAATCCTGCCCCCCTTTGTCAAAGGGGGCAGGATTTCCCTTATACTTACTTAGCGTTAAGCATAGAAAGACTAGTATTATCCAGAAAAAGTCCAGCGTTATTATGAGATTCATACTGATGTGGCATCTGAACAGCTGCTCCGTCAGTCATTTCCTGTACCTTAAGGTACAATGCTATTCCTCCTCACCAATCCTGGAGGAAACAGGGATGGACAGTGGAGGCACACAGATGTCTCTAAGGAAAGATGTCTGTGCTGATGCCTGACTGTTCTTCTTGATCAAGTAGGATTTCTTAAAAATGCTGTACTTATGCTGGATTATACTAGTCTTTCTAAACTTATCGCTATATGAAAAACTAGCTGAAGAGCCCGTGTACACGGGTCACGGTGCTGGATGGTCACAGTGCAGTCATGCCCAGTAAAGACTGCCCGCACTGCGGCTGATGCAGAGCTGCACACTCTGAAGTCAGACCGCTCTGTATCAACGTCGTCACGGACAGACTCTACTCTGCATGACTGAGTTGTTACAATCTATTTAGCGATTTATTATATAGGATTATTGGGGGGGGCTTTATTTGGGGTGACAGTTGCACTTTAAAGGGCTGATAAGTTATGCTCTAGCCAATGTGTGGCTATTACATACTGTTCATGATTTGTGACATGATTGCAGGTAGCAGTTACATAAGGAAATACTACACCATGAGCTTCATGATAAACATGAAGCAATTCTGGGGCTAATCAGCATCACCACACTGAATAAAGATTTCTACAGTTCCCACTGATTTAAATGGGGCTTTTAACCCCTTGAATGCCACTGATGCTAAACAGTGCATTGGAGATCTATCTGTCTTTCAGTTGGTTACAAACCCTGCATAACCCTTTGAGTTCCAGAGGAGTTCCTTGATAAATCTGGCCCAGTCTTCTGCTGCACAGGTTCAGCTCTGTGTCTGCTCTATGAGGTTTGCTATACATTACTAGAAGACAATAAGTCAATGCTGCACTTTGACTCCCCGGTGGAAAATTGTACCAGAAAATGTTTTGAAATGCTTCAGGTATGCAGCACAGGTTGATTGTTCTACTTTAAGTGGTGCTGCGTATCTAACACTTCACAAAGACCTTCAGTGAGTTTGAAAGAGAGTTCAAAATTACTTACATTTATTTTACACTTTCTTTATTGCAAACTATTATTTATTAAATATTTAATGTTATTTGTTAGTTCATGCAATGTAACCAGTATTTCAAGTTAGAAAGTGTTGTTATACTTTTGAGTGCTAAAACTGTCCAATGCATTGTCAACCAATGTGATGGACACCTCTCTGGCACTCAAAGGATTAATCACTTCACATTTGCCCAAAAGGATCATTATATGGGGATTAGTATATTCGTTTTTACTCTGAAATGCAGAATATATTTAGTTACTTTCCCTTGCATTTGTTATTTAAAAAGACAAATAAAGATCTATATAACCACCCTACAAGTATCTGATCAATCTATGATCCATACTTAATGATTTTTATTTATAGGCTTAAGTGATTCAAAGTGCATTTTGTGCCATTTTCATATTGTAACCTACTACAACTTATAGCTACATGGCTATTTCTAGTGACTGGTAGCATTAGAAAGCATTGCAAAACCATTATGATTAACACAATTAGCAAAGGGCTGCACAAACCTCTGGTCCTTAAAGGGTTAAGATTATCATGCACAGTGGGTGGAGTTTGGGCCTTCCAGCAACTGTCATATGCTCCTCCATGGACATGAAATCTGTATGTTATCTTTTGAATCAAGGAGCACAACAATAATCAAGGGTATGGGTGTGTGTGGAGGTGTAGTGGGGTCTATGATTAAAAGCAGTGGGCAATAACATAGGCCTCTCCATGTCACTATCAAAACACATATGTACAATACTGCCCCATATGAAAATCCTTTGGAAGCCAGAGAAGTCTTCAAGTCATTGTGAAGTATTGCCATGGAGATGCCTCTAGCACTGACATGACTAAATCAGGGGAGGGTAAAAATATAATATACACCTTTGTAGGAGTCAACTATGACTGTTAACCCTTTGAGTGCAGGAGAGGTAGCCAAATGCATTGTTCTAAGAAGCCAATAAAGAAATGCATGCTCATAGTCCTGTATTAACCCTTTGAGTATGCGTTGCGTACCCCTCTGGCACTCAAACGGTTAAAATGTATGAAACTTAAGTCTTGCAAAATCTGCTACACCCAAAGTAAAACATTTTTGTCACGTAAAAAAAGAAAAACATAATCTAGGGGTATTTACTAAGGGGTGAGATGAATATTTCCACATGAAATAGGAGATAAGAAATGGGATTCTTGATCATTTCTAATAGGATTTACTGGAAATTCTTGAAGAGATTCACAGATGAACAATCACTGTATCAGACCCACTGACAAACGAATGGTAGTGAATGGGACCAGGGTTCCCACCAATCTGGCTTCATTAGAGTCCTACACACAGACTCAATTTCTACACCTACCACCACAAAGACCTCATTATTTATTTTTTTTATGTGCAACTCGGCTCATAGAAGTTATTATTTACTTTCTAGTCTATAAGATATCGCTGCAGCAGAATTGGTAAACAGAGGACTATAAACAGATCGACATAACAGGACAACAGGCAATGTACTGAAAGGAAAGCAGAGCCATAAGTGTCTGTACATATGTATAGTTTACATAACATGCATTCTATATAGGGCCTTCTATTCAACAGAAAAATGCAGAAATTCTGGGGCAAAACAACTGCATCATGGGGATGAATATAAATTCCTATTGACTTAAATGGGGTTTAACATCTTATATATTATTATAGCGAAGTTGTGTAAAATGGGAAAGAAATCATAACCTTAACTGTAACAAGGGGTAATTTATCTTAAAACATTATAGATATTCCCATGGCATGTTCTACCATATTTATGCTACAGTTCAATTGTTAGAAATGAGGTGGATGTATTATGAAAGTGGTGCAATTCTGGGACAAACCAACTGCACCATAAGGAACAAATACAAATGTAAATAGGGCTTTTAACCCCTTGAATGCTATAGCACAGCAGACCTCTCTAGAATACAAGGGGGTAGAAGTGCCATTTAACTCAATGAGAATTTTGTTAAATGTTTACTTATTCCCTGTCGAGCACATGGTTTGCTCCAAACCTGCCTTACCTCAGCCTCAGTGTGTACTCTCGGCATTGTCAATACATGGTTAAGTTAGGTATGGCCTGGGAGAGGGTAGACCTCAGGCATGCATGTCAGGCAGTGTAGTGTGGTACTGTTACCAACAGTAGAACTAGTCTCTCCTCCCCACCCATCCTTCATGCTGAAAATCATGTCCCACTCACACTCACCCTACCCACTGTGGCTCATCACCCTCACTCATACACAGTTTCCTTGCTGGCAGACCAGAAGTAGGCACACTCTACATAGGCACGGGAAGGGTAGACATGAGGCCACACAGCTTTTCAGTAGACAGAAAGGAGGCAAATTCAATACTACTGACACACACACATACACACAAGAATTTTCTTAGCTGGCACACAGGAAGTTGGCACCTTCCATACTGTAGCAGATGGTAAGGATGCAAGGATCAAGGCAGAGTCTGGGGAAGGGTTGTCAGGTACCAGTGGAACAAGGCTGGGATGTCAGGTAGTGCAGCGTGGTTGTATAGATTTCAGTGGACAATGGAAGATTACCCCCTTCCACTGCCTCTTCTTGTATTAACAACGCTGTGCCCCTTTTGCTTATAGACTAGAGAATATATGCACACACACCAATAACTGATTTCACAACCCATGGAGTGAATTGAGGGTGGAAGCAAGGCTGTGAATATGAATATTCTCAGCAATGGCCCAAGAAGATAATTCCATAATGATTAAATCAGAATAGACATTAATTAATGGTTTAACACAATCAAGTGTCCTAAACATTATATTGAAATGTGATGGTTATTGCGCATCTGTAACCCATGGACATAAACTGTGTATTTTTCTTACACATATTTCTGTCCTGATATTATCCCTTTACTACTGACTATTCCTTTATCAAAGCAAGGTTAAAAAGCTAAAAAGACCCATTTCATCTGAGCAGATTTCAGAAGAAAAGAACAGGCATCTATGTGGAAATCAATGGCAAGGCATGTCTGAGGAAGACCACCACATGCAGAGAGTAAGCGACAGCAAATCTCTTACAAATTGTGATTGCCTTTTATTGTTATATCTATAAATGCTGGTTCAGGACATCCCCATTAACTGTTTTGTGCCAGTACCCTGAATCACAAAGAAAAGCCTTCCTATTTATTTATTTAAAAAATAGAATCTCTTTATTTAAAAGTGTATGTTATCAAATGTAACACATTTACCGAGAGACAGTAACATTTTATTAAATATACATATTCTGCAAGTGCAAAATACGTAAAATAAGTAAAATTGCCTATACTTTTATTACTGTTTTTCCATCTTCACATTTTTTAAATGTGCTTTTATGTCCTTTAGAGTGAGCTCATTGTATAAGTTTCTAGACAGCTTTTTGTCAGGGACTGTGAAAGCAGGGACAGTGATACAAAGAATAAAACATACATTAAAAAAAAAAAGATAGTGATAGAAGGTAGAAAAGACTGCCTACAGTCTTTAAACGGATAGTAATGGTTAATTTTAAGCTGATTTAATATTGTAGACATTAAAAAAAGGTTAGTATCTATGTAAGTCTTATCTCTCAAATCTTTATGGTTTGAAAGATATAACTTGTTAAAGTTGCCTTTTCCTGGCTGTTTAACTCAAGTCTGCCATCTAGCTGACAGCTGCAGATTCCAGTCATTTGACCAGACAGAGGCTCTTCAGCAGAGCTGAAAACACGCTATTTAGAAATAAATACTTAATTGGAACAGTCTACAAAGTGTGCTTGCAAACCAGGCACACTTTGTAGACCGTTTTAAATTAAGTATTTGTCTTTAGATATCTTTATATTGGCGCTGCTGAAGAGCCGCATCTGGTCAAGCGACCAGAATCTGCTTCTGACAGCTTTACAACTTGTCAAGCAGAAAGGAGGAGACCAGAGAACTTTATTTTCCTATATCTCTCAAACCATAATGGTTTGAGATATACAAATAAGTGCAAGTACTCTCTTTTATTTGTATCTACCATATAGTTAATACTTTTTTCTGACATTACTATCCCTTTAAACAGAGCATACAGAGAGCTTCATGTTTCTCTATCCCTGATTAAGAAGTAACTCACCAGAAAACCCAGTGGAAACAGTCAGGGACATAAAAGTGTAAAAAGTGACAAAAAAAAAAAGAAGAAAAAAAAAACGTATTGGCAATTTGAGTCTATATACTTTACACTTGCGAAATATGTAAAGTCCAAAAAAAAGGAGTACTTATTTATTTACATTAACACAACAATGAACATTATACAAATTTACATTTAAATCTTTAATTGAGTCTAGATTGACTGATGAAATCCGAAACTTATTTTTTTCCTGTTTATTTTGCAATGCATGTATAAAAAGCTGTGCTACTGTACTATGCTGTCACCGCCTGATCACTTTTGTTTGGACATGTAATAAGTGACACGATCTAAAGAAGGTAATATACTGAGATTAGTACCCACCCCCAGATCAAAAAGGCTGTTATTTACCTCTGATAATTACACACATAGCTGATCTGTCACTTCTGACACATCTATCATAACTGCTTAAACAAACAAAGGAGCTGGACCACAAGTAAATGACCCTTTGAGTGCACATAATGCGTTATGTACCACTCTGGCACTCAAAAGGTTAAATAAATAAATACATAAAGGAATAAAACACTGTGTACCAAATAAATAATTTTACAGATGCTAGTTTTGTACTACAGGGAAGCTGGAGTCCTAACATGAACTGCAGCAATTCTGGACAAACCAACTGTGCTAAAGGGGACACATACAATTTCCCCCAATTCCTATTTATTAAAAGAATGCCTTTAACCACAGTGAATGATTGAGGCCTACAATGCCCTACAAGGCTATACCATTCAATGGGTTAAAAACCACATTTAAGCCAATGGTATTTTTTTTTTATCTGTTCCCTATGGTAGAGTTGGTTTTCCCCCAGTTATTCTAGTACATCACCCTTAGGATGTTAAAATGTTTGTACCAGTAAGGACCATGGTGGCACAACCTAAGTCGTGTTAGTAAGATTATCATTGGTCCCTCCTATATACCGAAACAGCAAAGAAGTTATATAACAACACAAGAAATCTTAAAGGATCAGTACACTTATCAGTACACTTATTTGTTTAACAAACATATATGTTATATCTCTTTCACACTTGCGCCCCCACCACCGGAAGTTGTTTTATTCAAAAGTTATAACCATTGAAATTGTCAGAAAGTGAATTTACTTTAAGTTTACTTCCTGAAAGTTCAGTCTGGCAATATGATTCTGCAGTTTATATCACATTCAGTGGAGAACTCTATGTCGGTGCCTCACCTCTCCTAGACAATGCAGCAGGATAACTAGCTGGAATATGACCACCAGAGGGCACTTTTAATGTAAAACAGGAGTTTAAACTGTAGTAACTGTGAAAACATTCTTCTCTCAGCAGTGGGAGTCAACTTCTTGTTAATCAACAAGAAAAATCTTACAATACATATTTCTGTTCTTAAAGGGATAGTAATACTTAAAAATAATTGTATTTTATATTGTAGCCCTTAAAAAAACCATGAAAAATTATATGTCTTATCTCCCAAACATTTATGGTCTGGGAGATATTCACATGTAAAATATACTAAAATGTTCTTTTCCTGGTTGTTTCAGCCAAGTCTGCCAACTAGTGGACAGATTTGGAATTCGGTCCACAGAGCAACCAGCAGCTCTTTAGCAATGCCGAGATCACGGTCTTTGAAAAGAACTACTTAATTAGAACTATCTACAAAGTGTGCCTGGCTTGAAAGCACACTTTGTAGACCATTCCAATTAAGAAATTCTTTTTAAAGATGGTGATCTCAGCACTTCTGGAGAGCCTCAGCCGGTCCCGGGACCGGATTCCAAATCTGAAGGGTGGAGCAATGTCGTCACTCCAGGGGAAACTTTACTTCTGAATATCTCCCAAACCATAAAGGTTTGGGAGATAAGACTTATATAATTTTTCAAGTTTTTTTTTAAGGGATACAATATAAAATAAACGTATTTTCAAGTATTACTATCCCTTTAACAAAAGTTTATTGTTCCTTTCCGTTTGGGTTAGAGCCAGTTTATTGAAGTGCAGGAACACACCTCCAGCCAACTTCAATGTGCGCAAAACTGAAGAAAAAAAAACAAAAACAGAAAAAACCTAACAAAGACGGGAAGATAAAAAAAAATAACAAATATAGGCAATTTGACTTTACTTATGCACTTGCAAAATATGTAAAACTAAATGATTACTATCACTTTAAAGTGAAACTATCCTATATAATAATTCGCTAGGATGTTTGTCATGATGCAGTCATGCACAGTAGAGACTGCATGCGTTCAGGCAGTCTCTACTGCACATGATTACTTTGCGTGAGTGAGGCGAAGCAAGACTGCATCACATGGAGCAGTGAGGTAGCGGCCTCCTAACCCTTTGAGTGCCAGAGGGGTAAGCAATGTGTTGCGTACCCCTCTGGCACTCAAAGGGTTAACATTACCCAAACCTTGGCCCATGTACACAGGCTTTTACACTAGTCACCATATAAAAACAGGTGATTTTGAAAGAGGCTTGCCAGTTTTTGGTACCTTGCATCAAATGGCAAATAAAGCTAGATACCTCATATACTGTTAATTTTAGATATAAAATGGCCAACACAGTATACAGTTGATGTTGGAATCTCTGTCAGATACACAAAAGGTTAATTCTACTTTACATATTTGGAAACACTTAAATGTTCTTGGACTAGTTGCTAATAGGAAATTCATTTAGAACATCCCAAGTCGGTTTTCATAATGAAAAACGCAGAATTATTTTTTATCAAGGTACAAAAAGAATATCCAGTAATGATATTCTGTCATCAAGAAAATGACTTGCTGTATAGGACTCTAATGCAATCATTACCAGCAGTCACATACTAGCTAAGACCCATTGTTCATTTCTAAACAAATTAATTATGTCAGTTTGCTGAAGATATCAAATGTAAAAATACTTTTTAAAAATGAAAATAT
This sequence comes from Rhinophrynus dorsalis, assembly GCA_037306005.1. Classification (NCBI taxonomy): domain Eukaryota; kingdom Metazoa; phylum Chordata; class Amphibia; order Anura; family Rhinophrynidae; genus Rhinophrynus; species Rhinophrynus dorsalis. The sequence goes on along the minus strand of CM074720.1, from coordinate 309,442,835 downwards.
ATTTAACCTTTCAGACTACTGGAAATATTATGCAGAAGCATATTAAAGTTGAGACTGTCACCCTAATGCAAGTTTAATTTGTTTTACGGAAAATTAAAATCTGCCTATTTGTTAGACTTGCCATTTTTTCTCTCTAATGTAAATTGCTTTTGAGAAAGTGGCCATTATGTTTCCACACAGTGTGTAACTTTATGACAATTCCTCAACCTGCTCTTTAGTTCTGTTCAAGAACTGACTTATAGCTAGCTGTGCTAGGAATGCCCTCAGTGTTTGGGCTCTGTCTACATTCATTGCCGGTGTATGCGATAATGCCGGCCAAGCACAGATTAATCCGCATAAAGTGCTACACTGTGTCACCATCAAATAAAGGTTAATTTCTCAAAATCTAGACATTTTACAAACAAATAGCACAACATATAGGTCGTTTTTAGTTCAATTTAAAGCCAACTAAAATGCATTCATTAAATGTCTCAATTTGTACTCCATTGAACCCCAAGGTTTGTTGAAGATTGTGTGTGTGTGATTATGAATGGGTTTTCAAACATTTTAGCTTAATAATTTGGTTTTCGGTTACCAATTCCAAGTAGCCTTCAAATAAACTTGATTTGTATTCTAGCTGTTAACCTCTTAGAAGCTACAAAGGTTGATATGCAATACATTGAAGACCTTTCTAGCATACAATGGGTTAAAGGGTTCCAATGTTTAGGTTACACAAGGATAATGAATAAACCTACAGGCTTTCACTACATGGAACAGTTAGAGACCTACTGTTTTAATGTGCTAGGTCAAATTTAAGTGTGAGCAGATCATTAGCCCTACAGATAGATGTATACCCGGGAACTTTGGGCTTTCAGAGTTAAGTTCTGGGTCTCCTAGGAAAAAAAGGTGGCAAGTTCCACAGTAGCTGTACTCACTTCCCTGCCCTGTTGCACCTATTTTTAGGGTATACACTGCCTTCCAGCCTACCATTTGACCTAAATCATGTCATTTGTATCCTACCACTCAAAGCCCTTCTCAATTCTTTGGAGATAAGAAGGTTTCCAGGTATGGAATTATGCAGAGAAGAAATGAAGGCCCGTTGAAGGCCCGGCTGCAGTTCTTATCACCTGCACTCAGACATGAGATGGCTGAGAATGAGGGATGAGATATAACAACAGCTGGAAAATGAGACATTACACACCTCACAGATTCCAAACTCTTTACTTCCTTGCTTGACTAGAGGTGACTCAGTCATTTAATTCAGTTATGTACAAGAAGGCAAATCCTAACAATACAGACTGCTAGACACCCCAAAGGATAGGGCTGGGTCCCACTGTGCTATTATATATTATAGAAAAATTATTTAACCATTTGAGTGCCAGAGAAGTATCAAATACATTGTGTTGAGATGCATTGGATACCTGTCTGGCCCTCAAAGGGTTAACAAATTGGCACCTTGATCTTACAACTTCTGTCGGGCTCCAAATTGTTCATATTTTTATCAACCCCTGATCTAGATAAATATCAATTTAAAGAACTTTTTTATTATTATTATTTCTAAAGGTGAGAAGTTTTAATGTTTCCTGTGCAGTAACTGAGCTTCAGATAGTGCTCACGATCTATTAAAACAAAAGTACTAACATGAAGATGTCTCTCTGTCTGAGCGAATGCCTGGTCAGGAGCTGACATCAGGGAAAGAGGTGGTAGGGGACAGTATCCTATAATATAAAATGCATGTACGTTTGTCCGATGCAGTCATGCGCAGTAGAGACGGTACGAACACAGAACTACACCTCCCAGCATTCTGTGCTTTCGGGAAGTCTCTATTGCGCACTTTGGCCCACGTACATGGGCTTTTACACTACTTGTTCAACAACAAATAACTTCTGCGCTACTAAGAGTAGGAGTGTGACTGAGCTAGTCACACCCTTTAGTATTTTGCAATGCATAAGGAAAAAAAGTGATGCATCGCTTTAATACAAAAGACTATCATTTTAGTTCATGATGAGTTCATGGAGTCCCTCCAACACATAAACAATAAGAAACAACCTTGTGTAAGTTAAAGTGTCAGTAATGTCCTAGAAAAAATATTTATCATTTTGTAGTGCTTAAAAAGTTCAACTATATGCAACAAATCCTATCTCTCAAACCGCTATGGTTTGAGAGATATTCACATTGAAAGTTTGACGTGTCGGCCGACACGAGGAGGCTCTTCAGCAGAGCCAAAATCGTGTTATTTAAAACGAGTTACTCCATTGGAATGGTCTACAAAGTGTGCTTGCAAAACAGACACACTTTGTAGACCTTTCCAATGAAGTCATTCTTTTTAAATAACGCGATTGCGGCTCTGCTGCAGAGCTGCCAGTTGCTCCCCAGACAGGATTCCCCTGCAGTCAGCACAGTGATGGCATCAGGGAAAGGGAAGGGAGGGGGGAACTTTGACAGTGAATATCTCTCAAACCACTGCAGTTTGAGAGATAGGGTTTTTTTGCATATAGTTGAACTTTTTAAGCACTACAAAATTATAAAGATTTTTTTCTGGGACATTACTGTCCCTTTACTACTCCTCCATGAATGAGCAGACTGTACAATCAGTACTACATAATTTTCTTCTACTTGTATTAATGACAATGGTATGGTATAGAATGTACCTTATCCCCAGTGTTACCTCTAAGTAATGGTGAGTGATTTGGCACGGAGATAGTTAAAGAAGCCAATTTATGCAGATCTCCATTACTATAATGGATGAATCATGCATTCCTGTCCAGTCTGAAATACTTAAACTTTGAGTGCCAGAGAGGTATCAATCAAAGCAAAGCAGTTTTTTTAAAAAGGCATTTCAAAAACAATAAAAATATGTAATGCTAATAAAACAGTATGCCCAAATGTCCAAAGGTATTGTAATAAATCCATATTAGAGCAACCCACTGGAGATTTCATTTTTATAAGGTGTAACACAGCCTTAAAAGTATTCATGAAAAGTACTCTCTTTAATATTGCTCATTCCTTTAAGTTATAAAACATTTATTATTATTACCATTATTATTCCTCATTGTGCACTACAGCCAACATGTTCTGCAGTGGTATACAAAATGGGGAGAGAAGAACATACAAAACACAAAAATCAGATCAAAACAAATGGCAGTGAAGGACCTGTTCCAGAGCTTCATTTCAACAACTGTTGATATGGATCTGAGAATAAGACTACCAGCTATACATTTAAATTTGTAGAAAGTAAAAAATAACATATGTACACCTATAAAATATGACTTTCTTCAACATCATGAGATGCAGTTTATTCTAAAACATGTACCATTATTTCTTTTCTTAGATCTTATTTTCCAGTATTTATTATTGCATATTTTCTGTGTAGTGAGAGAAATATAACTTTTATCACTAGCAAGCCACTGGTACTGTTATCTGACAGTTTCCATGCTGTACAAGAATAATTATACGGCTACTGGTATCATCAATCCCTATGGTCTGGGTTCCTTTTACACTGATATCATTCTGTCAGATCATATTATATCCTTGATCAGGGTCCATCTTTGCCTCACTGTAGCCGTGCATGCTCACGGCTCCTTCTTAGAAGTTATGTAGAAAGGAAAAGAAGAGAAGTTCTGGAACTTACCAGATGCAGCATGGGGGGGGGAGCAAAGAAAGATTCCAGAAATGACATCTGATTTAAATGGGGTTTTTAACTCCTTGAACAAAAGGCAGTGCATTCGAGATCTATCTAGCATTCAAGAGGTTAGATGACCCATTTAAAGGGGAACTTTCAGCAATAACTACGCAGGTGGTGACTAGCTTAATGGTAGGTATCTTACCTCTTAGAATTACTGCTTTCTAAAGAAATCCTTACTGTTCCGAGGCCGGAAGCCAAGCATCAGCGCAGACATTTTGTCTGCACTCCTGCGCTGTCAGTCCCGGTCTCCATTGAGACACACTGCAGTGTACCACATGGTAACCGGTAGTGACTGACGGCGCAGGCACGCAGACTGTACTAACCTGGCCGTCAGTCTCGGAAGAGTAAAGATTTCTATAGAAAGGAGCAATTCTAAGTGGTAAGATAACTATTATTAAGCTAGTTGCCACCTGCCTAATTATTGCAGAGTGACTTTAGCTATGCTGAAAGTTCCGCTTTAAAGGGGAACGTTTACTTCTAAAACACTTTTTCTCATTTGATTAAGTTATTAAAATTCTATTGGGATTGGCTTGTGTTTTTTTTTCTACTTACTTTATTAGATATTGGATCTGAAATGTAGACTTGATGCTGGGCACTTCTGCATTCTGCGACACATTGTAACATCCGTACAGTGGCACAGGACTTCCTAGTCCTGTAATTCTCTTCCAACCTCTCTCCCAGCTCTCCCAGGGAGCGAGTTCATGCTTCCCTGCATATAGATGTGCATCACGTCTAATGTTAAGGCAAGCTCCATTTGTCATTATACTGAGCTTGCAAACGCAGTATAATGACAAACAGAACTTGCTCTGGCACTTTATGCTAATGCCCTGAACTATATGCTGATTATTTTTGTCTGAAGCCAAAACATATTTCTCAGTTTGCTATTAAAATACCCTGAGTATGTGAGCTCTGTCTAGATTAATTTGTAGCAGTGTATGCAGTAATATTGGCTGGTATATACACTTACCACCATAAAGTGTCTCTAAGAAATAAAAAAAGACAAAAGAGAGGGGAGAGAATCATAGCGTAGAGATCTTGACCATCAATGGGAGTACAATTATCAGAAGTATACTCGCATTTAAGTTTTGTCATGGATCTTAAATCACAATGACAAAAATCACTTGTGGAGGATATTATACTGCCACCACACAGATAAGAGGATTTTAGTCTTACCTGTTAAATCCTTTTCTCTTCATCCATACAGGTTACTGGTAACTCTGGGTAGGCGATCTGCCCCTTTAATTGTAGGCAGGAACAATTCTAGAATTGTACGCAGGGGGCGGAGCTTACCTTCCCTCCTTGGCTGCAGCTAGCCAACCAGCTCCATAAAGATTTGAGACACTAACTATTGACTAGATAGTAGAAGGGAAAGAAGACTCCTGTGAGCTTGAACCCGAAGGACCCCCACAGTCTGCCACAGGAGAGCAAAGCATGGTCCCTTGACAGGGTGGGAGACCAGTAACCTGTATGGACTAAGAGAAAAGGATTTAACAGGTAAGACTAAAATCCTCTTTTCTCTGTCGTCCAATACAGGTTACTGGTAACTTTGGGATGTCCAACCATTGAGTTTCCCAGTGGTGGGAAGTAAGGCAAGGACCAGGCGCAAGGCCCCCAAAGTCACCAGAGCAGATATGAACCATCAGATCAGAGATAGCCCAAGAAACAAAGAAGCGTCAACGTACACTGAACAGGGGTAACAACACCCCTACTGTTACACAGCACACTGAACTAGAGTCAATGGGGCTCAAAAGTGAAGGAAGCACCAAGAACCAAAGAAAATCCTAGACAGGCAAAACTGCCTCCAGGATTTTCCTCCCAAAGCTGGCATCAGCCGATGCCAACACATCAACATGGAAGTGCTCCGAAAAGGTGTGCACAGATGACCAGGTGACAGCCTTGCACAACTGATCAGCAGAGGCCTGATTTTTGTAAGCCCAAGAGGCCCCAATAGATCGTGTAGAATGAGCCGTGTTGTGATGGCATTCCCCGTCTCTCTGATCCAGTGTGGTTGGTGTAGGGATCATTAGGGATCGTGGGGTGTCAATGGCCACCATGGAGTTACATTTCAATAGCAATGTTTGTGTAATGAATGTGATGTAAGTAGGATAATCCAATTGAGAATCATGTAGCCAAACATTATGATTGGTTAATTTGAATTTCAATTAGCCAATCATGTTTGGATTCTAGTTGGATTGCCAGCATAAAACCAGTGTATTGTTCGGCAGACCAATTTGTATTCTTCTTACATAGTATTCCTCCTGATGAAGTAGCATGTTAGCTACAAAACATGTTGAGGATATTTTAGTAGATTTTTAAATATATTTTATATTTTTTCATCTGGGCTGCTGGCTTCAGATTGCTCATATGCTGACTACTTTGCTGAAATGGAGATGTGATTCAAGTTCTTGTGGTTTTGTTGTGGGGAGAACCAGCACCAGAAATCCTCTCTTGCTTTAAAACAGTTTACTGTACATTGTAGCCGGATAAATTTCCATGTGAGTATCGGCTCTGTATTGTATCCTGATTTATGTGATGTAAAAGGGAAAGAGTATAGCTCTTTATATGTCAGGAAAATGGCAAGTAAAACAGTCAACATTCAGGCAGTCTGTAATCCTCTGTAAAATTATCTAAATGTATCTTAGGCCGACAGGTCCACTTTGACCTCTACTGCAACCAGCTTTGCATTCTAACTGGATCAACAGTGTGTTTGACCTGCTTTCCTTTTCACGTCTGTCTTGCATTTTTTCATTCCTTTAGAATAGGGGAAGACAACCTTTGCCTCGCCAGCTCTTGGAAATCACAATTGCCACGACAGCTGGTTCGGAATGACGAGAATTCTAATCTCTCTAGGCTCCAGTGTCTAGAATTTTGTGGGCAAATGTATTTGTTATATTTGCAACAATCATCCTTGCTGCACTATTTGTTAATAAAGTTTATTGTGTCTCCCATGTACACAGCTGCACTATATATTAAGAATGGTGAAACTAAAAAGACAATAATCTGATGCACCTGTATGCAGCAGAAATGCAAACTACATGAAATAGCGATAATCACATGTACATAAGAAATCACCACCCTGAGGCATAACCAATGAAAAATGAGTGCTGCCAGCTATCAGATTTAATTTTTACGATAAAACGACACAGCTGTAATAAGAACAGAGAATGCAAAGATAGCATTATAGATAAAATATCCCTTTCTCACTCTCTGAAATGTGCCTGGTTAGCTGCTGTAATTAACGTTCATTAACGTCTCCTACTATTCAGACTCTAACTGAAAATGTAAAAGACAGCTAATGAGACAAATTTAATTATTTCATACAGGTGTATATAAAAACACAGTGAGGCTGGAGCAATTCTGAGGGAAACCAACAGCCTCACAGGACATAAATAACAATTCCTACTGATTTATATGAAGTATTTAAAGGTACACTAACCTCTTAAAAATAAACACCCACTTTCCTTAGGATAGCCAGAAAATCCTAATGGACCCTATGAATTTGAGGCTTTTCTGGCTGTAGCAACATAGGTAGGGGTTGTTATTACTAGTAGGTTGAGGGCCACGCTCAAGATTTCCCTCCATGGAGACCTACAGACTGGTCATCACCCGGGTTGGGTTGGGAAAGGAAACATATGGGAAGTGAGGGATGGAGAAAATGGAGGGGAACTGAGAAAATGGTATTGATTGAAGGACTGGGATTAAAAGACAGGGGAATGGAATAGACTGGAAAGAAAAAGAACATTGTGGAAGCTGAGAAAGAGTGTGAGGTATGCAAAATACGAGGGTAAATGGGGGGAGATAAGAGAATGAGCAGAGAGGTACAGAAGATAAGTGAGAGTATGGGTCATGGAGCAGAGAGGGAGCTTATGGCTCGTGGAGCTAAGAGAGAGCGTATGGCTCGTGGAGCTAAGAGAGAGCATACGGGTTGGGGAGCTGAGCTAAAGAGCGTATGGGTCCGGGAGCTAAGAGAGCGTGTATGTGCCAGGGAGCCGAGAGAGAGAACGTACAGGTTGGAGAGCCAAGAGAGAGCGTATGGGCAGGGAAGCCGAGAGAAAGAGAGCACGCATTTGGGCAGGGGAGCAGAGAGAGAGAGCGCGCATATGGGCAGGGGAGCTGAGAGAGAGTGCGCATATGGGCAGGGGAGCCGAGAGATAGCGCGTAAATGGACAGGGGAGCCGAGAGAGAATGTATATGGGCAGGGGAGCCAAGAGAGCGCTCAAATGGGCAGGGGAGCAGAGTGTGGGCAAACGAGCTGAGAGAGAGCGCGTGTAGGCCGGCGAGCTGAGAGAGACAGCGTGTGGGCCGGCGAGCTGAGAGAGAGAGCGTGTGGGCCGGCGAGCTGAGAGAGAGAGAGAGAGAGAGCGTGTGGGCATGCGAGCTGAGAGAGAGAGCGTGTGGGCATGCGAGCTGAGAGAGAGAGCGTGTGGGCCGGCGAGCTGAGAGAGCGTGTGGGCCGGCGAGCTGAGAGAGCGTGTGGGCCGGCGAGCTGAGAGACAGAGAGCGAGTGGGCCGGCAAGCTGAGAGAGAGAGCGTGTGGGCCCGCAAGCTGAGAGAGAGAGCATGTGGGCCGGCAAGCTGAGAGAGAGCAAGTTTGTGAGCTGGCGAGCTGAGAGAGAGCGTGTGGGCCGGCGAGCTGAGAGAGAGAGCGTGTGGGCCGGCGATCTGAGAGAGCGTGTGGGCCGGCGAGCTGAGAGAGCATGTGGGCCGGCGAGCTGAGAGAGCGTGTGGGCCGGCGAGCTGAGAGAGTGTGTGGGCCGGCGAGCTGAGAGAGAGAAAGTGTGTGGGCCGGCGAGCTGAGAGAGAGAGTGTGTGGGCCGGCGAGCTGAGAGAGAGAAAGTGTGTGGGCCGGCGAGCTGAGAGACAGAAAGTGTGTGGGCCGGCGAGCTGAGAGAGAGAGAGAGAGAGAGAGAGAGAGAGAGAGCGTGTGGGTCATGGAGGTGAGAGCGAGCATATGGGTTGGGGAGCATAGAGAAAACGTATTGGTTGGGGGGCACAGAGAGAGTGTATAGGTCTGGAGCAGAGAGACAGTATACATCGGGGAGCAGAGAGAGAGTGAGTGTATATGTTGGGGAGCAGAGAGAGAGGGAGGGAGAGCGTATGGGTCAGGGAGCAGAGAAAGAGAGCTTATGGGTCAGGGAGCAGAGAGAAAGAGTGTATGGGACGGGGAGCAGAGAGAAAGAGTATATGGGATGGGGAGAAGAGAGAGCGTATGGGTCAGAGAGCAGAGAGAGAGTGTATGGGTCGGGCAGCAGAGAGAGCATATGGGTCGGAGAGTATAGAGAGAGAGAGAGAGCCTATGGGTCAGAGAGCAGAGAGAGAGAAAGCACATGGGTTAGGGAGCAGAGAGAGAGCACATGGGTCAGGGAGCAGAGAGAGAGCACATGGGTCAGGGAGCAGAGAGAGAGAGAGAGAGAGTGCATGGGTCAGGGAGCAGAGAGAGAGCATATGGGTCGGGGAGCAGAGAGTGTATGGGTCAGGGAGCAGAGAGCGTATGGGTCAGGGAGCAGAGAGACAGCAAGAGTGTATGGGTCGGTGAGCAGAGAGAGAGCGTATGGGTCAGGGAGCAGAGAGAGAGAGCACATGGGTCGGGGAGCAGAGAGAGAGAGAGCACATGGGTCGGGGAGCAGAGAGAGAAAAAGAGAGCATGGGTCAGGGAGCAGAGAGAGAGAGAGTGTGGGTAAGGGAGCAGAGAAAGGGAGTGTGTGGGTCAGGAAGCTGAGAGGCAGAATGTGGGTTGGGGAGCTGAGAGGGATAGTATGGGTCAGGAAGCTGTACTCCATGTGCCATATAATTATTTGTGATTGACTCTGGTTCAATGGCGATGTGTACTACTAACTTCATGGAGAAGGGCTGATCATTTTATTGAGGGATGAGGAGATCTGGCAATTTTGGTTGTGACTGATGGGTGGGGAATTTCATTGTTACAGAGGGCTAGAGAGAGGGAGGAAATGTAACTGACACAGACTGGTTGCACTATAATAAAAATGATCAGTGTTATAGGGGACTGCATGGGCCCATGTTTGCACCAACATGTGAACAGTTAATTCTTGGTAAAAAAAAAAAAAAAAAAAAAAAAAAAATTTCAGTGTGATAAGCTCTCTGCTGACAGGAACTTACATTCCTTTTAAGCAATGGTAGTTAATCTCTGGATCACCATCAGCAGCTGAAGAATTAATACATAGTAACATAGTAATTTAGGTTGAAAAAAGACTTGCGTCAACCCTTTTCCTATTCCTGTTTACCATCATTGATCCAAAAGAAGGCAAAAAAACACAACAATACAGCAATTTCAAATTCTGCCCCGAATGGGGGGGGGGGAGAATTCCCTCCTGATTCCAAATGGCAATCAGATTTCTCCCTGGATCAACAAGCCCTAAGTAAAATATTAATCCTAATACTAACGTACATAGTCCTCTATCTTATGCTCTTTTAAATAAGTATCCAGGCCCTTTTTAAAGGCGTCTAATGTATTCGATAGCACCACCTCCTCAGGCAGTGAATTCCATACCTTTATTGTCCTTACAGTAAAGAAACCCTTCCGCTGTTGTCGATTAAATCTCCTTTCCTCAAGTCTAAGTGGGTGGCCCCTTGTCCTATGTACTGTTCTGTTAATGAACAGGTCTTTGGAGAGCCCTTTGTATGGGCCCTGAACATATTTATATAGTGTTATCATATCCCCTCTAAGACGCTGTTTCTCTAGTGTATACAAGTTTAACTTTTCTAGCCTTTCCTCATAACTGAAACTTTCCATTCCCCTTACAAGTTTTGTAGCCCTCCTCTGCACTTTCTCTAGTTCCATAATGTCCTTTTTCAGAAAGGGCGCCCAGAATTGAACAACATATTCTAGGTGGGGTCTTACCATGGACCGGTAAAGAGGCATAATAATATCTTCCTCCCTTGAGTCAATACCCCTTTTAATACATGCAAATATCTTATTGGCCTTTGCAGCTGCCAGCTGGCACTGCGTGCTACTGCTAAGTTTATTGTCCACCATTACTCCCAAATCCTTTTCATTTGTAGATTTCCCCAGAGAAACACCATTTAAACTATATGTTGCATTTTTATTATTATACCCAAAATGCATAACTTTACACTTGTCTATATTGAATCTCATTTGCCATTTGCCTGCCCAGTTACTCAATTTGTCCAAATCCTCCTGTAATGAAGACACATCCAGTTCAGACTTTATTACCTTACTTAATTTTGTGTCATCAGCAAACACTGATACATGGCTCCCTATGCCCTCTGGGAGGTCATTAATAAACAAATTAAAAAGAAGAGGACCCAGGACAGATCCCTGAGGTACTCCACTTATCACGTTTATCCAACTGGAGAACTTGCCATTTACTACCACTCTTTGCATTCCATCTTTCAGCCAATTTCTAATCTACACACAAACATTTTCCCCTAGTCCTATTACATTCAGTTTGTACAGTAACCTCTCGTGTGGAACCGTATCAAATGCCTTGGCAAAGTCTAAACAGATCACATCAGCCGCCGCTCCCGCATCTATATTATTACTCACTTTTTCATAAAATGCGAACAAGTTAGTTTGACAAGACTTGTCTTTCACAAAGCCATGTTGACTCCTGCTAATAATATTCCTGTTCCAGCAGAATTCCTGAATATATTCCCTTAGCAACCTTTCAAACAGCTTCCCTACCATAGATGTCAAGCTTACAGGTCTGTAATTTCCTGGCTCTGACTTTGATCCCTTTTTAAATATGGGCACCACATCTGCTTTACGCCAATCCATGGGCACCATACCTGAAATAAAAGAATCCCTGAAAATCAAATATAACGGTCTGGCCAGGGCCTGGCTTAGCTCTTTAAGTACCCGTGGGTGTATACCATCTGGCCCTGGAGCTTTGTCTACCTTAACACCATTGAATTGTTTTAACACTTTTTCTTGTGTTAGCCAGTCCCATGCTTACTGTGATTGTTCTGTAAAAGTAGTTTGCAGATTCTTGTCCATTGGGTCTTCCTTGGTAAAAACAGAAGAAAAGAAATCTCCCATCATTCCCAAGTAGCCAATGGTCGATTCTAAATGATGGGAGTTGAAGGTGACAGAAACTGGTGCCATTTCTGCCAGAGAGAGAAGCCCTGCTCATTTTGTATGTGTATAAGCAGTTGCATGTTAAGGGTTTTTTGAGGTGTTCCCCAGAATTGTTCCAATGTACTTTTATAGGCACTGCCACATATTCTTTCACCCAAAATATAAAACTGTATTGTCACAACGTAAACCATTATAACAGATCCCCCCCCACCTTTGAGTGCCAGAGAGGTATCCAGACCTCGTGGTGGGGCATCAGGACCCCTCCTAATGCTCCCAGCTACTTATCTCCCAGCCGATTTGGCTGGGAGATCAATAGTGGTGATGCAGAGGAGCAAGAGAGCTCCCCTGCTTCTATTCTACCCAGAGACAGGTAGGAGTGGGCGGGATCGGGAAACCCTCTCACATCAATGAGGGAAGCTATGCCCCCTGCCTCCTACTTGACCAATCAGCCCTTTCCAGCCCCCCTACCCCCCGATAGGAACCAGATTCACTTTGATTTTTATATATATATATATAGATATAAAGAGAGGTAGAAACTATATTGCACTTTGAGTAAGAAATGTAGAAGCCATTTTGCAGTTCTGTACAGTGCTATCCCAAAGGAGAAGGAATTAATCATGGGCCTATTCCTGCCCCATTTTCTACTGAACCTTCCTGAAAGGTGCAGCCATGTAACAAATGACCAACAGAAAAAGCAGTTTCTCCTCTAACCTTGCTCAATGTGAGCCCAATTAGTCTAAGCAAAACAGACAGGCTGGACAGACCCATTTTTTATTATTATTTTAAGCTACATTTATCAGTTTATATCTCAAATATGACAGAGCATAACAATGTCATGCTTCTTTAACAAGTGCATAATTGTGTGTGTGTGTGCGCATGTACACACATGCATGAAAGTGAGCTTTATCCATTAAAAAAAGGTGCACTACTGGGAGCAAACTAACGGCACTATAGGGAATTGAGCTTTTAACCCATTAAATGCTAGATAAGTCTCCAAAGTACTCCCTGAATATCCTGTCTAAATCAATAAGACTTTTGGGAATATGTTTTGTTCCCTATGGTGTAGCTTGTTTTCCCCAGATTTCCTCCACTTATATTTAGTACATCAGCCTCTGTGTGTGCGTGAGTGTGTGTGAATCTAAAAAGAAATTCAACATCATTGATGTAAATTAACTATACCCTAAGGGAGAACTAAATATTCCTATTGATGTAAATTGTGATTGTATCCCTTCTGATGCTAGAAAGGCCTCCACCACAAAACTGCTGTAGCCTTCAAGGAGTTTAAAGTCACATTTAAATCACTGGGAACTGGTATCTGTTGCCCCCTACTGGATAGGTATTCTGTCACAGAAGAGAGAGAGAGTGCGTGTGCGTGTGCCCATGTATATATATTAATCAGAGGGAGTATGTGTGTGTGAGTGTCTAAATCGGGGCGTGTGTCCCCATGTAAGTATATCAATCGGAGTGAGTATGTATGTATGTATATATATTTGTATCAATCAGGGTGTGAGTGCATGTATGTATATCAAATAGGGGGAGTGTGTGTGTTTATCAATCAGGGTGTGTGTCTATGTATGCATATCAATCAGAGGGGTATGTATTATGTATGTATGTGTGTATGTGTCAATCAGGGTGTGTGTGCATGAATGTATATCAATCGAGGGGAGTGTGTTTATCAATCAGGATGTGTGCATGTATGTCTATCAATCTGGGAGGGAGGGCGTGTGTGCATCAATTGGGGGGGGCATCAAATCTGTGTGTGTCTATCAAACAGAGTGTATATATGTATATCAATGGTGGGGTGCATCAGTTGGGGGTGTAATATTAATCAGCATGTTGTGTGTGTAACAATCAGGGTGTTTGTGTTTACATGTATGTATGTATCAACTGGGGGGGTGTCTGTGTGCGCACATGCAAATACATTATTTTTCAGAAGACATCTGTTATATGGAAGGAACTAATTTCAGTGGATGACCAGGGTATTATATCATAAAACGGATTAACTATTTCAGTGTTCTGGTCTCCATCTCTCCTCATAAGCCCTGTATCACAGCTTTTAATACATGTGATAACATGGACAAGATCTGCAGGCTCAGGCAGTAATGAGAGGATTAAATATTAACGAGTCTGCCTTTTTGGTGGGATCTGTAACACCTCCATTTCAGATCATCTCCATGAGCCAAGGATTTAGTTATCAAAATAAATGGCTTATACAAATAAAGTGGGGAAAAAAAAGAATGTTTATTTCTTTTCCTTTAGGGCGCTCAAAAAAGGGTCCTAAATGTTTGTTTGCATTGTAATACTGTTACTGTATAAAATAAAGGATGTGTGTTGGTCTGGAAGCCACTAAATAGTAGTTGCAGTTTTCTATCTTAAACATGATTTATTAAGCTGATAAACATGTTTTGTAATAAATCATATTGATCGCAAACTCTCAGTATATAACAACGTGCATACACTGTTTTTTTTAGCGCCCAGAACCAAACTATGGGGCACAGGCACAAAATAAACAGGAGCAGATCTGGAGTAAACCAAATGCACCATAACAGATAAATAACCATTCCTATTCACAAACATTGCAGTCCTTTCTGGCAATCAATACATTAAAAGTCCAATTTAAATCTATAGGACATTTGAGGATATTTTTACCTTACTGTGCTGCAGATATGCTTTTTCTTTTTGTAATAGCTCTTTCTTTTCTGTTGTTTATAAGGAAGTTATTAAAGGGAAATTATAATTTTGGTTATAGGGCAATTATCACGACCGTGCTTTCCTCCCATAGGAGAAGATTTGGTAAAAAAACTTGAGACTGTGGTGTGCAGCTCATGTCAGCCATTTTGGGACAAAACTACAGTGCAAATCTGGAACATACCAACTTCATCAATGGGGGGAAAAACCCTCCAAATTCTTATTGACTTAGAAATAGGATTTCAGTGAATTTACTGTTAATCAAAGGATGCGTCAGAGGTAAGAATTAGCTTCTAAAATATTGGCAAGCAAAACCAAGAGTCCCACCATATAAACATTAGAACAGATAGCTTCTGAAAGCTGTTCACCCCAAATCGCTATTACTGAATTGACCCAGGCAGAAGCAAAAATGGGTCACAGAGATGGCCCAGTGCCACAAAGTTAGCCTTTAACAAGGAGTCAAAGACTTTGTCAGCCTGATCCTTGAGATCTGCAATATCCATCAATGGGAGACCTGTATTTTTGGCCAAATGCAAAACAGGGGGAAACAATCATAGGAAGGGAAGCCCACTTCTCTAGGGTCTTAGCAGTAAAGAGGTATAGAATAGAGATGAACTTGTTAAGGAAAAGCCTCTTATCTGGTGTCATCTATTCCTCCATTAAAACCTGATCTAATGTGTTGTTAGGAGGAAAGACTATGAAGTCTTTTTTTGTATCTCTGAGAGATATCCAGAGAGGCGGACTCTCCATCAGAGGCCTCAGTGACCTGACGGATCTAAAACACCACTCTGGTGAGCCCCTCTGCAGAAAGGTAATGGTCAGCTTTTTCTAGATCTCCAAACGAAAAGGAAGAATTCAAATATTCTTCAGCAGTGTCTGTCTCCTCATCCACTGATTCCCCAACTAGCTGAGTGTCTCTTGGAAACAGGATGAATGAATGAATATGTTTATTTATATAGCACCACAAGTGTACGCAGAACTTTACAATTTAAGGGTTGAGACAATACAGTATTACAAGTGTTTTGCATAGTGAAACACTGGTAGTGAGGTCCCTGCCCAAAAGCTTACAATCTAAAGGATCAGTGCATCTAATGGTGTGGGGGGAGGGATTCATGGGTCACCATGAGTGGAGTACCCCCTGAGTGGATGATGGAATGGATGCCACAGAAGACATAAGAGGTTTAACTTAAGCTGGTTCTTGATCAGTGCTGGAGGACCTGGAGTTGTAGTAGGTGTCACACCTTAGGACAGACAGAATATTCCCCTGGATGCCCAATATGGCATGAGGAAAAACAAGCTAAGTGGGCTAAGGAAACGCCTGAATCTTTAGATTTGGGTTTCTCCATGAATCCCTTAGAATCAGGGACAAAGTAGTCCATAGTTGTAATAACGTTAATAAACACCCCAGAAAAGACCCCAAGGGTACTTATATGACAGGCAAAGGGGTTAAATCGGAGAGCAGAGATGAGGAGAATCAGCCTCTGCATAGTATAAGCAATGGAGGAACAGACAAATCTCCACTAATCTAATCAGCAAAAAACCCAGGAACTGGAGGATTCTGAGAAATGTATTTTCCCTATTACTTACACTGAGAAAATGGTAGCTCTCAAGCCGCAAAGCACAGAGAAATACCTTGCAGTGGACGTATAACATGAAGGCCATGCAGTAGGGCATGGTCAATGGTGAAGAAAGAGCCCATGCTGCCTCTTCTGTCAAAAGATGCAAAGTGCAAAGATATTTTCCACATGACCTGCCCCATTAATGTCTATGAGGCAAAGATGGCCACCACCAGACTCCCGTTCTTAAAGGGCCCGTATACTAATAGTTAAAATAGAATGAATTAAAGTAAAAAGTGACAAAAAAAAACCACTCAAATACATTAGGCAGAGTCTAAAAACAACCTAGCAATAAAGATGAGAATACACAGAACTCAGTCTAAAATGGCATAAACTGACCCTTAAAGGGTTAATATAATGAATAAAGCATAGCAGCCACCTTCATGACATAGAAATTTGAGGGGGTACGTAATTCAAGAAGAAAAAACATGTCAATAACCTCCACTGAAAGCTGATACCAAAGAATAGTGGTGTTAAATGATGATTCTTCTTTTTTCAGCCTCAAAGAAGTTCAGCAGTGAGGATCATACTCGTCATGAAGTCAATCTCCACACTGCAATCCCCCACCTAATGGGGCATTATACAGCCCTATATCTAAGATAAAAAATAAAAGTGCATAAAAACTAATTACCGTTTGAAACCCAAACCCTCCCAAACCATCTTACATTGTACACTGACCAAATGTAGGTTTCCCCTAGTTATGACCCTCACAATAAACCCAGTTATCTATGACAATGGGAGGTGGAACTTCAGATTTTATTCCCTGCACTCACTTTGGCTTACTATCCACAGAACCTTAATGAACTCAGCGATAACTCAACAAAAGAATGCAACTATAAACTCCTGAGAGCCATACTCTGTCACTTTTACACTCATTTTAACCCCTCCATTCCTCCCACACGCTGGCATTGTCACTCCCATAATGGATCTATGTTACATATATGGTGGGAATGCCCGGAGATCACCCAGTTCTGGGATGATATTATTGCTCACTTCAGTGCCATCCTCCAAGTCCTTCTCTCGACTGACCCTCTCCTATGCCTTTTTGCTACTAATCTCCCTTCAGGCATTAACCACAATTCCACTCTCTAAATTCCTTCTTCTACAGCTTCTAAACGCAGCTAAATGTCTCATACCCGCCCTATGGAAATCTAACTCTTCCTCCTCAATCTCACTCTGCACACAAAAAGTTATATTCTTTTACAATATGCAGCGTCTTCATGCTCTCTTCACTAACACTCTTGACCTTATTGACTCCAGATGGCAACCCTGTATTAACTACTCCAATCGGCTCCTGCTACATAGACCTCCTTGATAGTCCTATGACCTTTACCCCTCCCATCCTTATCCCTTTGCAATTATTACCCTCTCTCCATCCTACCCCCCTTACATTTTACCCTCTCCCCAAAAACGTACCTTCCCCCCAACCCTCCATCTCTCCAAATCCCTTTTTTTCTTTCCTTTCATCTAGACTTTCCTTTTTTTTTTTTTCCTTTCAAAAAGCTTTATTGAAGAAAAGTCAGACAGAAAAGTGCTTAGAGAAAAACAAAAATATCAGTACAGCATCTGAAGTATCAAAAGTCATAATAAACAAAACAAACAAGCTGAATGCTAATAAAACAAGATAGGCAATTGCATCCTACAGAGGACATCGCAAGCAACCAAGGAAGGTCTATCTGCATAAGTGTGTTGCACTCAAAAGAGCAAGGAGAAGAAAAGAGTAGAGTAGAAGAGAAACAGAAAGAAAAAGAGAAAAGAGAGAAAAAGAAGAGGATCTCACTCCCCCAGGGCCCATCAGCCCACACCACGACCCGGTCAGCCCCACACTCCAACCTACAGCCAGAGCTACCCCCCCTACCTCCCCAACCTCCCCAACACCCTCCAGCACCACTCGATCCATATGGGACTTTGTATACACAGATCTGTCCCAGTGCATCCAAGTTTCCTGATAGAGGGCCAACTTATTTATGCGAAAGGCATGTAACCTTTCCATATTCCTATATGTGTTCATCTGAGTAGCCCAGCTGACCAAGTTAGGGGGATCGGGTAGCTTCCATGAGGAGGAAATACACAAACATGCAGCATTTAGCATGGAGTGCAGGAGAGGGAAGGCGGGAGGATTAAGCTGGGAATGATGCGAGAAGAGACATAGAAGAGGGTCAAGTGCAATTGGGAACTTCAACACATTTTGTATAGCTAAGCCAACACGCGACCAGTATTTCTGAATACCCTCACAGGTCCACAATATGTGTCCCATAGAACCCCTCCCTGAGCCACACCTCCAGCAGG
This sequence comes from Rhinophrynus dorsalis, assembly GCA_037306005.1. Classification (NCBI taxonomy): domain Eukaryota; kingdom Metazoa; phylum Chordata; class Amphibia; order Anura; family Rhinophrynidae; genus Rhinophrynus; species Rhinophrynus dorsalis. The sequence goes on along the minus strand of CM074720.1, from coordinate 309,424,522 downwards.
ATGATGCATGATGTGGCGCAAATTTAGAAAATTGTATGGTCGTGACATACCAATCAGATCTTGCTCCATAGCTGTCCGTCCAGGAGCTCCGGTCATCCCAGGTCATCTGACCATTCCCTAGCAAACCGTGGTAAGGAGGAGGAATCCCCCACACGCAACATACTATATAGTTTAGAGAGCATCTTTAACTTATTCACTGGTGAGGAGATGAAAGATTCAAACGCAGTCAGCTCGCGAGAGAGGGTCCCCCATCTACTCACTGTGGATACATTGTGGCGAACCTGTAAGTAACGCCACTCCTCCCCCAAGGGGAGCCCACAACTCCGAACAAAGTCTTGTATAGATTGCAGGGAGCCCCGAGGCACCCAAGTCACGGAAGGAACAGAGACCATTAGAGGTCCAGGCCCTAAACTCCCTTTTATCTAAGCCCAGATGAAAATCCGGGTTGCCCACTATTTCCAGCAAAGGCAAGGGATATGGCGTCCATTTCTCCCGTCCTCCAAGGCACCTCCACAGATATATAACAGAGCCCATAATAGGAGATGCTCGTAAAGGTGTGGGTGTAGCAGAGTCAGGCTCTAGTAGTAATTGAATGGGGGAGATAGAATTAAAAGGGAAAAGGTCAATGCGAATCCAGTCCATGATAGGGGCAGGGCTAGTCATGTCTGCCAATTTGGCCAATACCACCGATGCGTAATATCTGCGAATATCAGGGAGGCCAAGACCCCCATGCCGCCTATCTTGCATCAGAAGTTGATGCTGACATCTGGGACGTTTCCCTCCCCCCCAAATGAAGTTCAAGATGGATCTCTGGAGGCGATCTAAAAAGGAGAATGGGATCTGAGTCGGAAGAGCTTGAAACAGGTAGAGTATCTTGGGTATGATCACCATCTTAACCAAATTTACACATCCGAACCAAGATATCCGAAGGTCTCGCCAAACATCATCCAGGTCAGACTCTACCCTCTGCAGAAGAGGAGGGTAATTGTATGGGAAAAGATCCAACACCTTTGTGGGGTCACGAATCCCCAAATAAGTAATACAATTCGAAGCCCGGGAAAAGGGGAGCATCCCACTCAACCGCAACTGACTATTCCTATCAAGATGTACAGGAAGAGCTTCAGATTTAGCTAAGTTGATCTTAGAGCCGGAAAGAGCACCAAAGTCATCTAAAAGTGTCAGTAGCTGTGGAACCGAGCTCTCAGGATCCGAAATCGAAAGCAGCACGTCGTCAGCGTATCCAGACACTTTGTACTCTGCATCAGCAAGACCTATTCCCCGAATCTCGGGATGAGATCTAATAGCATTTAGTAAGGGTTCCAAAACCAACACATAAGGTAGTGGCAAAAGGGGGCACCCCTGACGAGTCCCATTAGAAATGGGGAAGGAGTCCGACAGGGTGCCATTCACTCGAACTCTCACCGTAGGATGTCCATATAACGCCTCAATCTGCTGGAGGCATCGAGTGCCCAACCCCACCGCAGGAATGACACCTTATGTAAAAGAGCAATTACCTTAGCCGTGTTGTCCCGCACTTAGAAACCCTCCACAAACCCCACTTGATCCGTATGTATCAAGCCAGGAATCCAGGGCCGTAGTCTCAGAGCCAAGGTTTTAGCATAAAGTTTCAGATCTACATTAAGAACAGATATTGGCCTATAATTAGCGCAGAGGCCTTAATCTTTATCGCCCTTTGGCAAAACCACCACATGTGCCTCCAATGATTGATCCGGGAAACCCATATGCACAGATATTGCATTAAAGGTCTTAAGCAATTCTGGCAGAAGGGTGGCCGCAAATTTTTTGTAATAGGAGGATGGGAGGCCGTCAGGGCCAGGGCTCTTGCCCAACGGGAGTCCTCTAAGCACTCCACCTATCTCCTCCTCCGTAAAATCCGCCTCTAGTGAGGTAGCAGCCTCTAGGGGTAGGCGAGTCCGCATATGCGTCTTTAAGAACTGTCGTATGCAAGTCGAACGAGTTTCAGTATCTGCAAACTCCGTTGTCCCATGGACATTACATAGCTCCCCATATAAGTCTCGAAAGACAGCAGATATACGGTCGTGAGTAATATGCGAATGACCCACCCTGTCTCGAATGGTCTTAACATGAGTTGCGGCTCTACCGTTTTTAACCAGCCTAGCTAGTAAGCGACCCGACACATTCCCTTGAAGATAAGCCTGATACTTGTACCACACGAATGACTTAAAAGACTGCGTCTTCAGATGCAAGGAGATGTTAGAGCGCATCGTGGATAATTCCTGACCCTCAGATGGTGATAATGAAGATTTATGATGATCTTCAAGGAGCTTCAGGCATTTCAGCATGTCATGTAGTTGTGTAAGACGAAGGCGTTTTTTATGGGCACCTGCATGGATGAAGACTCCTTTAATGGAAGCCTTGTGGGCTTCCCAAACCATAGGGACAGAGGTTTCACCATTGTGATTCACCTCAAAGAATTCACGCAGGTGAACACGGATCTCCTCCACCAGCCCTGCGTCCTCCAAAAGGAGTTTGTTTAAGCGCCAAGATTGTCAGCAACCAGGAGCCCCCTGGACTAGTAAGTCACGAAGACAGGAGCATGGTCAGACCATTAAATGCTGACAATATCCACGTGGCTAACCTGGGACAAGGTGTATTGGTCACAAAGAAACAGATCGATCCGCAAATATTTGTTATGGGGGTGCGAGAAAAAGGAATAATCTCGGTCTCCTGGATGTTCAAGGCACCAAACATCAAAAAAGATTATGAGCTGAGAGAGCAAAGTTAAATTTTTTGGTATTGGATTTGAGGGAAGAGGACAGCGGAGGCATACAGTCCATCTGAGGTAGACTTTCCTTTTTTCTATCTTTTCTCAAACACTTCTTTTTCTACACTGTTCTGTTTCCCCTTTTCTCACATCTTCTCTTCTCAACTACACTGCTCTCTCCTCACTCTTTTTGAGTTTGACTTAAATCTTACTTGTTTATATACAGTTATGGTTGGCTAACTTGAATAGCTTAGATCAGTCCACCTCAAATGAAAGCTATTTAAAGGGATAGTAGTGTTTCATAATAAAAGCAGCTCTAATTAATCATCATAGTATTTGGGCCTTGGAAAGTGTTATTTTAATACTGTGAGAGTTGTAGTTCAAGAGTAATTGAATGATAAAGTATCCCCCTCCCACCCCTTTTACTGATGTAACATTGCTCAGCTCAGTTCAGCAAAGTGTGTCCAGGTAGATTGCAGAGAGGGGCAGTCTTCAATTATGGTAAGGGAAAAATCTGTCAAGGGGGTCAAGGTTTTCATTGTTCTCACAGTAAGAAGACTGACCCTTGATGTGAGCTGTCTGATCTATGGACTGGATTCCACATCTGAGGAGTTTGGGCTTATTCTAGGTAAAAGGGGTGGGAGGAGGAAACTATCATTCAATTACTCTTGAACTGAAACTCTGACAGTATTGAAATAACACTCTCTATGGCTCAAAGACTATGAAGATTAATTGGAGCTGCTGTTTTTGTGAAACAATACTATCACTTTAAAGCACCACTGAGAACAATTATACACTTCAGTTGTGTAGAACTTGCAACCTTCTTACTCCCATTACTTTCCAAGCCTCCTGTAATGTATTGTTACTCTTACTTACCGGAAGTCTGACTTTCCTGTTTGTGCCTGCTCTAAAAGCCATGTATGCTCCTAAAAGCCCTGATTATGTCTTCTGTTTTGTAATTTTATACAATCTTTCAATAACGCTTTTGGAAAAAAAAAAAAAAGTAAGAGCAGTACTGGCTTGCTCCTTTTGCTTGTGAGGCTGGATAGTGTGTGTGTGTGGGGGGGAGGTGTTTGAGCTGGACAAAGAGGCGGGAGTCTCCACCACATAGACCCCATCTTAAATCAATGGGAGTTTTGAATGCCTCTAGTGTGACTGGTTTACTCTCAGACTGAACCTTTTTAGCTATCTGTATAAGGCCCTAACTATTAATACATCAAGATAAAAAAAATGATAATGTAGGTGGAAATTGATCCATATTAAAAATATGCAAATAAAATAAACATGCATTTTCCTTCATATGTCCTGTACAATGCATTTTCAAAAACAAACCTGGGGAAGATGCATTAAATGTTGATCTTATGGGAACATGTATCTGGAGATGTAAGGAGATCTGCTCACCATGGAGAAGTGACTTTATAAACCAATATAAAAAAAAAATAATGGCTACCAAGTGTCCTGCAGCCCTTGATCCCACAGAGGTAAGACCCCACCTTAGATGCCAGACAAAATGTCATCACATAATATTAAACAGCTTTAGGTATCGTTTGCACAAACTTACCAGGTTGTTTAACCCTATGTGCATAACAATCTTTATCAACACATGAAAATAATTAATAAACTTAAGTGGCTTTAAAGCCACTTAACTCACACATCATGAGACATCCACTGCTTGAATTTTGTGAAAGGTGTTGTTACATGAGCACTTTTCCAGTCTGAGAGACCTACAGTATGAGATTCGAGTTAAATAGTGAAACCCACTGGTGTGTAATTTCTGTAAACGCTAAATAAAGCTGTTCTAATTTTATATGATAACATTTCTAATTAGATTGTATTTGACTGCATATTTTTGAACCTATATGTTATTACAAAGTCAGTCATTCTATTGTTCTATTTCTACCTGTATAATCCACAGAGTTCATGGTCTTATAAATATAAAATTAAGTGTGCACCGAGATCTCCTCAGACACTGACCGATCGAAATATCTGACTCTGTGTGTTTCTCAGTTTGTTTCTGCTGAAGAGTCCTTAGCCTATGTAAGAGAAGAGACTCATTTTGGGCTTAATAGATTTACCCAGATTGAACCCTTTCTACATATATTTTTATTGCAATACCTTTTCATTAAGTTGAGGACTAGAATTTTTAACATAGCTATCCGTGTACAGTTTCTTTTTAAATAAAAAAATAAACTGTAAAAGTAACCTTATTTTTTTTCATTATTTCATTATTACAAAGTATATCTTTTAGACTTTGTTTTATTCAATGGATGTGTCTACACAGGAGAAATGTTACAAAATGGTAGGCTTCATTGTAATACATATAACTTTCATCTGGCATTCAAGGGGCTAAGGGAAGGATGTGACCATGGCTGTAGCTACATCGACAGCTAGAGAGATTCCAACTTTGCCAAACACAGGTTGATGATATTGGAACTGTGAACTCTGACAAATTAAGCAGCTTTCAGAGCTTAGTACATGTAGTGAAGTGTTTCATTAACATATAAATACATCCAAATGAATATGACAACGGCTCATTAAGCTATATTTCAATATGCAAATGAGCCATTTTTGAAATAGTCACTAAACCTGGAGAATGAATGACAGATTCCTGGTGATAATAGCATATTTGTGGTGAATTTTCAAGGATGTGATGGCAAAGATATCATAGTGCATATGTTGAAATGTCATTGAAGCAAGTAAGCCACCAAACTGCCAACCAGGCCCCTTATCGAACCTTAGTAGTTCAGTGATATCACACACTTTAATTTACCATTCATTACATGTATTTGTGAGCTGTGACATGTTCAAAATTATACAATGACCTGTCATATGAGAAGAAAAATAAGGGAGGAGTAATCTTTTCTTCCATAAAATTTTTTTTGTTTTGTTTTGTTTTAGGGCTTTTCCCTCTGAGTAAACCAAGAGAACTCCTCATTCAAAACTTATTAAAGCTGGTGCCCCGAATGCAACTTTTATTTATAATACACTCTAGGGCAAGCTTTCTAGTACAGAATAGGAACAGCACCACCTTATGACCACAATAGAAAACTGAAGTTTAATATTTTAAAAAAAAGTTTGAACGTCAATATCTTTTGAGTGAAAATACTCTCCAAGCGGTGGGGTTACCCTTGTTTTACTCAGTAAAAAAAGCCTTACAGCATAGTATCCCAACCCTCTCCTCAGGGGGCACCTAATAGGCCATTGTCTTTAGGATTTCCCTGCTTGTGCACCGGTGACAATCAGAAGCTCAGCTATTTAATTGACTCAACTATGCATAAGCAGGGAAATCCTAAATAAATGGCCTAATAGGGGTCCCTGTAGCAAACATTTTTTCACAAAAAAGTTTACTGCTCCTTTAAACTGTTAAATGTGGAAGGCTATGAACCTACTTAGGAGGAGAAAATTGAGATACGCTGCTTACGATTGATTTAATAAATTACATTAAAGTAATTCTGTAATGTTACTTTATATTTAAAATTCTGATGCAAAGCTGCAGCACAATAATTGCTTCTCAGTCTACAGTGCTGATTGATTTTTAATATATTCACTTGAAGAATTTAGGATGTGGAAAATAACAATCTGGGATATCATTATGCAAGGCAACTGTGAGTTTGTGATATTTGATGCTTTCATTTTGGATTCCAGTAATCCTAGTTACTTTAACTTAAAATTTCAAATGTGCCTTTATAAAAGTTTTCTGATTGTGCTTGATTTTAAATATGCATAAAATAAGGGAAAAATACACTGCTTTGCCACACCTTAAAGTGTTCTAAAGCAGTACGCAATCATATTTTGTTTAATCCTTCGAATGCCAGATGGATTAAGTCATTACTTTATGATCCCTAAACTAGTTTTTAAAAACTTTAAAGTGGACCTGTCACTAAACATATTTTAGTCTCATCAAAAGTATCTAATTAAACTCTCTATTCAGTGAGCTTTATTTTTCAGTCAGTACGATGGTTTTAGAGATTTTTGGTTTAGTAGTTAAGGAATCCTTTAATTTCAGTAGAGCAGAGCTCTCTGAACTGTGTGGCGCAAAAGGCATAATTAATTACTTCCCTGTCCTGAAACAGCCATGATCTTCTCACTCCTCCATCTGTGGCTGCCAGAACATATCAGCTTCCACCAAAGGGAAGAATACATTAAGGGGGAGGTATAATCATGCAAATCATCTCATGATGCATGCTCTCATTAAGTATGGACTTGATCAAGTGTCAGATCCTTTTTAACAAGAAAACAGATTTGGTAAAACTGTTGTAGTGTATCCTAAAATATGGTACTAAGGAGACACAAATTGCAGCACTGCAATGAATACTTAAATATGAAGCGAAGACCTCTACAGGTTCATTGTGCCAGCATAATTTTGTGTACACAACTGAATACAACATAACTTCTCTGCATGAAACAGATATCTTGACCAATTAAAAGTAATTACTCGGAGGGAAAAAATCATCTTGTAATGCTTCTGGAAAAAGAAAAAACAGGAAGCACCCCTGGTGGAATATCTTCAAATAAAGGAATCACCTCCCGTCACCAAAGGAAAACCACTCACATAATAAGTAGCTGAACGTAACACATATATGTAATTCAGCACAAATGGCTTTGGCGGTATATTATATACTGCCCCCCTCTAGCAGTACTCGTCAGCAGCTCCACTCCCAGGCACAATCAACCACAGCGTGGAAGCACAAACATGCGGAGAAAACACAAAAATGGACGAGCGCCTCTAGTGTGTTATCCAATGTACAATCAACCAATTAGAACACATAATAGAGATACACTCACAATATTATATTGCTGACTGTCAAGCATATATTGGCCATCAACTTTTACTGCTTGAAGGGTACTTTACCCATCCCCTGCCCTTACTGAATGAAAAAAAAACCATGCCTTTGTTTTAGTTGAAAGCATCTTTCCTCTAATCAAAGGATAATACCTTGTTTTTACTCAGCTCTTTGAGCAGAGAGGTTTGTATTGCCCTTGAATATTTGCAAATGCTAATCATGTCCCCTCCTTAGACAGCTCTTCTCTAATGTAAACAAATGGAGCTTATTCTAGCTTTGTGACCAAATAATCAGAATTTTATTAAAGACAGGAGGCGAATATTGCATCATCTTACTTTCCTGATCTCCACAGCAGCAAAGGAAAAAAACACAGAAACTGAACAACCAATCAGAAATAACATCAAGGTATATAAGTCCAACCCTGCATCACAGCTTCCCCTTCCTTTGGGCAATGAACGCAGGAAAAAGAAGACCAAAACGTGATGAATTTGAAGAACAGCAGCAAACACCACACGCCAGAATAAAGATCACGAGGAAAGAACCTCCCAAACAAAGAGATCCTGATGGGTCCAAGACAAAATTATGCAGAAAGAAAAAAGAGAGAACCATAACAGTAACTGGGAATATAGGAACATGCCACAGATCAATAAACAAAGGAAGGAGGGAAAAACATAGCGAATATGAAAAACATAATAAGCATGAATAAAAAAAAGTGAGATAATGAAAACAGTGCTAGAACAATAATATGGCTAAGCACATAGCTTACAGCAAAATAGCAAAATGAAGGTAGAGGGCAGGGATTCCAAAATTGGTGGGAAAAATATTCACCTCCTGTCTTTAATAAAATTCTGATTATTCGATCACAAAGCTAGAACAATCTCCAATTTTATGGCATGACAGGAGGCTCATACTGCAGTTTTAATGCTGTGCAACCAAAGAATCCACAGCATGAGACACTGGATAACAATAAAACCGATGAAAGGCAGATTCCCTGGCCAATCCACCAAACGCAAGATGTCCTGAAGAGAACAAGCCCCAAAATGCTTGACACGCAGCAGCACCTCTGACAGAATGAGCACCGGAAGAGGGATCTACACCCGTCAGGGACAAGACCCAGTGGGCCCATCGGGCCAGAGTTGGAGAGGAGACAGGACAAAAAGGGCTAGAATAAGAAATGAGCAATCAAAGTCCTACTGAGGTAAGATTGAAGGTAACGAACACCACCCAGAAGTGGATCCAAAGGAAAAAAGATAGGAGATAGAGAAGGAGGAAAACTGGGTCCTACGGAAGACCTGAAAGCTAACCCCATCTGGTGGGAAGCACAGAGAATTAAAGTCAAGCGCCTGAACATCAGAAACCCTGAGAAACCAGACCAAACCTAACAAAGTGATAGGCTTAGCAGAAGGGTGACGGAAGGACAAATCAGAGTTGCCTGACAAAGATTAAAAAGGTCCAAGACCAAGAAGATGCCCCATAAATGGGAATATCGAGGTGCTGGATAGGCGCATGTCATGCAAAAGTCGACAGATCAAAGGGTCCCTGTCCACAATAGTAACTGCCAGCGGGACAGGAGCAGTCAAGATAGTGGAATGAAACATATTAATAGTACGGTTCAACTTACCCTCCGAAAAAAGAGCCAAAAGAAAATAAACGATGGCGGTCACAGGAGCCAAAAATATATAACTCAGTTGAGCTGCACACCAGCTATTCCAGGTGTTCCATGTGCTAAGATAGGCGTGTCTAGTGCCTGGAGCCCAAGAGTCGCGGAGGAGATCTGTAACCGACCGCGAGAGTCCAAACAAGTTCCAGGAACACCTGAAATTGATCATGCTACCAAATCAAGTCATTGGCCGAGGACGAGAGGGTGAGGAGAACCCCCCAGATCCTGAAGTAGACAGGGACTCCAAAGGAGGAGGACAGGATGATCGCAAGACATCTCCAAGAGGGCCGGGAGCCATGGCTGGGCAGTCCACAATGGCGCCACAAGCAGAAGTGACAACAAATGTCGATGGATACGAAGAATCACTCGGGAGATCATGAGAAGAGGGGGAACGCATAAGCTCCCAACAGAGGACATGACTGGGAGAATGCATCTGTCGCAGTCGAGTCCGGGAGCCAACTGAAGAAGGTCAGAACCTGGCATTCCATCTGGATGCAAAAAGGTCCATGGAGAAAGAAACTATGTGGCACTCCATTTATAGTGTTAGACAACTTAAAATATTCACCTTACAATTCTCTGAATTCTATCATTTAAATCAGCATTCTAGCCTTTCACATGTATTGTCCCCAAAGATGATCCCTTTCAGTTTACACACTGATTTTATGAAAAGCTGTATTAAGTTATCCAAGTATACTACTTTCATAGCTATACCTTTTTCTAAATTACAACCTACCCTTTCAGAGAATGCAAATAAATTAGTTTGACATGATCTGTCCTTCATATAAGAATTCTGGTTTTTACTAATGATATTGTTGTTCAACACACAGTCCTGAAAACTATCCTTTAATAACCCTTCTAGACACTATGGAAGTCAAACAAATGTGTCTATAGTTATCATGTTTCAATACGGACCCCTTTTTAACCACGGGACTACTTCTGCTTTCCTCCAATCACAGTGTGTTCTGCTTGATAAAAGTCAAAAAATATTAAGAGTAATGGCAGGTCTATTACCAAACTAATTTCTTTAAGTACTCTTAGGTATATGCCATCAGGTCCAGGTGTTTTATTCACTTGAATCTTTTCAAGACTGTTTTGGACTTGTCCTCAGTTCAACATGTGCCTTGCAGAAGACGTTAGTTTGGTATGCCCAAAGTCCGTCATCGTTTCTTCCTTTGATAATTTGTTTACAGTGTCAGCCACTGCCTTATCCTAATTCATTAACTTGTCTCAATGTTAATAGACTCAGTATCAGCTTATCTTATTCTTACTGAAATACATTTTAATTTGTTAAGGGCAGAGTGTGTAGGGACACTGCCCACCTAACCTTTCAGAAGTCAGACTACTGCCCAGAACTCTAGGAGGGGACACAATCCAGATACCTTAGATTACTATTTAGGTCTTTTGTTTGTCCCTTAATTGCAGATATATCCTTCACCTTGCAACCCATATATTATAGTTATGATCACCAACCCTAAAAAAAAAAATAGCTTGTGAACTAGATGAGGATATAATTTGGGGATGTATTTGTTGCACAAGAATCCTCATGGCTCTTTTCAGTAAGAATAAAAACACATTTATTAAGAATTTATAAAATTAACTCAATTTGTCTGGCTTTTATATGTTCCCATTACAAAACAAATTGTGTTGTGACAAGCCTCTACAGCAAAAACCATCAGACACTAAATAAGCATGCAATTCAAAACTAATTTACTAATGGATTGGGCTTTTCAGATGCTGGAATAATTTTCATATTGAATCCATTCTGGAATGTATTCATCTCCAACCATCTACAGCTTATTTCAAGAAAACTAAATGGAGGTGGGGCCCTGATGCCCCACCATGAGGTCAGACTTCTTTTATTTATTTATTTTCAACTAGTAGGGCCACAGTGGCAGGTGGTCGTGGTGCAGTCATACCCAGTAGAGACTGCCCGCTCCACCGCTGATACAAAGCTGGACGCTCCGAAGTCAGGCCGGCTCTGTATCAGCCTTGTCACGGGCAGTCTCTACTGCGCATGCCTGAAGCACGCTCAGCAGTCTCGACTGAGCATGACTGCGTCGTTATAAACTTTGTAGCGAATTATTATATAGGACGGTTAAGCCATAGAGTAAGGTTTTCTTTTTTTTTTTTCTTTTCTTTTAAACAGAGTGGCAGCGGTGATTGGTTGAGGTAGCCCCCAACCAATCAGCACTTTCTAGCCATGCTCCCTGACAGCGAACCAAATATATTATATTATATATATATGTATACACACACACACACACACAAATACTATAGATATTGGTTAGTAGAAATGTATGTGGCCTACTGACTGCAAAATAGGTGAAAAAGAAAAAAAAAATTGGCACTGAATTAAGTGCGGCTTTTGACACCTATCATGACATCTCCAATGAGGTGCTAAAAGCCCACCTTAAAGGAGAACTAACAACTCCTAATACTAACCCCCCACCACCACCATTTTCCTTACTATCACCAGAAAATCCTAAAGTGCTCTGTGAATGTTGCCCTTGTGCTTTATTGAAGAGGTAACAACTTCAACCAGTCCTGGAGTGTCATGTCCATTGAGGCAGATATGACAGTTCCTGTAAGTTTTTTTAAACCGAAGTAGAGTGTATGAGCCTACTTATCTGTTTTAGGACAAGAATAGTTAGCAATGCATGGGAAATCTCTCTGGTCCTTAAAGGGTTAAAATTAACATGTACACTGGAACAGTGTGTGGTTGTAAATGGAAAATTCTCCAATACATTTAAAGTGGAGAGTGGAGTACCTCAGGGTTCAGTATTAGGTCCACTGCTTTTTAACATGTTTATAAATGACCTGGAAATAGATATAGAAAGCAAAATATCAATATTTGAAGATACTAAATTATGCAAGGTCATTAATTCAGAACAGGATATTTTCTCTCTACAGAGGGACTTACATACAATGTCAGATTGGGAAAACATATGGATATGAAGTTTAAAGGGATAGTAATACTTCGTTTTAACTTTATTTTATTTTGTAGGCATTAAGAATGATATAAGTCTTATCTCTCAGACCTTTATGGTTTATGAGATATTCACAAGCAAAGTTTCCCCTCCCGCCCCTTTTACTTAGTGTAAGCCATCTCTTCTCAGATGTGGAATGAAGTCCATAGACCAGACACATAACAGAAGGGGACACTCTTATTCCTATGAAAACAATGAAATCCCTACCCCCTTGACAAGCTTTTCAGGTTTTCCCTTATCTTAATTGAAGATTGTCCCTCTCTGCAGTCTACCTGGGCACCTCCCTTCTGCTCTGGCTGAGCAGTGTTACATCAGTAAAAGGGGTGGGAGGGGGACACTGTTATTGAATTACTCTTGAACTACAACTCTGACAGAATTGAAATAACACTCTCCAAAGTCCAAATACTATGGTGATTAATTAGCGCTGCTTTTATTATGAAACATTACAATCCCTTTAATGTGGGGAAGTGTAAAGTCATGCATTTGGGAGGACACAATCCCAAGGCTACTTATGAACTTAATGGAATCATTTTAGGGGACTCATTGCTAGAGAAAGACTTGGGTATCCTTGTCAATTACAAACTTGGAAACAGTGACCAGTGTCAAACAGCAGTAGCAAAGACAAACAAAATCCTGTCTTGCATAAAAAGAGGTATCAAAGCAAGAGTGGATAGCATTATTTTGCCATTATACAACTCATTGGTAAGACCTCACCTGGAGTATGCAGTGCAACTTTGGGCACCGGTTCTGAAAAAGGATATACTAGAACTAGAGAGGGTACAGCGAAGAGCAATAAAATTAATTAAGGGAATGGAGGACTTGACATATGAGGAACGACTAGACAAACTTTGTTTATTTACTCTAGAGAAAAGACGACTAAGAGGAGACCTTATCACATTGTACAAGTATATGAGAGATCAATACAAGGATCTCTGTGGTGAGCTATTTATTCCAAGGCCTGATCAGGTGACCAGGGGGCACCCCTTGAGATTAGAGGAAAGGAGATTTAAACTTCAGCAGAGGAAGGGTTTTTTTACAGTAAGGTCTGTTAAATTGTGGAATTCATTGCCCAAGGAGGTGGTTATGGCAGATACAATGGATACATTTAAGAGAAGATTAGATACATTTCTTTCAAAAGGGAACATACAGAGTTATACTGTTTATCAGTAGGCAGATCAGGAAGGTCTGATAAAGACTAACTTAATTGGTAGCAGGAAAGCTATAAAATTCTCAGTTACTGGGGTATGAGGAGAAGATTGAACTTGATGGACTTGTGTCTTTATTCAACCTAATTTACTATGTTACTAAGTTTGGTCTGTGGTCCTGCCAGCAACTGTCATGGCCTTCTCTACAAACGTAACATCCAGGACTGACTGAAAACGTTATTTTGAACAAAAGTACAATGGCAAATTTTAAAGGGTCAATTAGGATTTTTGGCCATAACAAGTGAGAGGTTATTATTAGGAGCTATTACTTCTTTAAAGTGGAACTATCAAAATAACATTGCCCCCCAAACCCTTACTAACTAACGATAGGCACAGGCATACTTTCATTAGGCTGAATAAGTTCGGCAGTATTGAGGAAAAACAACTTCTTTGGCAGGTACCAGCTGCACAGATCTTATAAGAGAAGCCCTCTGCGTCTGCGCCATCACTAACTTCCAGAGCTTAAGGTACCAAGGAAGGTCACTCACCAATCCTGGCGGTGAACGGGACAGACAGCACAGACTCACAGGTACCTTTTCTCCAAGATGTCTGCATTGTTGCCCGCTGGTGCCCGCCAAAGAAGTTGTTTTTCCTCAATAATGCCAGACTTATTCAGCCAAGTTAAAGTATGCCTTTGCTTATGGCTATGTTAATAAGTGTATGGAGGGCAATGTTATTTTGATGACAGTTCTGCTTTAAATATAGGAGAATTTTTAATAGTCCCTAAGGTGAAGTTGGTTCACTAGAACTCTGTTCTTCTCTTCTTTTGTGCATGAGGCCCACAGTGATTAAAAATAGTAAGTGAAGGCTTCCCTTCATTCTGAGATGTAATCCCTGGGAATGCAATTGGGCTGCTAGCAGTGTTTCTTCAAATTACTTGGTCATTTTCACCAACAGTCTCTAATAAAGAGCAACACTGGTTTCTTCAGTCATAACCACCCTCAGCATGCATTGCTTCAGAAAAGCATTATTTAGATCACATGGAAATGAATAGCTTTCAAGAGAAGAAATATATTGATAAAAAGATCCAAAACTCAAGGGATTATAAAAAGTGCCAGTGCATATTTCAAAGAAAGAGAAGTGTAAGACTAAGAGGTCAAGCAGAAAACATGAAAGGTGACAAGTTAATGGACCATGGAAGTGATACTTTACAAGAAGGTTAGAGGATCTCTTCCCCATGAGGGATGGTAAAGGCAGAAACTTGAACAGGTTTACAATAAAGCTTTATTCCAAGTTCAAAAAAAGGTCACGGTATCAGAGGTATTTATATCTGATTTGTAGATATTAGATGTTGTCATTTACTTTTTAGACATCCTATTTGTATTTGCTACTATAAAATTTTGTGAGAAAATATATTTTTTCTTGCAATTTAATAATTACATTTTCAGATATCAGGGAAAAAATACTTGTAATTTTATTATCAGGAGATTATTCATCCTTCTCCTTGTCTGGCTCCATCTAACAGATCACAACAGGATCTACACTGCTTGGACGTAGCTAGGTGTCTAAGATACTACTTACATTGCACTTTTAGTAAACCAGAGTCACTTTTTGTGATACTTGAGGGCGCCAGAGTAGGTCAAAAGGTGTCTTAGGGGACATTGGCCACACCCAGTACCTTTTAGGGTAACAGTTCATTCCACCAGAGAAGTGGGTGCTATATGGGGCTAAAAGTACCAGGCATCTGCAGAGCAGTTGTACAAGGCAGGAACTGGTCACAACTTAATGTTTGCAAAAAGTTACAGAGTCAATGTACTAGCCTTGGCTGACTCCAGTTTTGGGAGGAAGGGCCTATAGGCAGTAGTGCCTATATAGGTGTCCTTCTTGCCTTTATTTCTTGTATCTCTTCTGCTTTTACTTAGTTTTGGTATACTGGTATCCACTGGCACATGATTTTTATAATGGGTTCTGGTTTTGAGACTAACATTCTTATTGGGAGTTTTTCTCCCCCTCCCTGGAATCTTGGTTGGTATACCTTTGATATATATAGCCCCATGATTTCGGTTTTCCACAATGGATGAAAAAGTTTTTTTGTGTGTGTAAGTACCGATAAATCCTTTTCTCTTAGGCCTTGTGGACATCCCTCTGGGTGTCCTTTGGGTTCTCTGGTGTGGTGACCACCTCCCTGCCCTACCTTTTGTTCTTACGTCTTTACTATACATTGAAACTGAGGATGCTTCTGCTGGGTAAGGGAAGTGACCCCATGGTTCCTGTGTTTCACCAGAACTTATAAAATAAAATGACTTATAGGTAAAATATATAAAAATCCCCTTTTTAACTTGAATTTTATTGACGATTGCAATTATAAGTCAAGGAGAAGGACAGAAGATGGTGGGGGGAGGGATAAAGGATCATGAACAAATTAATTGAAACAGATCATGTTAACTACAATTAGAATGTACGAGAGATAAGCTTTCAGGGACACCAAATATGACCTTTTTGAAAAAAGCATTTCATGCACAAAAAGTGAAGGAATTCTGTCATTAACAAAGTGCACCAAATGAGACAAAGAAAATAACATTTGATTTAAATTAGACTTTTTAACTCATTTAATGCTAGAGGGATCTAACACATTAGGCTCCTGAATGCTAGAGAGGACACCAACACACTGCAAATCAATGCAGTGGAGACAACTCTAGCACCCATGGGGATAAAAAGCCCCACTTAAGTCAAAGGGGAATTTTGCAGAATTTTCATTTCTTCCATATGACACAGTTGCTTTACTTCATAATTGCACCTTTTTATAAGAATTAAATGGACACCAAATAAGAATGACCCCCAGGAGAGTAAGAGGGGGGCATTCCTGAATGGAAGCAGCCTTCTAGCAGGAAAAGCCCTAGGCCAGTGGGTTAACTTGGTTGGTTAGCTCAGGTCTCACTTGGAACCAGCAGATTCCTCAGATATTAGTAATAATATGGATGGTCTATGTACTGTGGGGTAACGATATGGGTAAAGTCAAGAATACTGATCTTATCAATACAATTAAATAGGAAATTGGTAGCTTTAAGTCTATGTTTCACAGAGTGCTTATAATTGGTCTGATACTGTACCTAGGCAGAAGTATAGGAAAGCAAGGGTATTAAAGGCTTTGGAGCTGTCCATGTGCAGGCTTAAAGGGACAGTAATGTCCCATAAAAACTTTTTATAGTTTTATAGAGCCTTAGAAGATAAGCAAAATGGTGCAAACCCTATCTCTCACACTGCTATGGTTTGAGAGATATAGGGAATCAAAGTCCCCCCCCCCCTTCTTCTGATGTCGGCTCTAAAGCTGACAGCAGGAGAATCGAGTCGTAAGACTCGGGATGGCTCTGCAGCAGAGCTGAGAATGTGATATCTATAAAGAATTAATTCACTGGAAAGATCTACAAAATGTGCCTGGTTTGTAAGCACGCTTTGGGGCCTGAAAGAGATCGCTCCAGTCTTGGAACGGTCAATTTTAGGCCTCATTTTTACTTACAGCTCTTCCGGTGGAGCTCTGTAAGTAAAACGTATGTGACATATTATGAGCTAATTTTTACCAGGGAGCAGATAAAAGGTATGAACCTCCATTCACACCTCCCAATTGTCCCTTTTTGATTTTTTAATCCTTTGAGGGCAAGTGGGGTATGTAATGTGTTGCATACCCCTCTGGCACTCGAAGCGTTAAACTCACAATAACTATGTGAGTGCCCAAGAGGTAACCAGTGTATTGGAATGCAATGTGTTTGATACCTCTCTGGCACTCAAATGGTTAATGTTTGTTTACCCTTCTGTATGTGTGTTTATAAATCAGATTGTGTAAATAAAAGGCTTTGGTGTTTTACCATTTACTCAGCAATACAAAGTGGTGGCAACAGCAATGTATTGGAGACCCTTCTAGAGACCCCTCTAGCATTCCATGGGTTAAAAATCTGTATTAAAGTACATGGAAATGTAGGATTTTCTTTACTTGTTCCTTATGGTGCAGTTGGCTTACTCCAGAATAAATTTATACTAAATATGGGCCACTGCCTCTGATGTCAAACTCTGGTATGGCTTCTAGTCAGACATTACAAAAGTCAGTGAAAGAAATGCAGGAATAAATGACCTAAAGCTAACGCAATAACCAGTGTGTGTTTGGTCTCCGTACACACAGCAGGCCATATGAATGCATAAACACTGATCACACTGTGCTGCACAACCCACTGGTCACCAACAGGTTATTTCTTCTTTGCATTTTATCATTTTTATTATACATGACAAACTTTATGTTTTATCACATTAGGGCCATATGCAGAAGAAGAAAAAAGAAATACTGAAACCATGTATTGAAGCACTCTTGCACTCAAGTGGTTATAATCTCTGTTTAAATCAATGGCAATTTTAATTAGCAGTTGGTTTCGCCAGATGGTCCCCATTTTTTGTTTTTACATGGTATCTTGTAGCATAATAAAAAAGTAAAACATGCAGCAGTGATTCTAGGCTCCCAGAGGACCTGGGGTTCTGGCTCATCTTATGTATTATTATTATACTAGAAGAAGAGCCCGTGTACATGGGCCATAGTGCCGGACGGTCGCGGGGCAGCCATGCCCAGTAGAAACTGGCAGCACAACGGCTGACACAGAGCTGGATGCTCCGAAGTCAGACCTCCGCCCCGCTCTGTATCAGCCTCGTCATGGGCAGTCTCTACTGCTCATGACTGCATTGTTACAAACTACTTAGCGAATTATTAGATGGGATTACTGTGAAGCATACCCCAGTGGAACCAGCACCACTAGCACAATCAGCAAAGTAATACACCATTGCATGCCATGGGCTGGCAATGAGATTAGAGGATTTATCTGTCTGTCAGTGGTTCTCAACCATAAACAAACATTAACAATGAGTTTTAAATGTATGCACATAGATATTGGACAATATGTTTAATTTTATAATTCTGACTGCGATACCTAACACTAAATAGAGATTTCATATATATATATATATATATATATATATATATATATATATATATATATATACATACACACACGTGTGTGTGTGTGTGTGTGTGTGTGTGTGTGTGTGTGTGTGCAATTGATAAATAACAAAATATATTACGGTTTTGCAAACACATTTGTAGACTGTCCCAGTGAAGTGGTTATTTCCATATCGCGCTATTTCGGCTATGCTGAAGAGCCGCAGGACGTCCCGGGACCAGAATCTGCTTCTCTCAGCTAGAGCCTGACATCAGGGAAAGGGGAGGGAGGGGGAACTTTAGAATCATATATAGTGGATATAAAAAGTCTACACACCCCTGTTAAAATGCCAGGTTCTTGTGATGTTAAAGAATGAGACAAAGATAAATCATGTCAGAACTTTTTCCATCTTTAATGTGACCCATAACGTGAACAATTCAATTGCAAAACAAACTGAAATCATTGAGGGGGAAAAATAAAAAACTCACAATAACCTGGTTGCATAGGTGTGCACACCCTCTTATAACTGGGGATATGGCTGTGTTCAGCATTAACCAATTACATTCAATCTCATTACACACCTGCCATCATTTAAAGTGAGTCCGATTAATCACAAATAAAGTTCAGCTGTTCTAGTAGGATTTTCCTGACATTTGCCTAGTTGCATCTCAGAGTAAAAGCCATGGTCCGCAGAGAGCTTCCAAAGCATCAGAGGGATCTCATTGTTGAAAGATATCAGTCAGGAGAAGGGTACAAAAGAATTTCCAAAGCATTAGATATACCATGGAACACACTGAAGACAGTCATCATCAAATGGAGAAAATATGGCACAACAGAGACATTACCAAGAACTGGACATCCCTCCAAAATTGATGAGAAGAAGAGAAAAAAACTGTTCAGGGAGGCTTCTAAGAGGCCTACTGCAACATTAAAGGAACTGCAATGCTTTTTTGGAGAAAACCAACTATGGACTGCTAATAACGCTAGGAAGACAAAGACTTAGAGCGTACATTGTGTTGGGGTGGTAGTTCCCCTTTTATATGATCCATTACTGTCCCGTAAGGCAAGAAGAGCAATTCTGAAGCAAAACATCTGAACTACAGGGGACAAATAAATGTCCCCATTGATTTAAATGGGGTTTCCAACCCTTTGAATGCTACAGATGTCTCAAACACATTATGAAACAATGCACTGGTGACCTTTCCAGCATTCAAGTGGTTAAAATCCCCTTTTAAATCAATGGAAATGTTTGTCTCCTATGGTTCTTTTGATGTGCTCCAGAATCACTCCATTTTCTTAGACCATAAGCCTCAGTGGATCACCTTTCTGGTCATTTGACCTTCAAAGCAGGATAATGATAAAATGTAACACTATCCCTTCAGCACTGAGTGTTCTATGCACAATCTTAATGACAAAGTACATTTTATACATTATATGTCTACTAGTGTAAAAGACCATGTACACGGGCCAAAATGCATAAAGAAAGAAATTTTCAGAGTGTTAATATACTATGTGGTATATTTTAATGTAATTTATGCTAATAGAAAAAAAAGTTATTTTTTTCGCAATTTAAAGAATTAAATATATAAACAGTAAAGTAGACATGAGATCATAATATAAAGTAAAATAAAGTTTAAAAGGTACATGAAGAATCATCAAATAATATAGAATGCCAGATGTATGTATGTCCGATGCAGTCATGCACACTACTGACTGCCCGAACGCACAGAATGCTGGAACTGTACTGGGACCCATTCTTTTTAATATTTTTATTAGTGACATTGCAAAAGGTATTCAAGGTAAGGTATGCCTTTTTTGCAGATGATACCAAGATCTGCAATAGGGTAAACATTCTAGGGGGAATAAGCCAAATGACAAATGATTTAGGTAAATTAGAAGAATGGTCAAGAGTGTGGCAGATGCAGTTTAACGTTGATAAATGTAAAATAATGCACTTGGGACATAAAAATCCAAAGGAAAAATATACTATTAAGGGTACTGTACTGTCAGAGACAACAGAGGAAAGGGATTTGGGAGTAGTTATCTCTAATGACTTAAAGGTAGGCAGGCAATGTAATAAAGCGGTGGGGAATGCAAGCAGGGTACTGGGTTGTATAGCTAGGGGCATTAGTAGCAGAAAAAGGGAAGTGGTCATGTCACTCTACAGATCTTTAGTTAGACTTCACCTAGAGTATTGTGTACAGTACTGAAGACCCCATCTCCAGAAGGATATAGATGCTCTAAAGAAAATTCAAAGAAGGGCTACTAAAATGGTGACTGGTTTACATGAAAATAAATATCAGGATAGACTAAAGGATCTGAACGTGTATAGCTTGGAGGAGAGAAGAGAGAGAGGGGATATGATAGAAACATTCAAATACATGAAAGGATTCAACAAAGTGCAGGATTGAAGTATATTTCAAAGGAGTAAAAATGTTAGGACAAGAGGCCATAGTCTAAAAATAGAGGGGCACAGGTTTAGATGTAAAGTAAGAAAGTTTTACTTCACTGAGAGGGTAGTGGATGAGTGGAACAGCCTACCAGCAGAAGTGGTAGAAGTTAATACAGTGACAGAATTTAAGCATGTATAGGATAGGCATAAGGCTGTCCTTAACTTAAGGAAAGACCAAGGACCAAAAAAGGTTTGAGGTTTTTACTGTAAGAAAATGGGCAGACTAGATGGGCCGAAATGGTTCTTATCTGCCGTCAAATTCTATGTTTCTATGTACTGCGCATTACTGCATCGGACAAACATACTGCACATGATTGCATGTATTCTATACCTTTACGTTACAACAACTTTACTTTTCCTCCCTGATCTACTTTCCCCTCCAACTCACAATATCTCCTCTCAATTGTTAACTCTCTCCTTATCTCCCTGAACCTATACCTCCTCCCTTCATTCACAGGCTAAGACCTTGGCACTTATTTTAACCCCTTAAGGACCCCTGATGTGCCAGGGCCATCATGGGAGAACTTGCCAAAAGGACCTTTGACAGTCCTGGCAAGTTTTGGGCTGGTTGAGTGTGGAGGAATGTTCTTCAGGACTGGGTGAGAGTGGAGGAATGCTCTGCAAGGCTGGGTGAGAGTGGAGGAATGCACTGCAAGGCTGGGTGAGAGTGGAGGAATGCACTGCAAGGCTGGGTGAGGGTGGAGGAATGCTCTGCGGGGCTGGGTGGGGGTGGAGAAATGATCTGCGGGGCTGGGGTAGTGTGGAGGAATTCAGGGCTCCCCATGCTGCTGCACACGGTTTGTGGTCCTTAACTCCTGTCTGCTCTGCCGCGCCGCCAGTCCTTAAGGGGTTAAAGAATAATCAACACCATCAGCCAGTAGCGTGCAGTATGTTTGTCCGATGCAATCATGCGCAGTACAGCATTCTGTGCTTTTGGGCAGTCTCTTCTGCGCATGACAGCTTCTGACAAATATCCTAGCAAATTATAATATAGGATGTGCTTTCAGAAAGCCCTGTGAAAACAATTCAAAGTAAAAAAGTGAAGATGTAGAAGATTAGAAGATGGGATTTTACATATTCTGCAAATGCACATTATGTAAAGTCAAAATAAAAGTTTACTCTCCCTTGAAACCATTAAAAAAGTATTTATGTAAAGCTGCAAAAAAAATTCAAAGCACTTTTCCATATATCCATAGTAAGTCATGCACAGAAACCATTACAGTAAGCAGAACAGCAGAATGTTCAACATTTTTTCTAGTCAACAGAACAGCCTACAAAACAATCCCACAACTTCGCTTATTGTTAGCACTTGAGCCATATTTATAAAAGCAAACTGGAATTTGGAGCAAACCAACTGAACCTGAGGGGACAAATAAAATCCCTGTTAAATGAAATTCTGCTTTTAACCCTTTGAATGCTAGAGAGTTCTCCAATGCATTCGGAGACCTCTCTAGCATTCAAGTCAAGTGCATGGGAATTTTAACATTTTTTTATTTTGTCCCCTATGTTACAATTGGTTTACTCCAGAATAACTTCAGGTTGCTTTTATACATATGGGCTACCGGGTCTCATGTATCAAGTGATACATTGATTATATGAAAATATCACTAACCACCCAGAGAGGACACATTTGAGATTACACCCCCCCATCACCCTCTGCCAGTCACTAATAGCAAAAGAGGATTTTAGTCTTCCCTGTTAAATCCTTTTCTCTTAGTCCATATGACATACAGGTACCATGGGGGAGGCGACAGCTCCTCCCTGTAGGTTGGAACAATTCTAGAAGCAATTTTAGGTAGAGCCTCCCCTTCCTCCTTATCAGGCTATCCCACTATCCCCACCCCAGATAGAATTGAGACAAGCCTACTAATTAGGACAGCAAGAAAAACGAAAGGAAAAACTCCTGCGTGCACTGACCCAAGAGGACTTCCATGCCCAGCCCTTGGAGACCAATCATGGTCCCTTTCACTGGGTGGGAAACCTGTAGGTCATATGGACTAAGGGAAAATGATTTAACAGGTAAGACTAAAATCCTCTTTTCTCTGTTGTCCAATATGACATACAAGTACCATGGGGACGTACCAACATTAAGCTACCAGGAAGGGAAGAGACGGAAGGACCAAGCGCCGGTCCCCATGATACCAGAGTTCCCAGGGACTATCCAGGACACAGAACAGCCCAAAGTAAATAAGTGTCAACAGACACTGAATAACTGATAACACAGCACACAAGAACAAGAGCCAAAGGGGCTCAAACAGTTAAAGAGTTATAACGGCACAGAATGAGAAAAGTCCTAGACAGGCAAAACTGCCTCCAGGACTTTCTTGCCAAAGCTGGCTTCAGCTGAAGCAAGGACACAACACTGTAGTGTTTTGAAAAGGTGTGCACAGAATACCAAGTGGCTGCCTTGCACAACAGAGGCTGATTCTTGTCGGCCCAAGAATCCCTGACAGACCTGGTGGAGTGTGCTGTAATGCGGAAGGGAACAGATTTCCCTCTGAGCTCATAAGTCTTGCAGATGATTGACTTAATCCAAGATGCATTAGTCACCTTGGACACAGCCAAACCAGCTCTGGGACCCTCAGGGTTGACAAACAAAGCACCCATCTTTCGGATGGACTCAGTATGGTGCACACAGAACTTAAAGCAGCGCACCACATCCAATAAGTGGAGATCCCTCTCCTTGTCTGATTTAGGGTCAGGACAAAAGGAAGGCATAACAATCTCCTGATTGATGTGGAACTCAGAAACCACCATAGGAAGGAATTCCTGGGAGGTACGAAGAACGGCCTTATCCTTGGGAAACACCAGGAAAGGCAGTTTTTGCAGGACAAGGCCTGCAATTCAGCAACTCTGCGGACAGAGATCACAGCCAGAAGAAAGTCCACCTTCCACGTCAGAAGGAATAGAGGAATGGTAGCCAAGGACTCAAAGGAAGGCCGCAGCAAGACTCCCAAATCCAAATTAAGGTCCCACTGTGGAATGGGAGGCTTATAGGCATGGAAGGCATGAGAGACTCCCTGAAAGAAAACTTTGACATCTGGCAAGATGGCAAGGCATATCTGAAAAAAAACAGAGAGAGCTAAAGTCTGAATCTTCAAGAAGCCAAGACTGAGCCCTTTGTTCACACTGTCCTGGAAAAAAAAAAAAAAAGACAGGATCACAGGGAGATCAAACTTTTGTGAAGTCAGGTCCCTGTCAATACACCAAGAGTGAAAAACTGACCAAACCCTATGGTAGGCTTTGGAAGAAACCGGATTCCTAGCCTGGATCATAGTGGACACCATCTCAGTAGAAAAACCTTTCCACCTTAGGATGGAGGCTTCAACGGCCGTGCCGTCAAAGCCATGCCCTCCACCTCCTCCTTCCATAGGAAGCCCTGAAGGGAGAAATCCGGTCTGAGTAGCATTGGAAATGGATACCGAATGGAGAGAGCCACTAGTTCTGGGAACCAATCAAGATGACTACCGACCATCCATCCGAATCTTCCTCAGAACCCTGGGAAAGAGAGGAACTGGAGGGAAGATATAGGCCAGATGAAAGCTCCATGGGAACACCAGAGCATTCACGGCATAGGCCAGAAGGTCCTTCCTCCAAGGGGAACAGAACAGCTGAACCTTTCTGTTGTGCCTGGTTGCCATCAGGCCTATCTGAGGAAGACCCCACCACTGCACTAACAGGTCGAATATGTCTGGGTAGATCTCCCACTCTTCTGGGTCCACCCTTTGGCTGCTGAGAAAGTCTGCCAGGACGTTGTGTACCCATGGAATGTGCAAGGCAGAGCTAGCCGGAACATGATCTTCTGCCCAGGCCAAGATAGACTTGACCTCGGCCAAGAAGAAGAGCTTCTTGTGCCTCCTTGTTTGTTGATGTATGCCACAGCAGTGGCATTGTCCGACTGGGTGCAGACTGGACAGCCCCTCAGTGGAGCCTGGAGCTCAAGAACACTGATGGACTGTAGAGTATCCTCAGCAGTCCATCTGTCCTGAACCCCCAGGTGACCCAGGACAGCTCCCCAGCCCCTGAGACTGGCTTCCATCATCATAAAGGTCCAGTCCCGTATGACAAAGTGTTTCCCCTTCTCCAGGTTGGACCTGTCCATCTACCAGAGCAGGTCCTGCCTCACCTCCTGACGGAGAGGGATACTGCAGTCCAAGAGATCCGGAATCCCATGCCAAGCACAGATAGTAAATATCTGGAGCTCCCTGGTGTTAGCCATGGAGAATGGAACCGCCTCCATCCTGGACACCATGCGGTCCGTCAGAGTCAAGAACTTGTGGACTGGAGCGAAGATCCACTCCAGAGCTCAGGGTACCAGATGCATGACCTGTTGGATAGAATCCTCGGTCAGGAAAACCTTCCCTTGGCAAGTATCGAACCTGAGACAGAGGAATTTCAGGGATGAGAGGGGACTGGAGCAGATTTCTCCATATTCAGAATCGACCCATGGTGGAGGAGAATATGAGCACAGACCTGGACATGCTAGTCCAGGAGTTCCCTGGATGGTGCCTTCAGCAGACTCTGGTGAACACCCGAGGAGAAAAGGTAAGCCCAAAGGGCAGAACAGTGAACTGGAAGTGCCCCAAGTCGCAGGTGAACCTGAGGTACTTCTGGCTGTGTGAATTAATTTGGACATGCAAGTAAGCATCCTACAGATCTTTCTTCAGATTACCATTAAAAGGAAGTGCCTCAGGGAGACCCGGTCAGGATAGAGAAACATGGGTTGTATGATTCTCTCCACAGGGCTGCAAGGATCCACAACAGCACCAGATAGCTGGACAATCCTCCAGGGGTAATCCACCTAATGGGGAAATTTTGACAATCCATATCAATTAAGAAAAATATATATATAAAAAAAATAAAAAAATCTAAAAACTAAGCAGAAAAGTTCTCAGCCTCTATCCAGGTTACTGGAACAAGTCTATCTGTGGTGGGGCTAGTCAGATAGCCTGATAAGGAGGAAGGGGTTTGCTCAACCCACAACTTCTTCTAGAATTGTTCCAGCCTACAGGGAGGAGCTGTCGCCTCCCCTTTGGTACCTGTAGGTCATATTGGACTACAGAGAAGTTATTGTTTCCCATATCTCATTTAAATACACATTGGGTTTCACTAAGAGTAAAGTCAGTAGTAATTTTCCCTGACTTCTCTATCTCCTAATAATGCATTTTTATAAGCACATGGAATGAAGAAACTATTAATCTTTCTTCAGCTTCTGTATCACACTTGCAGTCATAATAACAGTTGAAGTTCTTTGTTTCATAAATCAATGGAAATTAAAATGAAGTGTAGAAGTTTAATTTGTATTTATGGGCACAACAAATGGTCTTTATATTAACAACTGATGAAAAGAAACCAAAATGCTGTTCATTTTACTTAACGCTGGAGTTAAACACCTTTGCAGAATTAAATCCTAAAGTCTTTAAAGTCATTAAAATGGCAGTGGCTGGTAATACATTATTGATGTTACCTAATTGCTGCTGCCTGAAACACTGGCACTGGACAAGCAGCACATCCTGCCTAAGGGAATGCAGCTATTTCACACTAGAATGAATAGAATCAGACACTTTCCATTTGGCCCTATCCAATCCATTTATGTTATCACACATATGTGAATTACAGGTTTAGAGACTTGTGGCATACTTCATCTCCTTCACAGCTGAAAGTAGCAAGAACAAACTGATCTGTATTGAACTACAAGTTGTCCCATGAGACACAATATTAACCCTTTGAGTGACAGAGGTGTCCAACATACTGTACCTTTCTGGCACTCAAAGGGTTAACACAGTCGTGTCTATTTCTTTTGGGTTCCAACAAGCACGAGAAGTCTTCTTCAGCCCTGTAACTATTTTATTAAAGTGATAGCAATGTTTCACAAAAGCAGCATATCCAAATAATCTTCCTAGTATTTGGGCATGGGGAGTTATTTCATTACTGTCAGAGTTGTAATTCAAGAGTAACTGAATGATAAAGAATCCCCATCCTGGCCCTTTCACTGATGTAACACTGCTCACCTCAGAGCAGCAAGACTGACAGGATGGATCGCAGCAAGGGACAATCTTCAGTGAGCATAAGGAAAAACCTATCAAGGGGGGCAGGGTTTTCCTTATGCTCACAGTAAGCTGCGAGCTGTCCGGTCCCAGGACCAGATTCCACATCTGAGGGGAGGTGGCTTACAGTAGGTAAAAGGGGCAGGAGAGGGATACTTTATCATTCAATTACTCTTGAACTACAACTCTGACAGTATTGAAATAATGCTCTCTATGGACAAATACTAGGAATATTAATCGGAGCTGCCTTTATTGAGAAACATTACTATACCTTTAACAGTTTGAAGCAATGTGCTAGGGACCACTCTAATATTCAAGAGGTTAATAAAAGAGGATTTTAGTCTTACCTGTTAAATCCTTTTCTCTTAGTCCATACAGGTTACTGGTAACTTTGGGTAGGCAATCCACCCCTTTAATTTAGGCAGGAACAATTCTAGAATTGTATGCAGGGGGCGGAGCCTACCTTCCATCCTTGGCTGCAGCTAGCCAACCAGCTCCAGAAAGATTTGAGACATTAACAATTGACTAGATAATGGAAGGGAAAGAAGACTCCAGTGAGCATGACCCCGAAGGACCCAAACGGTCTGCCACAGGAGAGCCAAGCATGGTCCCTTGACAGGGTGGGAAACCAGTAACCTGTATGGACTAAGAGAAAAGGATTTAACAGGTAAGACTAAAATCCTCTTTTCTCTGTTGTCCAATACAGGTTACTGGTAACTCTGGGATGTCCAACCACTAAGTTTCCCAGAGGCGGGAAGTAAGACAAGGACCAGGCGCAAGGTCCCCAAAGTCACCAGAGCAGATATGAACCATCAGATCAGAGGTAACCCAATAAAACAATGAAGTGTCAACAGACACTGAACAGGAGTAACAACACCCCAAACTGTTACACAGCACACTGAACTAGAGCCAACAGGGCTCAAAGCAGAAGGAAGCATCAAGAACTGAAGAAGATCCTAGACAGGCAAGACTGCCTCCAGGATCTTCCTCCCAATGCTGGCGTCAGACAATGCCAGCACATCGACATGGTAGTGCTTCGAAAAGGTGTGCACAGATGACCAAGTGGCAGCCTTGCACAACTGATCAGCAGAGGCGTGATTCTTGCAAGCTGAAGAAGCCCCAATAGATCATGTAGAATGAGCTGTGACCCGAAAGGGGACAGGCGTCTTCCTCAGCTCGTAAGCCTTACGAATAGTGGACTTGATCCAAGAAGCAATAGTCACTTTGGATGCAGGTCTTCCTGCCCTGGGACCCTCAGGAATGACAAACAGAGCATCAGATAGCCTGATAGATTCAGTGTGATGTACATAAAACTTGAGACAACGCACCACATCGAACAAGTGGAGATCCCTCTCCTTGTCAGAGGTGGAGGACAGGGCAGAAAGAAGGCACCAGAATCTCCTGATTGATGTGGAACTCCAAAACCACCTTTGGGAGAATCTCCTGAGAAGTGCAAAGCACAGCCTTGTCCTTGTGAAACACCAAATAGGGTGGCTTACAGGTCAAGAGCATGTAACTCCGCAACACGGAGGACAGACACGATCACCAGGAGAAAGGCCATTTTCCATGTCAACAGGCATAGAGGAATAGTAGCCAAGGAATCAAATAGAGGGCGCTGAAGAACGCCCAAAACCAAGTTAAGATCCCACAAAGAAGCAAGACACATGTAGGCAGGACGAGTATGAGCAACGCCCTGGAAGAAAACCTTGACATGAGGAAGGATGGTAATGCGCCTCTGAAAGAAAACAGAGAGAACACAAGTCTGAACCTTAAGGGAACTCAAACTGAAGCCCTTATCCACACCGTCCTGCAAAAAGGCCAGATCATATTCCTGAGACAGGTCTTTGTCAGCACACCATAATAGAAAGGTTGACCAGAGACAATGGTAGATCACCGTAGAAAAAAAACAAAACCTTTCTTCTTCAATATTGAGGATTCAATTTCCAAGCCGTCAAAGTTGGCTGATGAACATTCTCCTTCCACAGGTAACCCTGTAGAAGATCCGGACGGCAAGGGAGCCACTGACAGATCCAGAAGCTCCAGAAACCAAGCTTGGTGAGGCCAGTACAGAGCAATCAGACTGACTGGACAGCGATCCAGTTGCAATTTCCGTAACACCCTGTGCAACATTGGGAGGGAAGGAAAGATGTAGGTCAGAGGAAGTAACCAAGGAATTGACATTGCATCCACCGTCAGAGCTAGAGGGTCCCTCCACCGAGAACAGAACCTCGGAACCTTCCTGTTGTGTGTTGTCTCCATCAGATCGATGTAAGGAAGACCCCACTTCCAAACATTGAGGGTGAACACCTCTGGATGTAGCTCCCACTCTCCGCTGCCCACTGTGTGCTGACTGAGGAGTCCGCCACGACGTTGTCTACACCATAAGTGTGCACTGCGGATATAGCAAGAATGTGTTCTTCTTCCCAGGACAAAATAGCCTTGACCTCTAACCAAGCGGCAAGACTTCCTGTTCTGCCCTGCTTGTTGATGTAAGCCATGGCCGTGGCATTGTCGAACTGTACCCGGGCTGGACAGCCTTACTGCTGAGATGCCTAATGACGAAGGGCATGAAATATCGCCCGAACCTCCAACACGCTGATGGGAAGGAGAGATTCCTCCAGAGACCACCAACCCAGAGCACTCAGGCAACCCAGGACTGCTCCCCAGCCGGAGAGGCTGGCATCCATCGTCACTGTGGTCCAGAAGGATACCAGGAAGGACTTGCCCTTCAGCAGGTTGGAGAGGTCGAGCCACCATAACAAACTCAGTTCCACATGAAGAGGGAGGGACACTGACATCTTCAGAAGATCCGGCTGACCCCTGCACACCTGGATCACGAACCGCTGGAGTTCCCTGGTGTGCTCCATGGCATAAGGGACGGCTTCTATGGTGGAGATGAATTTCCCCACCAGAGAGGACAGCTGCTTGGCTGGAACTGGATCTTGACCAGAACGGCAGAAACCCTGTGGGCAATCTGGTGAGCTACCTTGTCGGTGAGAAACACCATGCCCTTCTGAGTGTTGAAGAGAAGGCCCAGGAAGACCAGAAGCTGGGATAGGACAAGATATGACTTGTCCATGTTGATGATCCACCTGTGATGGGTGACAGCGTGAATGCATTGCTGAACCTGCTGATGAAGAAGTTCTGAAGAGGGGGCTTTCAGAAGCAGGGTCCATGTATGGAGTAACTCTGATGCCGTCCCGATGGAGAACGGACCCTAAGGCTCCCAGGACATGGTTGAAAACTTGAGGAGCTGTAGTCAGACCAAATGGAAGAGCTGAAAACTGAAAATGCCCTTGGTCACAGGCAAATCTGAGATACTGCCAGGTCTCTGGATGAATGGCAATGTGCAAATACGTGTCCTGAAGATCCAGAGATGCAAGGAATTCCCCCCGGGAACATAGCCGCAATCACTGTCCATAAAGACTCCTGGTGATGATGAGTCCGATCACAAAGGAATTGAGATCCTTCAAATCCAAAATGGGGAGACAACCGCCGTCCTTTTTGGAGACCACAAAGAGGTTTGAGTAAAAATCCATACCTCTGTCCTGAACTGGAACCGGCTCTAGAACATCCTTGCCCAGAAGAGCCTGAATAGCGCTGTTGAACAGCCGGCGTTTCTCCGCACCCTGAGGCATATGAGAAGGAAAGAAGTGAAAGGGAGGAAGAGAGACGAAAGGGATCCTGTACCCTTCAGTCACCACCTGTAAAACCCACGGGTCTGCCACTGAATCCTCCCAGACGACCACCCACAGCAGAGTGGGGACCTGGGTTCGGCGAGTAATGCCGAAGAAGGCTTGGAAGAGACCTTGGTCTTCCATTGCTGTTTGGGCCTGGTGGAGGCATGCGGAGCTGAGAGAACCATCTGGTTCGCTGGATGGGTCTCATTCTGAAAGGAACAAAAACACCGATTACGCTTAAGTGACGTTTTCTTCCTGGGAACCAAGGGTAGAAGGGTACTTTTACCCCCTGTGGCTTCACTTATGAAATCCTTAAGATCTGGCCCAAACAAAGAAGTACCTTGAAAAGGTAAGAAGAGCAATGCTTTATTGGAAGCAGTGTCAGCAGACACACAGACATGGTGGAAACCCTAGCCACCAAATGGACGGCATCAAATAAGGCAGCAGAAATATAGTGCTGGGCCTCAGAAATGTTGGCAAGAAGGCGCAACATATCCGAAGTAGGAGCACCCTGACGGACAGCCAGGGTGAGCTGTTCAGTCCAGACGGCAATGGCCCAGTTTACCCATGCTGCAGCGAATGCTGGATGAATGGCAGAACCAGCAGTGTCAAAAATGTTTTTTCTTGTCAGTCCAGTCCTTCAGAGCGGACTCATCAGCAACTAGTAGGGCACTAGACTTAGATAGCCTGGAGATAGAAGCATTCACTTTAGGAAGATGAACCCACTGAGCAAGTGCTGCCTCAGAGAAGGGGTAAAGCTTGGCAAATTTCTTGGACACAGAAGGCTTCCTGTCCGGGGATTTCCACTCTTCAGACACAAGGCGGTCAAGAGTGGGGTTAGGTGAAAAGCAAGTAAGGGGCTTTTTAAGCTCCTGAAACACATCAGAGGGATCAGAAGGAACCTCTTGAACTAAGGGAATGTTAAGGGTATTCAAACCAGCCCTGATCAGGCCCTCAGGATCAGCCTCAAAAGGATCCCCAAGAAACTGAGAGGAGCCCACAACAGAACATTCCTCAACATCTGAATCCACCAGCAGTTCCTCCTCAGAGGAATCTGATGTGTCAGGTACTCCCTGAGGTTTTGACAGGGAAGACTTGACGGAGGAGGATGTCTTCCAAGAATGGAAGACCCCCTGTAACT
This sequence comes from Rhinophrynus dorsalis, assembly GCA_037306005.1. Lineage (NCBI taxonomy): Eukaryota > Metazoa > Chordata > Amphibia > Anura > Rhinophrynidae > Rhinophrynus > Rhinophrynus dorsalis. Next base: position 309,392,904 of record CM074720.1, on the reverse strand, counting down.
GGGATGGAAAGAGTTGCAATGTAGACCTAAGGTCCCTGGTAGCAGCCTTGAACGCTTGCACCCAAACTGGCTCTAATGCATCGCTGGAGGTCCCTGGGAAACTCTCAGGGACATCAGAACATGCTGGGCATTAATGACCTGAGAATTCTATAGGTAACCCTGACTGACAGGAAGAGCAATGCACAATAGGGGATACAGAGACCCCAGCATCCTTAGTCTTAGGTCTGGCCCCAAGCTCCAACAATATAGACATTCTCACAGTGTCAAATAATCTTTTGGTATAAGACATCACCCAAGTACAGTGTATAGGATTAAAGTTTCACCCCAGAAATCGCTAAAATAGACTTATCTGGCAGGTGAAGGGTTAATCAGCAGAGGAGAGAAGGAGAGTCCAAGCCCTGCGTATGATACTTGTTCTGGAAATGGCACAAAATGGTTGCCCCGGCGGGAGACAATCAGAAACGAGCATGCAAAGCAAGCACTCATGGGAAATGTAGTTTTCCCAGAAAAAGCCCCCTGAGCCCCCCAACACACTAGAAACATGAACCGGATAATAGAGCAAGAGCAGACAAGAAAAATGAACCACCTCTGAAGTCGCTAGTTGAAGCAGTTGCAGAGATATGTCCCAAACCGTACAGTCCCATAGGAGTGAATGGAGCAATGGCACCTATACGGTAAAGCGTGCCTTTACTCAAATTTTACAAAATTGAAACAGAAAAATAAAAATGCATGAAACATCACTAAAACATGTTAGGATACCCATAAAACACTGAACCAGTAGGAAAACCCCCCAAAAGCAAAACCAACAGCTAAAGGGTTAAAGTACTACATAAACCTACTCCAAAACACCCAACAGACATACAGATATACCCAATGAGTGCAGGAGTGTGCAACAGGAACTCCAAAGGCAAACCCCTGTGCGGAGGGGCACTATGAGACAAGTGGACCTGAAGCACTCAAAGGGTTGCTCACCTTTCCTGCAGATCTTCTGTCTTCAGATTACCACGTATTAAGAAGAAGCCTCGGTGGGCAACTCCTGATGAAAGAACTTGTAGCAAAGATTTTCCCCCCAGGGCTTAAGGTCCACAAAAAGCACCTGGATACTGAGCTAGCCACATCTAAGGGCATTGTCAGTTATGGTAATCCGCCTAATGGTGGTATTCCATTTCAAACAGAAAAATAAAAAAAATTCTAAAACTATAGCAGAACTGTTCTCTTGCCTGTGTCTTCACCAAGGAACAAATCTTTCTGGAGTTGGTTGGCTAGCTGCAGCCAAGGAGGGAAGGTAGGCTCCTCCCCTGCATACAATTCTAGAATTGTTCCTGCCTACAATTAAAGGTGCTGATCGCCTACCCAAAGTTACCAGTAACCTGTATTGGATTACAGAGAAAGTGCAGTTTAAACCAGCGGGAATTTGGAGAATGTTTTCTTGTCTGATATGGTGTGGTTATTTTGCTTCAAAATACAGAATTCTACTTATATATATTTGGCCTGTTGGGCCTTTTGTATATAAAAACAAACAAACAAACAAACAAAAAAACAACAACTGCACAATAGATGAGAACATTCCCACAACTCCCTTTGATTTAAAAGACTTAATTTTTTCAAGATAAGATTTTGTATGTATTAAAGAAATAAACGAAAGCATCTCTGTATTTTTCCCTTAGCTTGAATAGTTTAGGAGTAATTGCGTTCTAAAGTTTACCCCTCCCGCCCCTTTTATGTATGGACTGGATGGATCATCTGGAAGGCCAAGGAAATCTTCACAATGAATGGTCTACTACCTAAAACCGTGCCCACTTTGTAGACTGTCGTCATGATGATTTCCTTGGTATCCACTCCTATTTCAGTCTTCCGGGCGATCCATCCGGTTCGCAGACCAGAATCAAAGTCTGACAGCTTGAGCGGTGATGTAGCTAAAATGGGAGGTAGGGGTTAATTTTAGAACGCAATTACTCCTAAACCCTGCAAGTTATGGGAAAAATACATACATGGTTTTGTTTATTTCTTTAATACATACAATATCTTATCTTGAAAAAACTAAGTATTACTTTCCCTTTAAAATGGGCTTTTAACACACTGAATGCTAGTGAGAACTCCAGTGCAACAACAGGAGATCATTCTGGTAGTCTAGAGATTAAAAATTTAATTTAGCTCAATGGGAATTTTCCATTGTCTCCCATGGTGTAGATGGTTTGCCCCAGGATCATTCCAGATTATTTTTGTACACTAGAGACCCAATGTGATCACACTGAGTGATGTAACATCAAGTCTGAAAGCGGCGGTACACAGCCCAGTCATTTGGAAACATCTATTTCCTGTCTTGTGTCCAATATGTTGAATTAATCATCTGGAGTACTTCCATTAACGCCAGGTAAAGCAAGCTTCTCACGTGGCAAATCTCATTAGAGCTGCATATTAGTGTTGTTCACCAACTTGGCAACCTATTCTCTGTGCCATCTGCTTCTAGCAATCCAAAATCACTGGCAGTGGCTGAGGCACTTGTTAGATATGTAACACTGATATTGATACATCCTTGAGCTGTTATTGTAGACCAGAGAATGCTAAATTAGATTTACAAACAAATTAACTCCTTGGTTGCTACAATGCACGGAAAGGTTTTCAACACCCATATGGATGCAATAGACATTTCTAATACATTGTGAAATATTTCTTGGATCTAAAGTGTTAAGGCCAGATTTTAACTTTTAGTGCCATGAAGGTATCCAGTGCATTACGTTACAATGTGCTGGGGTTTTAAAGTGGACCTGTCTTCCTGATTTTTTTTCTTACACACTTGAAAATGACTTTCAAAACTACCTTTGTGTCCCGTTAACCAAAAGACCAGCAAATACAGTTTAGGTGAGATGGCCCAGTTGGTTAATGCACCAGCTGTAAAATCTGTTCAAACCTCAGGGTCATCTCAGCATTTCATTGTTCCAGGAGCTAAAATCGGTATCCTTAAATTGGGCAATATAACCCAGGACATACTTGAAAATGAGAGATAATCTCGATTTATCCTTCCTTGTAAATACTTTGATATTATTAAATAGTCTTATTTCTGGAAAAAGTGAAAGTCTCCTGCTACAGAGCAGTGCTTAATTAGCATAAATTTGCATACAATACCAAGTGTAAATAGCTTCTGCTAACATGACACATTGGCAGCTTTTAATGAAATGTTTAAAATATTCAAACTTGAATGAAGCAGACAGGTCCATTTTAATAAACTGCACCAATTTTCTATCCTATGAAGAAGTCTCTGTGATGTTTTCTGTCTCTATTATATCTCTATCGATCAAACGATATATAATTTCTTGCTGCTTTGCAATCTCTGGAGTATGGAAGGTGGGTCTTTTTGTGTTTTAAGATATAGACTTAGTATTGTTAGTACTAAAGTATAAATTAGCTCATCCGCCCTCTTTGTTGCTTGATTTTAGGGGTTGTTTGCAATTTACTTTCATGTACCCCCATAGTCACTTAATTTACAAATAACTGGTGAGTACTGTGGGAGAAATTTGCATGTTTACAACAGAATTTTTGCTGAAGCCAAACTCAGGGTTAGGCCATGGGGCATTTTTCTGCATGTGGCAGTTCTTGAGCTAAAATATCAAACATTAAACCCTGTTTTCTATTGGAAACATTGCATGAAGGCATTTTTGAGTACTTTTTTTTCTAAAATTATATATATATATATATATATATATATATATATATATATATATATATATATATATGTGTGTATGTGTGTATGTATTTTTTTTTTGCTGCACCATACTGTCTGTTATGAGATACTAATAACAAAGAAACGCTGACAATTATTTTCATGCGTTAGTAGATCATGGCCCTTAAGGGGATCTATCACCCCTATACAAGTTTATCTAAAAAGTTAGGTTATATAGCGACTAGATGGAATACTGTATTTGGCCGAGATTAAACGTGAAAAGATTATCCTGTTCCTTACTTCCGGACAGACTGAGGTTACCGCTCTGCACCACAGTCTGCCACTCTTCCTCTGCTCCCATCCCTTGATCCAGCCTCCTCCGATGACTGGGGATTTCTCTTTGTAAGCTGCAGCGGTCTCTGGCCAATGAGAGCGCTCCAGCTTACATGCAGAAATCCTCCGTCATCGGAGGAGGCTGGATAAAGGGAGGGGAGGAGAGGAAGAATGAGACTGCGGTACAGAGCGGTAACCACAGTCTGTCCGGAAGGAACAGGATAATCTTTTCACTTTTATTTCGGCCAAACAACGATAAAAAAAAATTACTACAGTATTCTACCTAGTTGCTATATAACCTAACTTTTTAGACAAACTTGTATGGGGTGATAGATTCCCTTTATTACTCTTAGGGCTTTATGCTCAGACATAAAAGTGAAATTACGCTAGCTATATTATATGACTGAACAGTCAGTATATAATTATATTGATATCTTCCCTGCCTAAAGCAACTGTACATTGCATTATAGGAAGTATTTTACTACTTTGTGATAAGTGGAGGTTTTGATTAGGGATATGTCATGGGACTTGCAACCTCTTTCATCTCAGCTAAACACTACTAAGCAAGGGCTCATTAATTTTGTCGCTCGACAATTTCTGGCATTCGCTCAGTGTAGCCAGAAGATAAATTGTCAGTATCTTTATTACAGTTCCCTACTTGACAAAGTGAATTTCTTGCAGGCTAGAAAAATAATGTACAGAACAATACATGTATTTTGTAAACATTCTGGGATAAATGTATCAGCAAGTTACTAAAAAACTAAACACACAAGCTATTGAAATAAGTTCTTTAACAGAGACTGATATAACTGTATGTACAATTCACATAGAGATGTTAATAAATAGTTGCATTTGTGATGTACAAGGACACATTTATTGAAGGATCACTAAAATTAGGTAATTTCATAAATTATTGAGAATAAGACTGTCTTGTCCCTCTTTAATATTTAGCACAGGGATTGGCAACTTAAGTTGCTGCCAGACTACGACTCGTAGCATGCCCCACCAGCCAACGGCAGCAGCTGGAGGCCATTACATTGCCCACCAGTGATTTAGGTGCCAAGTCATTTTCCCTATTCTTGAATTTGTCTCTATTACTTGCACTGTAATTGATTCATACTGTATGTCTATAAGGGTCGCTACTGGATTTAGTGGGGTTCAGTTTATGTCGGTCTCATTAGTCATTAATATTGGAGTAGACTTGCTGAAAATTAAGTTTATTTCATAAATGACAATGTTTTACTTCAAATAGCTTTCTTGAAATAACTAAAATTAAAACCATATTTCAATTTACAAAACAAAACATATAGTATTTTTAAGAATACTGAAAATCATATCTAAATTGTGGATTCCTCAGAATAGCCACTCTGCCTTTATAACAGCCTCACAATCACAAGGCATTCAGTTAATTAGTTTCAGCAGAAAATTCCCTGATATCTTCACAGCCCTGTAGCAATTCCCAGAGATGTAAAGCACTTGAGGGTAGCTTTCATTGACTCTTCTGTCCAGTTCATACCATGCAAGTTCTCTGGGATTGCGGTCTGGAAACTAGAAAGGCCAGATCATTAGATTGAGTTTTCATTCACTTTCCTTCTTATCCAGATAGTTATTGCACAGTTTTGATTTGTGTTTCAGTCATTATCTTGCTGAAGAATGAATGGCTACTCAACTAGCTGTAATGCTGTTGGACTTGAATACCTCTGAAGTACGCTATGACACCCATGTGTTAAGCTAGCCATGGACTTGATAAAGATCACCAACTCTGTCACCAGGGAAGCAAACTCAAACTATGACACTACCTGCTCCATGCTTGACAGTGCAGTATTCATGCACATGCCCTCTCAGCACCTTACAAACACTAAGGAACTGGACTCAAATATTTAAAATTTTGACTCCTAGGTCCACAAGATCATCTTTCACTTCTGAAACACTAGGTTTCTGTGTTCTTTGTCCTAAGCAAATGTCTTCTTCTTAATCTCCACTCTTAACATTGGCTTCTTTGCAGCAATTTTTCCAGTTAGGCCAGCTTCATGCAATCTCCTCTGCACCTCTAGCAGCATAGAGCCAAGCTTGTATTTCATGGGAAGTTAATCAATGGTTTTGGAGACTTCTGACTCAAATGAACTTATTCTCTGATTACTTGATTAACTCTGCTTACGAAGCGAAACTAACCAGTCTTTTGTCTTAATTTCACCCATCGTCTTTCATACTTTGCTTTGATGACAGACTACCATCAATTATTTTCAACAGCTTATAGCCAAACACACATACCCTGCTGAAGCTAAATATTCAATGCAATGTTTGTTTCAAATAAGGAATTTACAACACTGGATACAACAATTTTCAAATGCAAAATTTTGCACAATACAGAATATATGTGTTCCTAAATGCAATATATGTAAAAGGAAGTACCAGGTTAGCCAGTCTCCTGCCTGCAGCTCAATACACCCTTGTGAAAGGCTTCCAGTTTTGCAGAACGGACTGTCTGTACCAGAGACTGATTTTCTGTGCAAAACACATCTCGTATAGAAAGGAAAAGTGCACCAATTTTGTAGTAAACCAACTGCACCAGAAAGAAAAAAAAAATAAAAATTCCCCAAAGCCTTTGAATGTTAAAGAGGTCACCAAAGCACTGCAATGAAATGAGTTTGAGACCTCCCTAACATTCAAAGGGCTACACAATTCATTTAAATCAATGGAAATGCTTAATTGTCCACTAATGGGCAGTTGGTTTGCCCCAGATTTGAGGCACTTTATACAGAAGGTGCAGTGTATTAGAAAAAACCTTGGTTGACATATTAATGAAATTCATGGGCGCACACCACATACACTTGTTTATTATCGTATCCACAGGCGCGTGGCGCAAGGGTTCCACATTTTGAAGATCAAAATACGACTAAAAAAAACACTACCAGCACCAACGGCTTTAGAGCCCACAGCAAGTCTATTTATGTAACGATAAGTCCCTGCTAACAGCACATCATTAAAACAGAACGGTCACCTTGATTTTTTATTTATTTTTTTTTTTTAAACATAGTTTTACATATTTAAAACCATTCAAAACTGTCTGTCTACCATACTGACCAAATTTGAGCAGATGTATGGATTAGGAAATATTTACACTTATTTTTGTGAAAGTGAAAGTCTCTTGCTGCAGGACAAAGCTTCATTAGAATATGAAACATCACTGACAGATTCATTAGAATATGAAATTATAAATGTACTTTCATTAGAATACATTAGAGTACAATATCAAGTATCCTTAACTGGGTATCCTATTGAAATGTCGCCCTCTACTTGTGACCATCAAAAAGGCAAGATCATAATGCCACCTGCACCATGCATCGACATCAGCATATTGCCCGCATCAAAAGGGAGACATTCTGATGACGCCAAGAAAATAGCCTAATGCATACCATCCATCTGTGCCTTAATATAAATAACGTCCCATCTCCTCATCAATCCCCAAATAAATAATGTCCCATCTTCTCCACACACCCAAATACATTTATGTCCCATCTTCTCCTCAACCCTGCCAACAAATAAAGAAAATAGCTTAATGCATACCTTCCATCTGTGCCTTAACCCTAGACAGCCTGCAAATTTATACTGCAGACTCGTTCCTAGTTGAGCGGCTCTGACTCCCACTTTACATTTGCAAATTATCCTTGGGATTAGTCACCAGGGGGATCCAGCACTGGACCCCTTGCTCACAGTACCTAGAGACATCAGCTACACCTCACTGACGAGGCCCAACAAGGCCGGCTGGGGTTGTCTGTTTCTCTTGTTCAGAGAGTGAGGAATTGCATGGCATTTCGTGGTTGGACTGCTGTAATGGCAGAACCAATATGGTATGCTTTAGGATATATCCTCTCTGTGAAAGACACTAGTGGGCTAAAAGAGAGTGCACCCTGGGTATTGCAGGCTCATTCCTAGTTGAGTGTCTCTGACTCCCACTCTACTTAAGTGCCAGAGGGGTTCGCACAATGCTTTGTGGACCGATTTGGAACTCAAAGAGTTAAGGCACAGATGGAGGGTATACATACCATTACTCTGAGCAGATCCGCAACTCTTAAGTGTGACTGTGATTACTGTAATGCGGGCAACATTCTGAGGCGTGCGTGTGAGAGGAAGAGGGCATCTTAATTCTATGTGCCAGAGGGTCGGCAACACACTGCTCTGCAGACCTCTCTGGCACTCGAAGGGTTAAGGTACAGATTCAGAGTATGCATTTTGCCATTTTCTTTATTTATTTAAGGGGCGAGGAGAAGATGGGGTGTTATTTATTTGGAAGGGTGAGGAGAAGATGTGACATTATTTATTTGAAGGGATTGAGGAGGAGATGGGATGTTATTTATATTAAGGCACAGATGGAGGGTATGCATTAGGCTATTTTCTTGGTGACACTTAAGAATGCAACTTCAGAATGCAGCCCATGGGGTAGGCAACATTCTGGTCTCGCCATTTTGATGGTTGCCAAATAGAGGGCAACATTGCAATGGTAAACCCCTTAACTGGGGGTTAAAGGGTCTTTTGGCCAACGTGCCATATAGGAAGTTTTTAATGAAGAAGGCCTGGGTATCCTTGTCAACTACAAACTTGGAAACAGTGACCAATGTCAAACAGCAACAAAATCCTGTCTTGCATAAAGAGAGGTACTGAGGCAAGAGCAGATAGCATTATTTTGCCATTGTACAAATCATTGTTAAGAACTCACCTTGAGAATTCAGTGCAGTTTTGGGCACCGGTTCTGAAAAAGGATATACTAGAACTAGAGAGGGTACAGCGAAGAGCAACAAAATTAATTAAGGGAATGGAGAACTTGACATATGAGGAACGACTAGACAAACTAGGTTTATTTACTCTAGAGAAAAGACAACTAAGACCTTATCACATTGTACAAGTATATGAGAGGTCAATACAAGGATCTCTGCGGTGAGCTATTTATTACAAGGCTTGATCAGGTGGACCAGGGGGTACCCCTTGAGATTAGAGGAAAGGAGGTTTGGACTTCAGCAGAGGAAGGGTTTTTTTACAGTAAGGTCTGTTAAATTGTGCAATTCCTTGCCCAAGGAGGTAGTTATGGCAGATACAATGAATACATTTAAGAGAAGATTAGAAACATTTCTATCAAAAGGGAACATACAGAGTTATACTGTTTATTATTAGGCAAATCAGGAAGGTCTGATAAAGACTAACTTATTTGGCAGAAGGAAAGCTATAAAATTCTCAGTCATTGGGATATGAGGCAAAGGTTGAACTTGATGGCCTTGTGTCTTTATTCAACCTAATATTGTATGTTACGATGTTACTAAGATTTCAAATATGGAAAGTTGAATCAAGGTGAAATGTCCACTTTAATCAATTTGCACTAAAAGCATAGAAACAGAACAGCTTGCTTCCTATGGACTATTCACACCACTGACTTTCACCTTGAATGTCGGTGCCCCATCTCAGAATACTGCAACTTGACTGTGTTCTCCAAAGAGGTGATCTGTTTGGCAAAAAGCTGCAGACCTTTCCAGCATTCAAGGAACTAAATACCCTGTTAAATTGATGGAAAAGTGTTGATTTGCCTTATAACTGCTCAAACTCTTCTTAGTACATCAGTCTCAATAACGATGATATGCTAATAAATCTACGCTAAAATAGGAGCTGTAACAGATTTGTATGTGTTACTCTTGCCTACCTCTTATTCACTTTGCTGCCTAATCCAAGAATTCTTCTGAGCTAAGTGGTCAACTGCACCAAGGTGTATGGGTGTTTTGAGACGTTCCATTCCTCTGCAAAAAAAAGTGTGTAAAAAAGACCATTTTCCTGTAGATGCTGGGGGGGGGGGCACCATCAGGGGCTCGCCCTCAAAGATGTAAAGAAGAAGTAGCATCTCCTACTAGAACCCCCACATGGACCTTACTATGGCCCGACTTAATGGACACAATTAATTTTGCCCTTCTACTTTGCGAAAGATAACATCTTCAATGAATCCTGGATGTCATATCCATGAAGGCAGAGTCTGTCTGCCAGTAAAAAAGACACATCATGGGGAAAGTCTCATTGACACAGTCAGTCAGTCTAAAAACAATTGTATACTTTATTCTTCTATTAACTGTGTGCCAGTGTGCACTATAGAAATCACACAAAGTGTAAGTGCAAGATTTCTACACCAACTTATAAGCACAAAAAATTAGCTATACTGGTGGCTTCATACATCCCACCCCAGTCTGTTTTCATAACGTGCACTTGTGCATGTAAGGTATCCATACCTTGTGACATTTTAATTCATACATAAAATGCCAGCCAAATGGCACAAAACAAACATCAGATATCTATTGTTAGCTTACAAATCAATACGACTAATGATGTCTTTTGGCACAATTAGTTCTTTCCTGTGCTCAGCAGAAGCTAGAATACTGAGAAACAAATGTCGTTTCAGACAGATAACTCTCCAGCTCTTGCACTGCTAAAGAGGCCAGCAGCAGGATAAAAATCCTCTCAGGGACCTGTGGAAGCAAACTGGTAATTAAGGAAACCACACAGCCCCAAACACTATAAAATTACAAAGGCATACTAGTACTACTTCTACAGTTCCATTTAACATGCAGTAATGAGCACTAATTGGAACATCTGTAATCAAATCCAACACATATTGATAGGAAGAGTACAGTAAATCCTACCAAGAAAACAGATATAGGAATGACTGGATTGCTTTCGGAAACGAAGCAAACGGTACCTTGCTAGTGCTCTACTGAATCAACAGCACAAACAAGAGAAAAACACTTAACTCTTTAAGCACCAGAGGGATGTGTTACACACAGAGGGACAATGCACACTCCTCTAGTCTTTAAAAGGGTTAAGGCAGGTATGAAAAACATTGACAAGCAGAAACACAAACCTCTCCTACAGTTGAACATTTACCCCTGAGAAAAGTCTGTTTAGATGTCTTCCGCTTCTGCATAGCGCCTAAAACAGGGGTAGGCACCTTAAGGCCCTCTAGCTATTGAGAGCTACAGTTCCTATCATCCCCAGCCAGGCAACAAAACACATCCTCCCCTAAATATGCTTTTGCGGGCTTACTGCTCAGCCTTAGGATATTATTTTGTGCCACATGCTTTCCATCGGTATGGGATGCAATCTCATTAGAGGGAGTTAGAGTCCGGCTGCAAGTGTGTGCAAGGCCCATATCCAGGGAGTTAAAGAGGAGCAATTCAGGAATAAGCTGTACCACAGGGAAAAATACATTCCCATGTATCTAAAGGGGCATTTAACCCCTTGAATGCTAGAACACTCTCCAACACAAACTAATTGGGATAATGGGGCTTGGCTAGAGGTCTAAAGATTGACTACCCCTGGTTTAAACAGGTCATCCTCCCTATCTTCCAAGTCTGTTATTTGAATACATGTTTTATGATGTAGACCTTGCACCATTTCGTTGATACTCTTTATCCTGTCCCTACTTTACTGATGAGTGTTTGTGTATAGTTCTAGTGACCAGTCATTTAGGAGAGCTTTTACCAGTGATCTATAAAGTGGCATTATCATGCCTTTCCTCCTACTGCTAATGCGTGTGTGTTTGTGTTTGTGTTTGTGTTTGTGTTTGTGTTTGTGTGTGTGTGTGTGTGTGTGTGTGTGTGTGTGTGTGTGTGTGTGTGTGTGTGTGTGTGTGTGTGTGTGTGTGTAATACATATTAGAGACCACCTTCTTTTCTACCAATTTCCTATATCATTATTAATATTTTATACCTGTTTACAGATCTGTTTATCAGCACCAGAAGATACTTCTTCCTTCTGAGAGAAGATATTAAATACTCAGTGTATTGCAATGGATACCACTCTGGCACTCAAAGGATTACTCTGTCTATAATCTGAATGTATTCAATTTGCTAAAACAAAGTCACTTATCCTTCATCAAATTCATTATCCAATCAACTCTGAGTACTGTACCTACCTACGGCTGCACAGTTCCATAGTTTCATAGTTTGGGCTGGATTGTTATTGAATTCTACGTACTTGGTGTGCTAGTTCCAATTAAAAAATGTAATCGAATGAATGCAGTGGATGCCACAGACAGTTTTAATGAATTGCTAAACTTCACCTGACCCATGCTTGCTAGGTGGACAGATTAGACCTAAATTATAAAACAACAACAACAAATGTTTAGGTGAATGTATGAAGAAAACACAAGAGATGTTGAGGAAAGATAACAGGGCTCCCCAGGACATAGCAAGAAATGGATATATACTATTACAAAACAAAACTACATGGAATTGACTGCCTGATGTTCTACTGGGGGGGGGGGACCGGTCACTTTTATCAGGGAGCAAGACAAGAGGCTTAAAAAGACACATATAGATAACATGAAAGGCCCTGCCCCGAAACATGTGCAAAGCAAATATCTCCATAGCAACCACAAAAAACAGAGATGCGGAACGTGATTTTGATATATGAAGTGCAAATAAGACTGAATAATTATCAATATAAGAAAAATCACAAACACAACTGAAGGCTTATTTTATCCACTAAAGAAAATGAAATCTGTAGGCATTGCTATGTCTGATCTGCTAAGATCCCTCTGCAGCTCTTTGATGATTTGAAACAAATCATTCATGTATCTAAACCAATTTAAGTAACACTTTAATGGAAACTATGAAAAATGCTTTGCAGACCTTGAAAATAATTACAAGCAAAAAATATGGCTAGGGGTCAAATGACATCAACCAAGAAAAGAATGTATTTATAAAGCAACATTACACTCTCTGCAGGTCTATTACTGCAATAAATTGGATTTGTTGTGAATCTGTTCCTATGTGCCAAGTCTATGTGCCAAGTTCAAGGTTTAGGGCAGAAACAAAGGCAAGACCAAATTATTAAATTTCTAAGTTGTATTTAGTCAGGGGTGTCATATGAACAGTGTCATATGGGCAGTGTGTGTGCGTTGGGGGGGGAGGGCACAACTGTAGTCCGAAACAGCTGGAGGACCTCTGGTTGTCCATCCTTGCTTTACTCTATGTATTTGGATGCACAATGCGAAATGTATACACAAAACTATGCCATGGTGAGGGTGTTTTGGAGAAAATAATATCTAAGCACATATAGTGTAAAAAAGTCTCTGTGCCTTGTTCACAAGTTGAATAATTCAACAGGAGTTTAAGAAAACAATTTTAAAAAATGTAGCATTCAAAGGTTTAAAAGCCCCAATTAAATCAATGGCATTTTTTTTCTCCATTAAAGAGCAGTCTCTTGCCGAGAATAACTCCACATTTACTTTGTGCAAAAAGCTCTTAAAATGCTATCTTCTAGCATCAAAATTTGTGTTCATCCTTATATGACAAAGAGATGGGCAATTTTAAACTAGCCAATGCTATGAAAGTATACTTTAAAATAAAATACCATTAAAGAGGAAGTAGTCAAAATTATGTGTAAAACAAATCACGTTTAAAAAAAAAAAAAAAAAAAAAACCTAATTAACAAATATGTATATAGTTAAATTGTATGTATAATTCTATAATTACTAGCGAGCAAGAGATTGTGCCTTTCAATCATTTCCAACAAAATAAAGTTTAAAGGTGATGTGCTATATCACCATTCCATATTATAAAAAAAAAAATAAATTTAAAAACGGACACTAAAATGGACTTTAACGTTACATCGATTTAGAAATAATACTTCTTTTAAAAAAATTTTGACATAGGGTGCTCCTCACAAAAAAAAGGTTTTATTATAGACTAGCAAATGTTGCAGGAGTTGCCCACACAGTGTACGCCACTGTCTAATATACTTTTTTCACTATTATTACATTTTTTAATATCAGACCTCGTGGTGGGGAATCAGGACCCCTCCTGATGCCCTCCCCCAGCTACTGATCTTCAAGTAAATTCACTGGGAGATCAAGAGAGGTGATGCAGGGCAGTACCAGGGCTCCCCTGCTTCTGTTCTACCCCTAATACCGGATAGCAGGAAACTTTTTCATGTCAATGAGGGAGCCTTTCCCTCATTGACGTGGAAGGGTTTCTCAATCCAGCCCACTCTTACCCAGAAGTGGTAGAATGGAAGCACAGGAGCACTCTTGCTTGCTCCTCTATATCTCATCTGTTGATTTGTCAGGGAGTTCAGTAGCTGGGGGGGGCAGGCATCAGGAGGGGTCCTAATGTGCCACCACGAAGTCTGTTTTTTTAAGAGGTGGCAATGAGGGCAAATTTTGCCTTGGCGAAGGAGAGGGGCAACGCTGTTCACCACAGGGGAAGGGAAGGGTGATCTTGTTCCCCTTCCTTTCACCAGGGTGAACAGGACAGCCCCTCTCCTATGCCGCAGTGAACAAGGTGGCCCCTCCCCTTTGCCATGGTGAAATTTGAGGTGGAGAAAGGGATGTTCATTTGGCTGAGGAGGCAGGAGGCAAAGCCTCATCCAACTCACAGTGTGTATTTGGGAGAGGAGGCAGAGGGCCCCCCTCCTGAGGTACATTGCATTGTCTGTTTGGCTGACTCTTCCTACACAGCCAGCTCGCAAAGTGCGTCAGGTTTGGTTTTAGGTGGCTTCACCTCCTGCATCCTCCTCAGCCAATGACCAAAAGGGGAATGTTGCATAATTCTGCCTCTGTAATGCCCAGGGGCATGACTGACAGCGAATCAGGAGGCCTCTTATAATTTTTATATATAGAGAGATAATTGTTTTCCTATGAAAAACAACAACAGCAGCTCTAAAGACTAAACACCCTCTGAATTAATTTATTGCAGTGCTATGTACTGCACATTCCCTCTGGAATTCAAAGTGTTAAACAGACTTTTTTTTTTTTTTTTTTAAGGTCTAATTCCATCAGGGAAAATCTTACAAGCTCCTTCAAAATAGAGATGACCATGTTCTTTCTTGTCAGGAGCTTCCAGTAATTCACAGGACTTTGTTCTGCTTCAAATGAAAACTAAAGGTCTACACTTCTTTATTTCGAGTAAATTGCAGGGAAGGCCTGAAGCACCTACTTTCCATACTGTGGAGACTGCAAAGGTCAAAAAGAGCTGCAACTTCAAAGAAATAAGGGCCTTATGTATAAAAGCAGACTGGAACAATTCTGGAAAAAAATTAAGTGCACCACAGGGGACAAGCAGAGCTTCCCAACATCACCACTGATTAAAAATCATGATTTCCAACCCCTTGAATGCAAAGCAATGCGCTGGATACCCCCGTGCATTCCAGAGATTAAAAGTCCCATTTAAATTAAGTAACTTTTATTGAATTAGATATAATGTAAGATACATACAGAGAGTATAGATTAAGCCATCATCATAAACAGGGCTTAAAAGCTGAAGTCCTTTGCTACTAGCAGACCAATGGGTGGGGTTTAATGTTCAGAAGTCCAGCCACCAAGACTCAAAACTCCACAGACTTCCAGGACTGACGGATGAGGTTCACTCTTGAACCTATGAACAAAGACCAGATTCCCAATGACCATTAGGATGTTCTAGCCAAAGTAAGATATGTGGGGATTATTTTAAGGAAAATTTAGTGTTTTGTTAATAAAATGTATATGAAATATTCTCTCTAGTCACAATACTGTCTTATATTAAAGAGAAACTTTCATGTAAAGCAATGAACTCCCTTAGCGTTGTATTGCACTAATCTAATGGTAAAGCTTACTTGGAGGCAGAGTTCTGCCATGTTCATGACGTGGTTTATGGTCGGCAGTGATCCCCTTCCAAATAAGCTTTACCGTTGGTTCACAACTCATGTGGGAGGTAGTTACGAGCTATGCAGGATAGCTTGGAACGCACAGAGTAAGATTTTGCTGGCAACTAAATACATTTTTTACATTATGGTTAAGAAAAATTACATTAAAAAAAAAAAAAAAAAAAAAAAAAAAAAAACACATTACAGCTAGTCACTAGTAGAGCAATCAGTGGCTATAAACTATACAAGAGATGAAAGTTTCACTTTAAGAGAATAAAGAGGTGAGGAAAGTCTGCCATCTTTCCGGCCTTGATAAATGTTTACTCACCGATACAAGTACAACTTGTTCTTGTCCCTTGGATTCTAGAGACGTTACCAAAGAACTGTAGTTGCCCTGAGCACCCAAGGGATTATACATTAGAGTTAATGAGATACCAGTTGAAAATACCAACCTTATGCCTCCTTATTTTAGTCCACATTCCCATACAGAAGAGATACCTTACCAGACTTCATGTGAATACTTATCACAGACAGCTAGGGTTTTAAAAACAATATAACCCCACTTGGATGGCGTTGTTTAAGAAACTCCTATTAAATTACTCAAAAGACAAAAGGCTATATGTATAAAAGTGGATTGGTACAATTCTGGGGTAAACTAACTTCATCTTTGGGGACAAATAAAAATTGCACCTTACACCCCTTGAATGTAACACCGGCCCTTTCAATGCACTGATTCACAATGCTTGGGAATTTTTGTATCCCCGATGGTGCAGAATTGCACTACTCCACTTTTACACATGCAGCCCAAAGACTTTTCTCTATTTAATGATTTAAAATAAAAAATAAATTTATATATATATATATATATATATATATATATATATATATTTATATATAGGGAGAGAGAGAGAGTAAATACTTGAAATGGTAAAAATAACAATGATTAAGAAAACATCTGTCATCTCACACTCCAGTGCTTGGTGCATTCCGGATGACAGTGAGGATTTTGATGAAACACCTGTGCAGACAACAGAAAAGCCAGAGGGGAGGAGCAGCACTCCCAAACTAAACACCACCAAATAAACGAAAAGAACACCCAACTTTATAATCCCTGGATAGTTGGAGCAATTAAATATACTTCTTGGCTGGATCAATCGTTATATAACTTTTTTTTTTTTTTTTTTTTTATTTTATACATCGCAGGCAAGAAACTATTGTCATATGTACAAACAAATGTGGTGCAAAACCAACTGAGCCATAGGAAGGAAATACAAATTTCCCACCAAATTTAATGAGAGGTTTAACCCCTTAAGGACTGGCCGCCCAGCAGTTAATGACCAAGTGACCAAGTGAATTCCATGACATGCCAGGACCATCACTGGTCCTCATGTGCAGGACAGCCATGACGGTCCCGGCACATCACTGGTCCTTACGCGCAGGACAGCCGTGACGGTCCCGGCACATCACTGGTCCTTACGCGCAGGACAGCCGTGACGGTCCCGGCACATCACTGGTCCTTATGTGCAGGACAGCCGTGACGGTCCCGGCACATCACTGGTCCTTATGTGCAGGACAGCCGTGACGGTCCCGGCACATCACTGGTCCTTACGCGCAGGACAGCCGTGACGGTCCCGGCACATCACTGGTCCTTATGTGCAGGACAGCCGTGACGGTCCCGGCACATCACTGGTCCTTATGTGCAGGACAGCCGTGACGGTCCCGGCACATCACTGGTCCTTACGCGCAGGACAGCCGTGACGGTCCCGGCACATCACTGGTCCTTATGTGCAGGACAGCCGTGACGGTCCCGGCACATCACTGGTCCTTATGTGCAGGACAGCCGTGACGGTCCCGGCACATCACTGGTCTTTACGCGCAGGACAGCCGTGACGGTCCCGGCACATCACTGGTCTTTACGCGCAGGACAGCCGTGACGGTCCCGGCACATCACTGGTCCTTATGTGCAGGACAGCCGTGACGGTCCCGGCACATCACTGGTCCTTATGTGCAGGACAGCCGTGACGGTCCCGGCACATCACTGGTCCTTATGTGCAGGACAGCCGTGACGGTCCCGGCACATCACTGGTCCTTATGTGCAGGACAGCCGTGACGGTCCCGGCACATCACTGGTCCTTATGTGCAGGACAGCCGTGACGGTCCCGGCACATCACTGGTCCTTACGCGCAGGACAGCCGTGACGGTCCCGGCACATCACTGGTCCTTACGCGTAGGACAGCCGTGACGGTCCCGGCACATCACTGGTCTTTACGCGCAGGACAGCCGTGACGGTCCCGGCACATCACTGGTCCTTATGTGCAGGACAGCCGTGACGGTCCCGGCACATCACTGGTCTTTACGCGCAGGACAGCCGTGACGGTCCCGGCACATCACTGGTCCTGACGCACAGGACAGCCGTGACGGTCCCGGCACATCACTGGTCCTTACGTGCAGGACAGTCATGACAGTACTGGAACATCACTGGTCCTTAAGGGGTTAACCTCTTGAATGCTAGAGGACTCCAATGCATTATTTTGCAAAGGGCTTCTTTCTAGGGGGTTAAATGATTAATTTAAATCAACAGAGATCTGTATTTGTCTGCTATGACGATGTTTGATTGCTTCACTTTTGGGTTTCTGTATATGACTGCACACTTCATTGTTTGCTTATATGCAGTGCAATACAGAGTAGACTTCATAGGCTTTGAGTCCCACAGAGGTACACAATGCATTGCAAAGCAATGAGCTACATACCCCCTGTCATTCAAAGGGTTAATGACATGAAGGTGGCTCTGGCACACCCGATGCCAGTCAAAGAGTTAGATGACAACACCACCACTACTTTCCATCTAGGTTACTGGACCTGAGAGCTTATCTAATACAAATTAACAGCTTAATGGAGAATGGGAGTGGAGTCCTGTGTTCCACATAGACTAAAAATCCCCTTTTCTCTTACGCCCTATGTAAAACACAACCATGGGGATATACCAAATGATTCAAGACTCCAGAGATGTAAGGAGTAAAACCCCTCCAAACATAGGCCAGATTTAACATGCATTAACTGGCACAACATGAACCTCAGGTGTCAATGGGCACCAACACTACAAAGCAAAGAACAGGAACTAACATTTGACTGGCCAAAGGAGAAACACGAAAGACACTTACACAGTCACAATGGCCTCTAGAACCAAAACTGTTTTCAGCTAAAGTCAGCAAATGAACAAGGTAGTCTTTGACAAATGTGTGCTGCCTTATATAGCTGCTCTGTAGAGGCCTAATTTTTACAGGCCAAAGATGCACCCAACAACCAGTTGCCATAACTTGAAAGGGCATGGGCATCTTCCTCAGAATATATGCCTGGTAAATGGTCTCCTTAATCCAAGAAGCCACTGTTACTTTAGAGTCAACCTGGCCTGCACAAGGGCCCTCATAGATTTCAAAAAGTGCATCAGATTTCCAAAAAGACTACATGTGATGAACATAGTACTTCAATCACCTACTACTAGAGATGAAGCACCTGCTCTTATCTATTAGAGAGAGCTGGACACATAAGAAACAACAGTTTCATTGTTAATGTGAAACTCAGTCACAACCTTAAGGAGGAACCCTATGGGAGTCCTCAGAACCACCCTGTCACAGTGTAAGACCAGAAAAGGAAACGTTTCTGGTAAAAGCCTGAAGTTCAGAAACCCACTGAACCAACAACAGCCAAAAGAAAGTTTTGAGTGTCAATAAATGCAGGGATACGAAAGACATGGGTTTACAAGGAGACTTCTGAAACACTACCAGAACCAGACTGGACATATCACCTGGAATTTCTTTTTACATATTTAAAAACTTCATTCAGAACTATTTGCCATTTTAACCAAAATTCCTGCAGATGTATAGTTTAGGATATTTTCACACTTTTATTTCAAAGGTGAAAGTCAAAATCTCCTGATAGGGAACATGGCTTCATTAGCATATGAAATAGCACTGAAACCATTAATTAGCATGTCACTGAAAATGTTTTATTAGCATATGAAATGTCACTGAAAAGCGTAATTAGCATATGAGACATCACCTAAACCACAAATAGCAACTGTACATTCGCTGGTCTTTTGGCAAACATAACACATACACTGTTTTTAACCCCTTAAGGACCCATGACGGTCCTGGACCGTCATGGAATTCCAGGCTCCCCGCGCGGCTACACGCCGTTCGGGGAGTCCAATTAAAGGTCCCTGGTCTTTAAGTGACCGCCGGTCCTTAGGGGGTTAATGCAGTTTTCAAATATGTAAACTTGAATCAAGCTCAAATTTCCACTTTAGTAGAACTAAAACCAAGACCTTTCTGAAGGCCATCCTGAACAACCCCAAGAAAACCGGAAGCAGAAAAGGTCACAGCTGCGACCCCCAAGTCTTCACACCACTTATGGAACATTCCCGATGATATTACCTATGATAAGCCTTAGAAAAAAATGGCTTTCGAGCCTATATCATAGTAGCAATGATAGTCAGAAAAACCCTTCTTGCTCAAGATGCTGGCCTCAAGAGCCAGGCCATCAAAGAAAACATCTCTCCCCATGGATTACATTACAATTCAAAGCCTGTTCCCAAATGAAAAAAAAGCCCCAAAAAAGGGGGTGAGGGGAAGTGCAAAGGGTGGACCCCCTAAGTGTAGTAGTGAGATAAATCACAGTTAAGCCCAGTCAATAATAAAAATCATAATCATGAGAACTGGACAAATAAACAAAAGAATATTTAATAATTCACCTAAAATTACAATAGTGTATAAAATATTAAGTAAAATAGTATTCACACAATTAAAGCATCTGCATATGCATAACAGACTGCAAATATAATATAAGAAAACGAATAAAAGTGCATGAATAAAATTAGAAAAGTTGGTGTTTGTTATCCACAGAGTCACTTATAGATGAAGTGTGAGTAACAGTCCGATAGTCTACAGCAGTGAGATAGCAAGTATCAAATGACTATCTGGATAGATCAAGAGTCACTGATGGCTCAAATATTAAGGAGATTGAGTCAGACCAGAAAAAAGAACCTCTCAAGGAATGCCCACAAACCAGCAATGCATGGGTTAAAACTTAACTGGTGCAAAGTCAAGGAACATAGTATTTTCATGAACGTGCTGCCAAAGGAAGACTATCAAAATATTGTATACTAGTTGAAGAGCCCATTACATCGGCCACAGTGCCACTGGCAGCCGGTTGCAGGGCAGTCATGCACAGTAAAGACTGCTCATGCCGCGGCTGATACAGTGTCAGCCGGTCGCGGTGCAGTCATGCTCAGTAGAGACTGCCCACTCCGCGGCTGATACAGAGCTCTGTATCAGCCTCGTCACCGGCAGTCTCTACTGAGCATGACTGTGGCGTTACACACGTTTTAGCGAATTATTATATAGGATTAGGCTCACAAACCACAGAGGAATGTGGCAGCCAGACAGTGAAGTAGGGAAAACTCATAGGGCATGTGCACTCAGGGCTGAGAATCCAGTCACTTCAGTCTTCAGGTTCCTATACAAACAGGGAAGTTTCAGAGACACTATGAGAAAACAGGCTGATAAAACAAGTCATCCTTTACAGACTCCAGTCCTGGAAGTCTGCTCACTAGTCAATCCTTCTAAAGGAGGTCAGGGACAGGAGCCAGCCTTATGGGGGATTATACAGCAATATAACATACAGGATAAAATAAAAAAGATAGTTAATCTAAGAGAGAAGCTTGGCTCTTGCATCCTTCTATAAGCAGAGTAAAGTGGATAGGAGAGAGTCTCTGCCACAGAGAACCTTTTTAACCAAGTACCCTGCCCTCCTTTTGGAGGGAACTTTACCCAGTGGTTCCTGTGCTCCACAAAGGACATAAGAGAAATAAATATTTCCAATGAGAGTGAGGTTTTCTTTGTAGACATTTCTAGCATACAACAGGTTAAAATCCTAATTCAATCAATGGGAATTTGGGGGTTTTCCATTTGTCCTTTATGGTTCATTTGGTTTGTCCCAGAATTGTTCCAACTTTCAATTTGTGTATTTACCATCTGGTGTAAATAAAAAACTGAGGGATGGATTTAACCCTTTAAGGACAAGAGGTCATTTATGGACCACTCTGGTTCATAAAAACGGTTAATCACCCAGCTATAAGGCAAATAAAAAAATAAAAGTTTAAATCTGGTCTAAAACAGGTGTGGGTAGCCTGTGGTATTCTAGTTGTTGATAGACTACAATCCCCACAGTTAGTCACAATGACTGAAATTATATTTCAAAAAAGCAGAGACACAGGCTTACACTGCTGGTCTAAGATGTCAAGACATTTAGGTGCAGACTAATCTGTCATCAAATTTGGGCTCATGAGTAAAGTTACACTGGCTGAGCTATAATACAGGGGTGGGCAACCTATGGCGCTCCAGAGGTTATGAACCATAACTCCATTCATCCCCCACTAGCCTGGGTAACAGGCAATATTGCTCTTGTTCATCCTCAGAACCTCTCACAAACCTTTAGCTTGGTTTTAGGTTGTTTCCCTAAGAGTGAAGAGTAATCCGGACTTTGACCCTTTCCTTGTTCTCAGTGCCTAAGTAAACAAGTTGATGAGGCACAACAAAGCTGAAACATACATCTTGGGTTAGCTCGTATTTCCTTTGCAGAGGGCACTTCCACATCAGTTTGGGAACTGGACCACCCTTTTGGGTGGGAATAGTTTAATATGTATGGGGAAATTTCTCCTCTGTAATGACACTATAGAACTAAAATGTGATGCTGCTGAGCGATGACTAGCTGAAGAACAAATTAAGCTGACAGTCTGCACTTTATCCTATTAGTCACTATTTAATTTAAAATACAATGTGTTGGATTACAAAGCCAAAACAACAAAACTTGTGTTACTGTTCAAATGCTTATGGACTGCACTGTACGTTGTCAATGAGATGATAAGTAAAGGAATTTTTTTTTGTTCTTGTACTTTGTCAAACAATTAAAATTGCCAAACTTTTTTCTTCCTCCCTCGCCAAAGCTGCTGATCCGCGAAATTAGAAATATTAAAAATGGATTTGTCTTACAAGAGCTGATTATTAATAATATCAAAATGCATATGAGATTGGTTAGACCTACAAGGCAACATAATTGGTAGTTCTCTTTATGATAGGGATCCTTGTTTAACTCCTTGAGAGCCAGAAGGTGTCCAAATTATTGTTTTTCAATGCTTTGCACACTTTGGCACTGAAAAGGTCAACAGTGAATGACAAGTATTTGAAAAATGCCACATGAAGAGAGCTAAAGAGCTAGAGAAAATGTTGTATAGAATATGCAGATTACATTTATGCATAATAGTGAAAAGTCTAAAGAGATTATACACAGTAAAATATAGAATTACACTGGGTATAATAGCTTTTGGGTATAGATAAGGGCTGTATTTAGTGAAGGACAAATTATACTTGCTCAATAGTTTGTTCAAACCATTGCACACACGTTTACGTACACATTCACATCCCCACCCATTTGCGCCAAATATTTGTTATACTCTCTGTAAAATATAAATTCAGTGTTATTCCAGCTTTACTTGATAACCCATACCTGAAGAAGGGACCTTAGTGTCCTGAAAGCTTGAACTTTCTATGTCCTTATTTAGCCATTAAAATGTGTCACCTTTATATAAATACAATGAATCCCATCTACTCTACTGGTTAACTCTGTACCACATTTTTCCCTGGTTATATTAATATACAAACACACGCAAGCACACACAAACCCATTTCTACAATTTTTACTGTAGAGTGAATGGTTAGACTCAAAATGGTGTTTGCTTTGTGTACGATACTATGGTCCCTTTTAGGTAAGCAGTGCTGCATTGGAGATGATAGGCTATGGAGCATTTAACATATGTGTAAATGCTACCCCTTTTACTGCATTCTCACAGGAATGTTTTAAAGATGCAGTAAGGAAGGCCTACACTGATGCATGTGGGGCTGCTGGCAGACCTTCCACACAGGATCTGCTAGAGGTTGCAATGCTCCTTACAACCCTCCATAGAATAGCTTATATATGGCCGCCAGCCAGTAATACTGGCTGGCTAGCACTCATATGTGCCAGCCATCATAAACACATCTATTGTGGATCAGCAGTGAAACGTGGAAAAGTTGAGTGCAAGAACATGGGTAACAGAACAGTAGCTGGGGGCTGGAACAGTTCTGCCTCCCATGTCGTTTCACTCACCTATCGCCTGCATTGTGCCACCAATCCAACACAGAATGGGTGTGTCTGACAGCCAACCCATGTGGGATCCATTCAATTTTATTCATTCATTTGAAGTTGTGATCATTGCATCATACCCAACAGTGTTCCTGTAAAAGGTCTGCCGGCATCCCGACAGGCAGCTTTGCAAACCTTCCTTACAGCATCTTTCCTGAGTAGCAGCAAATCCTGCCTGTGTGTAATGACTGTTGGACACAATGATCCACAACTCACTCACAACCAAAAAAAAAAAAAAAATAGGGAGAATAGCCTGGGGATGTAGGAAAATAGGGTGGGGAGTGAGAGGAATGGGGCGGGATGGAGCACAAGTGGGAAGAGTTTCAACAGAAACTCCCCACATCCAGCAAATTAGACTCTGACCCGGAGACCCGGTAACACAGTGTTAAATCCGGAGTCTCTGGGGCAAAACTAGAGAGTTCCCAGCTATGCTTAATAAGCTCAAAGGGAAGCCACTGGACCACCAGGGGATGATTATGTTTTTTTTTTGTTTTTTTTAAAACAGGAACAGGGGAGGCTCTATAAGAACCTCTATCTCAGACCAATACACTCCAATTTGGACAGGAGTACCCTATTTTGAAAAAGGGGATTTGACCTCTTTCAAAAGAGGGTACTTGTGTATTATAATGTCAGGTCATGTAGCTATCAATGGACATAATAATACAATATTGCATAGGGGAGGAAGGAGCTCTTTAAGAGCTCCTATTTCAGCCACCCTGGCATTTAAAATGAGGGGGTACCTTTGTTTGAAACAAGGGGACCTTCTCTTTTACAAAGATACCCCTAAACATATTTGTGTGGAGTGATCACAGATCACACCATGTAAAACGAAATACATATTTTTCATCAAGAGATTAGGAATGCACTATCAAACATCCTCTTGCATTTAAACATTATAGGGTGTCCTATTCTAAAAAGGCGAACCCCCTCTTTCATTCAAAAGGTACCTTTTAAACCTATGAATTCAAGAAGGGTGAGCTTTACAATGCCTTGCATACCCTGATGGCACTCAAAAGGTTAATCTTGAGCATTTTGGGTGACTTAGTGCTCACCTAACATGATGTATGTGTGTGTCCAGATCTTACAAACAGACATACATACAAACACATGCACAGTAGGAAGACAGATGTACACACATCTGAAAGAGGGAAGGCCCCCCCCCCACACACACATTTCAGATGAAAGTACTTTTGAAAACTACTTGTACGGTATGACGATCAGCCAGCAAAAATATATTTACATTTCATATTTGGAGGGGAGATTGTGGTAGCCATGGTTTTGTGCTTCTGGGACCCACTACAGTATGTCAGTTCATATTAATGGGGTACCATTTTTTTTCGGCTGGAGGTAACTTCTGATTACAGTAGAAAATGTCATGATTTTCAAAGATATCATCGCCTTTGAAGTGGAAGAAATATCTGAAAATGCTAACTTAGGGTTAGAAAGGCAAGTAACCCCTCATTTAATACATCTGGTTGTCTATTTTTCAAACCAGTATGACTTGTCAACCTTTTCCCAACATCTGGAATTTGTATTACCATTTTTGTTCAGGAAGGTAATATCAGAAAATAAAAATGATAGGTGTAATTTAGTGCTCCTGGCACCCCCTATGGTATTTTAAACAATACCAATGGGGTACCATTTTTCTTGGGTTTACAGTAGGTACTGACTTCAGTAGGAAATCCCATGGATTTCAAGATTTTAGCATCTTTGAAGTTGGGAAAATGTAAAAAGAGTCATGTTTTTCCTATAACACCACCTGGAAACATATGCATGCACCGGCATAGGGGTAAAAAAGACAAGTGACCCAGAAGTTGCTGTTTTGCTTTCCAAAACAGTATGCCTGATCTACCTTTTCCCTTTTTCTCTAACTGTTATTTTCAATTTAGAGCAAGCAGCAAATAATCAAAAAATAAAAACTAGTATAGTTTAGTGCTCCTGGTGCCCCATACCTTATGTCAAACCATACCAATGTGGTACCATTTTTCTCAGGCTGGCAGTAGTTACTGATATAAGTCAGAAATGTCATGGTTTTCAAAGACTTTTTATTTTTGGAGAAATATAAATGTTAAAGTTTAATAATTTTTCTTAAAGTGCCACCTTCTGGAAACATTAGTGCTCACCACCCTAGGGGTAGGAAGGCAAATGATCTCTAATTTGATGCATGCCTTGTCTAACTTTTCTTCATGTTTGTAGTTATTACAGCCATTATAGTACAGGCAGGTCATATTTCAACAAAGTAAGAAAAATGGTTTTGGTATGGTAGTTTTGTGATTCTGTTACCCCTTTAGTATGCTCTCTCTAAAACAGTGGAGTGTTATTACCTTCAGGAAAGAAGCTACTAATGAATACAGTAAGAAACTCCATAGTTTAAAATCTCAGTACCTTTGGAAGAGTAGAAATGTAAAAAAAAAAAAAAACAACAACTTTAGCAACATTTGTGAGTCCTGTGCTGGTGTAGACAGGAGGCAAAAGATTAGGTTCATACAGTTTTTTTTTGTTTTGCCACCCTCTACAGCAAGGCTGTCCAAGTTCAGTCCTCAAGGGCCACCAACAGGTGTATCATGGTTTATTCTTTGCTATTTTGTGACTGAAATGCAGAATGGTGCACAATGGAGGGAAAAATAATTTTAAATTTTTTGTTTTTCAATTGCTAATATTTGTAGAAAGACCTATGCATAAAAAGACAGATTTTGATGTTTAAGAAAGGCAAATTAATACTAACTAATAACCATAAACATTTTGTAGTAGAAATCTTTTGGTCATGTTAGGGGTAGCCACAAACCAATTATATATTTTGAAAATGCACCATCTGCTGAAAAACCAGTGTATGCCATGTATAGGCTGTTCTCAGAAAAGTGTCAACATTTTTCATTTGACTGTAAACACAAGTGTGAAAATATGCATGGCTAATGAAGCACAGGTAATGCAGTCATAACACCAGTTACTGATATCAAGCAGGGGTGCAATGTGTCCTTTTCGTGTGTCTGAAGGACTTAAAGGGATAGTAATGTTTCATAATTAGGGTTGCCACCTTTTCTTCAAAAAGATACCGGCCATGGCATTCCCTCCATAGACTTAACATTGGACAGAAGCCAATTTTTTACTGGCCTGCCGGTAAAATACCGGCTGGGTGGCAACCCTATTCATAATAAAAGCAGCTCTAATTAATCATTATAGTATTTGGACTTTGGAGAGTGTTATTTCAATTCTGTCAGAGTTGTAGTTCCAGAGTAATTCAATGACAAAGTGTCCCCCTCCCGCCCCTTTTACTGATGTCACACTGTTCAGCCAGAGCAGAAGGGAGGTGCCCAGGTAGACTGCAGAGAGGGACAATCTTCAATTAAGATAAGGGAAAAACCTGAAAAGCTTGTCAAGGGGGGCAGGGATTTCATTCTTTTCACAGGAATAAGAGTGCCCCCTTCTGTTATCTGTCTGGTCTATAGACTGCATTCCACATCTGAGAAGAGATTGCTTACACTAGGTAAAAGGGGCAGGAGGGGAAAACTTTGCTTGTGAATATCTCATAAACCATAAAGGTTTGAGAGATAAGACTTATATCATTATTCATGTTTTCTTAATGCCTACAAAATAAAATAAAGTTAAAACGAAGTATTACTATCCCTTTAATATGAGAATTACTGAAGGAGGCAAAAAGTTTGAGACTTGCAGCAAATTTACATTAATGAGCAACTTCATCACTCTAAAGAGGTGCAATTGCAGAGCAAATAATGCACATGATAGGGTTTAAATTAACATTCCACAAGATCCCATTGATTTAAATTGGGCTTTTTTCTCCTTGAATGCTAGGGAAGACAATCACATTGCTTCATAATGCATTGGGGACCTCTCATAAGGTGATTTCTCTCTCTCTCTCTCTCTCTCTCTCTCTCTCTCTGTGGTTACATGGATTCCCATGAAGTCATGCAGAATTAAGTTTTGATAACTGTCCCTAATTTAAAGGTATATGCTGTCACCTTTCCTCTCCGGCATTCAGGGGGTTAGAAAACAAATTTAAATTTATATGAATTTTCACGCCCCCCATGGTACAATTGGTTTGCTACAAAATTGCACCTGTTGTAGCTTGATAAATAAGGCTCCATATGTTATTTTTGTATGATTCTTATCAATCCTGCTCTTAACCATTTTACCACCATTAAATGTAGATCTTCTATACTACAAAAGACTGTGATGCCCCCTTTCAGCATCTATTCCTCTAAGAGTAAAAGAACACAGGGCCTTCATAATAAATGCATACTGCACAGATTACTTTGAAGACAATTTCTTCAAAGGGAGTTACAAAAGTTGTCTAAAATACATTTGTAAATGAGCGAGAACTGACTTGGCATGGCCTAGTAAGATAATTACACAGCAGACTGCTCAACTCAGAATCAATTGCAATGTGCTAGCAGCTTTCACAAGCAATCATCCCACAATAAGAATATGTAAACTACTGCCTTCCTTTTACTCCATTTTGGAATAAAACATTCAATGGAAAATTGTAGCTTTACCTACATTAGAGAGGGAAAAATAGCATGCACCAGATTTCAGGAGCTCAATGTCCGACATGTTAATATTAAGGGTAAAAATAAAAGGTAAAATGTACACTTGGAATTAGTGGCTTTTAATCAGTTTTAAGCCTAATTAACATGGGCAAATTGGCTGTTGTCCATGTTAAGACATGCCAGTGCTTATCTGATATCCTGTATTGCTCCCTGGAGATACTCTCACATGGGGATTGTGGGAGAGTTATATGATCCTATGCTCACATGGGTCAGCCAGTCACTGGAGGAGGCAAACAGCACTTCAATGTCCAATGTTACCCATGTGAATGACCTGTGACCCACAAACCATTATGGAGATCAGCAAGCTGAAGGCCAGATATGCAATTTGCACCATGAAACTCATGCGTAGGTATGAGTACTTCATACAGTATTCCAATATACCTTTCTACAGGTTTTTGTGGGGGGGGGGGTTGTGCATCTGAACTGCAGTATGTAGCTGGACAGGGACAGGCCTTCAGTACTAATCCCTAATAACCTTTCACTTAACTTAATATGACAGAAAATCCTAATGGTCCCTATGAATTCTGTCTCTGTCCCCTTGCTCCAGAGAGAACATCTTCAATCAGACCTGAATGTCATGTTCATGGAGGCAGACATGACAGATGCCAGCGGATTTATTCAAACTGAAGTAGGCAGAGTGCATGAACCCAATTGGCCCAGAGGGATGTGCTATGCATTGCTTTGCCATGTGTTGCATACCTCTCTGGTCCTTAAACGGTTAAGATTACCATGTGCGGTGAGCCAAGGTTGTGACCTGTGGTCCTGCTTGCTACGGTCATGTCTGAATCCATGAGCATGACACCCAGGACCCAATGAAAATGTTATCTCTTGAACAAAGACATAAGGGCAAAATTCATAGGGGGCATTGAGATTTTCTGGGCAGGCAAGGGGTGGTATTTGGAGGTGTCAGTTTTCATTTAAGAAATGTGTTTCTATGGTTAACATTCCACATGCTGATTAAAAAAAAAAGTTAATCACATTGAGGCTGATGAACTGCAATTAAGGAGCAAACCAACTGTGCCACAGGAGATCAACACACAATTCCCAAAATGTCTATTCATTTAGCCCCTGGAATGCTAGAGAAGTTTTTCACTGTGTTGAATGGAGAGAACAGCCCCATTTAAATCAATGGGAACATTTGAAATGGCTATTTTTCCACTGTAATGCAGTTGTTTTGCTCCAATCCTTCACAGTACATCAGCATCCATAAGTTCAGTTTATGGGGCAGATTTGTACCTTTCTTGCAGCGTGGATGTCAAAAAACGGTTTATTCCGAACACTGAAGGGTTCCTGTGCTTTATCTATAAGCCCCATCTTCATTTTCTCATGTCTGGGAAATATAATCTCTTTTTCAATGCAAGACAATCGAATGTTAAAGTCGCAGTCACCGACAGGCTGCCCCTGGAAAATTAAAGATTAGCAAAACTTAGGATAGCAACAACAATCCAACTCATGCATTTAACCCCTTAGATACCATATGTCTCCAAATAATCAAACTGAAATATGTTTGTGACCTCTCCACAATTAAAGCGGAACTACCAACTTAGTTAAAGTCGCCCTGCAATAATTAGGCAGATCGCAACTAGCTTAATAATAGTTATCTTACCTCTCAGAACTACACGATTCTACAGAAATCCTTACTCTTCCGAGACTGACGACCTGGTTAGTGCAGTCTGTGCGCCTGCGCCGTCAGTCCCTTCTGGTTACCCTATGGCACAATGCAATACTTATTAATGGAGACCGGGACTGACAGCGCAGGCCCACAGACAAGATGTCTGCACTGATGCCTGGCTTACGGTCTCGGAAGATTAAGGATTTCTGTAGCATCATGTCATTTTTAGAGGTAAGATAACTATTATTTAGCTAGTTGCCATCTGCCTAATTATTACAGAGTAACTTTAACTAAGTTGGTAGTTCTACTTTAATGCACAAAATGTACTACATCATATTAAGTGCAAAAACAAATTCCTTCTCATGTAAAACACATGAGAAAGGAAATAAAACTTTCAGCCTTAACCTTTTGCATGCCAGAGGGGTATGCAAAGCATTGCTTTGCAATGTGTTCCGTGCTCCTCTGGCAATCAAAGGGTTACGTCCTTAAGAACCAAAAGGGGTGTGGGTGGGGTGTAGTACCAGCAAAGTGTCTGCACACAATCACTTGATAAAAGTTAACCCCTTAATGACCGGCACCGCAACGCGAGTTAAGGACCGCGGAACTTTTTTTTTTTCCTTTTTTCCGGTTCTGGACTCCCCGAACGGCTTGCAGCCGCGGGGGGAACCCGGAACTCCATGACGGTCATACTAAGTCATAGGTCGTTCCGTCAGATCGACCCTTGACGTACTATGACCGTCAAGGGTCGTTAAGGGGTTAACGTAAAAAAAACACTTTATTTGAACATTAAAAACATGGGACACACAAAAAAGCCACAATGAGTAAATCACCCCTAAAGCTCCCTGCTGCATTTTGGACCAAACAAGTCCTTAATCATAAGGACTGGTTTGGTCCAAAATGCATCAGGGAGCTTTAGGGCTGATTTACCCATTGTCTTTTGTGTGTCTCACTGTTTTTAATTTTCAAATAAGGTCTTTTTTACGTTAACATATATCAAACAATCGTGTGTGGACAATTTTTTGCTACTCTCATTGTAAAGAGGGGTGGAGATCCAGCACCGACAGAGTAGCTGTGGTCAGCATGTCAGACACACAATGGTGGAGCACATTTACATATAGAGTTACAGTGTGAAGTAAGGTGAGTGAAGACCGTTTGTTCTACCTTATTATTTACTATCAACATTACAAGCAGATGGATATTGAGATTTACACCTGAGCGGTTTACTTTGTTGCTGTGGGTGGGGTGAAGGGCAGGCTTAAAGGGATAGTAATACTTAAAATGTCAATAAATATATGTTGTAGGGTTTATCCCCCTGAGTAAAACAAGGGTATTCCCACTGCTGAGAGATATTTTATTAAAAAATTATAACAGCTCAAACTTGAATTTTTTAGGTGCAATATCACAGTGGCCTGAAAATGTACAGTGGCGCTGTTGCTACCATCCTATGGACTGCTCTGGTCTGTAGACCATAAATCTCCATGGGATGGTGTAGCAACAGCACCACTGTAAATTTTCAGGCCACTGTGATATTGCACCTAAAAAATTCAAGTTTGAGTGGTTATAATTTTTTAATGAAACACCTTTCAGCAGTGGGAGTACCCTTGTTTTACTCAGTGGGATAAACCCTACAACATATATTTTTTGACATTTTAAGTATTACTATCCTTTTAAAAATAAAGGCAATGTGTACCAAACAAACTGCACTGTAGGGAGCAAATGGGTTATTGATGTGAATGGGTTATTTAGCTTTCCATGCTAGAGGTCTCCAATGCACTGCAAAGAAATTCAGTGGATACTGCTCTAGCATTCAGTACATTAAAACCCTATTTAAATAAATTAGGTATGTATTCGTCCCCATGGTACAGGTGGTTTACATCAGAATTGCTCCATTTTGGCTTTATACGCGAACCTCAAACTCACTAAAACGTCTCTAACATAATGTATCAAATTCACAAGAAAAAGAAACACTTGGAGCTCAGAGTTCTATTTACATGCACAATCACAGACAAATAATACAGTACAGTTACACCAACATTTCTAAATTGGTGGTTGCAGTAGACGGCTTCAAAATCCGAGTTAAATACACATCATCAAGTCAACACACAAAAGGCACACAGTTAACTTGTCAGTTATACCAACACCCAGAATTGTAAAGGAATAAATATCAATGGCACTACGTACAAAAGAAAAGAGCAGCAATTCAGGGGCAAACCAACTTCATTAAAGGGGACAAATACTATTTCCTCAACCCCCAAGGGGTTTTAACAGATTAAAGCGGAACTTTCACTTTGTATAAAGTCACACTGCGATAATAAAGCATATGGCAACTAGCTGCAGAATACTTCTATTACTCTCAGCAGTGCCAGATTCTAAAGTAATCCTTACTCTTCATCCTCTAAGAAGCATTGCACTGTGCCACAAGGGACTGACAGCGCAGACAGCACTATCCTGGCCGCCAGTCTCCGAAGATTAAGGATAACTTTAGAATCTGGCACTTCTGAGAGGTAATAGAAGTATTATGCAGCTAGTTGCCACGTGTTTAATTATTGCAGGGCGACTTTACACAAAGTTCCGCTTTAAATGCTATAATCTCCAACGTACTCCCTCTCTAGCATTAAAACAGTTTAAAAAATAATAATAATAAAAAAAAATTTTAATCAGTGGGAATTTTTATATCTCCCCTATGACCGGGGTAGTAAAATCACAGGTGCTAAGGCTCATAAAATGTCACTGCTGGCTCCTCTATTTTTGGAGTATTTTAATTACACCTTTATATGCAGCTATTGTACTGGTTCCTAAAACTCCTAGCAGGCTCCTATAAAAATTTGCTCCAGTGCCAATTATATTTTTGATTACCCCTTCCCTATGATACAGATGGTTTGACCTAGAGAGCTAAAGAGGAGCCATTTTGGCGCATACCAACTTCACCACAAGGAACAGATGAAAACTCCCCAAATTCCCAATGATTTAAATGTGGCTTGAGTGCCATAGTGGAAACCAACACTTTACTCGGCAAACATCTCTTGCATTCAAAATGTCAAAGCCCCATTTACATTGACAGAAATGTTTATTTGTTGCAGTTGATTTGAAGCAGAATTGATTGGTTTACTTTTATACAAAAGACCCTTAGGGCCCTATGTGTTGCACAAATAAGTGTAGTGTTTCTTATTTAGACAGAAAAGCAACACCATCATAAAGAAAGAAATAGCTGGAATTCTGAAATTTATTCAAGTACACGCAAATAATGCAGAAAGGTGAAAACATTTCTATCTGTTGAAGGCATCAACACCATAATCTAAGGTAGATATATACCAACAATTAACACAATATAGCTACATGGCTAACATGTCCATTAGGCTTCACCCTACTGTAAAGGGAAATGTTCACCTAAAATTGTAAAGGGGCAGTAAATATTTAACCAAGGACAAAAGTGTATCTTATTTATACCACAAAAAAAATGCAACCAGAAACTATGAGTGCATGCCTACGGATAGGAAATAAGTCACCATGAGAACCACCCTTTTTATCTTTTCATTTACCTGCTTTATATCTGCTTTTGGAATACACATTAACATATTACAAATATAAGCAACTAGTTGAACAGCCCGTTATACGGGCCACAGTGCCACTGCCACCCAGTGGCGGGGCAGTCGTGCGCAATGGAGACTGCCCGCGCTGCGGCTGATATAGATCTGCGGCGCGGGCAGTCTCTACTGCGCATGTCACGGCGTTACACACGAATTAGTGAATTATTATATAGGATTGTACAAACCTGTCCCCTAGTGACATATACAGGACTGGATTTAAAGAGACAAATATTTTATTTTTAATTTACATATTCTGCAAGTGCATTTGTAAAATCATTATCGCCTATACTTCGTTACACTTTTATGTCCCTCTTTTTCAAGAGAGAGTTCTGTTTAAGCAGGGATAGTGACACACTGTAGAAAAGGTTGCTCCAGTCTATTCAGTACAGCATAGAGAGCACTCCGTGGTGTAGGGATAGTATTACATTGCATCACTATTTCTCATTTCACAGTTTCTGACAGAAAGCTCTTTGGAGACAGAGATCCTGGGAGCTACCTGTCAGGGGAGTGAAAATGTGTATTTTAAGAGAAGAGGAGATGGACGTTCCCAACAAGACAGTTGCCAGTATGCACCTTCCTGCAGTTATGAACATATTAACCCACTGAGTACCAGTGGGGTACACAATGCAGTGCTTTGCAACGGGCTGCATACCTCCCAGGCATTCAAAGTGTTAAGGGAAGAACAGTTCTCTCTGGACTTATTAATGGGTGAATACAATTAACCTGTGTTTATTTTGTGGCCAAAGTTTCAGTGACCATTGTCACCTTCCTCAAGACAACTGGCAAGTGTGAAATAGGCCCTAGATATACCCTCACCACACGAGAATAAGGGACCAAACGTACTGTTTGAATCCACTATCATGTCACTGTACTGCTGTATTTGGCGTCAGTGCCAAGAAGAAATATAAAGTACAGCAATATACTTAAATAGGAGTAGTGTTTAAGTAAAACAGATAATCTGAGTGTTCTCTTCAGCTGTGCAATACCACGAGTGTAAAAAAATAAAATAAATACAGCTCTGATACAATCAATGCTTCCCATGGCAACCACACTGGACTGATCATAATCCTCATGTGTACCAATACTGAGTGTCCAATAGTGAAAATATACTGAAGCATAGCTAATTTCTGCATCAACTATTATTATGTAATATAATTCAGTTACGTATATATAACTTCACAGGTTCCATGTGACCAGTTCAATCCATACTGCTGATCCTCCCTGACACAGTCCCACAATTATGTGATTAACATAACACAACTGTACAAAGGTAATATGTTGCATATCTTGCTGTGGATGTGAAGTCTGCTGGCTCATACAGTCATGTTTGAGGCTATAGAGTTGTGAGGAACCGAAGAACTGTAATGTGCCATATGGGTTTCCTATAAAACACTGTATTTTTTTTCTATCTGTGGGCTATATCTTAAAATATAGGAGCTGTGCCGTCAGCAAAAGCGGTTCCAAAGTTTGCACTGTGACCTGCCATTATCACTCCTAGTGGATGTCAGTAAATATTTTCCAAAGTGCTGGTCTCTGTTCTAGGTTTCCCATCTCGAGTGGTTAGTTTTTCTGCAGAGATAGTCCCATACTAGGCCTTACAATGATGCACTCTAATGTGCCTTTTGAACAAAAGTAACTACTTAGATAACAGTATTGTATGATTTTAAGTACAAGATACGGATGTGGCCCCAGATGCAATGTATATGAAGAGCTCAATGGCTACATCGTAATGTAGTAACTCATGATATCAGCTAGCAGTGGTCCATCTCCAGGGTTCCAAAGATTGTGCTGCAATATGCTGTTGTCACTCCAAGTGGCTGTTCATAGCTATCCTCCGCAGTGCTTGGCCTCTCTATTAGGCATCTCTGCAGAGCAGAGCCCATCCTTGGGCTCCAGACAACGCGCTACAATGTACCATTACAACAAGTTGCAGAAGTGATACAAGAGTGATACATAATTTAAAATCCTGATAAAGCTCCAATGCCTTATATATGCAGACATTCAAAAGTATCTTTCTATTGAGAAAGAAGTCTGAAAGTGATGTTATACAATAAGCAGGAGTTAAAAACAGTACCCATAAGTCTAAAACATGTCCATCAAGATGTGCATAGGCCAGATACGCAGCAACATAACTTCAAACTGCTCCTCATAAAAAAACAAACAACAAACATGAATACCCATATTCTCATCCAGTCCATATGGTGCAAATGTATTCAGTCTGTGTACAAAAAAAAATCTATGATTATGCATCTCAGAGATGTTATTGGCTTCTAAAAAGGGCCTAGCCACACGTTTGTCACTTTTTCTTTCCTTCAAAGCTTGTTGTATTGAAGTCCGGTACAGGAAAAAAAATGGAAAGGGTGCCAAAATCTACAATATTGTAATGTGACTTTATAAGACAGAACATAAATAAAATACACACACATGGTTGAGTCAGTCGGATTATTCCCAAACAACTGACACAACAGACATGGAGGAAGTTTAACCTGTATCTGCTCAGAGAATCCCTGCAAACTGACATGGAAGAGAAAGCAGGTTGTTCAACATGATGTGTTCTACACCAAGATAAAATGCATTGTGAATAAGACACCATCTACTCAGAAAACATTACAAAAAATATAAAACAAAAAATAAAGCCTATTCTGACACGGCCTTCTTTCTCTTCAGCGTTCTATCTTGTGAAGTCACATTACAGTGTTATGCTGTTTGGAGCCCTTTCCTTTTATTGTTCTCTATGTTTATACAGTGGTGGAGAGCATGTAAGAGAGAAGCAGCCTTGACTGATTTGCTCACATTATAAAGAGGGTTTGTGCTCTGTCTGGGGCAGTGAAAATAACCCAAGGAGCCTGTAAAGCGGAGTTTTGTGAGTATACACCATTGGGTGTATTTGGTGGTGGTTGTTATCACCTTAGTCCTGATATTCAATAAAAAGGACACACTGCTTTAGGTCTAATTTTTTTCTCTGTACAAATGAATCATGTGGTTCCTCATTTTCTGTGAATGGAGGGAAGGTTTTTCCGACTTACATAAATACATAAACAGGTAATGAATTACATTACATAAGGCAAGAAAATAAATTTAAGAAAAATGGGCTTCTTTGTATGATGATATTTACACCTCCTTCCAGTGAGCAGATTTACACGTCATGCAATGTGGGCATTATAGCACAGAGGGCTTTTATCAGATAACTAGGTACTTCTAGGGACTATTTATCAATGTGTAGGATCAATCTTCTGAGGTTTTTGTCTCTGTTATAGGAAATGTTGGCATTTAAACATTAAGAGCCAGATGAGAGTTCTTCATGCTCTTGTGTGGAATGTGTTAAAAACAGAATACATTTAAAGTTCTGCAGTCAGGACCATACTGCAAATGGAATTCAATTTAAAAAGGGTCAATATTTGCATTTCAAATACTGACTGGAAAGCCTTTGAAAGGAGAACTGTGAGACCCCCACAGGCATAGCTGAGTAACATTAAATTACATTGCAAAAGCCAAACAAGATCCACAACAGGCTCCTTCTAACTCAAGTCCCTTTTATCCAGAAGCTAGCACTTGGAAGCATGAAAAAAAACAAATATTTTAAGCAACAAGATCTGCATATCATTAAGCACACAATTATATCACATTGTGATAAATGTACGGAGTCCGATGTGCTATACTATAGAAAAGTGGGGCAATTCTGCAACAAACCAACTACACCACAGGGGACAAATAAATATCCCCATCAATATTAAGGAGACTTGGAACCCCTAGAATGTTAGAATAGTTCATCACATTGCAAAGCAATTTGTTGGACTCAACGCTAGCATTCAAGGGGTTAAAAATCTAATTTAAAGGTAAAAAAAAGTCATGTAAACATCTACATAGAAGTGATCTAGTTCAGTGGTCCTCAATCTGTGCTTGCGAGGCCCACTAAAGGCCATATTTCAG
Organism: Rhinophrynus dorsalis; assembly: GCA_037306005.1. Classification (NCBI taxonomy): domain Eukaryota; kingdom Metazoa; phylum Chordata; class Amphibia; order Anura; family Rhinophrynidae; genus Rhinophrynus; species Rhinophrynus dorsalis. The sequence continues at coordinate 309,355,324 of CM074720.1, read as the reverse complement.
ACATTCCCTGTTTCAGCACTTTGAGTTAAAAAGAAGGGAAATCATTATTATTCACTATCTTCAAATCAGGGCATGTTAGCTGGAACTGCGGGCACAGGCTGAGACCTAGTGTATGACACAGAAGGGAAGCTCAATGGGAAGCTCACCGCCACAGAAGCATACCAGCCAATATTAAAAAGTATAAACTTTATTTATAAAGCCATAAAAGCAGCAATGGAGCCAAAGATGAACACGGAGATGAAGAAATACACATCACAACTAGCCTAAAACATTTTGTGATGGTTCACTTAATCATAGGCCCTTTTACCAGAAGCTAGCACTTGGAAGCAAGTCAGGGCCTGTTCGCTCGACCTGTGAGCACAGGTTGAGACTAAATGCCCATTAAGTGCATTTGATTTATTTTTTTTTTCAGTTTGCAATGTGTTGGGCACCCTTATGACATTCAAATGTTTGCATTCTTTTCCTTACATCAGTGACAGGCAAACCAATATAAAGTCACAAACCACAAATGCTACCCCCTACAGTCCTCGAGAAGGCTGCACACTACGTTTAACCTTTGAATCATGAGAGGCAAATGATTAAAGAGGACCTGTTACACAACCCTCTGGTCCAGAAGACGTATTTCGAAACTGTGTATGTTTCATGTCAGTACAGATGCACGGTTTAGTAGATATTGATAAGTTCCTCACAGTGCAGTATCATAAGCTAATTAAGCTATATTAAGTGTTATTAGCACAAATTAGCATATAGCATCGTACTCAGACATACAGAAATGAATGCGAATGTGCAACTGTTCTCCTTTTGGATAACAAGATACATAGGCAGTTTTTAATTATCCTTCAAGAGCAGCCATTGTAGTTTATTAAGTCAATGCAAATGGAAGCTGACTTAGTAAAATAAATCCAGGGTTGCTCTCTGTAGCCAAAATGGCTCCGTAATGCATGTACATTCGATCCCCATAGAGCAGCTGTACTGGGTTTTCACTATTGATACAGAGTATCTATAGGAGAATGTATCATGCAGAACAGGAAACTGTCCTGTACAATGCAGTATAGATAAATGTCAGTGGGAGTCTCTTTTCAGACATATTCAGAAGTCACAAGTTTGCTGCACACTTAACATGGGTGCTCTGGTCAACAAAGAAGTATTTCTAGAAATTAAACTTTAGATTACATATTAACTTTATTTTATCAGCTAAGAGAAAAAAATAATGTGCCATAAGTACACTACCTCCTTTGAAAATTAAATATGAAAAATTAAATCAATGTGTGTGATTTCACAAATAACTAAAGTCCTTTGAATGGTGGATTGGTGTAAAACATGTTGCAAACTTAAAGGAATAGTAATACTTAAAATGTAAAAAAATATATGTTGAAGGGTTTATCCCCTTGAGTAAAACAAGGGTACTCCCACTGCTGACAGAGATTTTATTAAAAAATAACAGCTGAAACTTGAATTTTTTTAGGTGCAATATCACAGTGGCCTGAAAATTTACAGTGGCGCTATTGCTACACCATCCTATGGACTGCTCTGGTCTTTAGACCATGAATCTCCATAGGATGGTGTAGCAACAGTGCCACTGTAAATTTTTTTTCATCTTAAGTATTACTATCCCTTTAAGATATGCATAAGCCTCTGGCACTCACACGATTAAACAATGTTGCATAATAAAATAACCCCCCAAAACCAGATTTTCCAATATACTGACCTAGGCTAGAACATATGCCAATGTCTTTGAGCAAACTTTAATGATACTGAAAGAGAACAAGCTGAATTATTATTAGAAGAGCTAACATTATTACTGTCGATTCAGAGCACACAGCTGACATCTGCATTTCAAAATGGAAATGTCATGATTTTTTTTTCTTAATAGTCACATATGCAATATCCACAAATAACAGGCACTTTTTACAGAAATCAGAGGATTTGCTTGTGCATTAGCCATTCATCAATGATTAGATTGTAATGATCAAGTGCCCATTAGATATGCCATTTCCATCTGCCACCTTAAAGCTGGCAGATCCCTATGTGATCTATGTGAGGGGACATATGCTTACACCTCTGTTGCTACATCCCAGTAATTGTAGCATTTAACAATTTCAGTGAAAAGCAGCATATTTAATACATCTTTTTGATGCTTCATGATTTCTAGCTACACTCTATCCTGTAACATAGCGACATAGTCATTTAGGTTGGAAAAAAAACACAAGTCCATCAAGTTCAACCTTTGCCTGATAACCCAGAAAAATTAGAATTATAAATATAAGCCTTTGAGCCTCCAAAATGAGCATTAGTCCATTTACCAGGACGTCCTGTTTTATCTATTAATACAGGGCTTGACTTATCCCGGGTGCCAGGACTCCATGGCAACTAGATATTGGGACCGACCTGCTGCCCATAAACTTGCCCTGCATGCAGGGGAGGAGGTTCCCTACAATGCAATTCAAGTTTTAGTATTTTAACCTCTTAAGGACCAGCGGTCCTGGGACATTTCTGTCCCATAAGGACCTCTTTGATCTTTGCCAACGTGCCGGGTACATGTGACCTGTTGCGTGTATCGGCACGCCGCTTTGGGGCCTAAAAGAGATCACTCCAGTATTGGAGCGGTCAATTTTAGGCCCAATTTTTTGGAGCACTGTAAGTAAAAAGTATGTGACGTACTATGACTGTCATCCGTCCTTAAGTATTTAAGGACCATGACGGTCATAGTACGTCACATAGTCCTAAGAGGTTAAAATATACACTAATCATTCCAATCCTGTATAAAAGAGCACTGCACATAGTGCAGGATCTATTGGTCCCGCAGTATGTGTGTTAAAAAATAAAATAAAAATCAGACCTTGTGGAGGGGCATTGCGACTCCTCCTGATACCGCTCCCCAGCATTGATCACCTATTAAAAAAAATGGTTCCTACATCCAAAGCAAATTTGTCAAGTCCTGTACTAATACACAGTACAACCCTGTATTTTCCCTCTTGAAATAACTGCATCTAATTGTCTCTTAAATGAATCCATCATATCTGCCATTACCGCATCCTTAGGTAAAGAATTCCACAATTTAAAAGACCTTACGGTAAAAAAGTAACCCTCTGCTGAGGTCGAAACCTCCTTTCCTCGAATCGTAAGGGGATGGCCCTAGTTACATGTTCCAGCCTTGGAACAAAAAGCTCACTAGAGACATCCTTGCATTGAAATTGCATATATTTATACCATGTAACAAGATCCTTTCTTAGGAGTCTTTTCTCTTTTTAATGTATTAATTATTTTTAAATTATATCAACTATGATTCTAGGTTATAGAAGTACTCAGATCTGGAATTAAGATATATTATCAGTGAAATCTCTTCAGATCTGGGGTTTTCCTATGACAGGATGGGAAAACCTGTTTTTTGACACAAATCCCATTAGTCTTAGCCTGCCATTGGCCAGCAGAAGATGATGTAAACTGTTATCCAGCAATGGCTTCCGTGGGCTGCAGTTTGCTTACTCCCAGCCTGCTTTCAGACACCACCAACAGCTTAGGACACTATATTATATACATAAAACTAGCCAGACTAAGGGCTTGTTCATATGGATATCAACACAGAAACACTGATATCACATTTCTGTTGAGCAAGACAATCACAGAGGGATGTATGCTCCTGAATGCATCCAGTTCACTTATGTGTCATCATTACATGTCTGACAATCATTCGTAAACCAGTGATTTGCTTGTTGGAAAACAAATAGCAGTGATCCAATCACCCTTCTGAATGGCTTGCACTAGTCACCAAGAAGTTGCAGCAGGCTGTGTACTTCGCATATATCAATGCTGTATCCCGCATGCTATCAACGTGCCATAGGATACAATGCACTCTACTTTGGGTATTTGCAATGATGTCAAATAGGCACAGCTGCCCATGTAAACAACCCCTAAAACTCTCTGGGGGAAGACTGTGAAAGCAATATATTAAAATTACCATTTTTATAAACTGGCCATTGGGTCTGTACGTGCACTAATTATTCAGCTACAATGACAGATCCTAATGTTACATCAAAAATTATTTACACTTTATTCCCTGCATGCATTATGCAGATATTGAAAATGTGCCTTTTAAAAAGACCTCAGGGGCACCTTAAACGTACAGAAATAAGTTCTCATTAAAAATGCAACAAAGATTTTTTTTCCTGTGATTAATAATACAAGATTCCTGAGCAGGCTTCTATATAGATATTACTGAGACCATTTAATGTACATATAGTCCAAGCTGTGCTCAGATTTGGCTTACTGGATGTGCTATGAATTAAACACTAAAAAATGGATTTTTGTTACTGTCCTTATTCATACTAATGGTACTTTCTAACTGCTAATGAAATAAAAAGGGATGAAGACAATGAGAGGTAATTAAGAATATGTTAAATAGTGTATTTTGGCACAAAGGAACATTTTTAGGTACAAAGTGGAACCTGCACTTGCAAAGCCCTTTTTGCACAAAAGAATGAGCAATATGGGAAGTTGGTAGCCATTCTGAGATGTTTCTTTCACCTTTATACAGAAACAGTTGCTACAGTCTGTATTTCTGACCGTGTCATGGTACAAACGGGATGTGCAGAGAGATCTGAGAAACCATGGGTTTGTGCTCCCAAAGTGCAGTTAATGCTATAGCAATATATACAACCCTCCCCCCCATAAACTATAAATATTTGTTACATCTATTTTCTTTCATGTAGTAGAGAGTGTACCAAGGGGAAATACATAAGCACTAATCTTTTATTGAATGACTAGTTGACATTTACACGGTCACTACAGGGGGAATAGGAACCCTTGTAGCCTAGGTACTGGTGGGATGCTGGGGTGCGAAACTAGGAAACTTTGATTGGGTGTGATGAGGGCATGCCAGGTACTCCCTTGCTTCAGCCAAAGCTGGGTAAAGGTGCTGGTTGGGGAAACCAGATTGTTCTACCACAATTGAGCCAGGGTGCATCCAGGATGGGAGTAACTGGGAACCATATAGAACCAGGACCAGAAGGGAGGACGAGGAGAAGGGAAACAGGAAGCCAGAGGTCAAGCAGAGAGTTGTCAATCAAGCTGTGGTCAGGTAGCCAGAAGTCAGTTCAGAATGGTCGAGCAAGCCGCCAGAAGTCAGATCAGAATGGTCAGCCAAGCTGGGGTCAGGTACCCAGAAGTCAGATCAGAATGGTCAACCAAGCCTGGATCAGGTAGCCAGAAGGGTATCTTTTTAAAAGGTCACATGCAGAAAAGCATGCAACCATGTGCCACATTAACCATGTCACCTTAATAAAAATGTTGACATAAGAATCTCTCACTGCATGACATCGCAAGATTCTCATGTTGCTAGTGAAAGGTCACATACCTTTAAACTCAATCGTAATCATTCCAAACATAAATTATACTACTGCTATACTTGTTAGTACCTTTAAACTCAATCCCGATTGTTCCACACATAAATTATATTACTGATATACTGATAAGAAATTGCCTGATACTACTGAGAGAGGGCCGGGGCAGCGCTGAACTGAAGTTGCACTACAACTCCCATCATTCTTACACGGAGAAGAAGGAAACGCTCATCCTAATGTGCTAAGCGCTACACCGGCACTCTCCCCCCTTTTTTAACTATTTTCGCTCAGAGCATAGTGTACTGCTCGAGAACTCAAAGGGTGTAACTGTAGCAAATAAATCAAAGCAAAAATCCATTCTGGTGTCACCGTGCATGCATCTGTGGTGGAAGGAGCCCCAGATAGTATGTGTATCCCGTTGCTTTTAGACTTTTAACGCAGAAAAAGGGAGAGAGAGCCGGTGCAGTACTCAGTAACACTGGATAAGGATGATGGGAGTTGTAGTAAGTGCCCCAGCTCTCTCTCAGTAGTATGTTTAAACATTTCAAACTAGGCAATTTCTTATCAGTACTAACAAAGTATAACAGTAATATAATTTATGTGTGGAATGATCGGGATTGAGTTTATAGGTACTAATAAGTATAGCAGTAGTATAATTTATGCATGGAACGATCGGGATTGAGTTCTCATGTCAACATTTTTATTAAGGCGGCATAGTTAATCTGGAATATGGTCGCACGCTCTTTTGTGTGAGACCTTTTAAAAGAGAACCGCCAGAAGTCAGATCAGAATAGTCAGCCAAGCCGGGGTCAGGTAGCCAGAAGTCAGATCAGGATGGTCAGCCAAGCCTTAGTCAGATAGCCAGAAGCCAGATCGGAATGTAAGCACAGGAATACTCCAACAGACTAGTTTGTGCAATCGGCAGGGAGTTCTGGCAGTCAGAGTTTTATTTAAATAGTGTGTTAGACCAATAAAAAGCAGGGCTAATTAGAGCCAGTGTCAAGTGGGAGAAATGGTCAGGACCTCGTCAAAAACGTTATTGAGGCTGACACTGTCACAGCTGGATACTGGTAGCTCTATAACATCTGCATACATATGTGAACATGTAATATTAAGGTCCTTCATATATAACCCACTATATATTGGCATAGGGCCCCTTCAAGTTTCATAAACGTGTGAAAATGTTTACTGCACATCATTGAAAGTTCTAACATACACTTTATTGCATTGTATGTGTCACTGAGGGGAGGAGACTGACCACGCTTTTGTATGCCCGCACAGTCACAAAGCTAGTGAGCGGGTTCATGAGCAGCACACACAGGAGCAGGAAGTGTATGCACATGCGCCGAAGACTGAGCTCAGCAATGGCTGCGACCGGAGCAGCAGCCGAGCAGGGCGACGTAGACAGGCGATGTTAACTGTGCTGCACTGTGTGGCCTACAGTTCCATCACTTGGTGGGCATAAATGATGGCTGGCCCATGTCAGTGGTACCCATATATCATTGGCTGATGCCCACATGGTTTAGCCAGTTACTGGAGACTGAGTGTTTGTGCAGTGTGGGTGTGTCTGTGCAAGTTCTGTGCATGGGTCCAGTGTGTTTGCTTATCTAGTGTGTTTGAGGAGTGTTTGTGGTGGCATTCGAGAGAGTGGAATGTTCGTATCTGGCACAAAAGGCTCCGCTAGTCAATACTGGCTAATTTACATACACTGACAAATAAAGCTAAATATCTCGTAAACTATACTTTAAATAAAGAATGGCTAACAGATATAGGTGATTTTGGATGCTCTTCCAAAATACTCAGGCAAAATTTTTTTCTACTTCATAAGATATTATCAACTATGAAGAAGTATAATCAGTCAGAATGGGATAAACACAGAGAAAATCCCCATTCTGTAGAAACCATGGGTGGAAAAATCCCAGGGGCCTGAGGACCTAAATTTTCACTTGTTGTCTACATTTTTGTATACAAAATGTGCACATGAACTCCTCACTGGTTCCTAAAACTCCCAGCCAATGCAGAAGACTGTTGTCAAGCACCAAAGATCTTAATATTTTTATCCACCCATTATAATTATGTACTCATTTTCAGAGAATGAGCTGTCACCATGGTGCAAATTGGTTTGTCCCAGTACTTTACCTTTAATCATAAGAATTACAGGCCCATATTTATAAAAGCAAACTGGAGTTATTCTGGATTAAACCATCTGCACCACAGAGAAATAAAAAATACCTAAATTCCTATGCACTTGAATACAGCAGCACAGGATGAAGATTGAAAAGGGCTTTTTAACCCCTTGAATGCCAGGGGGTAGAGACCTCTCTAGGACTGAAGGAGTTAAAAGCACAATTTACTTAACCAATAAGTTTTATTTGTCTCAATTAATTTAGTAGAGAATAACTCCAGTTTGTTTTGGTAACTATGGGCCAGAGTGTTCTGGTGCACATGGTGTTCTCCAACTGGATTGTGCCCATGTGACTACATGTTTATTAATGTGCATAAGCGGACAAATAGAAAATCAGGCAAGCACAAGATGCATGTTTTGCCATAGGAAAAATGGGTTTTGTATATAAAAGAGGAGCAATCCTAGAGCAAACTAACTTTACCGTAGGGTACAAATAAAATATGCCCAACTTCCCATTGGTTTAAGTTGGACTTGAATGCAAGAGGTCTCCAACACATTGCTTTGCAAAGTGCTGGCGACCTCGATAACATTCAAGGGGTTAAAAGCTCCATTTAAATCAATGTGGATGTTTATTTGTTCCCTACAGTGCAACCAGTTGTCCTAAAATCCTTGTTCCACTTTGCTTTAATACCTACGGCTCAATTTGTAGAATCATCAAATACACATAAGGAGACCTGAGAATGTGGAACATACAAAAGCCATTCACGTGTGTATGGAATGCCACTGGATTGAATAGCTGTTAACCCTTTGAGTGCCAGGGGGTATGCAACGCATTGCAAAGGGTTGCATACCCCTCTGGCACTCAAAGGGTTAAATAGAATTCTCTGATAAATATTTGGATTTTAGAACTGCTTAAGTAGGAAAATGTTCATGCTGCATATAAATAAAAAGATAAACATATAAGAAAAATGAAAGCGTACAAAACACGCGCACAGCATGAAATATACATTACTAAATTACATTTGTAATAAGAAGTTGTGATATAAATAAAAAGATAGGATTTAAGGCAAAGTTATATGCATATCCTTTGTAATGCCTTGGCAAGGATGATCGATATCAGCTGAATTTATGACTGACAAAATCTGTTTACGCGATATAAACATTATTAAATAACAGAAGAACAAACTCATTTTGCACATTGCTAAACATAAAACATTTTTAGTACTGCATATAGCTTTAAATATATTTGCATAGGAAATGAAAGCAAACTGTAATGCTTGCCTTGTTACCAATTCGTGAAGAAAAAGAATCTTTTAGTAATTTGCACTTGGGGACTTTTCATTACAATTTAGAGACATTATTAGTTTACAACATATATAGAGATATCAAAAAATATTTATGACACAATAGTAAGTGTATTGCAAATACTTTTATAGTAACAATGGGTGGGGAAATAAGAACCAGTTTGTCATGCTGTGCCTTTTGCCTGTACGTCTGATGAAAAGGCTCAAGGGCATTGAAACAAGATTAGCGGCATTTCTACTGATTTTTATATAATTTATTTTAAAAAATATAAGATATTTTAAATGGCTCAATGTTGTCTGCATTCTTATCTTGGGACTAGTTCTTCCCAAGCAGGGCATGTTAATTCTCTTTGCCTGCTCTATTGTCAGCTTGGCATCTTTCATGACGGCCATACATCACATATTTCTTTTGTTCAAATGTTTTTTAAATTCACTAAAAGGTAAAGTTTTGAGTGGCAGTGCCCCACTGTTTTTCTGGGTTTTTTTTGCTCTCCTGTCTTGAAGGTTCATTCACCTGGATCTGACCTGATAGGGGAAGCAGCTGTACCCATCAAGAGATACTGAGTTACATGGTCTGACCATGCCCCAATCTGGATAGTTCTGACCTTACCTTCCCACAATCCCAGAGCACCCACCTGGAAGTTAAATGACCTCCTCCTCCGTGACTCTGAGGTTATTAAGGATATCAACACATGCTTATCTCAGTATTTTGAGCTACATTCCACGGGTGATGTTTTTGAGATCACTCTTTTGGAGTGGTATGGGGGGACTTCATCAAATGGGGAGCCATGAACAAAACTGAACGTATGCGGACTCTGGACTCCCTTATTCAGAGGGTGAAAGATCTGGAACTTAGGCATCAGCAGTCCCTGGCTGAGGCTGACTTTCATCAGCTGGTTTTGGCATGGTTTGACCATGCTCAATTCCAGGTGGCTCTGATACACAAATCCTTTCACTGGGTTCGGTATCAGTCTTATCTTCATGGCAACAAGTGTGGCAAGTTACTAGCCAGAATCATCCAAATCAAACTGAGGAAGTCTTTTATCCACCTGATTAAAGATGATTTGAATAACTTGTGCAGGTCCTTTCCAGATACAGCTGAGGCTTTCTGCTCTTTTTACAGTGGTTTGTACAACATTGCGGACTCCTCTCCCTCATCTCCTGGGTCCTGCCCTATGTCTGAACGGATTACTGCCTTCCTTAAGGATTCTGGTTTATCTTCTCTCCCTGCTGCCACTGTTGAGCTGATGGAATCCCCAATCACCTTTGCAGAGCTTTCAGATGCTCTGAAATCCACCCCTAGGCGGTAAGTGCCCAGGGCCGGATGGTTTCCCTGTCTCCTACTATGCTACCTTTGGGGATGTACTATTGCCGCGTCTGTGCGAGGTGCTAAAATATATAATGGGTGTTAGCTCATTTCCCAGGAGCTTCCCAGAGGCACATATTTCAGTCATACCGAAGCCTGGCAAGGACCCGTCAGCATGCACTAGCTATCACCCAATTTCTCTCCTAAATTGTGATCTAAAATTTTATGCCAAGGTCCTTGCTAACAGGCTCAAACTCTGCCTCCCTGGCTATATCCATCCAAACCAGTCGGGTTTTGTGCCAGAGAGACAAGTTGGACAATACCATGAAAACCTTTTTGCTTACGTATACGGTGCTCCGTAAGAAAATTCCATCCTTGATTGTTTCAGTCAATGCAGAAAAGGCCTTTGACTGGGTTGACTGGCCTTATCTTTTTGAGCTGCTCAAGTTCTTGGGTCTCAGTGATACGGGTCGACATAGTATTCTCAAGCTTGTATTCTTCACCTTCCGTGAGGGTTATGGTTACAGGTACCTATCTAGGCCTTTTAATATCAGGGACAGCACTAGGCAAGGTTGCCCTCTGTCCCCAATTATCTTCATCTTAGTGCTTGAACCTTTGATTGCCCAGGTCAAGTGCACTGATTCGGTCTGTTGATGGCCACATCTAGCACTAAAGTTACCAGCTTCGCGGACGATATGATTTTTTTTTTCTATCCCCAACCCTTCTTCCTCCCTTTCTTCTCAGACATTTGGGTCGATACAGTGCAATCTCGAAATTTAAGATAAGCCTCTCCAAAACAGAGATTCTTCCTGTGGGGCTGTCCCAGTCTATGATCTGCGCGTTTTCATGGGACAAGGAACACAACTTATCTTGGCATTCTTCTTACATCCGACGTGCATCGAACTGCTGGTCTTAATGCTTCAGCTATGTTGAAGACTTTGGAGTCTGACCTGAAGACATGGCAGCCCCTCCTATCTCCTGGTTTGGAAGAATAAATCTCCTGAAGATGGTGGTTCTCCCAAAATTATTACACATGGTTAAATGTATTCCCTTACACTTCCCTGGGGCGGTCATTAAATCCCTACAACAAATGAAGATCGCTTTTGTGTAGTCTGGTCGTCATCCGCGGCTGGTGTTGGACACCCTGTGCCTCCCAGTTAACAGGGGTGGCCTGGGTTTGCTGAGGGTCCTTTGGATAGATCACACTGCCAGTCTACAGAAATTAGTGGATTGTTACTACTCTTCTTCCCAGGACTGGGTCTCTGCTCTTTTCTTGGATCTTACTATGCTTTCCCCAGTCAATGTCTCTTAGTACTCTATGTCCCTCCTCTCCCCGCCCCTCCATGCTCACCCCATTTTGGGTCATCTTTTTGAGGTCTGGTGCCATGTCAGAGGCCCAGACCAGCTTGCTCCCCATCCATCACCATGTTTTTCAATATATGGTCATCCGGACTTCCCCGTGGTGTGGTTTCTTCACTGTTTAGGCGATGGAAACTGGCTGAGGCTCATACTCTGCAGGTCCTCCTTCCTCAGGGTACTTTGCTTCCCAATGCTGCATTAACATCTGTCTTCCCTCACCTTGCAGCAAATCAATGGGAATATCAACAGGTGCAGCACCTTGGTCCCTGGCTAGTACGGGTTACGAATCCTGCTCCCTCACCATTTTCTAACGGACTTTGAAGGGAAGCTCAAGGTTAAGACGCTATCTAAGTTACTGACTTTTCTTAGTTCTCTCGTCCGTCAATCAAAACCATGGTATTTTACACAGAGGGAAACTGAACTAGGGTTTGTCTGGTCTCTCGACACTTGATATGTGGTCATGGTTCGGTTGCTCCACTCTTCCAGAGATACGGCTCATCAGGAGATGAATTATAAGCTGGTCAGCCCTGCTGGTACTTTACCCCACAATGACTAGCCTGTGCATATTTGTCTACGTCTCCCTTATGTTGAAGATGTGGGACTAAGGAGGGTACTATGACCCATATCTGGTGGTCGTACCATTTGCTTCAATCCTTTTGGTCATCTCTGAGCATTGAGATCTTGAACGTCACCAAACTCTCTCTGACCTTGGATCCTATCGGTGTCTTGTTTTTTCAACCCTTTGTGACCTCTGGTCACCCTTCTCCCTCTATTACGTTGTTGTCCAGCCTCTTAAATGTGGCAAAATCTCTGATTCCTCTGCATTGGAAAGATCGGTCTCCCCCCACTTCGATGGAATGGCGACTCTCTGTGAGGCTCCTGGAAGCATTGGAGAAAACCCAAGCCTTGGCTACTCATTCTCTGGTAGCTTTTGAACTCCAGTTTTTGGTCCTTTTCTGGCAGGCTGTGCATTATGTGTGTGGAGCTGCTTGTTGGGATCTCAGAGATCAAGATCCCTCCCCTTCCCTCTCCCACCCCGTTCCTACCTTTGTTCTTTTTGTTACTGTTCCCACTTCTAATTCATTCTCTCTTTCTTTTCCTTTTTATTCCACCTACGGCTTTTGTTTCACTTTACTTCTATCTTCTTTATGTACTTGGCTTCTACCACAGTTGCCTTATAATGGAATTGAATCACAATACCCAATATTTACCATTGCAGTATGTGCTTCTGTTGTACTGGTGCCTCACAGCACTCATCTATTTGCCACAATGTGATTGCACAAATGTTCTCATGTTTGATGCAGATTACATTAATGTGAGCGTTATGGTACACTGGTATATGGAGAAACAGAATCAAGTATACTGACGCTTATCTTTTCATTTTTATTTCGCTTACGGCTTTTGTTTCACTCTACTTCTATCTTCTTTATGTACTTGGCCTCTACCACAGCTGCCTTATAATGGAATTGAATCACAATACCCAATGTTTACCATTGCAGCATGTGCTTCTGTTGTACTGGTGACTCACAGCACTTTTCTATTTGCCACATTGCAATTGCACAACTGTCCTCATGTTTGATGCAGATTACATTAATGTGAGTGTTATGGTACACTGGTACAGAGAGAAACACAATCAAGTATACTGAGGTATTATGTTGTGGTCATCCCCTGTTCTGCTGGTATTTATGGGCTGCCTTCATCTGCATATTGTACAAGAATGGCCAACTCGATAACAGATAAGAACAGAAAAAAAAGGGGAGAGCATCATTGAGTTATTACAAAACCATGCCACTGTCAGCACAAATGTAGACCTATATGAGGATATAAATATCACTTTCTTGGGTCTTAACTATTCAAATCCATACAGAGCAAGGGTAGTCCATATAGAGAAAGCTCTATCACAATATAAGATTATGGGAAAATAGCAGGCGATCTAATAATTTAATTACAAAAAAATAATAAAATAATGCACACTGGACACAAGTGCTCAAAAGACTAAATAAAGATGTTGGGATATTTCCCCAATGACTATAATAGAATTTTACTGTTCTTACCTGTTAAATCATTTTCTCTTTACTCCATATGGAACCCAGGTATCATGGGGGAGTTGAGTCCCTCCTCCTGTAGGGCAGGACATATCACACAGACACACACTGAACTCCCAGGATTCATGTGACCGAAGCCACACAAAGAAGTGGGGAAGAGAAGAAAATTCCAAGAGATTCCAAGAGGACTCCTCTGTCCAGGAAAGCAATACTACAAAGGGCCCTTTCTCTGGGTGGGACACCTGTGTTCCATATGGACTAAAGGAAAAAGGATTTAACAGGTAAGAAAACTAAAATTCTATTTTCTCTTACGTGCAAAATGGAACACAGGTACCATGAGGATATACCAATGCTAAGCTCCCAGAGGCAGGAAAGGACCCCATGATACCAGAGCTCCCTATATCCAGTATCTGCAAAACCTAAGCAATAAATGTCAATGGACACGGATTATACATAGCACACAAAATCAAGAGCCAACAGGGCTCAGAAACTACTGAACAACTGGCAGAAAAAAAGTGTGCAGGACCCTAGACAGGCAGAACCGCCTGTAGGACCTCCCGACCAAAGCTGGCCTCAACCAAGGCCAGGACATTGATGCAGTAGTGCTTGTTAAAAGATACAAGGAGGACCAAGCTGAGGCCTGGTTCTTGTCAGCCCATGAGGCACCCACAGACCTGGGGCAGGATCTTAAAGGGAACACAATTCTCCAGATCTCATAGGCCTGGCGTATGGTAGCCTTGATCCAAGATATAATAGTAAACTTGTAAGCAGCCTGAGTAACACTGGGACCCTGTGGGATGACAGAGTCAGCCTTGTGACAAGGCTTAGTCTGATTAACATAAAACTTGAGGCAACGCACCACATCCAGCAAATGGACATCCCTCTCCTTAGCAGATGTAGGGTTGGGACAAAAGGAAGGTACAACCATGTTGTGTTTGATGTCAAACTCGGAGACCAACTTGGGAAGAAAAGCTTGAGAGGTACGAAGTACCGCCTTATCCTGATGAAACACCAGGAAGGGAGGCTTGCAAGAGGTCAAAAGGAGGTCTATGCAAAACACCCAGACCCAGGTTAAGGTCCCACAGGGAATTGGGATCCCTGAAGAAAGGGAATTCATGAGACACCCCTTGAAGGAAAACTTTGACGTCTGGAATGAAGGCAATATATCTAATAAAGTGAGAGTGCCGAGATCTGAACAAAAAGAGAGCTCAAACAGAGTCCTTTGTTCACCCCATCTTTGAAGAAACAACACCAATAGAAGGTCAAAAGTCTGCAGAAACACATTCTTGTCTGCACACCACCAATGAAAGATAGACCACACCCTATGATATGCAATGGAAGGGGCTGGCTTCTGGGCATGTGTCAAAGTAGACTTGACCTCTGTGGAAAATCCCTTCCATCTCAGGAAGTTGGCTTCAAGAGCTATGATGTCAAAGCCAGTTTCTCCACAACCTCATGCAACAGGTAACCCTGGAGCAACAGATCTGACCTAGAAGGAAGGCGGAGTGGATACTGAACAGAGAGACTGAACAGGTCCTCAAACCATGCCCTCTTGGGCCAGTAAGTAGCAATCAGAATGACATATGGGGCGTCCATCCTGATCTTCCAGATCATCCTAGGGATGAGGAGAATCAGAGGAAAAAAATAAGACTAAACCTCCATTGTAATGACATTACATCCATGGCAAATGTCAGAGAACCCCCCATCCAAAAGAGAACATTGGAACCTTCCTGTTCTCTTTGGTTGCCGTAAGGTCCATTGCTGGCATACCCCACTCTTGAACAATCAGGTAAACACCTCCAAATGGAGTTACCACTCTCCTGGATCTACGTCTTGGCGACATAGAAAGTCCGCCAGAACGTTTTCTGGAATGTGAACGGTTGAGATGGCCTCCACCCATGAGAGTAGACTCTTCACTACGTTCCAAGCTGCCACAATGCACATTCCTCCCTGTCGACTGATGCATGCATGTAAATATATATATATATATATATATATATATATATATATATATATATATATATAATAAGTATATATAGAAACAAACTATATGTTTTGTGTGTGTTTTAATATAGTTCTATGGGTAAAACCTCCAATTACATCACAAAAAATATCTTGGTGTGGTGATAAGAGGAGATGAGGGAGGAAGCAAAGCCCATGACACTAGGAAAATGTCATCAGACTTGAGAAAGGGGAGATGGAAAGGTGGTAATTAAATGGCCTGGTTTTATTTATTGCAGCTCAAATATCAGTTCATGTTTACTAGGCCTCCTATACCATCCCCTGCAAAAACAGTACACTGTATAGGTATGAAACGTATACTTTAATGAACACCCAACCAGGATATCCAGAGAATTTTAGGAGCCAATGAACCTTGAAAAACATGGTCGCTTCATCCTATTCCTGGATACTGTAAGACATACGAAGAAAGAAAAAAGTGGAATGATTGGAGGTAAACCAACAGCACCATAGTGATCAAAAACATTCCATTGATTTAAATGGAATTTCCAAACCTTTGAATGCTAGAGAGGTTGCTAATCCATTGTGAAGTAATGCTTTGGAGACCTAACATTCAGCAGCTTATAACGGCCATTGAAAGAAGTGGCAATTTGGAGACCTCTATAGTATCTAAGTAGTTGAGGGTGGTTGACTCATCTTAAAAGAGAAGTAACAAATCCTAACAACGCTCTCACTTACCTTACTGGCGGTCCCTATACAATGTTGCCATTCTGCCTTATTTTCAAGAGATAATGCCTTAAATCAGTCTTGGACGCCAACATGACAGTTGCTATCACAACTACAGTACACAAACTCTGTCCACTAACACACAAACAGTAATCTTTACTGTTTAAGGAGCAGAGAGGGGTGTAAAACAGATTGCTTTGCAATGTGCTGCACACCCCTTTGTCACTTGCAAGTTAAATAAGCTCATGCATAGCCTGCTTCAGTTTAAAACATTTATGTATATATATTCAATAACTAACATATCTGCCTCCATGGATGTGGCATCTAAGAGTGAATGAAGGGTTACCCGACTAACCCCACTACAGTCCATAATGAACTCTGCTGCAAGACTAATCTACCTCACTCATCGCTTTTGTGACACCAAATCCCTCTGTCAATCCCTACACTGGCTCCCATTAGCATACAGAATTAAATTCAAAATTCTGGTGCTCACTTATAGAGACCACACTAACACCGCACCACACTATATTACATTTCTCATCTCCAAATACACTCCCTCTCGTCATCTTCGCTCTGCACATGACCTTCTCCTCTCCACTGCTCTTATCACATCCTCCCACTCCCGCCTACAGGACTTCTCCTGTGCTACACCTCAGCTCTGGAATTCTCTCCCCGCCCAATCAGACTCTCCCCCAGCCTTCAGATCTTCAGACGCTTCCTGAAAACTCACCTTTTCAGGGAAGCCTATCAACTGCCTCCATAAACAATATCACTAAGAATCACCCCTTGCCTTGACCACTGCACTCAACAGCACTTCTCACTCCCACCCACTGACTGGCAGGTCAGGTGGCAGGAGGCACTTACACCCAATAGCACTTACACCTTCTGTGTCAAACCTACTTTCCTCTAGACTGTAAGCCCTCTGATCCTTCTGTTCTTCACAGCTGATTGTACTATTTAATACCTCTGTATGTCTACTCCCTACTGTAAAGCTCTGCGGAATTTGTTGGCTCTATATAAATAAAGATTAATAATAAAAAAATAATAATGCTATTTGCAGACACACAGGAAATATTTATAGGGTCCACTAGGATTTCCTGGCCTGCTTGTTTTCTTTCAGCTCCTTTGAGTGCCAGAGGGGAACGTAATGGTACCCCTCTGGCACTCAAAGGGTTAAGAAAGCAAGTTGCAGTTAAGCGACATTTAACTTGGTGAATGAAATGAAATAAAGGTAACTGCTCTAACTCTCCCTCTCTCAGTAATACAGTTGTAACATAGGGTTTAGCAGTGTCCCCACAAGTCATACTAGGAGTAAAGGGGTTTCACTTGAAGACAAATACTTTGTTCCCATCTATGAAATATAATGGAGTCTTGTCCTGTTGTCTCATTTTCATGACTTCATCCAAGCTTATTGGATTTGTGGTTTAATGAAAAGTCAGAAAGGTTCTAAATTGTGAGTCTCAATTATAGTTTGGAGAATCAGATAATTACAGTTCAATAACTCCTATTTCTACAATATGGAGCTCTACTTTCCATCAGAAATTGTATAAATTGCTTTCCTTTGTTCACCTGCCTCATTTCAGCCCTTTCAGGCTCTTCACAAGCACATCTCCTATGTGGCAGTGGATAACCCATGAATGGAAGCACGTGCATCATACTCCAGTATATTCTATTACTGAATATATTTCTAAAGGCTGCACTTACATTGATTTCACTTATTCTAACAACGGATGTTAACACTCTCTAATACATTGCCTGATCGAGAAGCCATTTATGTAAAAGCGAAAAAGAAAAAAAAACAAAAAAAAAACTACCCTTCCCAGTGTATTTTCTTGAGCTCAGAAAACCTTTCATTGTATTCTGATTTCCAGTAGCCCTGTTTGGCTTGATCACTTAACTAGGTATAGGATAGAGGAAACACAAAAACAAGTATAGTATTATAGGAACTTGTCATGTAATGCAGAAAGGACACTTTAGTACATGGTAATGCACAATATAGCATTTAGTAGCACAGCTCTGTGGAACTTAATGGGTTAAGCTCCTTCCTTTGTACAAAATGGGGAATTTTTAGTCGTCACAAAATCACATGAAAAAAGGCATGCATTTTTATTGTATACTTATGTGTTTACTTTCTACTGTGAGGCTGTTTTTCCACTTCCCAGCATACCTTGCTCATAACAAACAGCAGAACAAAAAAATACAACTAACTAACACTTCAGCGAGTCCAGTGCAATTTTGTTGAAATGACATTAACCACATTGCTGTTTAGGCATTTACTACTGTGCGCTAAGCATGTTGTAGTACATTTATTGCTGCTCACAATCATATAGATTGTTAAAATTTGTGTCCCCCACCCAGGATTATTGATAAACTAACTTTTGTTTCCCACATTATGCTAATTGATATGGGGAACAAAACAGAAATACAATTAGATGCACCATCACTAGAACCCCTTTCATGATCTGATGTAGGAGGGATGGGATATGGACTTAGATCCAAACGATACTCCTGCTCTTAGCAGCATATTCAATTATTCCCAATACGTGGGTAGAAGATATTGTATTTGTGGTCTCCGGGTAGAATGGATAGTACCGAGAAGACCCTAGCACTATCTAGCACTGCTGCGGAAAAACGCTAGTGAGACTCTTTGGAGTGGTGCTGGCAATAGATGCAACCTTCCAACAGACATTAAGGATGCCAAACACATAGTCAGATATGAATAATTATTAAAGCTGGAACTGGTTCTGGATGGCCACACCTACATACCTAAGAGTAGCAGGAACCAATAAGAGCTGGTAAAGGTCACTGCTGGAGTGACTGCTGTGGTGTGGATGAAATGATGCATCATCTCAAGCAATCAAGCTTGTGGTCAAGAGCTTATAAGTTGACAGCATGCAAGTTGAGGATCTCATCTTGATGGTCTTGCAGTGATACAATTCGAGCTACATCTGCAGGGTTATTGGCTGAAACATGCAATTTGTAAGGTACTTGTTATCTCTGGTTGGAACGGATAGTACCAAGAAGGCCCTAGGTGCAACCAAGAGCAGCTAGGTAACAATGCAAAGCTTGGAAGCAGTGTCAGCAACAGATGCAACCTTGCTGCTGCCACTGGCCATGATTAAAGGTGCCAACCGCAAGGTCAGGTTACCAGAACTAGTTGAGCTAGGAATTTACATGAATGGCTGCACTTACATGCCAGAGGACAGTCAGGACCTATAAAAGCACTGGTACCAATCACTGTGTTTGAAAGATGACCCAATGGTGAAAAGCAGAACAATGAAAATGAAGGAGAGCAACTCAGAAATGATACAGATCTGTGAAAGGGTATAGAGGACAGTGGATGCATGGCCACTGGCATGAATACATACATGGTAGATATCAATGGAAAGAAAATACTTTTTAGATAGGATGTAGGGGGGAGGGGGCTAAGAAATGGGTTCAATTAGAGGGTGACCCCCACCTCAAAATAATTTCTGATTTTCTTGGTGTAGTAGTCTCCACCACATGACATAACCATTATTCTGCATGATGATTTCACCAGGTGGCACAGAGTCCTTCACAATGATGGTATGCAGAACTCACCCTAAGATAAGTCCAACACACACATCCCACTCCCACCCCAAATTTTGCTTCCCATCCTGAGAAACATCAGCAGTTTTAGGGGGTATATTGATGCCTAATCCAAGACATTCTTTGCAGCACAATCGTTACAATACATTTGCAAAATGTTTTACCTCATGAAAGCTGCAGACACCACTTTCTCCAGCAACAAAAGCAAGATAAATGCCAGTAGGAATACTATAAGAAACTTTTTTTTTACCAAATATAGAAGTTTTTTCCCATCTGTCAATATCTCAGTGATAATATTGCCAGTGTGAACAGGGTCTAAATGGTAAGGTAGGGAGGTGGTTAAATTGCAGCCTTGTGAATTTGAAATCATGAAGATCTCTATAAACATTTATTGGCATCAATGTCTCATTATCAAGGGTAGACTTTGATATTCATCCTTCCTGTCTAGGGTGAGATAATGATCTGAGAACCACTGTGTTATTGTATTTACCTTATTTAAAGAAGAGAAAAATAACAGTGCAACATTTTATGAAATCAAGAAAAATAGTACAAATAGCGAGAGATCACCCAATGTAATTCAGGGGAAAAGAAAATAGAAAAAGATATTCAATGGTTAGATGCCCCTTAGCCCTCCCGAAAACATAATTTTTGTAATGCTGCCAAAAGCACATGTTCTTCCTACTAAATCAATAGTCCAAGAATAAGCAGAGGGCATCAGGGAAGCATCCTGAGATAACCTTTCATAATTTTGCAATTGTAAAAAGTATTGTTCTGACTTGTTGAATAGTCTTTCTGAGAACCTTTAGTTTAGAGGGGTTCTGGAACTGGCTCAACAAGTCTATGTCCATTCTTTGAATCATAAATTCAATAGAACCTGCTTTCCTCAGAATAGTGTGTGTATAAAATCACATGAACAGATAGACTACATAGCAAGTCACAGTCACTTCAACACCTTAGCCAATTTATAATATTTTGCAGAAGAAGGAAAAAAATAAAAAATAAAAACAAAAGCTTGGTGCACTTACATTAAATTTGATGATATCGTATATCAAGTAACGTGGCACAACCTGTCCTTTAACTTTATCGATGATCATTTCCTTTAAAGAAAAAGAGAAAGGTATATTTTATTGTGTTTGTTTTCCATTCTATCAACCACAGTAAACTCTATGCTCTCTTACCCCTGCCTGACAGAAAAGAGATGGTGTGGATGATTTATAGAGGAAAGTGTGGATAGAGCTGGAGGTTTACACCTGTGGGTACCAAACTCCTAAAAAAATCATGGGGATGACATGTTAAAGCCTGAAAATTTCAAATGGTTGGGTTTACAAGCTTCTCCCTGCACTTTCTGTTTTAGGGAGAAACTTCAAACTGTTCATGCCTGTAGACTCTCATTATCTTACAGTGCTAGGTTTTAAAAGTTAATATCTACATTATTGCTCCAATGGCCATCTAAGCATGAATGTGAATTTAATCTAAATACAGTGTGGATCTATGGATTCTGCACTCTAAGTACCATACAAACATACTATTGTGCGCCGCCTTAGCCTTTTCTTACACTTCCTCAAATTGTCTGGGATTTGTCGATCATCATTATAGGGATAGTAATGTTTCAAAATAAAAGCAACTCCAATTAATCTACATAGTATTTGGGCCATGGAGAGTATTGTTTCAATACTGAAAGAGTTGTAGTTCAAGAGTAATTGAATAACAAAGTATCCCCCTCATGGAGATAACTAAAATACACTAAACATAGCTTGAAGGCATAATTAACCCATACTTAACTCCTTGAAAAATAGGTAATTTCCTTCTATATTCATTAATTACTGCTCTTGCAAGAAAAAACTATACTCAAATGATGTTTACATACTGCAGGGGATGCCAGGAAACCAAAACTAGGTCAACTAAAATCTTTGATTTTATTTTTTTACATTTTTCCAAATATGACTTTTATGTAATAAATTGGATCAAAAAGGCATACCATTTTGGAAAGAAGAAAGCACACAGGATCAAATGCGGGGGTGGGGGTGTTACTTGTTTTTTCACTAATAGTCTGGTGCGTATAAAAGTTTACTGAACTCTTTGAAAACTATAACATTTCATAATGCTTTCATTTGCTACTGCTTTTCTGATAAAAGTGGCAACCCATTTGTACGTGTTGACATACCGCAGGGGGTGACTGAACTTGATCAGCATAATGACACACATGGGCTAGATCATGAATCTGCTGTGGGATCGGGAGTGTACAGTGGGGCGTTAGAAGCTGGTAACATGGGTGGTCCTGCAAGGCCGGT
This sequence comes from Rhinophrynus dorsalis, assembly GCA_037306005.1. Taxonomy (NCBI): domain Eukaryota; kingdom Metazoa; phylum Chordata; class Amphibia; order Anura; family Rhinophrynidae; genus Rhinophrynus; species Rhinophrynus dorsalis. Next base: position 309,333,300 of record CM074720.1, on the reverse strand, counting down.
TCATGTGGGTTCTGAGAAGGAAGCAGTGTTACCAGAGGCCAAGGTTTATTAACATTTTATGCTCACGGCGAAAAGGGTGTTAGCGGAGTCAACTTTGATTGTGGTTTTGGATAAATTGGCAATCAATACTTTCATCTATGAATATTAGCAGTGTTGCAACTCAATGCAAGGAATACTTGGCCTGAAGCATGAGGGGCTTAGCATTTCCTGATGGTGGTATAAACTGTAGAAAGGTTATCTGATAATGGACAGAGTAACACATTGTTAACCCCAGGGTTGAAGCTGGCAGGGATCCAGAACCCAATCACATTAATTTATTACATATATACATACTAGTATAAAAGCCGTGTGAATGGGCCAAAGTGCTACACCTCCCAGCGTTCTGTGCGTTCAGGTAGTGTCTACTGTGCATGACTGCATTGGGCAAACATACATCTATCCTTTTATATTACAGGATATGTGTGTGTATATATATATATATGGGGCCAATTTTATTAATAATACAAAATACAAAGTGAGTGCATAAAATAAATTAAAACAAAACTGGCTCAGGAATATAAAAATACACAAAAGAAGTTCCCTAGAATGATAAGTCCTAATACAGATACAATATAAACAATAAGTATCGTGCAATACCAAGGAATGCTGAAAGTAAAGTTACTAGAATAATAACGAGATAATTAACCAGCAAATAAACCTGGGTGCATGAATACTTATCTGCATAAGGAAAATGAAAACACAAGGGAAACTCCGTAAGATTCAGTGCAACTCCTGGCCGCTCTACACCCTACGCGTATCGCCACTAGAATGGCTTCGTCATGAAGGAGTTTCCCTTGTGTTTTCATTTTCCTTATGCAGATAAGTATTCATGCACCCAGGTTTATTTGCTGGTTAATTATCTAGTTATTATTCGAGTAGCTTAACGTTCAACATTCCTCGGTATTGCACTACACTTATTGTTTATATTGTATCTGTATTAGGACTTATCATTCTAGGGAGATTCGTTTGTGTATTTTTATACTCCTGAGACATTTTTGTTTTAATTGATTTTATGCGCTTACTTTGTATTATTAATAAAATAGTTTTTCTATACTCCTGGAGTGTGCCTGTTTGATTGGGTTTCTTTATAGGGACAGGGAGGTGTCGCTTGGCAGCATTGGTGTCCGCAGAGATTTTTCCAGGGGGGGCATAATTTTAATGACATCCATGCTCTGTCCCTTTTTGACAATGTCTTGAAGGGGAGGGGCGTAGTGATTATCACGTAAAGCGCAGGCATATGAAAAAGGGGAGGGAGGGGGGACATTTAAATGCTACGAACAGAAAAACTATGAACATTTGAGACCTGGGAAGTAGCTTATTTTAATTATATTATTAATATTTGCATTTTTAGAGATTTTTATAAGAATATTCCTTTAATTTATCACCATTTACAAAACTCTGTGAATGACTACTGCTGCAATCTTTATATATATATATATATATATATATATATATATATATATATATATATAGATATATATAGATATATATAGATATAGATATATATATAGATATATATATGAGAGAGAGAGAGAGAGAGACATTATTTTTGTTTTTCGGGCAGCCTTATCTACCTGTTTTAGTATATAGAGAGACAAGCAGGCGCAGCAAATGCTCCCACCTCACGTATCACCCGTCATACCCACCTGAGAGGCTCCCAGCTTTCTCATTCATCTCGCCCACCCTCCTACTCCAAAGTACACCCTTACCTTTACCCTTCTTGCCTTGTCAGATGCTGTGCTGCCTTGAAAAACACAATCTGCAATTGACTCTATGAGCTAGATCAGAAATTTAGAAGCCAGACTCACAGTATCACAGAGGAGAAGCTCTCATTGGGGCCTATTCCGTGTTTGTGGGCAGTATCAACTCATGTACAGCTGCTAACATTCAGTGTGTTAAAGTGACCATTTAAATAAAAGGGAATTGATATTTTATTCCCTATGGTACAATTGGTTTGCTTCAGATTTGCTCCTCTATCACTTGTTGAATATGATTTTAAAAGCTTATAGTATTGGTGGAACTGCATCAACTGATATGCAATGGGGTATTGTGGTGGTGATATTCTTGAGGGTGCTGAGGAGTTGGCACTTAACCCTTTAAGAATCAGATGTGTGTGCAATGCATTGCACACCCCTCTGGTTTTTTAAAAATTAAGAGAGAGTGTGCTCATAGCCACCAGCTAAGACAGGAAAACACCCTGATTTGCAGGTCTCAGGATAATGCACTCCCCTCCCCACAGCCAATTGTGTCTACCACGGGCCTCCCCCACACACACACAGCTAGTTACCTACTTCACCACCTAATGTGTCTCTCCCTATCTAGATCTCACCACCTCTAATCACCCCCTCCTTCTTCCCTGCACAGCTCTCTTTCTCCTTCCAGCCAGGTGCCTATCTATTCCCCATACTCCAAATACGTGCCTGTCTCTACACAGCCTCTCTCAGATCTCTTCCCTATTGTCATCTACCCATTCCCAGAACCCCATCTGTCTCCATTCTGACAGGATCTGACTCTCTCCACGGCTGGTTGTCTAGTACCCATTGCAGATTTGAAAATGTCTCTTTTCCCATCCAAATTCCCCCAAACCAAGCAGTTTTATAATCTTTATCATCTTTTTCACACTTCCTAACAGGGACGAGCACATTTTGGGGGGCAGGGGCTCAAATGAAAAAAAGGGCACTTCTCATAATTATTATTATTTTTTTTTTTGTTAAAAGGGCACAAGGGCACTTTGGACAAAAAGGGCAGGTGCTCAAGACCCCCTTAGTGTCTATGTGTGCACGTGCCTGCTTCCTAATGTTCATTATTCTCGCTCACCTTCCTACCTCAGACCTTAGCGTTACCCTTCTTGCCTTGTCAGATTCCTTGCACTGCGCTTCCTTGAAAAAAACAATTTGCACACCAGGCAGCCTCCTCCTCAGTGGGGTCTGTAGCTTCTTGCACTCGCCACTGATCCTCCTGCTGCCCGCGGTGATCCCCTTTGCAACGCCCATCATGTATAGTTGGCAGCCAATGAGAGAGGAGTATCTGGTAACTCTCCTCTCTCATTGGCTGCAGCATGGTTCTCCTGTTGTAGAAATAACGCGAGCTCATCAGCAAGCCACGTTTTTAAAGGGCAACTGGGCAAGAGTAAGAGATGAAAATCCGGGGGGGGGGCATGCTTGGCAGATTTATGCCAATTGGCCCCCTTTCTCCCTTTTTCTTTATTTCTTAGAAGAAAGGTCAGCAGACCAAATCTTGAGCCACAAAATGTGTCTAGCAGCGACAGAAAAGACAGAAGACTTTGCCCCACGTCAAACGCATAAAAAAAAAAAAAAAGCATCAATGACATAAGTCTAACCCTCAAACACTGGCCAAGAGGGATAAACGGTCCTCCATAGGATCACCTTTATGGACAGCCTCAGTAAGCTGCTCACCCCAAATAGCAATGGCTCTAGCGACCCAGAAAGATGCCAAGGTAGGCCGCAAGGCGGCACCTGTGGCAGCAAAGTTAGATTTCAGGATAGCCTCTAGCTTTCTGTCTGTCATACCCTTGAGTGCCGTGTCATCAGCCAGGGGTAGAGCAGTAGTCAAAGCCGATTCAGAAAAAGGATACAGCTTAGAAAACCTCTTATAAAGAGAAAAGCACCGGTGAGGCGTTTTCCACTCATCCAGGATAACTTGATCCAGAGTGGTATTAGGCAAAAAAAAAAAAAAAAAAAAATGAGGGACTTCTTGCGCCTTTGAAAGGCATCATAAGAAGTCTGGCTCCCAATAGGATTAGTAGGAATCTCTAGGGTAGTTAAAACCAGGCTTTATGAGACCCTCTACAGAGGGCTCAGGGTCAGCCTCAAAGGGGTCACCATAAGCACAGGAAGAAGCCCCTTCTTCTCACTCACCTTCCCCCGAATCAGTCTCAAAGGAATCCTCCTCAGAGGAATCTGAAAGGTCAGGGATACCAGGGTCCATAAACCTGAATGAAGTGGGGGGCTTCCAAGACTGGAGGACACCCCTTGGAGGGAGAAAGGGAACTGTGCCATAGAGGACTTTAAGTCCTTGGCCTAAAAGGGGTCTTGTTCAAGGCTAGAGGGCCCAGGTGGAGTAGTAGGGGCCACAGAGCATGAGGGGCATAAGTGTCCTGAGTACTCTCAAGGGAGCCCCATTTGGCATGAGGAACAGTAAGCAAAGGTGGGGGGTTTAAAGACGCCCCTGAGTCTTTAGCCTTAGTCCCATGTTCCTTTGGATCCGAAATCCTAACAGGACAACTGTCTAAACAGTAAAGGGAACCCAATTAATATATCATCTCATTAAAGCTCAAAGGAGTACTTATTTGGCAGGCAAATGGTTAACCTGAGGAGGACAGTAAGGGAATCTAAGCCTCTGGGTAGGATACTCAGAAAAGAGAAAAAGAAAATGGCATCCAAAGTCATAGTCAATCAGAGAAAAGCCAGCTAAACAGGCATTCTGGGAATTGTAGTTTCGCTCTTTTAACTAGCAATGCCAGAACCCGAATTTGTGGGGGCCCAGGGGCTCCCAATATACTGTGGATGTGAACTGGATCGTAGGGCAAGAGGAGACAAGAAGAATGAGCCCTCTCTCAACTCCGTAAGTGAAACGGTTGCAGAGATATGTCCCAAAGCTGTTTGTCCCATAGAAGTCAGTGGAGCAAGTGCGGTCGCGTGGCAAAGAACGCCCTTAAAGGCGTGGAACACAAAACAATTCTAATTTTTCAAAACTATACCAAAACACAGTTGAATCGCTTGGCCTTGTTTCCACATCGAAGGTATGGCTTTTTGGCCGCAAGTCTTCCATGAAGACCACTTCTGACCAGACTACTCCACAAAGTAGATGGGTATACCAGGATTCCATTGTTTTTGGCCAATTCTGAGCTGATGGCACTGTTGGACATCTTCTGGTTTGGAAGGGAAGTAAGCATGATGTGTCTTTCATCTGCTGCACTAAGATTCCATGGCCGACCACTGTGTCTACTGTCCTCAACGTTGCCCTTTCTTTGTGCTTGTTCAAAAGAGCTTTGACAGCACATCTGGAAACCCCTGTTTGCCTGGAAATTTCTGCCTGGGAGAGACCTTGCTGATACAGCATAACTACCTTGTGTCCTGTTGCTGTACTCAGTCCTGCCATGGTGTATGACTTTTCACATTAAATTGTCTTCAGCAACCTCACCTTTTTAGCAGAGTCTGGCTCTTCCTCACCCAGTTTTATTCCTCCTACACAGCTGTTTCAGTTTCAGTTAATAATTGTGTTTCAACCTACGTATTAAAGGGAGAGTAATACTTAAAATGTAAAAAAAAATTGTTGTAGGGTTTATCCCCCTGAGTAATACAAGAGTACTTCCACTGCTGAGAGGTGTTTCATTCAAAAGTTATTAATTTTCAAAGTTGAATTTTTTAGGTGCAATATCACAGTGGCCTGAAATTGTACAGTGGCGCTGTTGCTACATGATCCTATGGACAGCTCTGGTCCCGGGACCATAAATCTCCATAGGATGGTGTAGCAACAGCGTCACTGTACAATTTCAGGCCACTGTGATATTGCACCTAAAAAATTCAACTTTGAAAATTAATAACTTTTGAATGAAACACCTTTCAGCAGTGGAAGTACTCTTGTTTTACTCAGGGGGATAAACCCTACAACATATATATTTTTTTCATTTTAAGTATTACTATCCCTTTAAATTGATGATCATTAGCACCTGTTTGGTATAATTATTTAATCATACACCTGACTATATGCCTACAAAATTCCTGACTTTATGCAAGTGTACCTAGAATAACTGATGCTGTTTTGAGGGCAAAGGGTGGTTACACCAAATATTGATATGATTTAGATATTTCTTCTGTTCACTCACTATCATTTTGCATATTAGCATGTCTATTTTTGAAAGCATTCTTACTTTACAGCATTTTTTCACACATGCCTAAAACTTTTGCAAACTAATGTATATAGTTTGATAGATATACAATATATTATAGGTTTTCTACTTTTCTTAAAACTGTGTCTTCTGTCCATGTGGAAAAGTTCTGATTACTTGTGTAAAAGGTGCTTTCCAGTTGCTGCCAATACACTGTGTGCACAATTATTAGGCAAGTGAGTATTTTGAACATATAATTTTTTATGCATATAAACTCCAAGCTGTATAAACTTGAATGCTTATTGGATTTAAGCATATCAGGTGATGTATATTTGTGTAATGAGAGAGGGTGTGGCCTAAGGAGATGAACACCCTATGACAAGGTGTGGGTATTTATTAGGCAGCTTCATTTCCCCAGGCAAAATGGGCAGAAAAAGAGATATAACTGACTCTGAATAGTCAAAAATTGTAAAAAGTATTTCAGGGGGGGTGCAGCACTCTTGAAATTGCTAAGATATTGGGGCGTTATCACAGAACCATCAAAGGTTTTGTTGCAAATAGACAACAGCGTCACAAGAAACGTGTTAAGAAAAAAAGACTCAAATTAACTGCCAGAGATTTGAGAAGAATCAAACATGAGCCTTCCAGGGACCCATTATCCTCCAGTGCTGTCATATTCCAGAACTGCAACCTACCTGGAGTTTCAAGAAGTACTAGGTGTTCAGTGATCAGAGACATGGCCACAGTAAGGAAGACTGAAACCCGACCACCACTGAACAAGACACATAAGTTGAAATGTCAAAACTGTGGCATGAAATAGCTGAAGACAACTTTTTCAAAGGTTTTATGGACTGATGAGATGAGAGTGACTCAACAGTCCAGATGGATGGGCCCGTGGCTGGATCAGTAACCGGCACAGAGCTCCACTTCAACTCAGACGCCAGCAAGGTGGAGGAGGGGTACTGGTATGGGCTGGTATTATCAAAGATGAGCTAGCTGGACCTTTTTTAGGTTGAAGATGGACTCAAACTCAACTCACAAATCTACTGCCAGCTTTTAGAAGACACTTTCTTCAAGCAGTGGTACAGGAAAAAGTCTGCATCTTTCAAGAAGATCATGATTTTTATGCAGGACAATGCTCCATCGCATGCATCGAAGTACTCCACTGCATGGCTAGCCAATAAGGCCTTAAAGATGATAAAATAATAACATGGCCCCCTTACTCACCTGATCTAAACCCTATTGAGAACTTGTGACCCTTGTTAAACAGCAGATTTAAGCTGAGGGAAAACAGTACACCTCTCTGAACAATGTCTGGGAGGCTGTTGTTGCTGCTGCACAAAAAGTTGATCGTCAATAGATGAAGAAACTGACAGACTTCATGAATGGAAGGCTTATGACTGTTATTGAAAAGGAGGGTGGCTATATTGATCACTGATATGTTTTCTGTAAATGTCACAAATGTTTATCTGCAAATTTTGAGTTGTTTGTTTAGTATTCTCACTTTAATAGATGAAAATAAACACATAAGATGGGAAAATTATCATTTTTCATTTAGTTGCATAACAATTCTGCACTCTAATAGTTGCCCAATAATTGTGCACACAGATATTCTCCTAAGCCAAGACCTCACTTTTACTTTCTTAAATATTCAGGTTTAAGGTTTCTTAACATTTTGGATTGATGGAGAACACTGTAGTTGTTCAATAATAAAATTAATCCTCAAAAATACAACTTGCCCAATAATTGTGCACACAGTGTAAATGTTACGGGGATCTTTATAACTAGCTATTGATTATTCCACCCAAGAGTTTTTTCTTAACCAGCTTAAAGTATTCATCGGGAAGATTATTTCTTGCCCTCCCTACACAATCAATCAACACAGCAGTATACATAAACCTAACAACTACAAATGTACTAGAAGTCAAAGTATTACTGCTGTCAGAATCTGCCAACCTAATTAAGAGAAACCAGATTTGTGACACGTTTCTTCATCTCACTGACCTTTCAATACACACTGTTTTTAACAACTCTGCGTTAAGAACTTGCCCTCAAATGCAGTTAAAGGTGCTCCACCTAATCCAGTAATACACAGGAGGATTACACAAGCACACAACTCTGCATATTCATTGGAGTTCCTTGTTACCCTTGTTAATATCTTTCTGTGAATGGATTTTACAATGTATACACAAACAAGTACATTTCTGTCTTCAAGGAAAGCTAAGGCTCAGTTCACACAGTTATCATCAATGCAGCAATAGTGCATTGGTCATGTCACTAGTCTTAAAAGTTAAACTGCAGAATTATTGTGCCATTCATACGGGCACACCAAAGTCCAGCAAGCTGCAATTTTCCTGTGCTCACTCAAACACAAACTACAGCATGGCAAATATGCACTGTGGGCTATGGGGCCAACAGCAGATCCTACTGATGTTATCTTTATTGCAACACCCAATGAATGGTGGACCATGTGGGAGTAATACTTTGCTGATGATCACATGGGCTGCTTTTCGGCCCTCCAAATAAACCTGCAAAGGGGATTGAAATGAGAATGAAAGAGAAGGTGTGTTCATACAACCATGGCAATGGAACTGTAGCAGAAAGCTGCTACATTTCTGCAGCCTTTGTGAACCGTAATCTGGGCAAAAAAGTCCTAATGACCACTATGAATCAATTGTGCATGGATTTGTTGTCCAAAATTAATCTTTAATTAGCAGTAGATAATATATCCATGGGGACAGACATGGCTCTCTTTGAAGGACCCTAGGACTCCAAACCCCTCCCACTGAAGTATTCCTAAGTAGCTTTCAATGGAAGGAATTTGGGGTGCATTCATTTCAGCAATGGACATGATATCAAGAACTAATTAAAGATTACCGGTACATTTCACAAACCAATCCACATAGAACTGATTCATAGCAGCCATTAGGATTTTTTAAAAGATAACTATTACCTCAACACAGAGCAAACAAAAAGCGGCAATTGCCTTACCCCATCCAAAAGAGTGTCAGCCAAGTGAAGTCGAGGGTCTTTTCGAAATGGAAACTCAAGACCAGATACATGAAATACAGAGTTATCCCGGTCAATCATGAAAACTTCATTTTTCCCATCTATTAACATCATATACCTAGAAATAAAAACAAAAATAACAATAATGTAAGTTGTCTCAGCATATATCAGACAAAGCAAGTCAGCACAACAGCTTAGCATAGGTGAATTACAAGCTGCTCAATTGCTGGTATAGAACCCCACAGCTCTTACACCGTATCTTTCCAGTGATTTCCCCATGTTGCTTTAAAGGGACCCGGTAAGTTGGAGCATATATGGTGGTCATGTCCAAAAATGAGACCTTTTTGGGGAATTATTGGTAAGCACATATCGACCTGCCTCTCTCACAATATAGCATTGTCACCTACATATGTCTGTTCTTGGAGATCGCCCCATAGAGTTAATCTCTTTCCCTGCTAAGAACCAACTATTTACGTTTATGTTACATGTTGCAAAAAAGTGTATTCCCTCATTGTGGAAATCTACTGAGTCTCCTTCCGTTCAATTATGGTTCTCCAGATTGTCCTCCATGTTGATATTGGAAAGATTGTCGTTCCACTCTAATCCTGTAGATGCGACATTCACAGAGACATGGGCCATGTGGCAAGACTTTTGAAGTACCTTGACCTAGCTCTTTCCTTCTTTATTTTTCTTCAGCTTCTTCTTGCTTCTTCTCCATACTTTCTCTTCTTCCTCCTCTGCATCTTCTTGGTTCCTGGTATGATGTAACATGCTTTCCGGGACTTTGGATTCATCATTGGCTCCCTCCGGGATCCCCTCCTGTGCTCCATAAGCAACCCCCTATCTGATGGGGGTAGACTGTAATATGGGGAAAGTATGATTTTCTTGTACTTGCTGTGTAACATTTGTGACTTATATGTCTTGTTCTCACGCATCTTGTTACCCACTTGCGCATTGTATGCTTTTGTTTTATTTTGCTTTGTCCCTCCCCCTTTTTTCTTTTCCTGTACCCCCATCTCTTAATAAAATTTGGGGGGGGGGTTGTTTTTACATTTCCACATCTGCAAAGGTATTGATATTGTTGAAATCTATGGAATTTAGTACTGTATTCATTAGCTACTGCTCTCCTGGGAAAAATGGAACCCATTGGTACGAGCTGATATAAGGTAGCTGCCAAATGCACAAAATTACACCCATTACAATCTAAATTTTCTTATATTTTTGTTCAACTTGCCTGTACTAAAATGGTTGTAACAAGCAGAGAAATGAAGAAAAGGTACACAAAGTGCACCATTCTGGAACAAAACACTGCACCAATTAAGTAGTCACTTGCCTTCCTAGTAAACATGCATTTGTTTCATAATGAATATAATTCAAAGGCTTATTAGCTTTGTTCCCTTTCCCAGGGAATGTTCATGGGGATTTGTGGCTACCAGTGGGCAAGGGAACAATGCTGGAGCTGGGG